>OY856413.1:1092824696-1094024696 GCA_963693085.1 Alisma plantago-aquatica
ATTAGTACATGGATCTTATCTTGGAAACACAATCATGACATAATGCATTTAAATCTTATAATCTTCTCATGTATTTAATTCTTTCATCTTAATCATTATAAGAAATATTATTAACATGTCTCTACTTGTGACGTTAGGCACAAAATGGGTAAGCAATGAAAGTACAAAAATCTCACTTGCATGTCTTATCTAAATATCTAGAACATTGGATCACATATGTAAGGACCCTGACCTTCGTTTAGGGTTGACCCTGTTTGCTTTTCTGAACCCTGGTGCTTTGGTGCTTGCTAATCACCTTTGGTGGTGATTAGGGTTTTGGTTGTGCTTTGTTGAGAGTTGGAGGTGATACTTGCAAATAAACCAAGTCTAGGGTTTTGTTGGCAAGTTTGCCACCTTGTAAGGTGTTTCTCCCTCTCTTTGCTTCCTCTTGTGTAGAGAGGAAGGCTTGGGCTCGTTGCTTGAGTTCTCTTGGGCCTAGTTGAGCTTGTTGGGCCTTGAGGTGCTTTGCTTTGGCTTGGTTGAGCCTTGTATCGGCCAAGATGGAGAGTGTATTGGCCTAGGAGTGTTTGTGTCAGCCAAGAGGAGTGTGTCACCCAAGGAGAAAGATGTTGTGTCGCCCATGATGCTTGACCTAACCTTGACCTTATTTAGTGGACACTTGGAACATATCTTGGACATGTGTATAGAGCTTTCTAGAATGGTGGCTCGTGCACTAGGACAAGTTTCCCTAGGCAAGTGACACCTTGCTTGGACCAACCTTGTTTTCTCCTCCCTTTCCTTCTATATAGGCGGTTCCTTTCCTTAGCTTAGGGTCCCTTTGGTTCTTTGGTTCCTATCCACCTTTTGCACGACACAACCCTCTCTTTGCTTAGTGGTGGCCGATACCCCCTTGAAGGAGCAAGCTTGGTGGCCGACACACCTTGGAGGAGCAAGTGGTGGCCGATAGCCTTGGAGTCTCCATCTTCCTTGCTTGGTGGTTCTTGGAGCTAGATCTTGAAGTTGCTTAAGGCGGGTTGCATAACTTCTAACCCTAACTACATTATCTCGTGCTATAATCTCGTTTACATGTTGGTAGATTAGTTTCTTGCTTAGCTTTCATGTTGGCCGATCCTTGTGATCTAGGGTTTGTAGGTGAGCAATACTCCTTTCTCCCCTTGGTCTAGAGGAGTGAGCTTGGGTTTTTTAGTAGCATGAGCAACACCCCTCTTTCTTGGTCGATTGAGGTGAGCTTGTGTTCTAGTTGCTTGACCAATACTCTCCTCTGACCATGGGCTAGAAGGTGAGCTCGGTTAGTGGTGACTCTTTTCTAGGGTTTCTCCTTGTGACCCGTTTGGTGATAGAAGAAGTGCAAGACCCCTCCTTCTTAGTTGATTGAGGTGAGCCTCTTCTTGACCCACTAGGGTTCGGGTGTCCTTGTGAGAGGTGGAAGAGGATCTTGTAAGTTAACACCTTGGACGATATAAGCTTTGGGGAGGTGCTGCCCGATAGCCCTCTTGACCTAAACTCTTGGGCGATATGCTATGCTGGTTTGGACGATATCTTGATTCTTGTATTTGTTTGTAATGGACGACACCTTCCTTTGGTTTGGTTTTGGACGACACACTTGAAGTTGTGACGGGCATCACACCATTACTATGCCTTGTGTCGGCCGATAGGCCATAAGTTAATAGGCTGGATGATTGACCCGTTTGCTGGTTGCTTGAGTTTAGAACACCAGACTTGTACATAGCTACTGGGCATGGCTGGTAGACCTGTGACGGGCGTCACATTAGCCTAGTGTGTCGCCCGACATGCTCAGTGTGACGGGCGTTGCAGCTGGTATGCCCGACGTAGCGTCGTGGGTATGGCTGAGTGTGTCGGCCGTCATGAGATGAGCTTTATGGCTGAGCCTTAGGTGAGGGCATGATGCCCGACACAACCTTTTAGTAAGGGCTTATTTTACCTCTAGTGAGGGTTCCGTCAGTCATAGAAATCGAGGTGTTAATCTCAGACCACGTTTACCATGATGATGGTTTGTGCTATGCTTAATAATGATGATGGCAACGTTAGTCCCTTTTATCTTAATCATCATAATCATAAGTATAATACCCAAGAATAATAATGAGCATGTAATGCAGAGTGTTATGAGGCATGATTAAGAAAAGGATATAATCCCTACTGTCACTTTGTGTTGATAATGCGCTTAATCCTAAACGTCACCCTATGTTGATAATATGAGTTTCTATGTTATTCATGTTGATTATTGAATAGTGCTAACCATGCAGGTAATGCGTAGCCAAACGAAAGGCTATGAGGAATGATTATATGAGAACAATGAGATAACATGTATATTATGAATGATGTTCCAAAAAGGATAACGATGATGTAAGCCTTGAGAGGCAGTGGCACTATGTGACGAGGGATTGAGATCCCATGATATGTGATGATCCTTGTGATGATTCTAGATTGATTGGCAAGAGGCCAAGTGATAACATGTGATGTGGGATCCTTGTGATGGATCATTATGATGTGAATGGTAGTAAAAGCATAATGCTGAGTTTATATTGTTTTCCTTTTGTATTTATTGCATGTTATACAACTTGGTTGAATCTTGCAATCCATATAAAATATATTAATTAATCATAGTGAAATCTATCATGTAGTTGCCCTGGCCATAGATCCATCATCGTCAGGAGTTGGTGATGGTGAAACAGGTTCTCCTGCAGGTTAACCCAGAGCACATATTTTTGAATATGCGAGGTTTCTCCTAGCCTAAAGTAAGGAGGTAAGAGTGCAACTTCGGTTGTAGACTCCAGGGTGCGGATTCAGGCCCGTAGCCCAAGTATGTGAAGAGCATGGTGAACAAGCCCATGGCTCGGGATATGTGATATGAAGAGCATGAATGCGTTCATGGATCAGAACACGGTGAACATGCCCGTGGCTCTGTTTCACTAGCGCCGAGACCTGTACCAAGGCGGGCTAGGAAGAGGGTAGTTTGCAGGAGCTGACCCTGTGGCTAAGACCACTTCAGCATGAGACTGCGGTCCTGCTTGTGTTGTACTCGTGCACTGACCACGAGGTGGGAGGTCCTGGAGTCTGGCTCTTCCATTTGACCTTGTATGGCACCAGTGTCAGGTTTCGCAGCCGTCGGTTGGATTTGAACGGTACGGTTCACTTCCTCAGGGCATAAAATATGTAATCCAGCCAAATAGTATTTGTTGATTAAGACCAACACAGAACATTGGTTGAGGCCTTGGTTGTGTAAATAATCTTGTTATATTCTACAATTGCTTATATGTTCCTCATATGTGGTAATACCTTATATATTTTGTATTGTTAATCATGTTCCATAAAAAGGATTGATTATATGTCTTGAGTACATCTGGTAAGCTTGCTAGAGTATGAACAATTCTACTTTAATTATTGCTCTTGTTATACTCTTTATCAGTTAGCTGCTTTATATATATATATCTGAGGTTTTGTAGTTTCGGTGGGGAGTTATGTTTCTCGCTGGGACAATATTCGATTGTCTCACTCCACTAGTTTTTAGGTGTTCGAGCTAGACATTGAGGTGGTCGCGGAGTTGCGGCAGAGCAGCAAGAAGAGCAGTAGAAGGCAAGCAATGGATATGCTGCTGTTTTGGATGTTTTGTAGTAGAGTCTAGAGTCATCCCTGTACTCTCAGGTCCTTGGCGGTGTTTTGACGTTGTTTCACGACATATAGCTGTTGATGTTTTGTATATCTTGCTGCTGGACGGATGTGGGCCTTTATGTATATATGACATGCGATGAACTCATATGATGACAAGACAACTGTTGCTCTAAGATGTGGACATGTATCAAGGCTTTTATATATGTATTTAACCCGTTCTTTTGCAGGATGCAGATTGGAATGTAATAGTTTCTCAGTTTATCAGTTTTCCGCAATCGGTTTTAATTAACTCGTATTTTTGGTAATCTGTGGTTATGGTGATTTCCGCACGTTTTCGCGTAACACCTCGTTGTCTGTGTGATAGTGGGATGTGTTGCCACAACATAAATCATGAAGTCTTCTTTAAGAATCATGTAAATATGCTGATATTGATGAATACTTATCATGAAATCTTAAAGATAACTCTTAATGGACTTGCATTATAAATCATGATCATCTTGGAAAACAATAAAAACATATCTTGTATGGCCATATTCTTAAAGAATCGTCATGTATACCATTGCAGACTTTTTGTCCCCTCCCACAACTATCATACCTTAGCTTAAACTTGGTTCATAACATCGATTCTATTATCCTCAAATATTTTGGTTAACAACCATTATTATTCGACTTGTGACGAAAGTCCTAAGGACATCAAAAGTTCTATAGTTCTCATCAAGCATAGTAGGTAAAAGCCCTCATATCCCTCCAACCAAGCCTCTCATATATTTCAAAATATCTACCTTTGGGATGCTAGGCAGGGAAGTCAGTCAGAGTGATGAACAACTTCTTCATGCATTGCAACACCCTCCGAGATGAGATCAGAGCCCCTTTAACTGTTGGTAGCGCGGATAGAGGAGAAACAAGGAATCGAGTGTTGTTGATTGCCTCCTTGTATGGGTTCGGTGGATGTCAAGAGGTGAGTAGCATCGGGGAAGATGATTTTGTTCATCCCATTACCTTCAGTGGCAAGGAGCTACAGGGCGGGCCAAAGAGCATCTCCATGGCCGACACCCCTTTTTTCAAGGCACAATAGGGGAGCGCAATCCCTGCGTCGCACGAAGAAGAGGAGACGAATCCCTTAGGCCAAGAAGATTTGGATTGTGTCTGGGTTCCACAAGTGAAGGCCCTGCAACCTTGGGTGTGTGGAGAAACTATAGTCATTAGATTAGATTTTGAAGGGAAAAATCTGTTGAAAAGGTAATTATATTCAAAATTTGTACCAGTCAAGTTACATATCTAAATTTAGAAAACAAGGTGTCTATAGAAATCATGATGTCTATCATATTATTAAAATAGATTTGAATGATGTTTATATGTATATTATCTATTATAAGTTGAGTATTGAATGCTATGAGATCTCAATGTTTTGAGCATTAACAATAGCAAATGATTTTAGAAACTCATGAAAATTTTATAGTAAGTATATTCTAATATGTTAAATATGATTCCAAAGCTTGATCATTATTTTTTGAAGCCTTACTAAGGCTTTTGATATAAATAATAATAAGGGAATTATGATTATTTCACCCAATGTTTGACAACGAACCGGTCAAAGATTTCTACCTAAACTTTAATATACATTGATCTTACTATTTATAATGTTTTTCTAGAGTATCATGTATATTTATATCAATATATGATATTTTAGCCTAAGTGGATATTATATAAATTAATTACATGATTTGTGAGGCAACATGTGATTCACACACTATTTGGTAAGGAAAATAAATTTAATTATATTTTACTCTGATATCAAAAGTAATTCAGTGAGATTAGTATATCTTATCATATCTGAGGCTTACTCTCAATATATGATGTGTATGCTCATATTAGCGCATAAGATGATTTTTTGTCTTATCTGAGTTTAAAGATTATACTGGTTATATAGGGCTCGTTTGGTTTGCTGAATTTTTAAGAATCCTGCATTTATATCATCCTATATTTGCAAAATACTGCATTGTCAAAATCTCACAAATACAAATTTTATGTTTGGTTTCCCGGATTTGTAAAATACATGATTTAATTTTTTTTTGTCCACGGGCCAGCCACAGCTGGATTTTGGCGTCCGGGAGAATTTTGATGGAAACCAAAATGCGGGATTCCTATTATGTTCGGAAATCCTGGGATTAGCCCTGTTTCCAGAATCCTGTAAACCAAACATAAACTTTCTGCAAATGGATGCCAAAATACAATCCAATACGGTAAAATCCAGAAAATCAAACATGCTAAGCTGGTGTTGATGTATATTGTGTGTTGATATAAAATACACTCTTTTCAACACTCAAATCCGGAGCCAATGTACGGAAAAGGAAATCAGACTAGACAAGAATGAGGAAACAATTCAACGAGTTTCAAAAACAATTGTCCAATTAAACAATTTTCAGAGATGGAAATTGGGAAAATTAGGGAGTAGTTGCCATTTGTCGTTCTGCAAAAGAGACGCCATGGTCTCTCTTCTGTGCGTTCAAATCTGCTGTAACAAGTTACATTTAATCCTTACCTTTTACATCTACCTCCAAAGACCTATCTCTAAAAAAATTAATTGAGTATTTTACAGTCAAGATATAATAAAACACGTTGGAACAACGTCCTCATAACCACAAAGTTGGACCTCTTCTATGGAGGTGATGCCTACGTACATGTTGTGAAGCATCGGGAGATGATGATTAGTCTCCTTGTAAAAACACCCTTTTGACCTCAACTTTTTTTTCTATGCTTACTCACTACTAGAACGCACTAGATAATATAAAAGTTTAAGTGATTTTTTTCCTTAATATTTTGTCCTCTATTAATCACTAGTAATCTGATGACAACAAAGGTGATTTTTCCCAAAAAAAATTGTTTTGAAAAAAGTATTATTTTTTATTATTCATATTCTCTTTTATTTCTCATAGGTTGTAATTCATGAGACATTTATATAATATAAAAACAACAAAATAAATACTTAATTTCATTATAATAAAAATAAAATTGAATTTTTGATAAGTAACTTTTGTATGTGGTTGACGTACGTACACAAATATAATTATGCATATTTAGAAAATGTACAAATATTTATTTTAACCGTGCTCTATTTGTATGCAATCAATAATTCCAAAGTAGTTGGGCTCGTAAGAATTCCCTAACCCTAGCGCCTCTCACTGAGTAGGAGGCGGCGGACGGCGGTGTGAAAGGATGACGACTAGGTTGAGGAAGAACAGGAAGAAGCGAGGGCATGTGTCCGCCGGGCACGGGCGTATCGGAAAGCATCGAAAGCACCCTGGAGGTCGGGGTAATGCCGGAGGCATGCATCATCATCGAATTCTTTTCGACAAGTACCACCTTGGGTACTTCGGCAAGGTCGGTATGCGCTACTTCCACAAGCTCCGCAACAAGTTCTACCGCCCGGCCATCAACCTTGATCGGCTGTGGCCCCTCCTCCCAGAGGACGTCAAGGAGAAGGCCAAGGCGGCTGCCGCTAGCGGCTCCGCCCCCCTCATCGATGTCACATAATTTGGGTACTTCAAGGTGCTAGGTAAGGCCAAGCTGGTGTCTAAGAATGCAGAGAAGAATATTAAAGAAAACGGTGGTGCCGTCGTCCTCACTGCTTAGAAGTATTTTCTTCTTCAGATGTTTGTTTTGTTCTGTACCTCTTCGATACTATGCATTTTTAACAGAGGTTCTTCGTGAACACTTGCAATTTTTGTCCATGACATTTACATTTTACCAAAGTGAGTATCGTGATGTGTTAGTTTTGTCAAAAAAAATTTTCCAAAGTAGTTGACAACTAAGTAATTGCATATATATGGAAAAATGACACGACAAAATACATTGTATATAAAAAAACATAAATGAAATGGCACAGTGTTGCTTTGGGTCTAGAGAGTCAATGTTGTGTGTATGGATAAATGAATTGTTAAAATATTTATAGTTATTTCATGACTATACATGATTTACTAAACATAATAACTTCATAAATAATTCATTTTTGAATCTTGAGTTACACACACACACACACACACACATATATATATAGGCTGTTTATTCAATGCCCGCCGGGTAACTTACTATGCTACCCGTCACAGGAGACGCAGTGGCACAAAACGTAAATACCCCCACACCGTCACATTCCCGAGCGTGCTCTCCTTATGCGAGTACTTCTTCGACGCCGCTGATTCTTCATCGGCACCGCCTGGAAGCACCACCACGACGCCGACAACTCCAGGTGGAGGCGGACGAGGGAAGCGGAAGCTGGGACATATCCTGACCGCACCGAGGCCGGAACTCGACGAGCAGTTCGTCATGAGCATCGCGCGCGCCTCGCGGATACTCTAGAGGTGCGTACCATTCGAGGAGAGGCCCAAATCGAGACCTTCATATGCAAGCATCAATGTGAAAGAGGGTTTCTCTCCTCTGTCTCTGTTGCGCCTTCGTCTTTACCCTCCTCTATGCCTCAGTGCCCCTCGCGGGATCTGCTCGTCGTTACTAAATTGGGCTTCTTTGCTTATTTGTGAACTCATCCTGAATCTAGAAGGCCCTCTTTTTTTACAACCCATGCTCTGTCTCGATGTTGAGCATCTCAAAAAGGAAACCGGCATCACCTCTGGCCCTCCAGCTCCTTGTGCCCTCTGGGAACTCGAAGAAGTAGAGGTACTCTCAGAGCTCCAAGTACATGACCCACAGGACGGCTTCACACCACCGCAGCAGTGTGAGAGCCTATGGCGAATGTATCTCGTCGGCGTCGGCCATGATTAAAACATCCCTAATCTCGATCCCGGACTGGCGGAGCAACCTGTCCATTACCCGCCGCTACTGGAACTCCAACTGGAATGGGTCAAGGATAAGTCTGTCTCGGGGAGCTGGCGTCGTACGTCCACTGGTTCGTGATCCTCGAGTCCAAGTCCACCTTCACCTTTGCGCGCAAACTGTTGTTTTTCTCTGACAACCGTGATAGATTCTCCTACGCCGGTGAAAAGATCGTCAGCAGCGTGTTTGCACTGGTATTTATGGACGATCAATCCCCAGCTTGAGGCCCCTGAGCCAATACTCATCGCTTTATTGCCGATAAGAAGCCTCTCAGGACAAGGCAAGGAGGGGGTGCCATTGCTGATGGATGCAAGGAGGGCCTCACCCAAACGTTTGAATCCGGCCATCCTAGCAGCGTCGATGCTTGTAGTAAAATTGTTTGCTCCAACCCAATAATTCTAGGATCTCCAGCTCTCCATGTCCCAAGGAAGCCACAACTCTAACTGTGGTGGTAGAGAGATATTACAGAGCAATGAACAGTATATTGAAACTGCTTGGAGTTTCAAATATTACAGTGATCTTCTCTGAGAACATCAAGCAGGTTAGGGACTCGTCATAGATGCAGTTATTTATGGTGGTTGGGTTGATATGAAAGGATTTCTCTCCGAGGCTGAGTATGCATAAAATGTGTTTGATCTAATGTTTTGCAAGGATGAAGCCATATTGGGTTTCAAAGATAGCCATCTGTAGTCATTATTTGGCACATTATGTATTGGCTGGGAAAAAAAATGTAGATCACTATTCTCCTTGGCTTTGCTATTTTATGTGATATGGTTGATTGTGTAACTTATGTCACCATTCTCCTTGACTTTGCTATTTTGTGTGATGTTCAAGCTGGTAGGGTAATTCATCATGCAGGTTGGCACCCAGACTTTGTTGAACGCTCCTCATGAGTCTGTGTGGGAGTACATGTATCTAGATTAATGTACAAATATTGTAAGAGATTCAGAAGTAATATCTAGTTTTACATGTTCTCTACTTACATAGACAATCATAGGTAATTGTGTTGAGCATATTTTTAAAATTGGTTTGTGTTGGTATGACATATTAATATGTTGTTTCACGTATTGTTGTATAAGACCAAGATCGGAGTATTTAACTGAGTATAACAACATCACTTCCAGAGACAAACAAGTACTTCTTGTAACAACATCACTTTCATGTAACATACATGACAATAAATATAATACAGATGACATACCAAATTAAAAATAAGAGTATTAATTTTCCTACATTCTTTTTTGCACTTTTTATGTTTTGGTATTAGTTTATGTGTTGGATAGTTACTTAAAGTATATATAGTTACTTTTTGTGTCCTTAAGTTACATTCAGTGTCAGATATTTACTTTTTGTGACTCGGTGTTACTTTTAGTGTCAGGTAGTTAATTTTCTTACCATATAGTTACTTTTTGTGTCCTTGTGTTACTTTTAGAGTCGGATAGTTACTTTTTCATTCATGATGTTACTTTTAATGTCAAATAGTTACTTTTCATATCATATAGTTATTTTTTTATCTTAGTGTTGCTTTCATTGTCAGATAGTTACTTTTTATGTCATTTTGTTAGTTTTCGTGTCAAATAGTTAATTTTTCAAAATTCAATTGTAGTGAAATGAACAGTCTTTTACAAACTTGACCTTAACCTGCGGACCCCGTATTAATTACATTTATTAAGCCCCTCTCAGTCCCCAGTTCCCGCATTGATTGAAAGGAGCCCACGCAACCGCACAGACCTCCCTGACCGTCAGGAAGAAGCAACAGTCGGCATCCACTCACCATCATCCACACTCACCACTACTACTAGCGGAAACAGAAGGAGCACGTGGAGCTCAAAGGGATGCACCGAGCTGCGGTAGAATTTTTGTGAAGCAGCAGTATGTCGATCCACCACCCGCTCCACTCCCATCGATTAGCCAGAGTCCTTCTCGTGCTCTTGCCACTGATCCTCGTGTTCTATGCACCGGGAGTAGTTGAGGATGAATTCCTATTTGTTGGTTGGAAAAAGAAAATTGCAGGCTTAAGGGGGTATATAGATAGTGGGGTCGCGAGCATGGTGAATAGGCGCGGAGGTGGAGGTAGGCAAATGACAGATGATTTAGGAGTTACAGATGACCATGGGCCAATGATGCCTTTAATGGTGATATCGAGGGCATCCATCATCTCAGTTCGTACAATTACTCGTAGTGTTCGTACAATTACTCATTGTGCTCTTACAGTTACTCTAGGTGTTCTTACAGTTACTCTAGGTGTTCTTACTTTTATGTTGTCACAGTTACTCGTAGTGCTCTTAAAGTTACTCTAGGTGTTCTTATAATTATTTTATCGATGATGAATTCATCTCTAATTACAGTTACTCTAACTGCTATTTGAGTTACTCATAGTGCTTGTTCAGTTACTCACATTATTGTCATAGTAACTCGTAGTGTTTCACAGTTACTCGCAGGCTTTTTTCATTACTCGCAGGGTTTTTTCAGTTACTCGCATGGTTTTTTCAGTTACTCGCAGTGTTTGTTCAGTTACTCATAGGGTTGTGATAGTTACTCGCAGTGTTTGTTCAGTTACTCGCATGTTTGTGACAGTTACTCGCAGTGTTTGTTTAGTTACTCAACCATTACTTGCAGTGTTTAGTTACTCGCAGGCTTGTTTTAGTAACTCACAGGCTTTTTTCAGTTACTCACATTATTTGTTCAGTTACTCGCAGGGTTGTGACAGTTACTCGCAGTGTTTTCACAGTTACTCTAACTGCTATTATAGTTAGTCATAGGGTTTTTTCAGTTACTTGCATTATTGTCATAGTTACTCGCAGTATTGTCACAATTACTCGCAATGTTTTTTTAGTTACTCGTAGTCATTTTTCAGTTACTTGCAGTGTTTTTTCAGTTACTCCAGGGTTGTGATAGTTACTCGCAGGGTTTTTTTAGTTACTCAAACATTACTCTCAGTTACTCAAGCATTACTCTCAGTTACTCAAGAATTAATTTCAATTACTCAAGCATTACTTTTCAGTTAGGCACATTGATCCATTATCGTACATCTAATGACCAGTTGTTAGAATATATTCAGCTTTCCCAAGCGATACTTTGTCCACAGTAATATGTGATAAACTGAAATGTAAGGAGCATGATTATCGTCTTGCGTTTGCGGATAAGCCCACTCAATCAACCAAGGAGTTCTTGAAGTACCTGAAGATGAAGGTTTTGGACGTGAGGAAGATTCTAATTAGTTTTCTCTTCATTCCTGATTTCCCACGGCTACGTGTATCAAAATCATGAGTGCTTGCAATGGCGGGCAAGCTATTCTAATTCAACTCATTTTACAATTTCTATATGAACTCCTATAACCCCGACGTTTACTATCTATCAAATCCCCAACCCTAAAGATCCATCCATCCACTTGCCATTTTAGTATTAACAAGAACAAATCCATAAGAGGTCATAACTTACAAGAATTTATATTGACTTGTATAAATGTTTTTCTTGCCAACAATGTCCAGTACAACATACAACAACGTTCTCCAAAACCATCAATAAAAAAAATAAAGTACAAGACACAAAATGTTTACATTCTCCAGTCCTTTTGGTATAACAAATTCAATCAGACTGAGATCGGTGTCACTCGTCATGTACCTCTATAAGAAACTAGTACTGAATTACTACCTACACCTTCCAGTCAATCGCCAACCAGCATCAATGGCACACTGATTCAAGCTTCAAAAGATAAGGTGTTTGATGCAAACGTCCTCTTGGCTACTTGCTTCTTGTTCATCCCCATGAATTAATCTACGACTTGCAGTCTGGCAATGGGATAGAAGAACTTTCTGCCCTTTGGTATATGGCATGGACATAAATAGAGGAAGTGCTGCTCTCATTCTCCCCTTTATACATACAGGTGCCAAAGTTTCTACCAGTCATAAGCTTCTAGCAAATCCCTACATTTGCTAAAAGTGCCTCATTCACCGCTTCATCGAGGATGCCCAGCTGATTCTCCACCCAATGTTCCATGGGATGGCACTCGCCCTTGTATCGAAGCTTCCAATCCAGCATCTGGAAGGTGCGCGAGCAATAGTTGACCTGGCCGTAGACAGAACACCGTCAGAACTCTTGTTGCCGCATCTCTGTCCGACCGCACCCGCTGTGAGAGCATAGTCGTAGGTCGCCTTCAGTGGTGCCACCATTTCCACTGCAGGTGGAGGGGGCCGCGCCACAGGTGGCCATGGGTCGGTTGAACCAATCGATTAGGAATTGATTGGCCGGATGGGATTTGGGGGCGGGGACATTGCAGCCACAATTGCTAAGCAAGGGGCATCCAGTGCCGGCGTTGGCACTGCTACAGCCAGACACAGTGGATGTTTGGTGTTGGTGCTTGTGTTCATTGGATGAGGAAGAAGGAAGGGTGGATGTCGCCAGTTCTAGGGCGTTGGCATGGACGAGCAATCGTCATCCCTCAACGACGTTCTGCGGCACACCATACCTGTCTTGTAGGTATTGGTCGAGCTGTAGAGTCTCCAACACCATTAGGATAAGGAGGATCCGGTGGAACCACGAGATCACAGTAGTTTTATCTGGGGCAACTGCATATGTTGACTTTGACGATGACGATCGTGGAGAGGCTTTTCTTCAAAGGAAGCGGACAAGATCCAGGTTGAAGTGTAATCTCGGGTTTTCCAGCCGGTGGTTTCTGTCGGGTCATCTATTAGATCCGCGAATTTTTGTTGCAGGGTAGCGAAAGCTAGAGTACCCACGCAGGTATTAAAAATAGACTCATATATATATATATATATGTATATATTAGATACATGTTTTATTTAAAATGTGTTACATATTGGTTCTTGTATAAAAAAATAGATAACAAACAACACGCTTAATTGTAGTTGGACATATAAGTTGTCAAGAAAATAAAAATAATAACTAGAAGATATCGCCTAGGGCCTTCCAAGAGGATTCCACTGCAAATTTCTCACTTTTCTATTAGTAGGCGAGTAATTCTGGAAGATACTTAGGCGGAGAGATAAGGGAACGTCAGTGTGGTTCTTCTACTACTTCATAGATTAGTAGTCATGGTGAGTGGGAGTTGTAGTGGGACGAAAAACAAGTTGTGATAGATATGAGAAAGTTATGGGAGATTGTTCTTTCTCAATGATTCTTTCTATGTCCATACGAAGTATTGTTTAATAACAAGAAGATCCATCCAGCCTGGTGAATCACTTAGTCTTTGTCATTCATTTGAATAAACAATACAACAACTACATGTCCCTTCCAAATCCCTAGCTTCATGGTACCAAGAAGGAATTCTTTTTCGTGTGTTAATTTGTCTTTCTCTAATCATAAGCACTGAAAATTTGGTATTTTGGATTCTTCTGTGTCAAATCATCTTTACCGAGAATGATTACTGAATTTTCAAAAAATTATATAGAAGGAACAAGTAAAAAGAAGAAGAAATGACTTCTGATTTAGACAAATATAAACGTGATATTTATAAAAAGAATTTTTGAGGAAGTTAATCTTGAAAATCCAAATGCACAATCACATGTGCTCATAAGAATTTTTTTGTCACGTGTCACCTCAACAAAGGAGATGTCATGGGCCATGAAGTCTCCATTTTGGAGCCAAAGCTCCAATGTGAAGACTCCATGACCCATGGCATATCCTTTTTAGAGTCAGCACATGGTAGTGGTTCCCCAATCTCCTACTCCCAATGTTATCATGTTTGGTAATTATTTTTAAAACTCATTTAGTTTGGGAATTATTTCACTCAAATTTGTTTAGTTTAATTTTTCTCCTCAATGTCCACATGGAATGTGAAGTGTCAAATTTTATGCACAGTATAACAATTTGGAAAAAGGTTTAAAAAAAAACAGAATAGAGTAATATACAAATATTTATTATTATTAATAAAAATCATTAAGAATAATACATTTTTAAAATGTAAATGTAAGAATATAATTGATAAATAATTTTTAATGTGCATAAATTTGTATATCATTTTTAAATAAGTTATATATATTATACAGTAATATTTATATTATATTATATTATATTATATTATATATATATCTTATACTAAATATTTTGAATTCAACAACTGTCATTAATAAATAATGTAATATAGTGTGTATCATTAAATTAAATATTGCTCATTAATATGTATTATATATCTACTTTACACTTGATAAGGTAAAAAATGATTGGACAAATTTAGTGCCACCTTTTTTCTCCATCCACTACCATTGTCTTTCTATTTATTACCCCTCTATCTACATCTACTATCTTCTTCTTTTTATTAATTACACCATCTATTTATTTATTATCTTCCTCCTTCATTCATTCCACTCTCTCTCCATCCATTAATAACTAATTCTCTGTCAAATCTAACCACAAAGTAGTTGTGGACGTTTGAAAATAGTGATACACTATGCTTATAGTGATGTGCATATTCCTGAGATATGTGTTTGAAAAAGGGATTTTTTACAAATAAATTTCCTTATTCATTTATCTTCCCAAAGATCTCCAACCTATCCTCTAATTCAAAATCTTACATGATGACAGTTTGTTCACTTCTTTCCTTTCTACAAGGAGGTACAACTTTATAGTGGAACAATAAAAGTAGATAGAATTATTTATGTAAACTAGTTTCTCGTTTGTTATGAAGGGAAGGAGAAGTAGAAGTAGAAGGAAAAAGAGAAAAGAGAATTACTAATATTTTATCTTTTAAGAATGTTTCAAAAATGAATACAAATAAGAATACATAAGACTGATAGAAGAAATATATTTAATACAACCCACTACACATAAGTGTCCTTTCATTTATTTTAGAAAATGATAAATATAATGAGCGATACTTTTATCACAATCAATGGAATTATGCAAAGTTTATATAAAACTAGGCATAACTCTTGCTTTTCATGGTCTTAGGAGTATTTGAAGTGTTATTTTCAAGAGATACTCTTCATTTGAACATTTGTTATGAGATGTACAATTCAAAAGTGCATTGTAAAATAGGTGGCTACATTTTCTCTAATTGGCTATTCCATTTGTCAATATATTACATTAAAATATACAAAACAAAAGTTGACTAGAGTCAAACATCATGCACTAATGTGCCAAATTATAAAGGTACATCATGGGAGTGAGGTTCGTTCATATTAGACATAAACAATACTATTGTCAGACATCACAAATACTTTTCTAATAGATTATGAAGCTAATTTGTATATTTAGATGTGTTCATTTCTATGACTATATTATTACGAGTATAAGATTCATGTTTGGAGGTTGTTATAAAAGGTCAACACATTTGTAACTTCTTAGAAAAGAAGAGTACCCCAAGAAGACATCCTTTATCAAATGAGAATTAAGCTTTTTAGCCACATTGTTGTTGAAACTAAAAACTTATCAACATGGTCAGAAGGCATGTTTTTTACATGGCATTATCATGATCTTAAATGCCACCACACTAATGAAAAGAGATACCAAATTACATCTACATAAGGCATATATTTGATATTGTGTTATCATGATATAAAATTAATATTTACAATATATATTAATAAGTTTAGTTGGACTTTTCAGTATAGAGGTGTAACATACTGAATCTTAGATGTAATATCCATGTAATCCTTTTTCCCAACTTTCCCTTTCATTTCTATCATTTATGTCCTTGATGTTTAATTAATGGAATTTATAGCGGTTTGGGGAACATTTATTCACTACTAGTGCCAACAAAAGAGTTTATGCACAAATGCCTCAGTGAAAGTTTTTTTAAAGAACCTAGTTAGTTACTATAAACATTAATCTAACTTTGTGATGTGATTTGAGAACATAAAATGAGCCTAAGTTTCAAATTTGATTCAATTTTGATGTTGTTTGTGCAAGTTATGCAATTTTAGGTACATTCTGGACTTTTCTACAATTTACCCAATTGGGAGGTTCTCTTTGCAAATTGTCACATGTATTATAATCCTTAGATATTACCTTACATTCTTGAGTTTTTGAACCATGGGGTGCCTAGTTTCACCTTGGTTTGAAGGTGTTTCTCTCCAAGGGCATTTTAGGGATTACTCTCTTTATAAATGAGCTTATCTTTAGAAGCTATCAACCAATGGGGTTATTTCTTTGACCGATGGTCGATGGGGATGGCCTAGAAGTCTCCATGGGCATTTAGAACCGAAATTTGATATTAAATAAGTCTCTATGAGCTGTCCTCTTACATGGCCATGAAGTCCTAGGATAAGGACGCGTGGAAAGTCTCATAGACACCTCATTCTTGACCCCTTCTTGATAAACTCATATCTTCCCCTTCCCATCTCCCAATTTGAAAATTATTGCTCTCCTTTTCTTTCCTACAGCTTATAGAATCATTCCTACTCTTTTTTGCCATGAAGGTGTTGTCCCAAGGTAAAAGAGGGTGCCTACCTTGGTGAAGAAGGCTCCTAGGGTTTTGAATTTGTACTATTTAGGGTTTCTGAAGGTCTTTCTTGGTGATTTTGACCAAAACTAGTGAGTTTCCTCCTTTCCTTCCCTATTTTCATACTTATCATCTTCCTCCCACCTTCTTTCAAGTTGGAACCATGGCCTTCCATGGTAAAACCCCACCTGAAGCACTTCAACACCTCATCTCCATGTTCTTTTACTAGGGTTTTTCACCTCTAAAGTGGAGAAGGTGCTTCTTGCTTGAGATAGGAGATTTGTTGGAAAAACCAACCTCTCTAGCTAAGGAAACTTGATCGTTGAACCTATCCACTTTCCTTAGAGGCGAGTTTTATAACCCGCTTCTCATATATTGCTTACTACATGCTTAAAACTCACGCTTCTATGATTAAAATCGATGATCTCCATCTCTATTTACCATGTTCTTCTGGGGTTTTGGTTTCTTGCTATTTCACCTTCTCTAGCAGCTCTAGTTTGGTTACCTATGCAACTCCAACCCTAATCTTGGGTCAAATGGTGTTTTCTCTCTCTCTTCATCTCTCTCGAAGATTTCTAACTTGTCATTTCCTAATTGGTTCAAATTGAAAAATTCATATCTTTGAATATGCTTATCCAAATTTGATAATAAATATGTTTTAAAATTAGAAAATTAATTTCTATTTGATGAAAATATTTTCAAGGTCTGATTTTTTAGGTTTGGTGAAGGGTGATTTTTGGAAAATAATTTTAATGTATAAAATCCATAAAAATTACATCTTAATCATCCTAACTCCAAAATTAACATAAAAATATGTTTTCTTGATTAGGAGAACCTAATAAGTTCATTGGTGAGGTTTTCAAAGTTTAAATCTAAGTTTTGCTGAAAAATTCTAAAATTAGGGTTTCCATACATTAATGTGCATTATGTACTCTAATATATGTTAATACATTGAAAATGGGAAAGAGGAACTTCAGCCCAATTAGAGTTGTGAAAGTTAGTAATTGATATCAATAAGAGAGGTATGTGCATTCCTTACACCCTATGTTGGCATAATTACAACCAAATCCTATATTTCCCTAATGAGGCTTTAATGACCCTTGTTTCCTCTATTCATGATTCTTTTGTTAAATTGCCTCAAAATCAATAATGATATTCTTTTTCTTGGGTCTTGTACCCCACTGCCATGTTACAAATATATGATGCTTTCACTTGCCATAGTTTCTCTTTAGCATGTTGATTTTTTTAGACTATTTAGCTGTAGTGGTGGTAATTTTTATAACCACCCATAGATAGGGCATGTGTTTTCACCAAGGAGAATGTGTTTACTCTCCCCTTATGAAATTGTGTAGGTGACTGGGAATGTGTTACTCTCCCCTCACCTATAGGTTGAAGTTTGATAGGTGCCTCAACCCTACATAGTTAATGTAGTCAATATTTATCATGCATGAAAAACTTTGTAGTTAATGTAGTCAATATGGAAAGCATCTATCTGATTATGCTTCATACTCTTGTTCTGTTCATCTTATGATGAAATCTTAGCCTTTACTTTCATGTTATTTCCTTAGCTTTTATTCTTGCTTATTATTTGACACATATCTTGTTTTTCTCTCTCTTAGTGGGTGATTTCCCAACCACCCAGGTTTAGATCAAGGTGTTGAACATGACTAAGGAGAACATAGCTTCCAACATGGACCTAGCTCTTGGAGATGTTTCTTGGATACAAATTTGAAGTAGTTTATACTTCCCTCTACTTAGATCCTTATGTAGTATCATACATGTAAACCCTTATGGGAGATTATGATGTACTTTTATGATCTTTTGTGAAAATTGAATATAGTCATTTGTTTAATTCTTCTGCTACACTTTGGTTGTTTTGAATAACATTTATTGAAATTTGAAAGTTGTACACCTATTCCAACATACCTTTGAGTGTGTTTGGAATAGATATTTTATTCTACAAATTTTTAGTAGGGAGTGGATCCCCTCATGAGTTCCACTATTTACAAGAAGGTTCTATCCATTTGTTACGAATCAAAAGCTTTTTTACTACAATAAACACTAACAACAACTAAGTGCAGCCATTTTTGTAATTCAATTACAAAATCAACATACTTATGTTGTTGTATGTAGAGTACATTTCCTGTATAGCCAAAGATTCACTAACTTTAAGGTCTTATTTCCAAATATGGACATGTAGAGTACAAAATAAACATCAATAACATATGCAATAATAGGAATTCAATCAATAGTCGAATCCAAATAAAATAACCATGTATTACTACTTGGAAATTCAAATTTTCTACACGTGTGTCTGCAAATGGAGGAGTTGTGTTATACTATGTGAGGAGGGGCAGTCTAGGTTGGTGTATGTGGACTGAAAATTGTCCTAGAAGAGTGATAAAATGAAATTCTCATAGAGATATTAATTGAATTTGCAACTTGAAACACACATGATTACTCACATTTGGTAGAGCTCATATGCAACATATATGATTTTTATAGCATACAATATGCCAATGACATACCAAAAAATGGACTTAGAGTTTAGGTTTCCTGTATAGCCAAAGATTCACTAACTTTAAGGTCTTATTTCCAAATATAGACATGTAGAACACAAAAAAATATCAGTAACATATCCACTAATAGGAATTCAATCAATAGTCAAATCCAAATAAAATGACAATGTATCACCACTTGGAAATTCAAATTTGCTACATGTGTTCCTACAAATGGAGATGTTGTGTTATACTATGTGAGGAGGCGAAAGTCTAGTTTGGTGTATGTGGACTGAAAATGGTCTAGTAGAGTGATAAAATGAAGGTCTCATAGAGATATTAATTAAATTTGTAACTTGAAACTCACATGATTACTCACATTCCGTAGAGCTCATATGCAACATATGTTATTTTTCCTAGAATCCAATATGCCAATGACATACCAAATAATGGCCTTAGAGTTTCTTTAAAAAATTTAGAATATGTAACTATTGGGAAATATGATAATAGAGCAAGTAGTGGAAACCCAAATTTAACTATGATATTCCCCTTTGAAAAGTTAATCGCGTCAATAACGATGTAATGAGAAGGATGGTTTGTGAGGTTATACCTGGTTTTGGAACAAGTCCAACGATAACATCCTCACAACAATGTGTGCATTTCTTCAAGTCGCACCCAGATAATGACAACACTAGCTTTTTGGTTGATTACCACAGATAGCAGTTGAACTTATCCTCCTAGAGAAAGTCCACAATCTCCTCACCTCTATAATAGTCCACACAGACCACCCGCAAGTCCTGTCATTCTAGAAGAATGGACAAGAAGGAGTTGTCCCTTCTAGTCGGGGTACTAGCACTGACTTACTCTCCCTTGTTATCCCTTCCTTTAACAGGTAAGACTTGCTCGAGTTCTCTCACTTATCACAACCATAGAAGACAATAATTGTTAGATCCATTGATGTGTCTAAGAAGCCCCCACTATCTCTCTATTTGTAGGAGGGTCGGGTTCAGGGTTCCCAATTCAAGCAGGAGTTGAAGGAGATAAAATTTCATGAATTGTCACATCTTACGAGCAGTAAAACGATTAGTTCAGTGGTGAACTGATCATTTGGCATGTGAGCCGATCAGTTGTATCCTTGAACCAGTCATTTAATCATGTTTCCCACTCACAACTGTATTGACAATGAATATTCAATTAATGCACAACATAATGGATGCATTGATCTTTGATCCAATCAAATTGATCAACCAAACGGTCAGTTCATAGCCTGAATTGGTCAGTTTGTGGATCTGAGTCGATCGGTTCACTTCCTGAACTGGTTGGTTCATGGACCGACTTTCCAATTTTGGTTTCAATAGAACTGGAACTTGAATCGATTAGTTCATCACATAAACTGATGGATTGATAGTTCAGTCCGTCAATATTTAATCATTGATTTTAGATTGAATACCTAACTTCTTAGTAATAAAGTTCAAATCACATTCATGAATAAACTCCTATTCCAATTGAATCCTATGTGTGTGACCCTATAGGTTCCAAGTTACATTGGCAATGAATTTTCATAACTGATTTATGACATCACAAGCAATGAGTGGTATCTAGCAACACATCAATGCTACCCAAGTAATTCGAAAAGTTGGAGAACAACTTCAACCTACATTTTGGGATTGGTGTTAAAGTGATTGTATAATTCTTTTGTCACTAATATCTAGATTGAACTCAAGACATGGAGTCCTCATCCTCTCAATGTTCAATCCATGTTTTGTGAACTAGAGTAGACTACCTGATTATATATATATATATATATATATATATATATATATATATATATATATCTGTGTGTGTGTGTGTGTGATCTCAATATCATATATTGATTCACATGTGCATGTACATACTTTTCTCATTCTTTCTTATCAAGTGGCCTGCATATCAAACTCCTATACAAGGGACAAATCCCATCTACATCACTCACAGTCATCCCCATGTGCCACAATGCACCCAAACACTACTTTTATGGAAACCATTATTCAGGGTCACTGTGGATGATGTCAAAGTACACCGAATGACATCTGATGAGTGAAGTGATTTCAGGTATAAGAACTACAATCACCACCATCACAATGAGAGATGATTCTGACAACCAAATATGGTTTCCATGTTTCACTCTCAATGTGTGTCTGTCTAATACACTGTTCTCTAACAAGTATCTATGTGTTTGGTTTGATATCACATATCATGACTAATGATATTCTGTCATCAACCAACATACACTCTAGTCTTATGTCTTATTGTTGCCTATCTTCCTTCCACAAGAACATCCCACTAGGGAAATAACAAGAATGTACATTCTCTTTTGACATATGTATGATCTCAATGTTTAGGTCATCAACCCGAAGACATACATCATTGAGTAATATCATTCTTTAGACATTCATTATGTTTTATCATTATCTCATAACTGAATGAAATAGAATAAATTGAAAGATTTCCTTTATTATCAATCAAACGATTTACAAGATGTGCCATTATAATCATCATATGATTGGCTCTCTAGTCTTACATACCAACAAACTCCCACCTGCACTTAGAGTCAGTCAACCATGAATCTTATTCAATGTGATCTTAAACATGTACATCATGTTTCTTGTGTGCAAGTGCTAATCCAGCGGGTTAGCAATACTTGCCTTTAATGGGTGTATTGTATGTTTCACATTTATTTGTTGTACGATGTTTCATATGAGATGAAATTGTCGTAGTATGCCATCTAATATTCCTTGCTTAACCGGTAGCTTCATTGTTGTCATAGTATTTGTACCGCGTCATCAATGGTTGGAACCTCCCATAAGTTCATATATATGAACTCTAGATCAATACAATATCCTTTCTTGTGTTCATTACACCAGGATACCCAGATTCTATTATAGAATTAAATAATTACTTCTTGCTCGAAACTTTTCCAGCCAATAGTTCTTGTTTTAAGGTTAAACACAAATTTTAGATTGTGATCATTAGTTTTTTGTCATTTTGGAAGCTTGCATCGATGTAACCATTTACACACAACTCTTCCTTATTGCCAAAATCTAATAATTAATCCTAAGTGCTTCTAAAATACTTGATGTTATTTATGATATTCCAATGACCTTCATTGGATCTGACTAATAATATCTAGTCGTGTCCAATACATACAAGATAATGTGATGAGTACATTATATTGTATACATAATAGATCCAATTGTGAATGCATATGTCATCTAACTCATGTTTTTCCCATTCTTCACAAGAATTGGAATACATTGTTCTTAAGAGAATAATCCCATGAACCATGGATCGATCATCTCTCATTGAATCCTTCATTCTGAACAATTTCAACATTTGGCTAATGTATGTGCTCTTACTTAGGTCAAGAAGCTTTCCAAAACTATCTTAATAGATCTCAATTCCTATCACATAGGATGCTTCACCTAAATCCCTTTTAGAGAAGGTGCTTTCCATGTGATATTTCAACACTCAGTATAAGGATGTTATTCCCCATTAATATGTGGAATATAAATATGCGCCCATTAAATTTTTTGTAATCATAGATTTCATCATTACTTTGACTAAAGTCAAACTCCTTGACTAAACTCAAACTCTTTGACTATCTTGTCTAATTGAAGATTTTAGCTTTGATATGCTTGCTTCAATTACATTGATCGGACTTTCTATCTTACATACTTTATTTGCATTAATGGAGTTGTAAAACCTTTAGGTTTTATCTCGTAAACATCCTCTTAATTATTCCTATTAAGGAATGTGGTTTGAAATTCATATGCCAAATCTCATAGTCTCGACGAGCTACAATGGCAGGCATGATCCTAATGTACTTAACCATTACAATTGGTAAAGAGATTTTGTCATGTTGAACATCTTGAACTTGTTGAAACCCTTTACAACCAATCTACTCTTATAGGTTATCCACATAATTCTTCTTCTTCAAGACCTAACTACACCTTATGCGTTTTACCCCTTTAGGTGGTACCACCAAGGTCTTACCTTGTTGGTGTACATGAACTCCATCTTGGATACAATGTCCTCAAGACAATTCTCATACTTTGGTCCTACAATAGCTTCTAGATAGGTTGTTGGCTCATCATCTTATGACCAATTCACCACCTTTTGAGTTATATATATCATAATCTTTCAATTTCAATGCATATTCTACTAGATTTATGAGGTTTTGCATTACATAAGGAACTTGAGATTCCAAAACAATCTGTGATTCTCCTTGTTCCTACTATACCTATATAGGGTCATTATTTCTTGTTGATCTCAAAAATGTTGACTTCTATTTTACTCCCAGTGATTCCTTCAGGAATCTGAATTCCTCTTAAGGAATTCAACCATCCTAGTAACAAACATTTTGTTATTGGATTGAGATAAAACTAGTGTTCAACAAATGAATCATTTATGTAATTGCGGATAAAGCTTTTCAAGAAACTATATTCTTATTTAAGTTTTAATCCTAAAAGACATATCTAGGCACCTCCCATGCCATATCTCATCTGGTGTCCTTTTGAACCATTTTAGACATTACATTGTTTTAGTGTAAAACATATATCCAAGAGGAAATCAGAAGGTTAGTTAGATTTATTGATAATCACACCATGACTCATCAGGGTGTGATTCCTTCTTCTTGAAATATCATAATGTTTTAGGTAGATTTAATTGTGATACACTATCACAGTCCCTCTAGAAGGTCCTCAAACTTTTGGTCTAAAATATTTCTACATTGATCTATCAAAGTGTCCTAATACTTTACCAAAATTATTAGTTACTTCATTCATGATGTTCTTGAACACTTCAAGAAATTCATATTTATATTTCACTAAATAAAATTATTATATCTACTAATATCATCGGTTAAATTTTATGAGGTACTATTAATTTCCTTCAAACATTTATTTTAAATTGTATATTTACATCATGTTGTACAAGTCCTAATTGAATACTCACTCTCCCACTACATCTAGTGAAAAGAACTTTTTTCATATTTCCCAGTAGATAAGATTTGCATGTCTCTATAGGTTCAATAACCAAAAGTGTCCAAAAAAACATCATTATGTATTCTAGAAATGTATATCTCATTAATGTGCATTAGATGACAAAGCTATAGGTATTCATTGTTTTGAGTTATCGAGTTTTAATCTTGTGATATAAGTATTTATCTTTAGATCTAGCAATTGTTATCCTTTTGAAATAGAACATTGGCTATACTTTATATGATTTTCATATCATGTCCATACAAGATGCATAAAGTAAAGTGTTTATATTATTTCCAGATATAAAATAGTAGTTTATGAACTTCATTACATGGGTTGTGGGTTGAGATAAATTATAGATTTTGACTGTAGTGGTAGCAACTCTTACCCCATTTGTGTTGAATCGTCTGACCTTGCCCTTTCATAATGGCTTACTTCTTTTGAGATCATGCATATTCCAACATATATGAGATCTACATCCAGTATCATATACCCAAGATGAAGAATTAATTGAATTTAACTCATAACATATATAGCTAAAGTGGAGATCTATATCCCTTCCCATTTCTTCTTTAGTTCCTCTAGGTAGAGAGGGAAATTCCTCTTCCAGTGTCCAGGCTGGGGATAGTGGTGACAATTTCCTCCCTTATTCACCCCTCCCATTGACTTGAGCATTAAAGACATGGGCTTTTGGCCAGCTTTAGAATTCTTCTTAGCTTTTCCTTTCCCTTTAGACTTCCCCTTTGATCTATTGATCCTCATCAAAGACTTGGGCTTGTATTTCTTCATTTGTGCCTCAATTGTCTCAACATGCCAAGTAACTCTATGAATCGCTTGTCAAAGTCATTCAAGTTGTAGTTCTTGATGTGTTGGTCCTCCATAGGTTAATGAGGGGTCGGGGAGAGGAAGTCTTCTTGATGACTCATGTTGTAGTTCTTGACAAACTAATTGTATGACTCTAACAATGACCACAAATAACGTCAGTGGCTAACTCTTGACCCAAGGGAGATACCACTCTAGCAAGGTTCTCCACATATCCAATGAGCTTGAGCACATGAAAACCCACTAGATCTCCTTCTGTCATGTTACATTTAAACAACACCATGGAGACATAATATATTTCCTATATTGCCTGATCTTGGAACATGTTCTTAATGTGTTACCATCTCAATAACATCTGTGTTCTGAATCTATCTCTACAACTCATAATTCATGGAGCAAAACATTAGGAATTTGATATCAATGACATCTTCAGTATGCTTCTTGTAAACATCCCTATAAGCCTTAGGTGCAATGGGAGTAGGTTCATCGGGCTTTGGTATCTCCATGACAATTTTTTTCTTAGTCTCACTTATCAAGTGGCTTGGATATAAAACTCTAGTAGGAGGGAAAAATCTCATCTACATCACTCACAATCATTCCCATGTGTTACAGTACACCCATTCATCAGCTTCATGGAAACCCTTATTTAGGATCACAGTGGATGATGTTAAAGAACACCGAATGACATGTAATGAGTGTAGTGACTTTAGGTATAAGAACCACAATCACTACCTTAACTATGAGATATGACTATGACCACAAAATATGGTTTCCATGTATCACTCTCAAGGTGGGTCTATCTGATACATTGTTCTCTAATAAGTATCTATGTGCTTGATTTGATATCACATATCATGACTGATGAGATTCTATCATCAACCAACACATACTCCAGTCTATAGTGTTACACTTTTCTATCTTCCTTCCATATTATTATCTGACCAGGGGTGAAACGACCGACTTGCGAAAACAATATTAACTAATGCAGAAACGAATTATTAGCAGCGGATTACTGAAAATCACTAAAAATTTAAAACTTTTTGCAAAGAGATCCACACATAGGAAATCTTTTTCTTCAAGAGCCAAAGTATAACATTTACATTCTGTTTTAAAGTACATGTCTTGCACTATCTCTTCTCTATCTCTTCTCGAGATTTACAACATCAGTTGTCTCCAGACATAAAATATAGACAGCATATAACTTCAAGTCATCACGCCAAAATCTCAAGTCGATGATAAAAACACAATCTAATGACTCCGAGGACCTGAGAGTATAGAGACGACACATAGGACTACTAACTAGACAAAACTTAGCAGCCAATGCCTCCACCTGAATCATCACTGTTGTCCCTGATATTGCTGCTACTTTTCTCTTACTATTGGGTTCCTGCTTCTTCTTCTGTGATTACCTAAAAACATTGAATCCCACGGGGGCGAGACAATTGTAAATTGTCCCAGCGGGAGATATAACCCTCCGCCAAAACATTGTTATAGCAGTTTATTATAATTAAAACTGAACATGAGTTCTTATATAATAACAACAATATTAATCATTGAATGAACAGAGTAAAGTAATTTCCTTTCCTAAGGAGAGCATTATATCTACTCATGGTAGATTCATATTTCACACATCTACTTGCATTGAATGTAAAGAGATATGAATAACATTTATCAACTAGTGTTGCATAAAAGAAGTATAACATCATCCAAAGAATTTATGTATTCAATCCTTAAGCAAACATGATAAATGACTGATTACATTTTACAATCACACTTATGCCCTGAGGAGATGAGGTATACCGCTCATGCTCCAACCGACCATTGCGAAGTCGAAATCGGTACCATACAAGGTCAAATGTAGAGCCAGCTACTAAGACCTCCCATATCTCGGTCAGTGCGAGATTACATGCAGGACATCTTGTGCCTCTGCTATATATATAGCTTTCCAGGGTATACTGGCAACTTCGCTATTAGAGTTACAGTGGCGTGTTGTACTCTCTTCGCGATCGTGAGATCTCATGTTTATCTCCATAGATCCGACATTAACATTATTGGGAGATGTGTGCTACATTTGTCCCAATCATCAGGGGATTCATGTTACATCCATCCTGGTACAAGTAATGAAGGATTGAGAGGTTTGTTGTTTACCTTTCATCAATTCCCTCATTAGGACGTCAGGATACAGTCACCCATTGCCCCCACATATTCAAAATATGTGTTCCGGGTTTTGTCGTGGAGCACCCGTTTCACCATCACCTATTGCTGATGATGATGGATCTATGGTCAGGGCTCTACATGATATGATTTCACTTGATTAATTAAGTACATTATCATTTTCTTTTAGCATCAATCAAGTTCTCAAACATAACTTATTCAGACAAATGCTATTAAGAAACAAGTACTATTTTCATCAATCACTTGTCAATCTTTATAAGACATTGGGATCTCAGTCCCTCATTTCATTTCTTTGAAAGTTCACTTCCCTCAGCAGCATCATTATCATTCTTATCAACTTTGGGTATTCATACCCTCAATTCACCACTATCATTGTTACCATTTATTAGGTAACTATTACCTCTGGGTCCTCAGACCGAGGTATGCATAATACTTGTTACACAAGTATCTCACATGGCTCTGAAAGCCTATTAAATGTTTTTCCACCTTTCACTAGGCAACAACTTACTCATGGAACTCATAAGGTTCATGCACATTTTGTTACTTTTATTAAGCAAAAACAACAACATTAGGCACATTAGGCCATGCAACATGTTAATTATATGAAAGTCATAGCTCATATCTGGCTATGTTCATCATCTCATGATGTCTACATGGTTAATAGACATGATAACAGTCATGTATGTCATTTGTTACATCATATGAAACATTAGTAAAACCACCATCCTTTATCAGGATTAGGGTTATCTATTAATTAGGGATTTTCATTCCCTTTACCCAAAATTAGGGTTAGGGTTTCCCATCATGCTTTAATTAAGGTTTCATGCTCACATTATTAGTTCAACCCTAATGTATTACTCCACACCTCTAGGAGCATCCAAGACATCATAAGTATTTTCTTATGCTTACCATTCTTATCATATATCATTAATGATCATCAATTCAAAGCATGAGTTCATTTCTCATCCTTGTCATGATATAATTACATTATACTCACTGATTAGCTTACCCCATTCTCAAGGTATATTGGTCTACATTTATCAAAGTACATTGAGTTCATCACATCTTTATTGTAACGATTGCATATCACACATTTCATGTGTTTCTTAACCAAGAGTATTGGATTAGAGGTTCATCAAGATAAGTCTACAATGAAATGCAGAATGTGATATCTATCATATATGAATGTATCACTTTCTTTTCATTTTCATATTATTAAGTTAATCAAATAACTTTGTATTAAGGTATTTCCCTATTAATACTTTATCCACTAACTTGTTACTTTCATCATATGGTGCATAGGTCACACATTAGAATTGTCCAATTGTCTTTAATGATATGGACTTCTCCAGCTGATAGACATTGCTGATATAAGATAAACCATTATCAACTATTTTAGGTATTTCAACTCTTAGGTTGTTATCACATCATTATTTAGTATAGCATACATCATTCCTAAAAGTTTCATGTCCTCATCACTGTAAGATGTATAGGCTATTACTCATATATAGAGATGGTTGTATAAGGATCTAGGCATCATCTTATCTCTTAGATCCTTATTCATTAAAATCACCACCTTATCATTCACATGGGTCATCAACCCTATCCTTCATGTCTATAACATATTCATCTTATTTAATTATTTTAGCCACACCTCTCTTTGGTGTACTGGCTATTAAACCATCTCTAGGGTTTCATATATCATCACATGACAACACCCTGAATTGAGTTTTACACCATATCATAATATCAGGGTTCCACATAACATCACTTAAAACTAGGGTTTCATATTCAATAAACCATATTTAGACTTATTGTTCATCCCAATTGCGGTTTCTCATGACATCACCCCCAATTAGGGTTTCTCATGTCATCACCCTCCATTAGGGTTTATTATTCCATAACCTACAATTAGGGTTTACTATTCACATCACATCACCCTAGATTAGGATTTACTATTCATTTCACATCACCCTAAATTAGGGTTTACTATTCACCAGAAGTAGGAGTGATCATCCAAGTACCCTGAATTAGGGTTTATCATACCATCACTATGGATTAAGATCATACCATCATCATGTAGTAAGATTACTTCCATTAATATTCTCAGTTAGGGTTATGATTCATTAACCCTCATAATTAGGGTTTCATGATCTCACTATGAAGGATCATACCCTAATTAAACATTCATTCATATAGAAAGTCTATTACTTGATTATCAATCATGAAGGAAATCTTCTCTATCATCTTCTACAAGATGATGTTTGCTTCAGCCTTGATAAAGCTAAGTCAACTCAATCTTGTAGAAGAATTGACATCATGCTTTATGTCATTATCACCATGATCATTAGGGCTTAGCTACTTGAAGGGTACTAATCACCCTATGTCATTAAAGGTCCCATTATTATAAACACTATTGATTTACATCATGTAATTGAGTACTTAAACCATTGACCTTTATTCACTTTAAGTGTTCATACAATTTGATTAATTACTTTCCAAATGATCTTGGTCACTTAGACCTCAAATGGTCTTGACCAATCATACCTCAAACGGTCTTGGTTGAATACTCAAAACCATTTAGTAAAGTAGGTGGTGAAGACCATTTGCCAAAGTTGACTTTTTGAAACCTCATGCACCTAAATGGTTTGGGATCGCTTGGTCCCAAACGGTCTTGAGACCGTTTGGTCCCAAATGGTCTTGAGACCGTTTGGTCCTAAATGGTCTTGATACCATTTGGACTCAAACGGTCTTGAGACCATTTGATCCAAACCCCCTCAAAACCGCAAGGACCAAAAAGGGTCTCAACCACTCCAATTAAATTAGGGTTTCCAATGTTGAATCCTTGAACCATTGAATTCATGTAAGAAATCATCAATTGGACCTATCACCATACTTCAATTAAGTTTAATAGGTCAACCTTCAACTGATTTGACCCTCAATTGACCCTCAATTTATCATCAATTAGGGTTTAAATCAATTGGATTAAGGTTTGGAATCGTTGATCCTTCAACATTAATCAATGTGAAATTGGTTACTTTGAAACCATTGAGCCTTCATCCAAATTGGGCATTACCTGACCCCAAACGGTCTTGAGGTCGTTTGGATGACCTCCAAATGGTCTTGAGACCATTTCCGCATGTAAACATCAAAATCCAAGTCAATCAATCAAGGTTTGGATCATTGGATTGATCACCAAATCAACATTTGATTGCACTTCGACTTAGTACCTTTAGATCTTCCAACACCTAACCATACTTGTCCCTAGACCTCCAAACGGTCTTGAGTGACCACCAAACGGTATTGAGACTGTTTGGGTGACCTACAAACGGTCTTTAGACCGTTTTCCCATCATATCATTCAAATCCATGACACCCAGTTAGGGTTTGGGGCATTGGATTGATTAACAAATCATCACTCAATTGTATTTCAATTTGGTATCTTTGGACCTTCAAACACTTGGCCATACTTGACCCTAGACCTCCAAACGGTCTTGGGTGACCCCCAAATGGTCTTGAGACCGTTTGGGTGATTCCAAAATGGTTTTGAAACCGTTTGGGTCAATCAACCCAAAACATCAACTTATTCAATTGCAAAATCAACACTTAGCCGATTAGGGTTAATACCATATGTTTGGATCTTAAACACTTAACCCTATCCAACCCTAGACCTCAAAACGGTCTTGGGTGACCCCAAAATGGTCTTGAGACTGTTTGGGTGATCCCCAAACAGTTTTGAAACCGTTTGGGTCAATCAACCCAAATTTCAAACTCAATCACTTATGAAATCAACACTCAACCCAATTAGGGTTTAGGTGATTGATGGACCTTCAACTCATGAACCAATTGGAGTTAATCAATAATAATTGGTGTGTCATTAACCTAGATCATTATGAACAAGTACCCAAATGGCAAACCCTGGTCAAAATCACCAAACGGTCTTAAACCGTTTGCTTCTATGCGGTTTAGTGAAACTGTTTCATTCCAAACGGTTTGAAACCGTTTGCTCCCAAACACAAACCGTTTGGACATTTGATTGAAACTGTTTGGTCTAGATATTTGGGGAGGTGTGTGATTATGATGATTTCATCATCATCAAGCTATAGACCCACAAAACCTGTTGTGATTTCCATGAAGATTGCATCAATCAACCAAATCAATATTTGTAAATAAAGAAATGATCATTATTTGATGGGGAATTGAATGCAATAACAAAGTTAGGGTTTCAAGTTATAAAACCCGCCTCCAATTGAGCTCCAAAGCTCCAAGCTCACGGAAACAATGGTGGATGAAGATTTTGCAACTCCTCCTAAGCTTGTCCTCAAGTTTTTGGTTGAAAAGATTGACTAGGGTTGATGAGGAGATCGAAATAAGAAGAAATCAATGATTTATTTTTTATTTCCACCATGGAATCAAGGAGAACGAAGGCCAAGGACCTTACCAACAGGTTGGGGTAGTCCTCCTCCTGTTCCTGAGATTCTCTTGGGGTCGGCCAAGGCAAAAGAAGAAAGGAAATCCGAAAATAAGTCCTTAAGTGAGTGGAAAAAGGGATATGTATAAGGAAATCCCAAGGAGAGAGAAAATGGGATTATTTCCTTTTATTCCCAAAATAATTCCCACCAAATCCCCCTCCATTTCTTGGCCACGAAGCCATCTTCATGTTCTTGCAAAACCTCTTCATTATCCAAGAATAAAGGGAAAAGAAATTAAGCACCTTAACCCTTATAATATTAATATCCATGACTTAGTAGATATTTCTTTTCCTTATAATAATGGTGAGTGGAACTTCACCTCCTTAGGATATGCTCGTGCCTTTGCAAGGCTTAAGCTCGTCCACACACATCTGAATCCAACCATTTTAATTTTGGTTGAAGTCCCCTTCAATTATTTTATTTATTTTTGCATTAAATTGAAGCATTAAATTGAATTAGGGTTCCAATTAGGCTTAAATCTTGATTATTTTAATATCAAGATTCTCTCTCCTCCAAATTAATTCAAATGAGGCGCCCCTCTCATTATATTTGCTCTAAATGATGTAAAGAAACATTAGGGACCTTATTGAAGTGGTAATTTGCATATTGAACCTTAGGTTTTGGGTAAATTGCACTTTACACCAAAACTAGGTTTTAATGCACTAACATTGCTTTATCAGCTCTTCCTTGGTGCTCAAACTACCACAAGCCATACCTATGCATCATCTTCATTCTCATTATGCTTCAACACATGAGGAACATATTATCATGCAACATTTGCAATCTAACCCCTTAACTTGGGTAATTTGCATTTTAGTTCAAAATAAGCAACATTGCTTCAACATTGTTCAAACAGGACCAAAATTGAAACATAAGTTCCTCATGAGGCCTAATTAACTTTCTCAAGATAAGATTAAGCATCTAATCAAATTTATTAAGCAAAATACCTAGGGTTAAAACATAACCCAGATCAGGGATGTTACAAGGGGAATAATAAGAATGTACATACTCTCAACATCTGTATGATCTCATTGTTCAAGTCACGTACTTGAAGACATACGTCCTTGAGTAATTGTCATTCTATAGACATTCATTATATTTCCTCATTATCTCATAACTAAGTGAAATATAATGAATTGGAATCTTGTTCTTATTATTATTAATCAAATCCTATATGTAATATGCCATAACAATCATCATATGATTGACTCTCTGGGCATACATACCAACAGACTCCCTTGCACTTAGAGCTAATCACCCACAAATCTTATTCTTAGTGATCTAAACATGTCCATCATGTTTTTACTTTGTAAGTGCTAATCCAACGAGTTAGCAACATTTTTCTATAGTCGGTATATTGCATGTTTCTCATCTCTTTGTTGTACAATTTCTCCTATGAGATGGAATCACTGTAATTTTCTATCTGATATTCCATGCCTAACCAGTAGCTCCATTGTTGTCACATTATGTCTAGTGTCTCATCAATGGTTGGAACATCTTTAAGTTCATCCATATGAACTTCTAGATCTATATATTATCCACTCTTGTACTCATAAAACTGGGAAATTGGGCTTCAATTGTAGAATTGAATTAATGGCATGTAATTCAGAACCCTCCAACTTACAACTCTTTTCTTAAAATCAAAACATACTTTTATATTGCAATCATTCTTTGTCATTTAGGAAGATTGCATTAGTGTAACCCTTTACTCTCAACTCTTCCTTGTTGCTATAATCTAGCAACATATCCTTTAATGAAATTCCAATGACCCTCATTGGAAACTAATATCCTCTAGTCATGTGCAATACATACAAGACAATGGGATGAGTACATTAGCATACATAATAGATCCAATTGCTAGTGCATATGCCATCTTACTCATGTGTTTCCATTCTTCACAAGAATTGGGATGTATTGTTCATGAGAAACTAATCACATGGACAAATTCTCTCTCATTGAATCCTTTTATGCTTAAAACTTTCAACATCATGCCAATGTTTGTATTCTTATTTAAGTCATGAAACTTTCAATAACTATCTCCATAGATCTTGATTCCTATCACATAGGATTTTTTTCCTAATCCTTCATTGTTGAATGTGTCTTCCATGCCAGGTCTCAATACTCACAATATTGAGATGCTATTCCCCATCAATATGTATAATATTCATATATGCTCCCACTAAATTTTTTGTTACATAGATTTCATCTTTCATCTTGACTCAAGTCAAACTCTTTGATTATCTTATCAAATCAAATATCTTTTCTCTGAGATGCTTGACCTTTGTACCTTATAGACTATATTTGCATATTCTTGAAGTTATAAAACCTTTAGATTGTGTCACACACACATCCTCTCTTATATTCCTTTTAAGAAATGTGGTATTAATCTTCATTATGCCAAATCTCACTTTCTGTTCAAGATGTAATAGTAAGCAAGACACTCGGTGAAAAGGGATTTCATCATGTTCAACATTTTTAACTTGTATGAAAACCTTTACAACCAATATGTTCTCTTATGTTATCCATGTTGGTCTTCCCAATGAAAACCCAACTGCATGTTATGTGCTTTACCCCTTTAGGTGGTACTAACAAGGTCATACCTTGTTAGTGTACATGGACTCCCTAATGGATTTTAGGCCATCTCTCAGATCATGTTTCTCAATAGTTTCTAGTTTGTTTTGTTGGCTCAACATCTTATGACCAACACATAACTTATTAGAGTTATAAAATCTTCAATCCTTGTGTTCTTACTAGAACCATGAGTTTTGTGTTACATAAGAAATTTTACATTTCACACAACTTATGATTCTCTTTTTTCCAACTGTACCTCCTTGTTGACCTCCAACTTTTCAAGTTCTACTTTTACTCCCACTATGTGACAACCATTGCCACAATAAATGAGATTATTCAAATCAAATTGCGGAATTATCACTAACCACAATATTACCAAAAAAAGGGTAAATTAAAACCAATTGCAATTTAATGTCTCAAGCGTAAGTATACTGCAAACAAGCCTTCAACATAAGCCATATATATTTCACATATACCAAAAGATGTTACATATTAAGTTCAAAGGATAACAAGCCACATCAATACATATTGCAACCTATTCCTATGTACAAGCCCTTTCTATACATTCATAGCATCAAACCAATATCTTTATGTAGATAACAAAATGTAAAAACTTCTCTTCAAGACCTAAGAGTACATGGACGACACATAGGATGTTGTTAAGACACTATACCAGTAGCATGTCCAACCTTCAGATAGCTACTGCTCTCCTTACAGCTCAGCTCCTGCACCACGACCTCGACCACCTCGTCCACAACCAACTAAAAAGTTTTAGAACCCATAGGGTGAGACCAAATATCCCAGCGAGAGTTATAACCCTTCGCTAACACGTATTATAAGTGTTATAATATAAAGAAATAATAAATAGAGTAGGTATTTCATTTTCAGCATTTTAAGAAAATACCACTGAACAGTAGAGCAATTTATGCTTTTAATAGGAATATGAAGAACATGTATAATAGTTGACTTCTCTTACCACATTTATAATTCAAGAAATCAATATAAAGCTAAGGCATGGGATCATCCAATGTGAACCATATTTGACCCTAAACAAATATACTATACGGCTGTTTAATCATTTTTATGCCCTGAGGATTTGAGGCGTACCACTCAAATCCAACTGACCACTACTAAGTCAAAATCAGTACCATACAAGACTAATGGAAGAGACAAACTCCATGATCATCACCAACACTACTTGGTTAGTTCATGTTTGCAATGCAGTGACATATAGTCATATTGCTAAAAGATAGTAACTTGTAGTCTTAACTACAGTCCTGTAGGAACATCAACTCATAGTCAAGTCTATGGCCTATAAACAACTAATCTTCCTTGGTACATGACATAGTTATAGAGAACTGACTCTCACATGGTCGTTCAATAATAAATAATATATCACTATTTCCACAATTTAAGGACACAAGGATATATATTACTTGCACCCCGCATATTCAATAATATACACTATGAGTTTTCTCATAGGAGTTACACGTTTCACCACCCATCTAGATATAGACGTTGGAGATGGATCATTAGTACAGGTCCACTACATGGTTAGAGTTTCACTTGATTAGATATGCCAATTAGGTATCTTTTAATGCATCAATGAAGTTACAACATATTAACCCAAAACAATTTCTACAAAATTAAGACATGATGCAACTTTAGAAGATATAAAATGTATTAAGTAAGCACTTGTCTACTCATCCCACAACACTAGTAATATTGCCATTCTCAATATTAATATTAACGACACAACACTATGGATGTCAATCCCTCATATATAATTTTCTCAACTACTCATCATACCTATGATTCAACCTCTTACAACACCATTATTTCAACCTCCCAACACATGAGTGTCGACTAACCAACAATGGGATGTTGCGACTGTGGCATAACCCATGTGTCTCGACCACTCCCATAGGTGTTGTGGTCAAAACACCTCAACCCGGCCTCAACCAACTAGATGGTTAACCATAACACAACCTAACATAGTTTCATGCTTAACACTAACTCAGAGTACCTCAACCCTTAGCAGGAATGACGTTGCACCCACAACACAAGAGTCAGCTAAATCTAGGTCATGACCACGACATGGCTTCATCGCGACCCCATCCATCAAGCAACGTCATGACCTCTTCTCTTCCAACAACATTGCGACCTCACCTCTCTCAGCAATGTCATGACCATATGCTTGGCCATCTTGGCCACAACATCATCTAACAACTAATTCTATCTTTGTAGCAATGTTGTGTCATGGCCTAGATAATAGGTAATGACCATCCAAAGATTAGAGGAGTCTCCTGACCCAAACTACCCCATATAATGTGTTGACCGTGATAGAAGTCTAAGAGACATCCCAACCATCTGCTCCACTCCATCCCCATTATGAACCATTGTCGAAACAGAAGGATAACAACAAGGAATAATCATGCTTTGACAATGTGAATAACACCCTAGATCATGGTGTTTAACAACCTAAAACGTGATGTTGAAATATTATCCAAAGATATAAATTTATAGAGAGTGAAATTGAGATTCTTGTACTTATATTACAGACCATAACTTATAGTTTGTTCAAGTATCATGGATCATGTAAGAAGGTGGTATAAGTACAAGTTTAAAGATGCACATAAAAGGATTGTGAAAAGTTATAAAACTCGTCTGATATTAATGAAGAACAACATTCTAAGAATCAAGATCCAAGACCTTCAACTAATATATAACTCTTCGACCAAGGGATCACCTCCAGGAAGAAAAAAAGTCCATGATCAAAAGGAGGTTCAGATAAAGAAAGGGGAAAATAGATCTTTGGCCGAACCTACAAGAAAAGGAAAAGCGAAAAAGAAGAGATCATCCTCTCACTAGTTGCCAAGATGTCAAAACATAGTCTAAGGCCTTTGTGAAGAGGGGAGCTCTCTTTCAAGGAAAACCACCATGAATGATCCACAACCAAGAAGGAAGGAGAAGGTGGAGGTTTTAGAAAAGAAAACATAATATAGAGAAGAAGATTACTTTCTAAGAGACAATTCTCCAAGAATCACCACCAAAGGTTAATCCTGGCACAAGATCTTCCACTTGCACCAAGGATCGGCCACCCAAGAACCTAGATCTGGCCTTCGTTGCTCTTCAAGCTCCAAGGCAATCTCAAGGTAGAAGAAAGAGTTGTGGGCCAAAAAAGATTACTTGCTGGTGAAGAGGATGGGTTATGTACCCTAAGTGGAGAGAGGTAGAGGTGTTTGAGGTTTCAACATATTAAATCATCTTAGGAACACATTCCTTTCAAGGAGATACTCTTTCCTCCACTCTCATGCAAATATCCATGGTCATGCTTATCCATCAATGTGTCACAACCTACAAAGGTCGGTTGGCCTCATGTATCAGTTGAGACACCCTCAAGCATCCCTTTGTCTTAGTCGAGACACTTCAAGGGATGAAACCCAAGATCTCATGTACATAGGTCGAGACACGAGGAGACAAGAAATCTTAACCCATCCTTACAAGATTGTCTCGAACAAGACAACACATCATAAGATGTATTGTGGTCAATACCTTCACCAAAAGTGGTGTAGGGTCTTAACTTCAAACTCTAACTCAATCACCATATTAGCCATGCATACCCTATAACCTTAGAAGCCCGAATTTCACATGATGATGTCATTCCACATCCATGTTTTAAACAAGGTGCCCCTTGCCACCATTTTTTCTTTCATGATGTCAATAGTACAAGAAGTACTCTCTTTATGTGTCATTTTGCAAGATAATCTCACTTATAGGTAAACTGCAAACTAGTCAAAAACAAACATATCAAAACATGGATAACTCAAACATTAATCAAATTGGACCCAGATGAAAATATAAGCCTGTCACATTATATTTAGAACATATCAAGAGTTTAAATTAGGGTTTAAAATCTCATTATATAAAATAAACACATTTAAGCATTAAGCTAGGTTAGGGATCTTACGACTAAAATCCCCTAATAGGTATTTCACCACCAAAATCCTAAGCAAAAAGAGATGGATACTTTTTTTGTATCTTGTCCTCCAGTTCCCGTGTAGATTCTTCAATTCCACGATGATGCCACAAAACTTTAACTAACACAATGTCCTTTTTCTTAAATTTCTTAATCCTTCTATCTAGGATCAGAACATGGACTTTTACGTAAGTTATATCATTATCTAACTGCACTTCTATAGCCTGAATAGTCAGCTCCATATCAGGGTGACATTTCCTCAACATAGAGATATGGAACACATGATGCAATCTACTCAACTCATGTGGTAAATCCAACTTATAGCTTGCATTCCCTATATGTGCAATCACTGGATAAGGTCCATATTCCTGGGAGCTGACTTATACTTTTTCTCAAACCTTAGAACACATTTGCAAGGAGAGAATTTGAGTTATACCATGTCCCCCACTTGAAACTCTAAAGGTCTAATACAGTTATCAACGTTAAAATTTTGCCTACCCTGAGATGCCTTCAATTGTTGCTGAATGACTTTGATTTTTCCATTGTCTATTGTACTAACTTAGGACCCATAAGTTGATAGTCCCCTATCTCATACACCCATAAAGGATATATACAACATCTCCCATATAATGCCTTATATGGTGCCATGTTGATACTCCTCCGATAACTATTGTTGTAGGCAAACTTTACCAGGATAAGATGTATATTCCAACATGCCTAAAAATTGCAACACACAAGCTCTTAACAAATCCTCTAAGGTATGTATTGTCGTCTCAGACTGTACATATATATGTGGATGAAACGCAATGCTAAACCTCAACTGTGTACCCATCGTTGTGTACAAACACTCCCAAAAGTGACTAGTGAACGGAGGACCTCTCTCTGACTCTATTGTAGTTGGGATACCATGCAGACGTACTATATCATTGACATACACTTGTACAAGCTTCTCAATAATATACGTTGTCTTTACTAGTAGAAAGTGTGTTGACTTAGTCAACCTATCCACTATTACACAAATAGACTCATAATCTTTGTCTGTCCTTGGAAGTCCAACCACAAAGTCCATTATGATATGATCAATTTCCACTGAGGTATAGGCATTGGCCACCAATACAGATCTTTTAGATTCTGATACATCTTGGTGCTTTCTGGATGCATAACATACATAGAAGAGTGAGCTTCTTCTAGAACTAATGTTCTCATATTATCTATGTCTGGAACAACTGGTCTACCATTATAACACACTATCATATCATCAGATTCATGGAATCCATCATGCTTCTCACTACCTAACTCTACCAGAATCTATTATGTCACATTATCATTCTGCTATGCATCTCTGATCTGCTGACTTTACGTCGGATTTACTTGTAATTGTGCTAACATACCTGTTAAAAAGGATACTTCTAACTGTACATTCATCTGTCAAAGAGAGACCAACATATCTCTCTTGTGGCACACCAAAGCATTCAACTATGTCTTCTCGGAAGATGATGACGATGAAGATTTTCCTACTTAGAGCATCTATCACTACATTTGTCATTCCTAGATGATAATCAATAGTCGGTCATAATCCTTAGTCAATTCCATCGAGTGTCATTGTCTCATATTCAACTACTCCTGTTTCAAAAAGATATATTGTAGGTTCTTGTGGTCGGTGAAGATTTGGCACTTCTCTCCATACAAGTAGTGTCTCCATATCTTCAATACATGGACTATAGCGGCTAACTCCAAATCATTCTTTGGGTAGTTTTCCTTGTGTTTCTTAAGTTGTCATAAAGCAAAAGAAACCATGTTCTTATACTAAATAAGTAAACAACCCAAAGAATTCTTAGATGCATCACAAAAGACTATATGACCTTTTCCTTGATCTGGCAGAACTAACATTGGTGCACTGGTGATGCAGCCCTATTTTAGAGCTCCATCCTATGCCATTATGTACTTAAGTTGCATCTAAACATGTTAGATTACAAGTCTTTTTCCCCAATATGATTAAAATTGCAAATATGCTTATGGATGTTCTTTGCACTGTTTTTTAGGTACTTGGACCATGCTTAGATGGAAGAGAGAGAGAGGGAGTTCTAGGGTTCCCCCACTCAAGTAGGGACACAAAGAAGGCCCCAAAGTCTCCCTCAACCTACCTCCAGTGGCCAAGAATCATCCCCAAGCAAATACTTCCGAAAATGAAAAAATCAGAAGCAAAATCAAGTCATGCAAGCCTCACCACAACCGTGGCCACAATGCCACGATCGTGCGTTTATTGCCAAGATCCAATAGTTTCAACAGGGAAATTCCACAGAGTCCCACGGCTGTGGCCTCCCAGCCACGACCGTGGCCTGTGAAGACACCACGACCGTGGCCATCAGCACGGTCGTGGCCTCGAGAAGAGAAAACGTCCGTGGGCTCCTCCCACAGTCGTGCATTTATTGATCAAGAAGTCAGTTGCCAACAGGGTTTTTTGCCCAGAACACCACTACCGTAGCCAAGTCACCACGACCATGGACAAAGACGATCAAGACGACCGTGGCCCCTCCAACGGTCACCTCCTCCTCCTCCAAAACGGCTGTGTTAAGCCACACGACCGTGGTGCATGTTACCCACCACGACTGTGGCACTCCTCCACGGCCGTGGCCACCACCATACTTCACTTTTTCACCACTTCCTTCACACCACGACTGTATTCACCCCCCACGGCCGTTCCCCACTACCCTCACCACGGCCGTGGCACACCCACCACGACCGTGGTGATCACCTACCCTACACAACTTTGAACTACTTTTCCTATTATACCCCCACTTAGCCCTAGCTCCTATATAAGTACTAGCTGCTTCTAGGGCTCGAGGGAGAGCACCCCCTAGCCGCTACCCAGCTACTCCCTCACTACTCCTTGCATCCATTACTCCCATCCACCTGCTTTCCTTGCATTTAATCCCATTTCCACCCACTTTCCACTCATTTCCACCATAGAAACCTAGTTTCTCTAGGTTTCTATCCATCCATTCCGCTATTTCCATGCTCTTGGGCACCATTGGAGGAGGAGGCTCATGGCTGGAAGCAAGGAAGTGAAGAAGTCAAGCTTCATCAAGCATCCATGGTGTTTCCTACTCTCTTTACCTTCTCCTTTGTTTCTATTTTGATCATGTATAGCTAAGCCCCCTTTGGTGGGTTGTTTGGGGCAAAAATGTGACTTTGATACCATGTTGGGGGAATATAATTTGTAATGAACATATTTCACTTCTATGATGATTGCCTTTGCTTGTATCTCATTTCCCATTACTTGTGCATGTGATTGTTGTTTAACTACATTAATTGCTTGCCTTGTGGTGTTTGAAGACATTTGCCTCTAGGATGTTTTGGTTGCTATGTAGCTATCATAGGATTGGCTCCTAGGTTCTTAATTCGGATCCCTAGCTAGCCCCCTATCTTCCTACATAATCACCTTCTTCCTACATGCAAATGTGAGTTCTAAGTGACTAGTATAAGCGTGATTAGTGCAATTGCCTAGGATTTCCTAAAGGCTAAGGTGGCTAGTGGCATGAGGTCAAATATCCTCATCTCTACTCCCATCCTTAACCTTGGTCCTCAATTGACTAATACCACTTATCCTAGAGACCTAGACTTGGCAAGTCCTATGAGAATTACACCTAGCCCTAGTTCCCCAACTAGTAGCATAGGGTACATCCTCATAGCACCCACCTTGTTGTTTGGTTTGGTAGTCTAGAATGAAATATGCTAATTGCTTATTATGGTGACATCCCCCAATTAATGTCAAGGTCACATTCCCAAATGGCCCACCTCCTTCATCTAATTGCTTAAAACCTTAATTGCTCTGTTTGCTTGTTAATGCTAGTGTAGTTCAATTGCTTTAGTTAGCTTAGTTGATTGCCTAGTTTTGCTAGATAAGTGTTAATTTAGGTCTTTGATCTTGATTAGTGGTTAACTTAGGCTCTCAATTGCTAGTTGCTTGCTTAGTCTAGTGTAGTTTGTTCTTGCTCTTGTTTAGATAGCTTGTTGACTTAGATTGCTAATTTAGCCTTTTGATAACTTAGTTTCATATTGTTTTTCCTACTTGCCCTCTTAGCTTAATCAACAACCAACCAACCTTAAAACCCTAAAACCCTAGCTCTGCAAAAGGAACATAGCATACATCATCTAACTCTAGTGCCCCCTCTATCTCCGTGGATCGACCCTGTACTTGCCACCTCACCTATACTACGACACGACCCTGTGCGCTTGCGGGCGTAGTGTCTTAGTAGACGTAGGTAGTTAGTGTAGGTCTTACAAATTTCGAAAGCATAAGATCCAACGTCCTGTGCACTCTGACCTCGTGGGGTGTAAAAGCACCACTAGCGGGGATGCACCAACTGGTCAACTTCCCCTTCATAAGTTGAAAGGAATGTTGACATCTGTTGTCCCAAAAAAAGGGCACATCATTCCTTGTTAACTTTGTTAGGGGTAATGGCACTGCACTAAAGTTTTTAATGAACCTCCTGTAATATCCTATCAAGCCTAGAAAGTTGCAAACCTCTACAAGTGTCTTCGACTGTTCCCACTCCAGTACTGATTCCACCTTCTTTGGGTCCACACGAACTCCTTTAGCCGATATTACATGTCCTAGGAAGGGTACTTCCTCTAACCAAAACTCACATTTACTGAATTTTGCATATAACTGGTGATGCCTCAATAAATACAAAGCCTGGCATAAATGTTGTTCATGTTGCTTATTGTCTTTAGAGTATATCAATATATCATTTATGAACACAACTACAAACTGATCTAAATGAAGTCTGAACACTCTATTCATCATATCCATAAAAGTTGTTGGTGCATTGGCTAACCCAAACGGCATAACCACAAACTCATAATGACCATACCTTATCTTAAAGGTTGACTTAGGTATGTCATATGCCTTAATCCACAACTGATGATATCCTGACCTCGTATCTATCTTAGAGAAAACTATAGCACCTTGTAACTGATCAAACAAGTCATCTATATGTGGCAACATATACTTATTATTAATCATCATCTTATTCAACTGTCAGTAGTCTATCCACAACCTCATTGATCCGTCCTTATTTTTAATGAATAGAATAGGATCACCCCAAGGTGATGTGCTCGACATAATGAAAACTTTCTCAAGTAGTTCTTGCAATTGTTTCATAAGCTCTTTCATTTCTTTTGGTGCCATCCTATATGGTGTTTGCACAATGGGTTGGGTTCCTAGAACTAGATTGATTTTGAAGTCAATCTCTCTAGGAGGAGGTACGCTTGGAAACTCATTAGGAAACTCATCCTTTAATTCCTATACAATTGGCACTTCCTAAATACTAGGACCCTTTGCCTTTATATCCACCACATGTGCCAAAAATGCATCACAACCCTATCTCATCCACTTCTCTACCGTCATAGAAGAAACTAGACATGTCATAAGCATTTTCCTATCACCCTGGAAAACCCAGGTGGCATCATCTTTTACAAATGTTGCCGTCTTGGCACTATAGTCCAAGATCACATGATACTTTTTCAATGTATCCATCCCAAGGATTCTGTCGAATCTGTGCATATCAAGTGGTAAGAGATCCACTTGTATATTGTGTCCTGAAAAGGAAATAATACAGGAAAAACATAATTCCCAAAGCTCTGCGGAACCAACTAAAGGAGTCTATAAATGAAGATTGTCATGTGTATGACTAACCGGAGAGGAACAATTAGCTATCACTTCTCTAGTGATGAAATAATGTGCCTCCCTTGGGTCAATTAAAATAGATATAAAAAATGAAGACAAATCAAAATGATATAATTCCATTTGACATGCCATGACCCTCGAGTTGTTGACTCCCTCAGCTAAATCATTGCATAGAATTGAGCCATCATCTTTTTTCACCCTCTACCTCTAGTAGCTGTCCTGAAGAGCCAGTCTGTGATGCCTGACCGCGTCCCCTAGCTCTGCCATTGTACTATTGTCGTTGTTATGATCCTTGTTGACTCTGCCTAGGCTGTTGAGTCACTTCTTCATCCTTCACGGGGTAGTACTACTTGGTATGCCCCACATGTCCACACTTGAAACATGTTTTTCCCTCATACCATGGCTTAGATGGCCCTATCACAGATACTGACATTGCACTATGAGCTTCTGTAGGTGGCAAACTATAGCCTCTGCCTATGCTTTGTGACCATTGTGTATGAGTTACTAACCTCTTCTGAGACTATGGTTCTGAGTACCTAGGCTTCTTGAAGCCTCCCAAAGGTTATCCTTGGTAATGCATAGGCCTCTTCTTCGCCTATGATTCATGTTTCTCGATCATGGATCTCTCCACTCTCCTAACTAACTCCACAAAAGTTGTAAACATTTCTCTATTCTCTATGAATGACATTGGGTTTTCAGCTCAGAATTTAGACCCTTCTCAAAGCATATGATCCTTTCCTTGTCTGTTGCAGTCATGTGTGGATGGAACCATAGAAGCTCCATGAACTTGGCTTCATATGCACTGACTGGCATATATCCCTATTGGATTTCTCAAACTGTACAATCTTTTCATCTAAGTAAGTCTCAGGAAAGTATCAACTTACAAATTCTCATCTGAATTCCTCTCATGTAATCACAACTCCTGGCCTTTTATCCTCCTCAATGGTCCACCAATGGCCATCACTCACCTTTAACAAGTACACAACATGTTTTACCTTATCTTCTTTGAGGATGTTGAGGATCCTAAAGGCCTTTTCCAGCTCAGTCAACCACATATCAACATCGGTTGGATCAAATGTACCTACATATTCCACCACTCCTACACGTCGGAGTCTCCTAGAAGTCTTTCTAGACCCATGAGTTTCAGCACCAGGGACCATTTCCGTAGGTTGAGTTGCAGACATCCTATCCATCATACAGTTCATTGTAGTCATGAACTGTCCAACCACATACTCTAAAGCAGGGTTGGCTACATTATCTAGATTGACTTAAGGCATCTTGGGAATAGCTTCTACCCTTTCTTGCCTCATAGAAGCACCTCCTAGTGTAGTAACACCGCTTTCAGCAACACACTCATCTTGTTCTACATACATCTTCTCTATTTTCTTCTATTTTTGCAATAGCAGAAGCCACTACAAGATATACTGGAGGACATTAGAACAGACTCAAACCCTAGTCATATGTCCCTAAAGACTTAATGAACCTATAGCTCTAATACCACTAAATTTTGATGACCATTGGCACAATTAATAGACGAGATTACTTAAAACAAATCAGGGAATTATCGCTAACCACAATATTTCCACAAAATAGGGTAAATTAAAACCAATTGCAATTTCATATCTCAAGCAGAAGTATTTTGTAAAAAAGACTTCAACAAAATCCATATGTATTTCACATATACCAAAAGATGTTACTTATTAATTTCAAAGGCTAACAAACCACATTTGATACATATTGCAACCTGTTCATATGTATAAGCCCTTTCTATACATTCATGGCATAAAACCAAAACCTTTGGGTCGATAAAAAAATCTCTCCCCAACACCTGAGAGTATAGGGACAAAACATAGGACTCTGTTAAGACACTAAACTAGTACCATGTACAACCTTCAGACAGCTACTGTTCTCATTACTGCTCAGCTCCTGCACCACAACCTCGACCACCTCATCCATGGCCACCTAAAAAGTTTTGGAACCCACAAACTTAGACCAAACATCCTAGGAGAGTTATAACTCTTTGCTAACTCCTATTATAAGCATAATAATATAAAGAAACAACAAATAGAGCATGTATTTCATTTTTGAGAAGTTAAGAGAATACCACTAAATAGTAGAGCAATTTATGTTTTTAAAAGGAATATGAAGAACATGTATAATAGTTGACTTCTCTTACCCAATTTATAATTCAAAAAATCAATATAAAGCTAAGGCATGGGGTCATCCAATGTGATTCGTATTGTGACCCTAAAAAAATATACTACACAGCTATTAAATCATTTTTATGCCCTAAGGATTTGAGGCATACCACTCAAATCCAACTAACCACTACCAAGTTAAAATCAGAACCATACAAGATTAATGGAAGATCCAGACTCCATGATCATCACCAGCACTATTTGTTCAGTTCAAGTCTGCAATGCAGTGACATACAGTCATACTGCTAAAAGAAAACAACTTGTAGTCTTAACTACGGTCATATAGAAACAACAACTCATAGTCAAGGCTATGGTCCTATAAAAAACTAGGCTACCTTGGTACATGACACAACACTAGAGAACTGGATCTCACATGGTCATTCAATAAAAAATAATATATCACTATTTCCACAATTTAAGGACACAAGGAAATATATCACTTGCACCCCACATATTCAATAATATGCACTCTGAGTTTTCCCATAGGAGTTACTCGTTTCACCACCCAGCTAGATACAAACACTGGAGATGGATCTATGTTACATGGCAACTACATGATTAGAGTTTCACTTGATTAGATATACCAATTAGGTATCTTTTAATGCATCAATCAAGTTAAAAGGTATTAACCCTAAACAATTTCGACAAAATTAAGGAAGGATGCAACTTTAAAAGATATAAAATGTATTAAGTGAGAACTAGTCTACTCATCACATGGAACTAGTAATAATACCATTCTCAATATTATTATTAACAACACAACACTATGGGATGTCAATCCCTCATTTATATACAAAGCACTTGCTAGGTCAATATACCAATTCACATGCCTCAACATTACAATATGCCTCAACATTATTCATAATCACCACTCTGTATTATATAAGCTCATCATAGAATTCACTTAGATATGCCATTCACCTCACCTACAATTCAGTGTTACACATATAGGAGAGAAAAACATCACTATAGAGTAACAAACTTCAATTTAACTGAACTTACTTATCATGTTATTATTGGATTAGTATTAGTATTTTTATATACTCATTTAGGGTTTCATAACATAATACCACCTCTAAACCCTAATTATATTACATCCCATATTGTTGGAGGGTTTAAGTATTATCGTTGATGGTTAGCCATTCATAATTGCACCGTCTTAAGTAGATTATTACACAAAATATGAGTCATGTTCGTCAATATATAAGTGTATCAACTACTCATCACACTTATGATTCAACCTCTTATAACATCATTATTTCAACCTCCCAACACATGAGTGTCGACTGACCAGCAATGGGATGTTGCGATCGCGACACAACCCATGTATCTCGACCACTCCGAGAAGTGTTGTGATCAAAACACCTCAACCCATCCTCAACCAGCTAAATGGTTGACCATAACATAACCTAACATAGGCTCACACTTAACACTAATTCAGAGTACCTCGACCCCTTAGTAGGAACAGTGTCGCACCCACGACACCAGAGTCAACTAAATCTACATCGCGACTGCGCCATGGTGTCATTGTGACCCCATCCAACAAGCAACGTCGCGACCTCTTCTCTTCCAGCAACTTTGCAACCTCACCTCTCTCAGTGATTTCACAACCATTTACTTGGCCATCTTGGCTGCAACATTATTTAGAAACTGAGTCTATCTCTATGGAAACACTGTATCATGAACTAGATAATAGGTAACGACCAGCCTAAGATTAGAGGAGTTTCACACCCAAACTACCCCATACAACATATCGACCGCGATAGAAGTCTCGATCATCTGCTCCACTCCATCCCCGTTCTGAACCATGGTCGAGATAGAAGGATAACGACAAGGAATAACCAAGCAACAACCTTGGATCATGGTGTTTAACAACCTAAAATGTGATGTCAGAAGATCATCCAAATATATAAATTTAGAGATAGTGAAGCCAAGATTCTTGTGCTTATATAACAACCATACTTCATATTTTTCAAGTATAATGGATCATGTAAGAAGGTAGTATAAGAACAAGTTTAAATATGCACATAATAGTATTGTGAAAAGTTATAAAACATTCATGATATTGATGAGGAACAACCTCCCAAGACTCAAGCTCTAAGACCTTCAACTAATCTCCAACTCTTTGGCCAAGCGATCACCTCCAAGAAGAAGAAAGTCCATGATCCGAAGGAGTTTCAGAGAAAGAAAGGGGAAAACAAAACTTTGGAAAAACCTACAAGAAAAAGGAAAAGAGAAAGAGAAGAGACCATCCTCTCACTAGTTGCCACAATGTCAAAACATAGTCTAAGGCCTTTGTAAAGTGGAGATCTCCCTCTCTCTTTCAAGGAAAAGCACCATGAATGATCCATGGCCAAGAAGGAAGGAGAAGTTGGAGGTTTCAGAAAAGAAAACATAATCTAGAGAAGAAGATTGATTACTAAGAGATGATTCTCTACGAATCACCACCAAAGGCTAATCCTAGCATAAGATCTTCCACATGCACCAAGAATCAGCTACCCAAGAACATAGATATAACCTTCCTTCCTCTTCAAGCTCCAAGGCGATATCAAGGTAGAACATGGAGTTATGGGCCAAAAAGATTACTTGTTGGTGAAGAGGATGGGTTATATACCCTAAGTGGAGAGAGTTAGAGGTGTTTGAGGTGTCAACATATTAGATCATCTTAGGGATGAATGCCTTTTAAGAGTTACTTTTTTCTCCACTCTCATGCAAATATCCATGGTCATGCTTGTCTAACAAGGTGTCGCAACCTACAAAGGTTGGTTGGCCTCATGTCTCGGTCAAGACACCCTCAAGCATCCCTTTGTCTCGGTTGAGATACTTCAAGGGTTGAAACCATTGATCTCATGTATATAGGTTGAGACACTAGGAGACAAGTTGTCTCGATCCATCCTCACAAGATTTTCTCAATCAATGCAACACTACACAAGATGTATTGCATTCAATACCTTCACCAAAAGTGGTGTAGGATCTTAACTTCAAACCCTAACTCAATCACCATATCAACCACACATACCCTATAACCTTAGAAACCCTAATTTCACATGATGATGTCATTCCACATCCATGATTCAAGCAAGGCACCCCTTGACACCATTTTGTCTCTCATGATGTTAATAGTACAAGATGTACTCTTTTCACGTGTCATTTTTCAAGATAACCATCACTTATTGGTAAATTACAAACTAGTCCAAAACAAACATATAAATAACAAAGATAACTCAAACATTAATCAAATTGGACCCAGATGAAAATATAAGCCTATCATTGTTGGCTAAATGGACATCTATAAATCCCTTTGTTTTGATTATGACAAACATTTCATTCTTATTAATCTAACGTGCTACTTGAGTGTGCAGGATGACAAAGCAACAAGGGAAAATCTACAAGCTTACATATTTATATTTTCATGCAATGTAATCACTGTTGTAAAAACTTGTACAAAAATATAATGTACAAGTACTTAGAATTGCATGTAAATCAAGCGTTAGATTCTCCCTAGCTAAACACCACAGTTAGACAAGTCATCCCATTCAAAAAGGATTACTTATGCACACTTACACACATAATTAGTGCCTAAATTGAAACCTTGAAACAGGATCAATCTCGGTCGACAAACTCCTCGACCGAGACACTCTCGGTCGACACTCTTCTCGACCGAGAAAGATCCAAAGTAGTCGTTAGACACAACAGACAAGTTAGTTGGTAGTTGATGAAAGACGTTGTAAATCATTTGTTCCAGAGAGCCTGTCGGTCGACAAAAGTTCGACCGAGTAGGTGTCTCGGTCGACCATTTGTCGACCGAGATGGTCTCTGACAGCAACTGCAGAATTAATTAATTAGCCGTTGTTAAAGCAACAACTTTGTACCTAACGGCTAGTTAAGCACTTAGAAACCCCTAGAAGTTGTCTAGAACGTCCTTAAGCATCCTTAGGCCATTCCTATAAATAGGACAAGCCATAGGACACCTAAACTCACTTGTTTTACACTTGCTACACTTGAGAAACCTTTGAGTATACTTTGTGCAATCTGTTTGTGAGCAATTTGAGCATTGTGACAATTTTCCATTCCATTCCTTAGCTCATAATTCGTGTCCTATAGGCTAGTATCTCCTACCCACTGCAATCACAAGTTCACATACTTGGTTAGGAGATATATACGCTTGATCTAGGCAAATCAAGCCTTGGGCTCTAAAGGATAAGTTGTAATTTCTATTTCCTTTCTTGTTCCCTATTATTGTTTGTACTCTCCTTGCTACTCCTAGGTTGGAGGTTGCGGATTGGAGAGGGTGAAGATCTTCTTGGCGAAGAAGGAGACTTTGAGCTACTTCAGAAGGCTGGTGCAACGGGAGGTTACTTCTAGAGAGGAAGGCTACTTCAAGGGGGAGCTTGGAGTTACTTCATAGAAGGATACCTCAAAGTTGGTGCACCTACTTCAGGGTGAAGGCTGTTCAAAGGGTGTAAAGGAAAGTATTGTATTTTGTATAAATCCTCGAGAGGTAATAAAATAAATACTTTCAAATCCCGGTTGGGTAAGCAACCGGGTAGTGGACTGACAACTATAGTATTTGCTATAGTTGGAACCACTCTAAACACCTGTCTCTTTCTTCTAATTTCAATTGTGGTTGTTTGAATTCAATAAATTGTTAAAATAATTCAAAAACTCTATTCACCCCCCCTCTAGTAGTTTTTCAATTGGTATCAGAGCAGGCTTCAAGGAACCCTAACAAGGTCTTGAAGAAATGGGTGATGGAGTACTCAACAACCTCAACATTGAAGGGACACTTGTTGCTAGGCCCCCAGCGTTTGATGGAACAAACTACCAATATTGGAAGAGGAGGATGCAATTCTACTTTCAAGGCATCAACTGGGATTTATGGAGAATGGTGTCTACTCCATATATGCTTCCTCAAAATGAATTTGCGGAATGGGATGCAAACACGGTAAAGCTGGCCCAAATGAATGCAAAAGTTGTAAGCATTTTATATTGTTCTATTTCGGTAGGAGAATTTAATAGAATATCTAATTGTGACACAGCATATGATATTTGGCATAGACTGTCCATAACCTATGAGGGTACAGTCCAAGTCAAAAATTCCAAGATTAGCATGTTTAAACAAAAATTTGAACACTTTCGTATGGATACTAATGAGTCAATTAGTGAAATGTTTGCAAAATTCTCTACTATTGTTAATGGTTTGAGTGCATTAGGAAAACCTATTCCTGAAGAAGATCAGGTATCAAAGATCCTTCGTTCACTTCCTCCAAAATATAAGCCAAAGGTGACAGCCATTGAAGAAGCAAACGACCTCACTCAACTGAAAATGGAGCAACTTATTGGCAACTTAGAAGCTCATGAAGCAACTCTAGAAGAGGAAGAAAGAAGAGCACGTGAACTTCAGCAAGGAAAAAAGAAGGATGTGGCTCTAAAAGCTTCAAAAGCTGTCACACAAGAAAGTGAGGAGTCAAGTGAAGAAGAGGGAGAAGAAGCCTTGATAGTAAATGGTAAGAAATACAAAAGATTTAAATCTAACAAAATTTCCAGCTCTTCTTCTACCCCTCCTAGGTGCTTTGAATGTGGAAAGAAAGGGCATTTCAAGAATGAATGTCCTAAAGCAAAGAAAGGAAAGAAAAGCTCACACAAGAAGAAGGGAGAAAAAGCCTATAAAGCTGCATGGGACGAATCAAGTGACAGTGAAAGCGGAGAAGAAACCGTGGATTGTCTAATGGCAAGAGAAGATGATGAAAACTCTCAAGAGGTAAGCCTACTTGATCTTTCTAAAGAAGAGTTAGTCACTAGTCTACAAGAAATTCATGACAAGTATGTTGATGTCAAGAAGAAACTAAAGAAGGCTATAAAATCAAATGATGAGCAAATTGCTAAATTAGAAAATCTTTCTTCTGAAAAGAATAACATTGATCTTGAGAATTTATCTTTAAAAACATCTTTAGATGATTACACTAGAAAGCTACTCACTCTAGAAACAAATGTTGATCTCCTTTCTAAAGAAAAGACTGATTTGTTAGCTAAACTAAAAGATTTTCAGACTCAACCTATTTTGTGTAACCATATAGACTATGAAAATGTTATAAAAGAAAGAGATTCATCGCTATCTGATTTAGATCAAGCAAGAAAAGATTTACACAAGAAAATGAATAATATTGCTCAGCTGCAAAGAGAACTTCATGAGTTAAAAAGAAAAGATATACTTGATAACATTCTAAGTCTTGGTACTGTTTTCAACGGAAGAAAAGGTTTGGGATATGCTCCAAAGAAAAATCAACCTAAAAGAACTCAAACTAGGTTTGTACCCAAGAACACAATGGCTAGAAAGAGAAATGAAGTTGACTCTATTACCTGCCATTTTTGTTTACGTCTTGGACACTATTCCTTTTCATGCCCTTATAAAACTAAGGATTCCGAATTAGTTTGGGTCCCAAGACCTCAAACTTAGTAGAGTCAAATAAAATTTAGTTGAGATATGACCAAAAAGCTCAATCTTGCTATTTATATTGTCTTATCTCAACTAAACAAAAGATTTTATGATTTTATGCTCATTGGTAATTTTCTGCATTATTGTACTAAAACAGAAACTTAGTCGGTCGAAGAATTGTCGACCGAACCATTAATCGGTCGAAGTATTGTCGACCGACCGAATGTCTGTAACATATCAAAATTTACAGCAATTATTTCGGTCGAAAATTGTTCAACCGAGCTACATTTCTGTGTTTTCTGGTTTTGTATTACAGTAATCTTCTCGATCGACAAATTTTCGACCGAGACATATGTCGGTCGAACAATTGTCGACCGACTGGACTTCTGATTCAGAACTTTTACACAAATCTGTATTTAAATGATTCTAACCATATCGGACCATCACATGGGTACCAAAATCTACATTGTAATGCAGGAATGGGTGGTTGACAGTGGATGTTCCAAACATATGACCGGAAACAAGGATGCATTCCAAACTTTTGAAGAAAAGAAAAGTGGAACAGTCACTTTTGGAGACAATGGTAAGGGCAAAATCGTTGGAATAGGTAATGTTGGTACAAACCTCGAAATTAAGAATGTTCTACTTGTTGATGGTTTGCACCATAACTTGATAAGTGTTAGCCAATTATGTGATAGTGGTTATGATGTTTTATTTAACAAAACCTGCTGCAAGTTATTAATAGAAAATACTACAAATGTTGTTTATGAAGGAAATAGAGTTGGAAATCTTTATATTCTTAAACCTAACTCTATGAAAACAGTAGTGGGAAAATGCTTGCTTGCAAATGACAATACCTTACAAATATGGCATAAAAAGCTAGGACATGCTAGTTCACATGTTATCAAAAAGTTAGTGAAATATGATCTTGTTCGTGGATTGCCTACTTTATCTTTTGATCAAGTTGAAAACTGTGAACCATGCACAATGGGAAAGCAAACCAAAACATCTTTCAAATCAAAACATGTACTTAGCACCAGTAGATCATTAGAATTAATTCATATGGATTTATTTGGACCAATGAGGACACAATCAATCGGTGGTAAGAGATACTGTTTTGTTATTGTTGATGATTATAGTAGATATACATGGGTACATTTTATTGCAACTAAAGATGATACTATTCATGTTTTTATGCAATTTTGTTCCAAGATTGAAAATCTCTTACAAAATAAAATATGTACCATTAGAAGTGATCATGGTGGGGAATTTGAAAATCATACATTTGAAGAGTTTTGTACATCTCAAGGATACACTCATAATTTTTCTGCTCCACGCACCCCACAGCAAAATGGTATAGTTGAAAGGAAAAATTGATCACTACAAGAAATGGCTAGAACTATGATTCTTGAACATAACACACCCAAAACCTTTTGGGTTGAAGCTGTAAACACTGCATGCTATGTGCTAAATAGAGTAACTGTTCACTCTCATTTAAAGAAAACTCCATATGAACTAATACATTCTAAGAAACCTAGAGTTGACTATTTTCATACCTTTGGCTCCACATGGTATATCCTAAATACCAAAGACGATAGAGATAAGTTTGACTCAAAATCACACAAAGCATTCTTTTTGGGATATTCCACTTCTAGCAAAGCTTTTAGAGTATATAACACTATATCTAGAAAAGTTGAGGAATCTATTCATGTTTCTTTTCATGAAGAATCCCCATCTGAAAATCTAGAAATCATAGATCTCACTAATCAATTCGAAAATTTAAACATACCAAACGATAGTGAGAAAGGTGCTACAAATAATCACCAAACTGAACCACAACCTACACCTAGACTTATTAAAGATCATCCTCAAGAATTAATTATTAGAGATCCTAATGATAAAGTCAAAACTCATTCTTCCTTTAAAGATGTTGCAAACATGGCTTTTGTTTCTATCATTGAACCTAAAAAGATATCTGAAGCTCTTAAAGATGACTATTGGATAATAGCCATGCAAGAAGAATCGAATCAATTCACTAAAAATGATGTATGGGATTTAGTTCCTAAACCACAAGATAAAACCATAATAGGAACTAAATGGGTTTTTAGGAACAAGCTAAATGAGTCAGGAGAAGTAATAAGGAATAAAGCTCGGTTAGTAGCACAAGGATATAATCAACAAGAAGGAATAGATTTTGATGAAACATATGCACCCGTAGCTAGACTTGAAGCCATTAGAATGTTACTAGCTATTGCTGCCCATAAAAACATCAAACTCTATCAAATGGATGTCAAAAGTGCTTTTCTAAATGGCATCATTCAAGAAGAAGTTTATGTTGCCCAACCACCTGGTTTTGAAATTCCAGAAAAAGGTGACTATGTTTATAAACTTAAGAAAGCACTTTATGGTTTAAAACAAGCACCTAGAAATTGGTATGAAAGGCTCAAAACATATCTTTTTGATAATGGTTTTCCTATTGGAATTTCAGATTCTACTTTATTTTTCAAAACATATACATCTGATTTCCTAGTTGTGCAAATATATGTCGATGACATTATTTTTGGAGCTTCAAATGATTCATTGTGCACACAATTTAGTGATATTATTCAAAAAGAATTTGAAATGAGCCTCATGGGTGAACTAACTTTCTTTCTTGGTTTTCAAATTAAGCAAACATCTGCCGGGATATTCATAAGCCAAGAAAAATATACTAAAGAACTCTTAAAATGTTTTGGGATGGATCAATGCAAACATGCTACTACTCCTATGGCTACTTCTGTCAAAATTGATAAGGATGAAAATGGGGAACCTATTGATGATTCCTTATATAGAGCCATGATTGGTAGTTTGCTTTACTTAACGGCTTCTAGACCGGACATTATGTTTTCTGTTGGTCTTTGTGCTCGATTTCAATCACAACCTATGCATTCTCATTTTCTAGCAGTTAAACGAATTCTTCGTTACCTAGCCGGTACTACTTGCTTTGGTTTATGGTATCCAAAAGGACAATCCTTGGATTTCAAAGCTTATACTGATGTGGATTATGCTGGTTATCGACTTGATCGCAAGAGTACTAGTGGTGGCTGTTTCTTATTAGGGAGAGCTTTAGTATCTTGGTTTAGCAAGAAACAAAATATGGTTGCCCTATCTACAACTGAAGCTGAATATATGGCAGCTGGGTCTTGTTGTGCTCAAGTGCTTTATATGCAACAAGTGTTAAGCGATTATGGTTTTAATCTTTCATCTACACCTATTTTTTGTGACAACACAAGCGCCATAAACTTAGCACACAATCCTATTTTACACAGCCGAGCTAAACATATTGAAATCCGTCATCATTTTTTAAGGGATCACATCTCCAAAAATCATGTTTCCCTTCATCATGTTGATACGGAAGGTCAATTGGCTGATATTTTTACAAAACCGCTTCCACTAGATCAATTTAACAACATTAGGAAGCAATTGCTTATCACTCCTTTGGAGGATGTTTTCTTTGATATTTGTGCTACTTAAACAAAAACTCTTGTTTACATTTTTGGCTTTTAAATGGACATCTTTTTCATTAGATTTGATGGGATATCTAATTAAGGGGGAGTTTTTATTCTTAACGGTTATCTTTTTGAAATGACAAAGGGGGAGAGATAAATATAAAACTAAAACTTAGTAATTATGTAAAACTCAATTAATGAGTTTCATAAATAAACTCTTGGCTTTACATTGAAAGTTGCTATATTCCCAAAAGATCTGGATTTCATGTTCCATAATTCATGGGGAATAATAAGCACACATTTTATACACAAGAGAAAAAGCTACAAAAGGTAATCTAAAGGTATGAAACTCATATGTTTTATATTTCCTTTATTTATATTTTGGAAATGTTTGTCATCTTCAAAAAGGGGGAGATTGTTGGCTAAATGGACATCTATAAATCCCTTTGTTTTGATTATGAGAAACATTTCATTCTTATTAATCTAACGTGCTACTTGAGTGTGCAGGATGACAAAGCAACAAGGGAAAATCTACAAGCTTACATATTTATATTTTCATGCAATGTAATCACTGTTGTAAACACTTGTACAAAAATATAATGTACAAGTACTTAGAATTGCATGTAAATCAAGCGTTAGATTCTCCCTAGCTAAACACCACAGTTAGACAAGTCATCCCATTCAAAAAGGATTACTTATGCACACTTACACACATAATTAGTGCCTAAATTGAAACCTTGAAACAGGATCAATCTCGGTCGACAAACTCCTCGACCGAGACACTCTCGGTCGACAATCTTCTCGACCGAGAAAGATCCAAAGTAGTCGTTAGACACAACAGACAAGTTAGTTGGTAGTTGATGAAAGACGTTGTAAATCATTTGTTCCAGAGAGCCTGTCGGTCGACAAAAGTTCGATCGAGTAGGTGTCTCGGTCGACCATTTGTCGACCGAGATGGTCTCTGACAGCAACTGCAGAATTAATTAATTAGCCGTTGTTAAAGCAACAACTTTGTACCTAACGGCTAGTTAAGCACTTAGAAACCCCTAGAAGTTGTCTAGAACGTCCTTAAGCATCCTTAGGCCATTCCTATAAATAGGACAATCCATAGGACACCTAAACTCACTTGTTTTACACTTGCTACACTTGAGAAACCTTTGAGTATACTTTGTGCAATCTGTTTGTGAGCAATTTGAGCATTGTGACAATTGTCCATTCCATTCCTTAGCTCATAATTCGTGTCCTATAGGCTAGTATCTCCTACCCACTGCAATCACAAGTTCACATACTTGGTTAGGAGATCTATACGCTTGATCTAGGCAAATCAAGCCTTGGGCTCTAAAGGATAAGTTGTAATTTCTATTTCCTTTCTTGTTCCCTATTATTGTTTGTACTCTCCTTGCTACTCCTAGGTTGGAGGTTGCGGATTGGAGAGGGTGAAGATCTTCTTGGCGAAGAAGGAGACTTTGAGCTACTTCAGAAGGCTGGTGCAATGGGAGGTTACTTCTAGAGAGGAAGGCTACTTCAAGGGGGAGCTTGGAGTTACTTCATAGAAGGCTACCTCAAAGTTGGTGCACCTACTTCAGGGTGAAGGCTGTTCAAAGGGTGTAAAGGAAAGTATTGTATTTTGTATAAATCCTCGAGAGGTACTAAAATAAATACTTTCAAATCCCGGTTGGGTAAGCAACCGGGTAGTGGACTGACAACTATAGTATTTGCTATAGTTGGAACCACTCTAAACACCTGTCTCTTTCTTCTAATTTCAATTGTGGTTGTTTGAATTCAATAAATTGTTAAAATAATTCAAAAACTCTATTCACCCCCCCTCTAGTAGTTTTTCAATCATGTGATATTTAGAACATCTCAAGAGTTCAAACTAGGATTTAACATCTCATTATATAAAGTAAACACATTTACGCGTTAAGCTAGGTCAGGGATCTTACACACTCATTCTTTTGGAGCTCACTTATTCTAGTAACAAAGTCCTTTATTATTGGATTGGGATTACAGGTAGCATTCAACAAATTTTAGTTTGTAGATAAACCCTTTCCAAGAAAATACTTTCTTTATGTGGATTTCAATCCTTAAGACATATCAGGACATTCCCATTTTATATCTCATATGATGTCTTTCAAACCAATTTATACGGTACATTATTTTCGTGTAAAGCATGTTTCTAAAGGAAGTTAGAATATTAGATTAAATGATAATCATGTCATGAATCATTGTGATTTGATTCCTTTTTACTGATACATCATAATGTTTCAGGTGGATTTGACTTGTGATACGCTATCACTGCCTTTCCAAAAAGGACCTCAAACTCTTGATTGTAAAATATTTCAACATTTGATCATATCAAAGTTTCTTAATACTTTTATCAAATTTATACTTCATTGCAATCTCCTTGAACACTTCAAGATATTCATGCTTGTATTACACCAAATACAAGCCTTTTATTAACTGAGATCATCATTACATATAATGAAGTATTTGTACTTTCTCTAGCATATATTCTATAGGCCAATATACATCATTATGTATAAACCATATTAGAATGTATATCCTCCCACTACATTTAGTGAAGGGTGTTTTTCATATTTGGCATAAGTAATACTTGCATGTCTCTTATTGGTTCAACAACCAAAAGAGTCTAGATAATCATTAGTATGAATTAGAGATATTCACTTCATATATATGTGCTCTTGATAACAATGCTATAGATAATGATTGTTGGAGTTATCATATTAAAAGCCATTTGGTATTTATGTTATAAAAATTCATCTTTAGATCCTTTCATATAAATATCAGTATATGTTTGGGGCATTGCTATACAAGACCATATCTTTTGAAATAAAAGCATGAATGACTCTTTATTTATAATCATCCTTGTCATACAATATGCATAAATCTTAATGTCTCTATCATTGGCATAATGAAATAGCAGTTCAACTAACTCTATTACATGCCCAACGGGATAAGATAAAATTTAAATGTAGACTGAAGTTGTAGCGACCCTTGCTTCATACAGTTCATCCTTGCCTTTTCATAAAGGCTTTACTTCTTGTTAGATATGCACATCAATGTATGTCAGATCTACATTTGGTATCACATAATAGTGAAGAAGTAATTTACAATTATCCTATCATGTATATACCTGAAGTGGATATCTCTATATCCTCCTCCTTCTTATTTATTTCCTCCAACCAGAGGGGGCAATTCCTCTTCTAGTGTCTAGCCTGGTGATAGTGGTGACATTTGCCACCCTTCTTTATTCCTCCCTTTTCCTCGAGATATGAAGACTTGGGCTTTTGGCTAGATTTAGAACTCTTCTTATAATTTCCTTTGCATTTAGACTTCCCCTTTGATCTGCTAATCATCACCATCACATACTTGGGTTTGTCTTTCTTCATTTGTGTCGCAACTGTTCTCAACATGTCTAGTAACTCTGTAAATGGCTTGTCAAAGTCATTCATGTTATAGTTCATGACAAACTAACTGTATGATTGTGGAAGAGACTTTAGAATCACATCAGTGGCCAACTCTTAATCCAAGGGAAATCCCAATCTAGATAGGTTCTCCACATACCCAATGATCTTGAGCACATGAGGACCTACTGGATCGCTTTCTGCCATGTTACATTTGAACAATGCCTTGGAGACATCATATTTATCATGTCTTTCCTAATCTTAGAACATGTTCTTAAGATGTGTAACCATCTCAATAACATCCATGTTTTCATGCTTCCTTTGCAACTCATAGTTCATGGACCACGACATCAAACATTTGACATCAATGACATCTTCAGTATGCTTCTTGTAAGCATCCATGTCAATCTTAGGTGCAGTGGGAAGATGTTCATATTGCTCAGGTGTGTTAGGGACATAGAGCTTACATTCCTATGTGAGAACAATTCTCAGCATCCACAACCAGTCATGGAAGTTGTTCCCATTTAACTTGTCCTTATCAAGGTCCAATCATTGAGAAAAAATGTTGTTGTTTATTGCCATTTAATTCCACAAAAGAATTTGCAATCTTTTCAAAAACTCATTTTTGATTTGATTTGATTTGATTAAAATTTGACGATGTTTATTAGGCCTTTAATTAACTATTTGTCTCACTATTTTATTCAAATTGATTGCCCTCACATATCAATTTAGAAGATTGTAGCGTACAATCTTCTAGTGAGCCAAGATCTAAAATAATTCAACTATTACCCAGCCTACGCCAACATCCATAGTCAATCATGAAGGTAGACAACATTTGTCAATTGTATCTTATGCAATTCTTAGACATATGATATGTGCAACTCCTAGTCATATACATATGTATGTTTCTAGTGATTAATCTGATTAAGGTCACTTAGTTAAGACTGACCTATAAGTGGACACAATAATAATGCACCGCACTTGGCAGTCCCACATTATTACCATCACACTTCCACGAGATAGACAGTGCACCACCCTTGGGGTGCCCAAGCTTATTCGATCAAGATTTTTATGTGTGTCTCTAGTGGAAAGCATCTAAAACTTAATATTTTATGTGAGGGAGTTTATATATATATATATATATATATATATATATATATATATATATATATATATATATATCAGAATCAAGTAAATATATTCTGACGTCCACCCTAAAATTATAGGAGGTTGAGTTTACATGTACGCCCAACGCCATACATCCAACACAGAGTTACAACTCACACCACTAACTAATGTGTAATCTATGTCTAATACATTTACAATTTTTTACAGCAATAGTAGTGGCATTCGTGGACTTTCCTTGGTGTCTTCTAGCGTTCCTTTCTTCCCATATGTTGTAGCATAGGCCGACAAGCATAAGAGTCTTCTTTTTATCACCACCGCATCTCGAAATAATTCTTTTTGAATCAGGTGCAAGTTGGATTTGTAGTATGAAATTATTGCATAAATACTCCCATATTTCCTTTGTGAATGTACACTCTCCCATTATATGGATGTGGATTTCATCTCCATCCCCGCATAGTAAGCAAACAATAGGTATATCATAATTCCAGCCCTTGATTCTATCAAACATAGCAAGAACATTATGCAGAAATTTATAGACGCCCATGCACCATTTAGGCACATATCTGCCTACCCAAATCTGTGCTCCCATAGGATCCACTGTACCTCTTGCTCGGGTCACCTCCCATTTGCAAATCTTCTTGTCTTTGAGCTTCCATCCCTCATGACCATTAACAATAAACAAGTTCTTGATTTGTGGCCAAGTTTCTCTCATGACATTGATTGTTCTTGAGTATCCTTCTCTTGTTTTTGGTATAAAATCCAGCCCTCTAGGATGTCTGTCTCTCATCCATTTACCCCATGTAGAAGTGCCTTCTTGGTAAGCAATAACTCTTCTCATTGTACCCCACTAAGAAATGTCCTTGGGAGTCTTCAAATTCAGCCCTCCCTCATTAATGAGAAGCACCAATCTAGAATACCTCATAGGATGATGCTCACCGCCCCATAGGAAGTTAGTCATCTTCATTTCAATCCTATCCAGCACAGATACGGGAATCTCTCCTTGCTGCACCCAGAAAATAAGGAGACCTTCTATGGATGCCTTTATCAGTGTTCTGCGCCCATCCATTGATGTCTTATGTGTTGGCCACCTATTTATCATTTCCTTCACTTTATCAATGCACTCGGTGAAGTCTTTTACCTGTAGGTTGCCCCTGGACAACAGAAATCCCAGATATTTTGTTGGAAATTCGTCTTTCTCAACCCCCATTACCTGTGTGAGTCTATCCTCCATTTGATGGCAGTTTTTAGACAAGAAGATGTGAGTTTTTGTTGCATTAATACACAGCCCCATTTGCATCCCAAACCTTTCAAGAAGACCCTTAAGATTTTCCATATATTGTTGCTTGGCTTCCACAAAGATCAATACATCATTCGCAAAAATTAAGTGTGTCATTACCTTCATTCCATGGACTGTGTAGGGATTTATCTCCTTTTGATTTTCATCTTGTTACATCCTCCTTGTGAAGTACTCCATGACAATCACAAAAAGTAGAGGGGACAAGGGGTCACCCTGGCGCAGACCATTGCTTCCTCTGAATAAACCTGTAGAAGTGCCATTAACTAGAACAAAATAGCTAGTCGTCCCAACACATTGTTTCATTCAGCCAATTCATTGATCATTGAATCCCATTTGTTGCATGATCCACCATAACTTCTCCCATCTAACGCTGTCATAGGCTTTTGAGACATCAATTTTTAGACAAGCCTTCCTAATCCCTCGCATAACATTGAAATCCAGGAGAAATTCACTAGCCAGAAGAGTGCAGTCACTGATACTTCTCCCTGTCACAAAGGCTCCTTGATTACCAGAAATCAGATAAGGGAGGACCAACTTCAATCGGGCAGCCAATATTTTAGCAATAATTTTGTATTGAACCGAGCAGCAAGCAATAGGGAGGAAATCATCAAGAGAGGAAGTTACTTTCTTTTTCGAGATTAGAACCAGAAAGGAGTGGTTGACCTGTCTCACCATGTTTCCTCCTTCCATGAACCAGTTCACATAAGCAAGCAAATCATCTTTGATAATATCCCACCTCTTCTTGAAAAAGAAAGAATTGAAACCATCTGGGCTAGGTGACTTATTGTTGCCAATACTCCAGATAGTGTCCTTCACCTCCTATTCATTAATTCTTCTTGTAAGAATGTTATTATGAGTTCTTGTGAGCCTGTATCTCTAGTCCACTATCTAATATTCATCAATGTCATTAGGAAAGTTCTTATTATACAACGACGTGTAGAAATCAATAGCTTGTTCTTCCAACTCCTCATGTTTATTGACTACCACTCCATCTTCATTAATAAGTTCAAAATTGATATTACCTGCCTCTCTTTTCTTCACTGCCATGTGGTAGAGCTTTGTGTTGTGATCTCCATCTTCCATCCATTTTTCTTTGCTTCTTTGCCATTAGAATCTTTCCTTGGCCTTTTTTAGATCTTCAAGCATCATCTTTAACTCCTTGTCCTTCTCAATCAGCACAAGATTCAATGGACCAACTAGTAATTTTTCTCTACTCTCCTTGCATTCCCTTTTTGTCTCTTTTAGTAGCTTTGGGATGTTTACCTTCTCTTTTGCCCAATTCTTGAGTTTCATCTTAGTATGCATCAGTTTTTTAGTGAACACATACATGGGATTTCCGATCACCTGTGTCTCCCAACTTTGTTTTATGACATCCTCAAACCCTTCCCAATCTGCCCAGTAATTTAGGAATCTGAAGGGTTTCCTTTTCTACTTTTTCTCCGTGACCTAGACCGAGATAGGAGCATGATCGCTAATTTCAGACCCACCAACCTTCACCTATATGTATGTATGTATGTATATATGTATATATATATATATATATATATACATTCACCACATATATAGTATGTATGATATACATGATATATCCCACAATGTAAACATGCAATATAAAACAAAAAGTGATGGCTATGGTGAGTCTAATGTAATTCCTTGCAGATACAAGAAATTACTACCACTTAGGTCTACATCTCATACAAAAACCTATTGTTGGTGTTCATATGTTTTTGCCAATCTGGGTTGATCGTTTCAACCCTTGAACTGATCGACTCACCTCTTGGTCGATCAGTTGTTCATCAGAAACGATCTGTTGTGTTGACTATGATCATCATCTTTATCATTTCAAGAAAAGAAACTATCTTATTACTACTAAACTTATTACATTATAATGATAATTTACATTTTAGGGGAGAGAAAAGGTAGGAAAGAATAATACTTTTACATTGGGAAAAAGAAGATAGAGGCTTGGTATGCAAATTAATATAAAATATGAAATAAACACACAACCACCATGCACATATAATTAGAGTTATTGTCCATAACCATGGTACACATCCACCATCAAAACTCGCTTTTAGGGTGATATGTGTAAACTGAATATATATCATATATACATACATACATACATACATACATACATACATACATGCCGACAAGGAGTGGCTCAAGTGGTAAAGCACAATGTCCCCTCACGAAGGGACTTGGGTTCGAATCCCAATTTCTGCCATGATTTACCACCCTCCCAGGCATTCGACCTCCGCCACAGGCATGGGAGATGGGGGATCTTTCTCTCTTAATCCCATACATACATACATATATATATATGTGTGGTCTTTGATCATATTTGCACATTAGGTAGTTCAAGTATTCATATCGTATGCAATAAATAAACAATAAAATCAAAATCCGATCATATTTATTATCACAAAACATAGTAAATTAATGTGGCTTTGATACCACTATAGGGAAATAGGGGCACAGAGTTGGTAGTGAAAATAAAAAATTATCTATCCATATTCCCCAGAACAATAAGATCATGTCAAAAACTATGTAATGAGATGGATGGTTTAACGAGTTCATACCTGGTCCTGGAGAAAGTCATGTGACTATAACTCATTGCAGTAGTCATGCAGTTGTAGTTTCACTGTGACTCATTTGCAACAGCTCCTGGTCTCCACACCATGGATAGTAGACTTGGATGGTGTCTGCAACAGCTCCTCTATGGACTGTAGGTTGTCGTTTCCCTCCCAGCAATGGGAAAAGGTCACATCTCCTCTAGAGAAGTCCACAAGGACCACCTATAACTCATGTCGTTCTACTAAAATTAACAGGAAGGAGTTGTATGTCATGTTGGTGTACTAGTCACCAACTTGCTCACCCAAATTGTTCTCCCTTCCTATCCCTCCCTTTATTGGGTAGGACTTGCTCGAGTTCTCTCAGTTACCACAACCAGAGAAGACAAAAAATTGTAAAAGGCAATTGATGTGTCTGAGAAGTCCCCAGTACCGCTCTATTTAAAGGAGGGGTAAGGATCTGGGTTCCCAGTCTTTGTTGGAGTGTAAGGGACCGAAAGATAATGAATTTTTACAACCTATGAGCATCGAACTGATTGGTTCACAAGCGAGCGGGTCGGTTCACAAGGAAGCTTATCGATTCACATGTGAGCCAATCGGTTCGCTCTATGAATTGGTTGTTTCTCCATGTTTCCCAATCACATATGAATTTCCAATTCGAATCCATTTAATGTGCAACATCATGTCAACATTCATCTATTATGCAATCGAATCTGTCGATGAACTGGGTGTATCGCCCTTGCGAGCCGGTCATTTCACAACCCCCAACGATCGATTGGTGACCCAAGCTGAATGGTTCACTAAGTGAACCGGTTGGTTTGCTCCCTAGTTTAGGCACAACTTAGCCAATTCAATTTCTAATCAACCTGACACTCCAATCGGTCAGTTCAACATTTGAGCCAGTCAGTTAGGAGTTCAATTAGCAGATTTGTTGCTTAAATTGAATACCTAAATACTTTAGTAATCAATTTAATTATCATTGATGATTAAACTCCTCTTCTAGGTGAATTCCTATGTATGTGACCCTATAGGTCCCATATCACATTGGCAATGAATGTCCATAACTGGTTTATGACATCATAAGTAAAGAGTGGTGCCTAGTCACACATCAGTGCTAAAAGTTGGAGAACAACTTAAACTTACAATCTGTGTTAGGTGTTACAGTGATTGTATATCTCCTTTTTCACGGATATCTGAAATGAAATCCAGAGAATCATCATCCTCTTCAATCATTCAATCCATGTTCCATGATCCAAGAGCATATTGTATGAGATATATGTGACCTCAATATCATGTATTGATTCACATGTGCATGCACATGCTTTTGTCAGAGTCTCTTATGAAGTGGTCTAAATATCAAACTTTAGTAGGAGGGACAAATCCCATCTACATCATTCAAAGTCACCCTCTTGTGTCACAATGCACCCAATCATCACCTTTTTGACAACCCTTATTTAAGATCATGTTTGATGATGTCAAAGCACACTGAATGGCATGTGATGTGTGTAGTGACTTTAGGTCTAAGAACTAAAATCACCACCTTCACTATGAGAGATCACTATGACCATTAAATATGGTTTCTATGTGTCACTCTCAAGGTGGGTCTGTTTGATACACTATTCTCTAATAAGTATTTGCATGCTTGGTTTGGTATCACATATCATGACTGATGAGATTATGTCATCAACCAACATACACTCCAGTCTTTAGTGTTAGTACTATCTATCTTCCTTCCACAGTAACATCCGTTCAAGGACATAATAAGAATGTACATACTCTTAACATCTATATGATTTTATTGTTCAAGTCATGTACTTGAAGACATACATCATTGAGTAATTATCATTCTCTAGACATTCTATATGTTTCCTAATTATCTCATAAATGAGTGAAATGAAATGAATTGGAAGCTTGCCTTTATTATTATTAATCAAATCCTTTGTGTACTATGTCATAACAATCATCATATGATTGGCTCTTTCGGCATACATACCAACATAAATGATGTTTGGACACCTCCAGTCGCTCGATTGGATCACGAACCAATAGGTTCAACTCCTTTTGTGCTTTATCCTCCTTAGTCCTCCAGCTGATTGACTCATCATCTAAAATAGATGATTTGTCTGGTGATGAATGCCTTCTTCTTTGTGAACCATAATTAAAACTATCCTAATGATATTTAACATATTGCATGGTATAGAGAAACCTCGAGTTATATTCGAGGAGAGCATTGGAAGAAAGAATAATACTTTTACATGCGGAGGAAAATATGGAGACTTTGTATGCAAACCAAGATGTAAATAGGAATAAACAATCACAACCAACCAATCACAAACAACTAGGTTTATTGGTCATAACCAAGCTCCACATCCACAATTAAAATCAATATTAGGGGGAAGCGTATAAATTGCATATATATATATATATATAAGTTGGTATCATATGTGGTATTTCATTGGATATGCACATTAATAATTTTAAGTATTTGCATCATATGAAATAAATATAAGATGAAAACTAAAATATAAAAATATCAATTAAATCCCAAAATATAGTAATTGACACGAATTTGATACCACTGTAGGAAAATATGGCGACAGAGCAGGCACTGGAAACAAAAATATAGCTGTCATATTCTCCTTTGAATAGTTGATTGCGTCAATAACTATGTAATGAGAAGGATGGTTTGTGAGGTTATACATGGTCCTGGAGCAAGTTCAGTGACAATATCCTAACAACAGTGTGCTCCTTTCTTCAAGTCACACCTAGACTGTAAAAGCAGCAACTTCCTGGTAGATCACCATGAATAGTAGTTGACCTTGTCCTCCTAGTGGCAGGAAACAACCTCCTAGCCTCTATAGTGGTCCACACAGACCATTGAGAACTCATGTCATTTTAGAAGAACATACAAGAAGAAGTTGTCCCTTTTGTTCGGTGTACTAGCACTAACTTGCTCTCCCTTTATATTCCTCTCTTTGACGGATAGGAATTACTCAAATTCTCTTGATTACTACAACCACCAAAGACAAAAAATTTGAGTGTGATTTATGTGTCTGACACACCCCTAGTACCCCTCTATTGATAGGAAGTTCAGGGTCAGGGTTCCCAGTCTGAGCGGGAGTTGAAGAGGATGAAATTTTACAAATTTCTGCATCCGACGAGTGGAAAAATGATCACTTCAAAGATGAACCTATTGGTTGGCATGTGAGCTCATCGGTTCAACCCTTGAACCAGTCATTTCAACATGTTTCCCAATCGCAATTGTATTGGTAATTAATATTCTATCAATGCATAACATGATGTCAACACTAATCTTTGATCCAATCAAATTGATGAACCAAATGGTCGGTTCATAACCTGAAGCAGTTGGTTCATGGACCTGAGCTGATTGGTTCACTTCCTGAACTGGTCGGTTCATCAACAAAATAACCAATTTTGACTTCAACTGACCTGACACTTTGATTGGTTCATCACATGAACTGATTGGCTCATAGTTCAGTCAGTCAACATTTAACCATTATTGTTTAATTGAATACCTAACTTCTTTGTAATCAATTTTATACCATATTCATGAATAAACTCCTATTCCAAGTATATCCTATGTGTATGACCCTATAGGTTCCAAGTTACGTTGGTAGTGAATATCCATAACTAATTTATGATATCACATGCAATGAGTGGTATCTAGCAACACATCATTGCTACCTACATAATTCATAAAGTTGGAGACTAACTTCATCCTAGAATATATGGTTGGTGTTATAATGATTGTATAATTCGTTTGTCACTGAAATCCAGATTGAACTCGAGGTATGGATTCATCATCCTTTGAATGTTCAATCCATGTTCCTTGAACTAGAGCAGGTTGTCTGTGTAAGACCCCTGACTCATCTTAGTGCTCGATTGTGTTTTCTTTTCTTAATAAGATGCTTAAAACATAATCTAATCTCTTGAGGTTCCTTAATAACATGTGACATACTCACATTTTTAGCTTGGTCATGTTTGGTTGATGTTTGAGCTAGATATGCTTATTTTGGATCAAGTTGCAATTTACCCATGATGAGGGTTTATCTTGTAATTTTTCACATGTACGTTGTGGTTCTTGTGCCTTATCATCATGAGAGACAGGATGATGCATAAGGATGCCTTGTTGCACCTTGGTTGGTGATGTGGCATCTTGTGGTGATGCTAGGGTTCTCTAGGATTTGCTTAATGGTGGTGTCAACCTTATGAGTGTTGACCCTTGTAGAGACCTATGTGTTTGTACCATGGGAGTGTTGTGACCACAAGACCTTCCTTGGTTGATGTTTGTTGTGACTATGGTACCCTAGTCTTGGTTTTTGGTCGCTAGGGTTCTTAGTGTGATAGTGCTTAGCTGCCTTGCGTTATTTGGCTATGTGTAGTAGTCACTACATGGTGACCCTAGGGTTGTTGCGACCACAAGAAGGTGTGTAGTGGGCCTAAGTGGTTTCTACACCACCTTGGTTTTATCACCCTTTGATGCATGCATGTCTTGAGTGGTTTCATGGTTGATCTTTTGAGGGACATGTGTCATTGTGGTACACTTATATAATGACATGTCATATCTTTTACCTCCCTCCTACCCTTGAATATATAAGATCTCTCTTTTACAAGCAAGAAATCCTTTTAACTCTCCCTTCTTTCTATTTCTTACTTCTGCCAGCCTTGGATCTTGGTGGAGCTAAAGAATGCTGACCTTGGAGCTTTGGTGGTCAGTCATCCTTGCATGTGGCGATCTTGAGCTTGATCCTCTTCTTTGTGGTGATCCTTGGTGATTCTCTTCTTGGTAAGTGGCTCGATCACCATGATATTGTTTCTTTGCACTCTACCTTCATTTCTTCCTCCTCTTCATCGGGAGACTATGATGCAACCATAGTGGATGTTTTGAGGATCTTCTCTTCACAAAGGTCGGAGACTATGGTTTAACCATGGTGGTACCTAGTGAGATGAAGTTTCCCTCTTTATTCTGTCTTGTTCGACCTAGGGTTTTCATCATCTTCCTTGAGCTTTCCTTTGACCTTGGTGTGTTCTTCTCTTGTTGAAGTGACCTTGTGTCCATGGAGTTGATCCTAGTTGGAGATTCCTTCTCTTTCTTGGATCTCATGGTTTTGGAGCTTGATCTTCATCATAAAGCAGGTTATATGACTTTCCCCTCTTCTATTATTGTACCATAATCTTTCTTGCATGCTATTGTTTATATCTCAAAAATGTGATATTAATATGCTATATGATATTATCATGATCTAGAGGTTATGATTTTGAAGTATTCTTATATAGATTACTCTTTCTCCTAAACCTTAATTTCTTGCTCCCAATTTATAAGAAATGACGAGATGATGTTCTTTGCATACACCTTTATCTTTGGTCTCATCATCATGGGTATGGTTCATCCATAATGAGTTAGTTGATGATTTTTGTTCTTGAATGCATGGGTTAGACGTTGGTTTTCTTTTAGAATGATATTCCTTGTTGATCTTGAGGGTGACCAATTTAGGGTTCTGATGCTCTTCTTCCATGAAGTTTCATCTTGGAGACATTTGAAGTTATTGATGTTAAGGCTTGTTTTGGTCAAAATGTCGTAATCCTTGTGTTGGTCACAACACTTGGTTTTACCTTGAGGTTGTTACATATGAGTTCTTTCTATGGGTAGCTACCCAAGTTGTCTTTGTTGCAATTGAAGTATCTTTGTTGCTTTTGAAGTCGCTACCCTCAACATGCTTTCATGTTTATCATGGTTGTCTCCCTCTCGTGTTGATGCTTGGCTGGGCCATAACCCTAGCCCTCTTCTTGCAGTTTCTGCATTGGCCATGTTGCGGTCGTAAGAGTGAGCTAACCCTAAGTGGTTTTGACTGCTATACTTGCCTTGGTGCTATGTTTTTAGTTGGTCATGACATGTTGCTAATGAGTTGTTGTGGGCACAACAAACCCTAATCCTAAGCATGATCTCAACACATGGTTTGGTTTGATGGGTCGCTACTCTTAGCCTTCTTGCAGTCAAAATATGAGATTTGGTTTGAGTTTGTTAATGAATATGGTTGATGTGTTACGAGTGCTACAAGTTATAACCGTATTGGTTACGTTTATTTTGTTACAGTCAAAGCATCATAGATGGTTATGTGGGTTGCTACTCATGTTTAGTTGATGTGTTGTGGTCGAAGTGTTAATCCGGGTTGATGCATTGCGGTCACTACACATGATCAATGTTGTGTTGTGGTCGTAATACCTATTATGATGTGATGTTTGTATCATGTATGATCGCTACACCCATGCTAGTGCTTGTTTGGTCACTACACTGGCATGACGATATATTGCGGTCACTACAAGATGTTGACCTAGTATGGTCAGTACGTGTAATGTTGATGATAATGTTAAACCCTAATGTTCTCCAAGGAAATGGGAGATGGTGTGCCTAGTGTTAATTACTACTATTGCAATGGAAACCCTCATCATCTATATGAGAAACCCTAATCCTAATTTAGGAATAAGATGTTATTGCTTATCTACTTAAAGTGATTAGCATATAATGATGCTACTCTCTCCTACTTGTCTAACACTAACCTTACAGGTGGAATGAGTATCATAGATAGAGATTGTTATGGTGTGTTTGACATGACACAGGGTAATGATTGTGAGCCTTTATCAGACATGATGAGATAGTGATGATGTGCATGAACTATGTGATTTGGGTCTTATGACCAAGCAGAGGCTTTGTCATTTATGTGAGGTGATATCCTCTAGTGATGAAATGTGGGACTGTTATCCCCTAGTGATGTAATAATGTTGATGGACTTGTATGGCATATATATCAAAAAATGATGTGATAAGTTTATACTTCATATGTTTTATATCTTCTGGAGGTTGTACCCTACCCTAATCTTCATAGAGTTTGTTTAGGGTTTATACATTGTAACTTGATTGATTCTAAAAGATACTCAATTGACTTAACTAATCAAGTGAAACCCTAATTATGTAGTTTCCTTGTGCCATAGATCCATACTCAGCATCAGTACTTGCTGGATGGTGAAATGGGTTCTCCCTTTGCCTTATATATATTGAGGTTGGTTGTGGTCATACCTTGGTAGGAGTGTGGCTATGGTCGTAAATCAATTTTTACTAGTGTTGTCCCTATATACCCTGGCAAACTAGGTTGTTTTGCAATTGGACTTTATATGTCACTACGGCAGACTCAGACTGACTGAGGGTGTGGGGGATCATAGGAGTCCAGCTCCTCCTAGATCTTTTATGCATTGATTTTGACTTAACAATGGTCAGTGGGAGCATGAGTCATATACTTCATCTCCTCAGGGCATAATAAAAGACGTAACACAACCGTGTAGTATGTTTGCTTAGGGTTAAACATGACTCACATTGGATGACCCTTTGCCTTATCTCTTGTACTAATTAGTTGATTTATGATTTGGTAAGAGAAATCAACTATTATACATGTTCTTCATATTCCTTTTTAAAAGTAGAAGATGTTCTACTACTCAATTGTAGATGCCTAAATTGTTTAAACAATGTTAATTGCTTTACTTATATCATTTAGCTGAATCTACTAAACCTGATAATGATGTTTCTTTCCTACTTTATCCTATTTGTGTTAATAATAGTTGCGATGGAGGGTTATATCTCTCACTGGGACACTGATCTCACCTCGTGGGGGGAGAGGTGGTCGTGCACGAATAGGTAGAAATTGTGTAGTTGAGGGTGAGCAGCGGGAAGGGCACTAGCCACTTGAAGGTTGGATATGTTGCTAGTGTTTTGTAGTAGAGTCCTATGTGTCATCCTTGTACTCTCAGGTCCTTGGAGATGTTTTGTATACATTGTACATTGATAAGAGTTTTTATCTATACACCATGGTTGTACAGATACAACTAGTATATGTGAACATGTGATTATATGTAACACGTTGTGGCTAGTTAGCCAGAGAATAGTAATATGTAATATCTTTTAGCATAATACGATATACAAGTGGCACAAGTTTATGACTTAAGACATGATGTGTTCAGCTTGATATGTTGTTATGTGATAGGTTATAATTTACCTTCTTTTGTGGTAATGTAAATTTTGTGATAATGCCACACTTTGTCTTGAGTAATCTCACTTTGTGTGGGGATGGGTGTCACAGTCTGAGATATATATGTGAACTCAATACCATATTTTGATTCACATGTGCATGCAAATTCTTTTCTCAGTCTTTCTTATCAAGTGGCATGGATATCAAACTCCTGTAGGAGGGACAAATCCCATATAAACCACTAAAAGTCATTCCCATGTGTCACAGTGCACCAGAATACCACCTTTATGGCAACTCTTATTCAAGATCATGGTGGATGATGTCAAAATGCACCAAACGACATGTGATGAGTGTAGTGATTTCAAGTTTAAGAACCACAATTACCACCATCACTATGAGAGATGATTCTAACTACCAATTATGGTTTCCATGTGTCACTCTCAAGGTGGGTTTGTTTGATACATTGTTCTCTAACAAGTATCTATGTATTTGGTTTGATATGACATATCACGACTGATGAGATTTTGTCATCAACGAACACGCACTCCATTCTTATGTGTCATTTTTGTCTATAAGCCTTCCACAATAACAGCTGACTAGGGACATAACAAGAATGTGAATACTCTTGACATCCATGTGATCTCATTGTTCATGTCATCAAGTCAAAGACATACATCATTGAGTAATATTGAACGACCCAAAATTTTAAATTTTAAATAAAGATGATCAAATATTTAATCCCAAATTTTTTTCTATATTTAATAAAGGTGAAACCCTAAGTTGAACAAATTCATCTTACATTTGTACATTTAAGTTGAGACGATGATTATTTAGTATGCCCATCAACACTTATTCATATCAATATCAATCAAAGCACAAAACCTAACCCTAATTATGCAACAGTGACTAGTTAGGGTTGAATGATATATTGGACCCACATACATGTATAATGTATCCCACTATTTGGTATATGAGTAGATAATAGAATAATAGAGCATCCATCAAATTTTGGTAACACAATCCTTTTTAGTAATTATTAATGTGTTTAGATAATAATGTAAAACACACATGTCCCTAATTCATATCTAAAATCCAATTGGATAATTGAATTCCCCATGGTAGAATTATCAAACCCATGAAATTTGGTTAGATTATCCAAGATGCTCTAAAAGATATTAGGAAATAAGGAGGAGACAATGTTAATTTGCATCATAATCATGTAATAATACACATGATTATCCAAAGTTTCTACTAAAGTTTTAGATAAACTCGCATCATGCATAGCAGATAAGAACCTGACTCTTTCAGATCCATCAGATAGGGATCTGACTAGAGATGCCTTGTCCCCTACCTTGCACAGAGTCCACACAGAGGAGGGACCAATTCCCAAACTCCTCATCCCATGATAACTTCCCCTAATCTCAACATGTTCATTAATTTTTGAGACTGTTATCATCGGTAGATTATTTTGAATCCAACTATCCATGAAACAAAACCCAATGCCTCTCCTAGTAAAAAAATGCCCAAAACCGAAGTAGTACCTCTCCGCTGCCAGTTCATACAGAGAGACATCCACGCTACAAGACTTCACATCCTGAGTCCAAGCAACTCTGAAAGCAGTGCTGATTCCCTAGAAACTCTCCTCCTCCATCAATTTCAGGTGAAGTTCCTCGAGGAACTATTGTAGATTTAGTTTTCTTCTCAAGTCAGAGATGCCTCGACCTAGATCTTCCAGCCACCATAGTTAAATTAACCACGCGGTAAGAATGCAAGAACATTGATATTTATTACCCACATATCAGTAGGTGTGGAATCCCCTCTAGTGCGATGTCCAAAAGCCTAGTTTTGGGCATTAGGATCTCAACCTATGATCACCCCTCTGGCCACATCCAGGCCACAAAAACTGATCCCTCAGCCCTGTTAGGATTCCAAAAAGACGATACTGAGTTTATTTCACTTGAATCGCCTTTGTAATGTCATTTTCCACTTTGGAGCTTTTTCCCCTGTTCCCAGTAACCTTCATGTCTTTGCCAAGGCTCCAGTAGTATTTGGTCACCAAAGAATGTCGCTTCACCTTTGCATAGACCTGATGAACCTACTTCATGTTGAAGGTCGCTTGCTTCTATTGTTTTTGTGGGCTTGACTTCAACCTGCTCCCCCAGCCATGGAGGCAGCTCAAAGTGGAGCTCCTCGGCACCATGAGACACCATAAATAGATGGATGGGTTTGTCTTGGCCTTAAGAAGCTAATGCATTGAAGTTTTTTTCTAATATCGCTAGTGTTTATCAGGCTCTAATTAGAGTTCTGGACTCCAAGGACTAGATGGTCATGCCAAGCCCAAATAAGAAGATGTCAGACATGACAATGACCCCTCTACCCATGCTCTTACAATTTATGTGTCACGTGATCATGTTTGTTTTGGTCTATTCAGGTATCATTTTGTTTATAGTCATGCTTTGACTTGGTTGTGAGCCCAGGCTATGTGGTCAATAACTATTGGGCCACCTCAGTGAGGTGGTGCTAATTGTATTTTCAACCAGGATTACACAAGTAGAATTATCGAACATTCTCACTAGTCAATTTTAGTTTGATCCCCAGTAAATCATAGAAAATAATCTAGAGATCAGATGAGGACGATCCATATATGTTTTTGATCAGTTTTTCTAGACCTATCAAAGGGTCAATGTTTTAGACCCAAATTGTCAACCTACATTCAATGATTTATTGAAAACCCTAAAACCCTAGGCTTAACCATGACAATTAGTATATTTATATGTTAAACAGGATAATTAGGACCGATCGGGACTCGACGTATTGTTAGTGTAACTCCTCAATCTCAGGTGAGTGGATCATGAAACACTGAGTACTATTCTAGGGTTCTGGGTTTACCACTATTCATTTATATATTTATAATTATTCCATGAAAGTGTGATTATGTTAATTCTCAATTATGGACATGAAAATCATGCCCATGCTATCAATTTATGTTTCTTATTGATATGAAGATTATACTTTCATTTGAAACACTATGAATCACTGTCATGCTCATTAATCGAGACATAATAAAAATCATGTCCAAGTATAAGAAATTATGTTATGTTAAAATTGTGAGATCCCCTGACCTTGCTTAAAGTATTGAACATACTTAAATGTCATACTTGAATGTTTCAAACCTTAATATAACCTTTTTATATGATTTTTAATCATAAGACAAGATTACGTTTCAAGTTTGGTCCAATTTGGACACTGTTTGTGCAAATTATGCAATTTTATGCACATTTTGGACTTTTCTACAATTTACCAAATTGAGAGGTTTTCTTTGCAATTTATCACTTGAATTATGTCCTTTGGATGTTCTCTCATCATTATTGAGCTTTTTTATCCATCGGATGCCTAGTTGAACCTTGGTTTGGAGGTGTTTTTCTCAAGGGTATTTTAGGGTTTACCCCTTTATGGATGAGCTACCTTTAGGAGCTATCAACCAATGAATTATTTGATTGGGTTGGGAATTCTACAAAGGAGAGATAAAAAGGTCTCTATGGATAGTGGGGTAGATGCTTGTGTGGCATCTTGTATATCCTTAATAGTTTAAGGCCATGGATGCACGGAGAGCTTTTTAGACACATCATGCTTCTTCTCTCCCTTATCCTAGAGCTTTATATATCTATTTTTGAGCTCCCAAATAAAATTTTTTCTTTACACCACTTCTCTCCTACTAATAACCTCGTTCCCTATCTATTTATTTGTGGATGACCAATCCAAGGTAGAAGAAGAAGGCAAATTTCTTGGTGGAAGCTCCTAGGGTTTTGTTTTGCTCTCTTTTAGGGTTTAAAAATCTTCCTCCTAGTGATCTTGACCTAAAAGAGTAAGAGTCCCCTTCTTTCTTCCATTTATTTCTTTTTTATCATTCCTCATACCTTTCTCCAGGTCAGAACCTTGTTGTTCCAAGGTAGAAATTGCTCTAAAGATCTAAAACCCTACCTTTCTTGCTCCTTATGCTTAGGGTTTGCTCATTTGATACAGAAAGGTGCTAGATGGACGAGTTCACAGCTTATTCTTGGATTTCAAACCCTACCTTATCATGTTTTCTTCTATTTGGGATTTTATCTTCCAATTAGAGGTCATTTTTATAACTTTTACCCGTTTATTGATTACCATAAGCTTGCTAGTTAATGTTCTTGCCTGAAAATGATGATCCATGCACTAAAAAACTATGCTTGACTTGGATTTCAATTTTTATAATGCTCACTATTCTAATTTCAGTTCTATATGAACATGTATTGATGTGTACATTCTTCCTAAGGTATAATATGACTTGGATTAGGTTGTTTTGACAATCTATGGTGTTAAGCACCTATCAACCAATGGTCAACTTTAGGGTTTAAAGTTGATTTCTTCTATAAACACATGACTCAATGGTGGTACCATTGTAGCAACCGATGGTGTTGTCTTCATGAAAATTGATGGTGGTGACCAAGGGTCTCAAATGAAGTTCACCCCTTAGGTCAGGTTTTGGCCTAATTATAAGCTTAATTATCAACAACTACATATCCTAATGATGCTATCAATCAATGGTGACATTAGCTTGATATATGATGGTGATTAATGAATATAGTACTGATCTAACAACCTATCATGACTTAATGGTCACTAGTGATGGTAGATTAGGTCCCCACAACCTATGATTAGTTAAGCATGTATATGTAGAATCAATTAAGCCTTAAACCAATGGTTTCTTGGGTCATTTGATGCAATGGTTGGACCTATACTCCAATTGATGGTTTTAATATATGAACTTCACAGAATGGTTAAGATCTAATGATTCTTCATCCAATAAATTGGAATGATGCCTAATGCCATATGTGGGTCCTAATAAAGTTATTCATATGGTCTCGTTTATGAGATCAACTTAAGAATCTCATTTATTGACGGCTTGTTTTAAATAAACAATCGCTTGTGAGTTTTACCCTACCTCTCATTGGAAATTTTTATGTTGCTAATCAAGGGATGCCTAGGGTAAAATGTTGAATCTTTCTAGAGCACAACTCAATGACTTCATAGGTGGAATGTTCAAGATGTTTACTTATGTGAACTACCAATGACTTTACCTTTTCAACAATTATGGTTAGAAGTTGATGCCTCAATATTCCCATTGTTTTGGGTGAAGCCTATAGTGTAATGTTATGATTATAATAAAGAGAATTCAATGGTTCAATGCCTTAAACTTATAGTTTTACCCTTACCCTCGTATGATTATGATTGATAATCACCATAATGAATTATTGGGTAACCCTAATGAGGTATAACTTCTTATACCTAGCTTTAATATAACTATATGATGGTAATTAGGTATGAATAGTCCTTGAATGATTAATACAATCATGGAGTACTCTCTTATTGTTGTTCAAACCTTAGTATGCTATAACCCGATGGTTATACCTTACGTTTTGAGTGGATCCCATACATGAAAATGGTATGGATTGTGATGGTGATGCTTCACCTTATGCATCCATGATCTAATGGGGATTCCATGAGTTAGGGTTTGGGTATGAGTGTTGATTAGTAATATTAATATAATTTATCTTGTTGAACATAACTCTAATGCAAATACATAAATATGAGTATGCATGTTTAACCTTCTTATATGATGGCATGATGGTGGAATAATCTCCTTTATATGATCATAACCTTAATGTGTTAATTGGTGGTTATCATAGCCACATGGTTGATACTTTATTATGCTAAACCTGTGCATTATGAATATGATGAGGGTTAATCATATCTAGATTCCTTGCATGTTGTTGTAATAAATGAATACTATGATTGTTTTGAATATCTCCCAGCTCATTAATGCAATATTGTGATGTTCGGTGTATTATATGTAAGTGATGGTGTTGAGCCTTGTTATAAGGCATGGAAAGATAATGATGATCTTATAGGGAATAGTATGATTGTCTTAATGACCTTTGGGCATGGTTGAGCCCTGAATGAGGTGTAATCCTCTTGTGTTGATAAGGGTTGATACCCTATGATATTGTGAAAAGGATTTATATCCTGTGATAGCATGATGACAAGTGCAGTCTCATGAATGGCAAGTGCATAGCATGATGTGATGATGATATGATGAACAATATGTATCATATGTTTATATCTTATAAAATTGTTATATAGTAATGTTTGCTAGAGACGAATTAGGGTTTGTATGTCTACTTGTATGATGCAAGCTTAATTCACCCAGTTAGAAATAATTAATCAAGTGAAATTCTAATCATGTAGTGCTCTATGCCATAGATCCATCTGAGTGTTAGAACTTACCATATGGTGAAAGGATTATTCTAAGGGAAAATCAAAGAACATACTATTGAGTATGTGGGTTGCTTGTCATCCTAAATCTAAGTGTTTTGGGAAGATGACTACGGTCATATCTAGCCCTCAGTTTCAGAGCAACTGTGGTCATGTCTTGGTAATTATATATGTGATGAGATTGGAGGACAGGTGTGGTTGTACCTCGGATGGTAGGGTATGCGTAACCACCTCCTTTCACTAGTGTCATGACTTGTACCAAGGACAGACTAGGCTGTTAGTAGCTTGACCTTATGTGTCGTTGTTGCGGACCCGTACTGACCGGGGGCAGAGAAGATCTTAGGAGTCCGACTCTTCCTAGATCTTGTATGGCACTGATTTTGACTTAGCAGTGGTCAGTTGTATTTTGAGTGGTATCCGCAAATTCCTCAGAACATAATAAAATATGTAAGACAGCCGCATAGCATATCTATTTAGGGTTATACACAATGATTCATATTGAATGATAACCCTTGTTTGCTTTCTTTTCACTAAGATCATGTATAGTACAATAAGAGATAATAGATATGCTTATGTTGTAGTTATGCTCATGTTGTAAACATGCTTATGTTGTCAAATATATTGACACTGATGGTTAAGATGATGTTGTTATCTATGTTTAATGTTGCTAGTTATGCCTATGTAATTAGAAATGCTTAAATTGCTAATCATGCCTATGCAGTTAATTATGCGATGATGTTAGTTATCTACTTATGATATAGATTTGTCCCCTTTATTTGAGATGCCAATATTTATAGCCATGTTATGTTACTAGACATATTCATGATGTCAGGGATACTTATGCTACTAGATTGCTTGTGTTGTTATCAAGGAATATGATGATAGTCAGATTAATGATATGATTGTTATTAGATGCAATTTGATAATATTTGAGTAGATATATATCCAAAGAAATGGATCTATTTGTTACCTATATATCCATTGATGATCATACTTGTTGCTAATATTCAATCTATTAAATTAATTATAAAATACTTCAACTACTCAATTATCTCCTATTTAAAATTTTGTAATCAATAAGTCTTGTTGGAGTTTATATCTCTTTCTGGGACATGGGTCTCACCCTTGTGGTTTGCCACATCTTTTTAGGTAATCGAAAGTGATAAAAACAAACATGTGGCAGTAAATAGGAGCTATATTAATCAATCTTTGAGAAAGTTGATTAGATGTCTAGTGAGTCCTAGAGTCATCTATGTACTCTCAAGTCCGGGCAGGAAAAGTTTGTATATGGTGTTTCAAATGAATCGAAATTTTGTTAGCATGTTAATATTTGTTTGTGTGGCATATACAAATATTGTTCTCCTGTGTATATATGTTGTGGCTAAGGTGATGGAACATTTTGTATCAAATTCTTGTCATAGTATTGATACAAGAAAGATATTGGGCTCTTATGCAAATGTTTTTGAGCAGGTGTTGATGTTGAAAATGTTTTAATTTACCCATATTTTTGGGTATGTGATTAATTAGTGATCAATTGTGTTTTATGTTTTGAGTAATCTCATTTAGTGTAACGGGTTCTCACAAAAATAGTTCTCTCAATCATGTTATGTGAGCCTTAACTGGCCTTATGTGAGCCTTAAATAACCTTATGAGATATGTGGGAGCATTATGTAAGCCTTAATCGGTCTTATGTGACCCTTAATTGGCCTTATGAGCATTGTGGATGCATTAAGAGTGAGAGACAATATTAACTCAAAGTTAAACTACACACCATTATTTTATCATGTCAATTTATTAAGTTTTCAAGAAATCATGTTAACCATGATAAATCACTATGTTCTTCAGGTTATCTCATGTCATTTCGATTACATGAGATAACCTGTTTTACGTTACTTTGCATAGTTTTACGTTACTTTGCATGGATTGGGGATGAGATGCCCGTAGATGAGAAGTAGAAGAAGTAGACCTCAAGGACATCAGCTCAAGCTCAAGGATAGTTATCAGATCCTACTTAGTGGGGTGCCATTCTAGACAATTATCATTTCCTTTTAGTCATGTTATGTTGGAGTTTCATTCATTGAACTCTTTTATGCTTGGACTTGTAGTACCCATTTATGGCATGTAATAAGGCACTCTAGTGGTTCTCTCTTTCATTCTATGGATTTAGCTAGGTTAATGATATCATTTCACAATTTTTCATGATCTCCATTATGTGAAAATGCTTCCTCTATGGTTGTGTTAGTTTTAAAAAGGAGGTCCTGACAAAAGTGGTATCAGAACAGTTATAGAATGGCCACCGTAGTAGGATCTTATGTGTCACCGCAAATTCTTATGAAAGTCTCTTATCCTATTCTAGATGGCCTCTAAGCATCACCCTTAGAATGACAAGTCACCCCCTCACTCTGGTGGAGAGAAAGAGCATGACTTTGAACACGATGAGAACCCACATGGAGCAGGCCCTACCCTCTCATACAATGTGTTGGTCAGAGCTTTATCTGATGTAATGGGAGGATGAGTGGGAGGCCATCATCAGAGGAGGAATGAAGTCACCTTGATAGACTTCCTTAAGGTGAAGCATGAGACGTTCGTGGGAGAAGAAAATATGGATGTTGTGGGTAAGGTTGAGGCCCAGATACGCAACATGGAGGATTTCTTCCATGACTTGGACTGATATGAAGAGTCCCAAGTCAGGTTCGGGATGCACATGGTGAGACGACCAACTCATGTCTGGTGGGAGAACTTCCATGATACCAGAGACCCATATGAAGAGTTTCTTACATGGGAGGAGTTTGTGGAGGCTTTCAAGAGCCACTATGTGTCAAAAGCAATGATGGACAAGGAGTTAGAGTTCCTCTATCTATGACAGCATGGCAACATGACTATTACTCAGTACACCATGAAGTTTCACATCCTCCAAAAGTATGGATCTGAGATGAATGTGTTGAAGCAAGCCAAGAAGTTCATTCAAGGTCTGAAGGATGATCTCAACCACTTGTTATCTAGGAGTGGCCAAAAGATGATGCAGGATGCCCTAGATGCTGCTCTAGAGCTCGAGGATCACCCAGGTAGGGCTTGTAAGAAGAACTCTCACAATGGACAACATTACCACCATGGTCACAACAATCGGGACCAAAACCAAAATGATCACAAGAAGATCAAGGCCCCAGAGGATCCCCCTGTGAGGGATGCATGACCCAAGTGTGGCAAGTCCCATGCAGGGCCATGTAGATTGGGCTTAGGTGTTTGCTTCTACTATGGCGAAGAAGGCCACTTCAATGACGAATGACCTAGGTTAGCTGCAAAGAAGGGTGCATATCAAAACCCTAACCTACGTCCCCCAGGGAAGAGGAAAGATAGGAGTTTCTCTATGGTGGATGATGAAGGTAAGGTTTAGTTTTCAAGATATATTGGTGACTCATGCACAAATTAGTTTTACTAGTTATGTTAGATATAATGTGAAGGTTATCCATGCAAATACCATATCATGATTATGTTACTACTTCTATATGAAATGTTATCACCGGATAATGAGTCGATATACATACATGTGAAACCATAAGGTGGGTAGTACCTTAGTATGACATAAACATTTTGAGGACGAAATTTCTATAAGGTGGGTAGGTAGTAACACCCTCAAATTTTAAATTTTAAATAAAGATGATCAAATATTTAATCCCAATTTTTTTCTATATTTAATAAAGGTGAAACCCTAAGTTGAAGGAATTCATCTTACGTTTGTTCATTTAAGCTGAGACCATGATTATTTAGCATGCCAAAATGAGTTAATACAACACCAAGATACCATGTGAACCTTGAGTGGATCATATACATAATGAATCAACACTTATTCACTTCAATGTCAATTAATGCACAAAACCTAACCCTAATTATGCAATGGTGACTAGTTAGGGTTGAATGATAGACTGGACCCACATACATGTATAATGTATCCCATTGTTTGGTATATGAGTAGATAACAGAATACTAGAGCTTCCATCGAACTATCTTAACACGATTCCTTTTCAGTAATTATTAAGGTGTTAATTACCTTAAGTGTCTCATAATGTAAAAAACATGTGTCCCTGACTCATATCTAAAATCTAATTGGATAATTGAATTCGTCATGATCAAATTATCAAACCAACCAAATTTTGTTAAATTTCAATAATCCAAGATGCTCTAAAAGACTTTAGGAAATAAGGAGGAGATAATGTTAATTTGTATCATAATCATGTAATGATACACATGATTATCCTAAGTTTCTACCAACGTTCTGGATAAAGTCATGTCACACATAGCTGATGAAAACTTGTCTCTTTCAGAGCCATCTGATAGGGATATGACGGGAGATGCCTTGTCCCCTACCTCATGTAGAGTCTGCGCAGAGGAGGGAATTGTTGGTATATATGCCCATAGAGACATCCTGAGAAATTGCATGGAGTCGGGTATTAATGAATCAATTAATATGATTATTTGGTTAATTGATTAATTCTAGAATATTCTAATTATTCCACGAGTGTTTTAATTAATGCAGAGTTCTAATTTACCGATGGGTTTAGGAAACCCTGACTCCTTTCGTCTCCTATTTAAAGGGATTTGACGGTCAATACCTATATAAGATACTGTGAGAGGCATTTTAGTTTATGCTCACGTACGTAAACCCTAGTTGTCACCTTCCTTAGGAGACAAAGGAGAGCACTGCGACGCTAGCACGTTTCCACACAGAGACTACTCCTTCCTACCGACTTAAGAAGTATGACGTTGAGTTCCAATCCATCTCCATGGATGAAGTAGAGACACAGACACTGAGACGCCTGCGTTCGGAGGACGTCAATGACCATCCATACGCGCTAGGAGTGGTGTACACCACCGCACAAAAGGAGCATCGTCGGATCTTCCCGTGACGCACTCAGTGAATGGGAGAGAAGTACCGTCCGTGTAGATCAGTAACGTTGCACACCATCGTGTTGTGGGACATCATCCGACTTTCTCCACGATAAGGTATATCCCGTGAACACTCTTTCTGTATATCCTGTTGTCGATGAGTTCCTATTTCGGGTTGCGTGGAAATTTAGTTTTATTGCTTCCGTCGCGCATGTTTTCTCCACAAAACCCAATAGTGGTATCAGAGCAGCATCGATCTACGGCGTATTTGGATTTGTTTCGATATGATCAAATCATTATATAATGTTTACTATGTTGCATATGATGTGGATTAAAACTGCTAATGTGCAAATCTAAACCTAATTCCACATACACCGCAGGCTTGTATTTTTGACGTTTGAGATGGGGTCGACTATGGATCCCCACACAGGGATGCTACCCTCCCCACATTGTCTGCATGGGAGTCGAAAATTTATTTAATGGGTAATGTTTTGCATTAAAAATATTTCAATTTTAATATGTATATTCGTATATGTAGATATACCCATGAAATCATACACGTCGCCTTTAAAATCTATTTTGTGGGGTGAATGCATGCACAGTTATGGCCTAGTATCCCCTTTTGTGAATGTTGTGAATGAATGTGGATGTAAATCTTGAGGATATGTTTGTTTTTGAATGCTATGGATGTATAATGGTTTTACATGGATCCTTTGTATAAAGTATTTGACTTGTATGACGAGCCTCATCACTTATTTCAAAGTGTAATTAATTATTTCTCTTTATATTTGTACTCATATGATGCAATAGAGATAGGATTAGTTTTAGTCTTTGTAAACTTGATGTAAGGATGCCACTTGAAGATCCAACTCCAAGGAGCATCCATGGAGAAGAAGCATGAAGATCCAATTCCAAGAATCAAATTGAAGATCCAACTCCAAGGAGTGTCCATGGAGAAGCAAAATGAACATCCAATTACAAGAAGCAACTTGAAGTTCCAACCAAACAGGGCATCCATAAATTTGTTTGTTGTAATGTTGATCCTTACAGGTTGATTTACAAGTGTTGTTGCATGATATGCATAAGACCTTAGGTGGACCATAATCTTTTTTTGCTCCAAAGGATTACAATATTATGGCCATAACTGATGTATTTGTGTTTGTGATTGCATGTTTGTCGTTTCTGGTTGTGGATATAGTAGTATATGATACGCACTATAAGTATGTGGTGTTTAGATATGTATATGTATTAATAAAACCCCTCAATTAATAATATTAAGTTTTAGTTTCCTTCCATAAAGCAACACACATGAAAAGCTTGATCGACTATGTGTGGGCATGCCTATGCGTGGTACACTGTCTATCTCGTGGAAGTGTGATGGTGGGTGTGTGGGTCTGCCTCCGAGGGTGCACACTCATCGTGTTGGCTTATGGGTTGGAGTTAACTAGGGAACCTTGATAGGATCAAGTACCTAGAGGCACATAGATGCATCATGGCAAGGAGTTGTGCATGATCATCTATCCAAGAGTTGCATATGATGCAATTGGCAAATGTTTCCTACCTTAGTATTTGGTCTTTGACGCTGGCGTTGGCTGGGCATTGATCCAATTATTTTGGATCTTGGATCACTAGAAGGTTGTACGTTGCAATCTTTCGAGTTGATAGTGAGGGCTATCAATTTGAATAAAATAGTGGGAGCATAATTAATTAAAGGCCTAATTCATCTTATTTATCAAATCATTACAAGTCAAAATGTTTTGGACTAAATGCAAACTTTTTCTTTTGTAGAAATCAAATGGAAAACAACACTCACACTTTCTCATTGCAATCAGTCCTTGACAAGGACAAACTTACCGGAACCAACTTTCAAAATTGGTTTAGGACGCTGAGAATTGTTTTCAAACATAAGCATAAGCTCTATGTCCTTGAAACACTAGAACTAGCGGAACCCGCCTCAAATACGCCCAAGGCTGAAAAGGATGCTTTCAAGAAGCACCTTGATGATGTCGTGGATGTCAAGTGCCTGATGTTGTACTCAATGAACTATGATTTTCAAGATCAGAATGAGAACATGAATGTCATGGAGATGGTAACACATCTCAAGAACATGTATCAACATCAAGCAAGATATGAGAGATATGATGTCTCCAAGGATTTTTTTAGGATCAAGATGAAAGAGGGAGACTTAGTTGGCACCCATATACTCACTTTGATTGGGTACATGGAAAGCCTATCCAAGATGGAATTTCCCCTAAGTCAAGAGTTGGCCACTGATATGATTTTGCAATTGTTGCCTGAATCATATAGTCATTTTTTCATGAACTACAACATGAACAATCTTGACAAGTCGTTGTCAGAATTGTTGGGCATGTTGAGGATAGATGAAGCACAGATGAAGAAAGACAAGCCCAAGTCTGTGATGATGATCAATAGGACAAAGGGAAATTCAAAAGGCAAAGGCAAGGCTAAGAAAGGTTCTAAATCTAGGTAGAAGCCAAAGTCATCTGTGCTCAAAGATAAAGGTGGGATCTCCAAAGAAGGCAGTTGTCACCATTGTCACCAGGCTGGACATTAGAAAAGAAATTGTCCTCTCTACCTGGAGGAACTAAGGAAGAAGAAGAAGGGGATAGAGATCTCCACTTCAGGTATATATGTTATTGAGATAAACTTAAATACTTCTTCATCATGGGTACTGGATACTGGATGTGGATCTCACATATGTTTAAGTATGCAGGATATGATAAGAAGTAACACTTTATGAAAGGGCCAAGTCGAGCTCTAGGTTGCTAATGGAGCAAGAGTTGCTACTACCATAGTTGGAGATATTAGTTTATCTTTTCCTACAGGCCTTGGAATAGAATTAGAGAATTGCTATTATGTACCTACCATTAATAGAAATATTATTTCAATATCTTATATGGACAAGAGTGGATTTGAATTTCCCATTAAGAATGGAATAATTTCTATTTCTAAAGATGAAATCTTTTATGGCAATGACCCTATATCTTATGGTATCTACTTGTTAGAACTTGAGACTAGCATATACAACGTAAATACAAAAAGGCTAAAACTTGACAACTCAAACAAAACATACTTATGGCATTGTCGTCTTAGGCACATAAATGAGAAGCGCATACCTAGACTCCATAAGGATGGTTATCTAGACTCTTTTGATTTTGAATCATTAGAGACTTGTGATGCTTGCTTATTAGGTAAGATGACCAAGACTCCTTTCACTGGACACAGTGAGAGAGCCAATGATCTGCTAGGGCTCATACATACTGATGTATGTGGACCTTTTAGATCAAATGCTAGAGGAGGCTATCAATACTTTATTACCTTCACTAATGACCTCAGTAGGTATGGCTATGTATATCTTATGAAACACAAGTAAGAAACTCTTGAAATGTTCAAGACTTTCATGAATGAAGTAGAGAAGCAACTTGGTAAGAGTATTAAAGCACTCCATTTAGATCGAGGTGGTGAATACTTAAGCCAAGAGTTTGAGGACCTTTTGAGAGAGTGTGGTATTGTATCGCAATGGACTCCATGTGGTACACCACAACATAATTGTGTGTAACAAAGAAGGAATCATATATTATTAGACATGGTACGATCAATGATGAGTTCAGCCGAACTTCCAATATCGTTATGGGGATATTCTCTTGAAATTGTAGCGTTTACACTTAACTGTGTACCTTCCAAATTGGTTCAAAAGACACCATATGAGATATGAAATGGGAATCATCCCAATTTGTCTATGTTAAAGATTTGGGGATGAGAAACTTATGTTAGGAGACAATTTCTTGATAAGCTTGAACCCAAATCTAAAAATGCTATTTTGTTGGATACCCCAAGGAACTCTAGGATACTACTTCTACACACCAACTGAAAACAAAGTGTTTGTTGCTAGGACTACTATATTTCTAGAAAAGGAATTTATTTCCAAAGGAATCAGTGGGACTCAAAGAATTTTGAGATCAACAAGAAAGTAGAGAACCTGCAGAGGTACATAAGGAACATGAAGACTCACAAATTGTTGTGGAATTTCAAGTTCCAAATGTAACACAGGAACCTCATAAGTCTAGTAGGATACAACTTGACCCTGAGAGATTTGGATTTCTCGTGACTCAAGACAGTGACGAATTGGGCATAGTAGATGAGCCAACTTCCTATCTAGAAGCTACTAAGGGACCATAATCTGAGAAATGGCTCGAAGCCATGAGATCAGAGATGGAATCCATATACACCAACAAGGCATGGACCTTGGTAGATCCACCCAAAGGGGTAAAACCCATAGGGTGCAAGTGGGTCTTCAAGAAGAAGATCGACATGGATGGAAATGTTCAAACTTATAAAGGTAGATTGGTTGTGAAAGGATTCCATCAAATTCAAGGTGCGGCTTATGACGAGACTTCTCACCAGTTGCGATGGTTAAATCCATTAGGATCATGCTTGCCATTGCAACTTATCATGACTATGAGATTTGGCAGATGGATGTTAAAAGAGCATTCCTTAATGAGAATTTACTCAAGGATGTGTACATGATACAACCTAAGGGTTTTATCGATCCAAAGGAAGCCAATAAAGTCTGCAAGCTATAAAGGTCAATCTATGGATTGAAGCAAGCATCTCAGAGTTGGAATCTATGCTTTGTTGAAGTAGTCAAAAAGTTTGTCTTTAGTCAAAATGAAGATGAACCTTGTGTTTACAAAAAGGTTAGTGGGAGCATAGTCATATTTCTCATATTGTATGTGGATGACATACTATTGATGGGAAATGACATCCCTACTCTTCAAATAGTAAAAGGTTGGCAGGGGAAGACCTTCTCAATGAAGGACTTAGGTGAAGCATCCTATATGCTAGGAATCAAGATCTATAGAGATAGATATAGAAGGCTTTTAGGCCTAAGCCAGATCACATACATTGACAAGGTGCTAAAGAGGTTTAGCATGGAGGGTTCTAAGAGACGTAACTTGCCCATATACCATGGGGTTAAGATCTCTAAAGCCCAATGTCCTAGTTCATGTGATGAACGGGCATGCATGAGTAAGATTCCATATGCATCAGGAATTGGATCTATCATGTACGCGATGTTATGTACTCATCCCGATGTGTCATATGATTTGAGCATGATGAGTCGATATCAGTCAGATCCAGGTGAATGTCACTGGAAAATTGTAAAGAACATCCTAAAGTACTTGAGAAGGACTAAGGATCAATTCTTGGTATAAGGTGGTGAGGAAGAGCTCGTGGTAAAGAGTTACACTGATGCTGGCTTCCAAACTGACAAAGATGACTACGTCTCACAATCTGGATTTGTGTTTTGCCTAAACAATAGAGCTGTAAGGTGGAAGAGTTCCAAGCAAGAAATAGTTGTGGATTCTACAATAGAGACCGAATATATTTCCGCATCTAATACTACAAAGGAATTTGTGTGGATCAAGAAGTTCATTTCTGAACTTGGAGTGGTACCAAGAGTTAGTGATGCAATTGAGTTGTTTTTTGACAACAACAGAGCAATTGTACAGGCAAAAGAACCAAGATCGCACCAACATTCCAGACATATTCTATGGTGGTTTCATCTCATATGAGAGATCGTACAGTGAGGAGATGTGAAGATTTGCATAGTACCTACAGAAAGCAATGTGGCTGACCCGCTCACAAAAGCACTTTCACAGTAGAAACATGACGGATATGTTCGATCACTTGGGTTGATATTCATGAGTGATTGGGTATAAGTGTAAGTGGGAATCTGTTGGTATGTATGCCCATAGAGACTATCATTTGATGATTGTAATGGGATACTATGTAAACTATTTGTAATACTACATTGATCATATCGATAAAGGCAAGTTTCCAATCTATATGTTTGTGTTTTATATTGTGGGATGACCATAAAACTTATACATGTCAACAGAATAATATACTCAATGACATATGTCTTCGGGTTGATGACCTGAATAGTGAGATCATATGTATGCTAAGAGTATGTATTCTTATTTTGTCCCTAATCGATTGTTATTGTGGAAATATCCATAGACATAAATAACACATAATATTAGAATGTATGTTGGTTGATAGAAGAATAACATTATCCATGATATGGAGATATCAAAACAAATACATAGATACTTGTTAGAGAATAGTGTATCAGAGAGACCCACCTTGAGAGTGACACATGTATACCATGAAGAGTCACATCGCATAATGATGGTGGTGATTGTAGTTCATAGACCTGAAGTCACTACACTTATCACATGTCATTCAGTGTAGTTTGACATCATCCACCGTGGTCCTGAATAAGGATTGCCATAAAGATGGTGCTTCAGTGCACTGTGACACATGGGGATGATTGTGAGTGATTTAGATGGAATGTGTCCTTCTTACGTGAGTTTGATATTCCGGCCACTTGATAAATGAGAGTGAGAAATGCATGGCCATGCTGATGTGAGTCAATATGTGATATTGAGCTTACATATATCTCAGACAGTCTTCTCTAGTTCAAGGAACATTGATTGAACATTGAAGAGGATAACAGTTCCATCACTCAAGTCTACTCTGGATATTAGTGATGAAGGAACTATACAATCACTGTAATACCAGTCATGAATGATAGTTTAAGTTGTTATCCAACTTCTCCAATTACTTGGGTGGCAATGAAGTCTTTCTAGATACCAATCATTGCTTGTGAAATCATAATATGATTATGGATATCACTGCTAACGTAATTTGGAGCCTACCGGGTCACACACATAGGATGTGTTGGAATAGGTGTATAATTGTCGATTTTATTTGAATTGTTGCGAATCACATTGATTACTAAATGTTTATGTAATCCATTATAAATATATGGGAATATATTAAAATGTTTGATCCAATTAATTGGAGTGACAAGCTCTAAGTGCAAGTGGGAGTCTGTTGGTATATATGCCCATAGAGCCATCCCGAGCGATTGTATGGAGTTGGATATTAATTAATCAATTAATATGATTATTTGGTTAGTTAATTAATTCCAGAATATTCGAATTATTCCACGATCATTTTAATTAATGTGGTGTTTCTATTTACCGATGGGTTTAGGAAACTCTGCCTCCTTTCGTCTCCTATTTAAAGGGGCTTAACGGCCGATATCTATATAAGATATTCAGAGAGGCTTTTCAGTTTACGCTCACATACGTAAACCTTAGTTGTCACTATCCTCAGGGGACAAAGGAGAGTAGCACGATGCTAGCACATCGCCGTACAGAGACTACTCCTGCATGACGGGTTAGAAAGCATGACGTGGAGTTCCAGTCCATCCATGTGGATAAAGTAGAGATGTAGATGCTGAGACACCTACGTTTGGAGGATGTCAACAACCATCCATACGCACAACGAGTGGAATACACCACCGCACAAAAGGAGTGCCACCGTAGCTTCCCACGATGCACTCAGCGAATGGGAGAGAAGTATCATATGAGTAGGTCAATAACGTTGCACACCATCGTGCAACGGGACATCACCAGACTTGCTCTGCGATAAGGTATATCCCACAAACACTCTTTTTGAATATGTTGTTGTCGACGAGATCCTATTTTGGGTTGCGTGGAAATTTATTTTTGTTATTTCTACCGCACATGTTTTCTCCGCAAAACCCAATAGGAACAACTCCCAATCTCCTCATCCCATGATAACCTCCCCTAATCTCAACCTCTTCAGGAATTTTTGACACCGTTATCATTAAAAGATCATTTTGAGTACAATGATCTATAAAATGAACCCTAATGCCTCTCCAGGTGAAAACACCCAAAATCCCAACAGTACCTCTTTGTCGCCAGCTCATACAAAGAGACCTCCAGACTACAACACTTCACCATCTTGAGTTCAAGTGACTCTGAAAGCACCTCTGGTCCCCAAGAAACTCTTCTCCTCTATCTATTTTAGGAAAAGTGCCTCGAGGAACTGTTGCAGATCTAGTTTTCTCTCAAGTCGGTGGTTCCTTGACCTAGAGATTCTAACCACCACAGTTAAATTAACCATGCGGTAAGAATGCTAGAACCTTGATCTTTATTTCCCACATATCAGTAGGTATCACATCCCCCCCAAGTGTGATGTCCACAAACCTAGTTTTGCGCATGAGGAGCCCAACCTCCAATCACCCCTGTGGCAGCATCTAGGCCACAAAAATTGATCCCTCAGCCTTATTAGGAATCTATACAGATGATACCGATCTTATTTCACTTGAATTTCTTCTATAACGTCATTTTCCACTTTGGAGCTTCTTCCCCTATTTTGTGTGACATTCGTCTCTCTATCTAGGCTTCAGTAGTCTTTAATCACCAAACAATTTCGCTTCATGTTTGTATAGACTTCTCTAACCTACTTCATGTTGAAGACTGCTTGTTTCGGTGATTTGTGAGCTTGACTTCAACCTGCTCCCCCAGCCATGGTGACAGCTCAAAGTGGAGCTCCTGGGCATCATGAGACACTAGAAATAGATGTATGGGTTTGTCTTGGCCTTAAGAAGTTGATGCACCAAAGTTTATTTTTCTGAGATCGCTTGTTTCCATCGGGCTCTAATCGGAGTTTGGAACTCCAAGGAGTAGATGGCCATGTCATGGCCAAAGAAGAAGATGCCAGGCGTGACAATGACCCATATACCCATGATCCTCTAATTTATGTGTCACACGATCATGTCCATTTCGGTCTTTTCAGGTATCATTATGTTTATAGCCGTGTTTTGACTTGGTGGCAAGCTCAGGCCATGTGGCCAGTAACTATTGGGCCACCTCAGTGAGGTGGTACCAACTATATTTTTAGCCAGGATTACACAGGTGGAATTATCAACCATTTTGTTTGGTCAGTTTTAGTTTGTTCTCCAATAAATCATAGAAAAATATCTATATCTTAGATGAGGACAATCCATACATGGTTTTTATTAGTTTTTTGAGACTTGTCAAATGGTTAAGGTTTTAGACCAAGATTCTAAACCTACATTCAATGATTAATTGAAAGTCCTAAAATCATAGGCTTGACCATGACAATTAATATATTAATACATTGGATAGGATAATTAGGACGATTGAGACTCGACTGACTATTAGTGTACCTCCTCAATCTCAGGTAAATGGATCATGCAAAAGTGAGTATTGTTCTAGGGTTCTGGGTTTACACTATTCATTTATGTATTTATAATTATTCCATTAAAGTGTGATTATGTTATTACTCAGTTATGCTCATGAAAATCATGTGCATGCTATCAATTTATGTTTCCTATTAATTTGATGATTACAATTTCATTTGAAGCACTATGAATCATTGTCATTCTCATTAATCAAGATATTATGAAAATCATGTCAAGCATAAGAAATCATGTTATGTTAAAATAGTTCTTTCAATCATATCATGTGAGCCTTAACTGGCCATATGTGAGCCTTAAGTGGCATTTTGAGCTCTATGTGGGAGCATTATGTGAGCCTTAATCAGCCTTATGTGAGCCTTAATTGGCCTTATGAGTATTGTCGGTGCATTAAGAGAGAGAGATTATATTAACTCAAAGTTGAACTAAATACCAGTATTTTATCCTGTCAATTTGTTAAAATTTCAAGCAATCGTGTTAACCATATTAAATCACTAAGTTCTTTAGGTTATCCCATGTCCTTTCAATTATATGTTGTTTTCAAGTTATAACTACTCAATGCCACTCACATAGTTTTACATTGCTTTGCATGGGTTGGGGATGAGATGTCCACAAACAAGGAGAAGGAGAAGAATTAGACATCAAGGACATCAACTCAAGCTCAAGGATAGTTACTGAATCCTACATGGTGGGGTGTTATTCTAGATAGTTCTCATTTCCTTTCAGTTATGTTATGTTAGAGTTTCATTCATTGAAATTTTTTACGTTCGGACTTGTAGTACCCGTTTATGGCATGTAATAAGGCACTATGGTGGTTCTCTCTTTAATTCTATGGATTTAGACTAGTTAATGATATCATTTCACAATTTGTCATGATCTCTATTATGTGAAAATAATTCCTCTATGGTTGTATTAGTTATAGAAAGGAGGTCATGAGAAATATCATTCTTTAGACTTTCATTATCTTTTATCATTATCTCATAACTAAATGAAATAGAATAAATTCTAAAATTGTATTTATTATCAATCAAATCATTTACAAGATATGTCATCACAATCAGCATATGATAGGCTCCCTGGACATACATACCAATAGTAAAGCTACTCTATACCTGCATATGGATGAGTAACACCTTGTATATAATTACACATACACAAGTTCCCCAGTCAAATAAAGTATTTCAATTTTTATAAATTAAAGCATTAACAACAATGATCCTCATAAATTTGGAATATGTAACGCCTCTGTGTACCTCTAGTGTTGAATAAGATAGGTTCTTATAGTTTGATTATGAGATGAATGTTCATATGGAAGTATTTTATCTTCATGTCATTTGTTGTATATATAAAAAGAAAGAAAAAAAGTTCAGACGTGTTTGTATTATCCATCTTAATCACCTCAGACTTTAACCTTGTAGCCTAAAAGATATTATGGGGTTTGAGGCTTGACACGAAATTTTGGATCTTTTTGCATAGTTTGATATGACATATCCAAACCTATGCAGGGTGTCAAACTTCTTGGTAGTCCAATTTTTGTCGACCCGAGCTTTGCTTTGGACCTATTGAAGAAGCATGTGGTCAAATCCTTATATATGATGGATCTCCTTGCCATGCTCAATGGCCCACAAAGTGAACTTCTTCTACCCAGGTCATGTGTTGGTATGCCAAAGTTGGTGTTCTCTCTTCAAACAATGACACCTGGTTTTATTTCTTTAGTCTTAGAAGACTTTGACCACAGACTCTGTCATTTTTGGTCATGCATTTTTGTCGGTGAAGGTCAAGGTTTTGGTGATTTCCAATGGCTTCTTGCCATATTACCCAAGCATTTTGGTGGGTTGGGTATTAAAACTGCCAAGATGTGGGTCGTTATGCCTACGGTTCTTCTCGAGTTCACACCATAGAGATTTGGGAACATATTCTTCATGACGTTGGTCCTATTCGTGTTGGTAGCACGCTCAAAGTGGCTTTTGATTCCATTTGTAATCTCATGTAGGAACACATTCTTCTATGTAGCATCAATTGTAAGTAATTATTTATTATATTTAAATTCTTTAGGAATATATTCTTGTATGTAGCATCAATTGTTAGAACTATTTATTATATTTAAATCATTTTAAAACAAAATCATTAAGCATATTAGACAATTTTATCCCCTCATCCATAAATACTAATTTAATGTTTGATAGGGAGATTAAGTAAAAATGGGCGATGCGATCTCATGTGAATCAAGACACATTATTATGCACAAATGACCTAAACACCCATACATCATGTTGAACGCAATGGTCTTCATGTGATGTTATGATTTTAGTATTTTGACATTATAGAGGATTACATGAAATAAACTACGACGATGAAGGTTGGTACAATGGTTCTAGAGCAGTAGATGCAAAAATGATGAATTCTTTTGTGCATGACTAGTGCAATTGAGTATGAACTAATTATAACAAGAAATGCACCTTGTGCTAGGATAATGAATGCATTGTTTAATTGGTATTATGTATAGACATAATATTCAAAATGATTTCAACATCTTCATAAGGTCAAATTTGTATGCCTTCTCGTGTAAACATTTTCCTCATTTAAAATATAAGATATGGGTGTGGTATAACATCATTCACATGTAATTGTTCATTGAATAGAAGTTCAAGTTCACATAATTTAACAAGACGTGAGTTAATTCATAATTTATCATATATTTGAAAAGTAGTTTTGTTGGTAATGTGTGTGTATGTTACTCGATGGACACAGTATAAGGCACATCTGAGGTTATATCTATTTTTGTAGTGTCACTTCTATCTTTACTTTTTTATCACATATAAAATTATAGCATTACATTTAGTTACTTGTACAACTACATTAGTTGCATTTTGAATTACATACAAATGTATAGTTAATTGATTATTGACCTAAACAATTAAGAAAATGTAACTAAAACAATCACCTACACAGGTTTAGCCAAAGATTTAGCCATAAGAAAGTACTCTTCCACTGCGTTTCCTTTTTTTAGTGAAAGATCATTTTTGTTGTAACGATGAGGGATACTTTAAGATTAGTATAAATCAATTTAATGCTTCAAAAGAAGTCACCAACCAAAAGGTCATATCAGCAGGAGCAATCAAAGCACATTAAACATGCAACTAGTAAGGTAAACGATACTATTTTCCTTCTTGAGTAGTCAGGGTGGTAAAATGTTACAACCTCAATTTTACATGTGTTTTCATAATTGAAATGTAATAATTTTATGAATATGGACTTGAATTTAGAAGGTTGTATTATTTGCTTCAAAGAATGGGTTTCTTTGCAAACCTCCCCTTTGATATGAATTTCATGATTTCTACTATTTTGTTAATCCAATAATGGATATAAAAGAGAAGAAAAGAAGAAAAGTTCAAATAATAGAGAAAGATATAAGATAATGGATATTAAGCAATGTATTTATGAGAAATGTATAGAAATCTCTAGAATGGCATTGATGGCCAAAATTTATTAGATTTCGTTTACATGTGATTTCTAATGGTAAAAGGAATCAAAAATCAAGATTAAGAAAATACCAATTAAATATGCACGAGGATAATGCCTCTTTCCTTTAGACATTGGAACTTGAATTTGGTACACGAGTAAATAAATCAAATAAAGAATTACTAAGAAGAAATTTTGAGATATAAGAAAGGTATGTTTGAATCACATTGATGGTCTTTCGAATTTACATGGTTATAATGGCAAGAAGAGGATAATTTTAGAAATTGGTAATAAAGCGTCATGAACTAATGAGTATATACGGTGGTTTTTGTGTTGCCAAATAAGGAAGCATATCCCCGTGACCAATGGATTAAAGGCCAAGCACAAAGGAAATATAAGGGATGATTTTTTGATTTTCCAATATATAAATACTCTAATATGAGATTCCTTGATAACCAAGGAAAGGTGGATTAACAAGGAAGTAATCGAAAGTGAAATTACACCCTAATAAGGAAAGTACATTTTCTATAGATGAAGGGGACTTGTTTCCTCATGGGTAAGCATGCTAGGACGCTTCTACCTATCCCTATATAAGGGACATACCCATAGCCTCGAGTTTTCCCTGTCTCACACTCTTCTTCAACTTGCATCCACACAAACCCTAACCAAGGTGGGTAATGCGACCCCTAGAGCAACGAGGAGCCATGGACGGGATTACGATGGAAGCACAATGCTACCACGTCACTAGAGAGAAACTTAGCCATCATCTATGTGTCTTAGCACTTGTGTGACACCGGTAGGAGGGAAATAGGCCGCATGCATGTTGCAGACCTGGAGGGCTTGAACCGGCCATCCTGGCCACGACCCAGGGGTGTCCATGCATGCTCAGGTGCTCGGCGGAGGTGAGGGAATTTCCCCTGGTGGTCGATGGGTCTGGAGGAGGGGAAGCAGCGCCGCTCCCGACCTGTGTTGCAATGGCAGTAGAGGGTTTCCGTGAGGAAGAAGATGAGTGGGCCGTTTGACAAAAATGCCCTCCTGAGGCTTGAAGATCCAGATCATCGCATGGTGGCAAAATTTCCATTTCGTTATGTTTCTAAGTCGTCCGGGTTACGTAGAGGCGCAATACATGTGATGGCTAACGTGTCAGCGTCCCATTGGTCCAAGTAAGTAAGTCTTGCAAAATTCGTGGTTAATTAATGGTAGCTTGGATTAATACATGTAATATATGAAATTTGATCAGAAAAACACGAGGAATCCATTAAAAATATAATTATATTATGTTTCTAATTCTAATTCGAAAAGTGCATAAAGTTAGTAACTTTAATGATTTAAGTGTAATCAAAACCCTAGATGTTGATTAGGAATAAGTTCAATTACTTAAGTTGGCATTATGAATCAACATTTGTCTTGTTGGCATAAAATGGATAATATGAATCTGATTTGAGTTTAACAACCCATGATTTTCTTAATTAGAGTTCTGTGACTAATAAAATGCATACTTGAGATAGAGATATGATGATTCTAAGTCTAATTAAGAATAAAGGAGATTTGGAGTAGATAACTTGAGTAAATATAGTTCTAATGTAAAAGGGGATGTTTTAAGGTTTCATATGAATAAATATGTACTTGAAAACGTAGAAACCCTAACCTAAATATTTATGATTTTTGGGTTGACTTATATTTCAAAAACCCTATGTATAAGATGAAGTTAGAACTGATTTTAATTGGTAATAAAGAGGCTTAAATATGAATAATGGAGTAATTAGGGTTTTGGAATATAGAAACGTTGTTTTAGGGTTTAATTGACCTAAAAGGTAAAGGTTAAGAAATGAATATAAAGAACTATAAGAAAACCATAATTCAACTTCGGAACACCCTAGGAGGGAATCCCAATTCAATAAAGTAAGTGCATGATGAAAATATAGTAATTGGATTGCACATGTTTTCTAAGTTTCTTGTTGTGCTTGAGTGATTGGGATGTTTGACTGCTTGGCTTATCTAACCACTTGATTAATTATTCACTTACAATCCTTGAGACTTCCAAATCAGGTATGTGGTTATTTATGAGTACACGCTTTAGTTTCCCTACAATTCTCGAGGCTTTATCGATTGCACTGCAATTAAATTGCTTGGATGTTTCTTTACTGCAATTTTTAAAGTGACTATGTGTATAACAATTTAAGTATAAGTGTGACTCTCTCAAACCTACATATCCCTATGGATGTAAGATAATAGACCAAGCCCTGGTGGGAAGGTCAAAGTGAGTCAAGCCCCGGAGGGAAGACCACAGGGCACCCAGAGAGGTGACCCCAGGTACCAAGCTCAGGATGGAGAAGGTAGCCTTAAAGTCACTTGCAAGGACTTAACCCTAGAGAGGGTATCCCATAGGTGGTAAAAGCGGTTGAGGAGTCATACTAAAAATGTAATCTTTTATTGTTAACAAATATTTGATGTATTATGTTGTTAATGCCTATGTGCAAAGTCTTGTTTGTCCCCACATACCAGTATAGTAATATACTGACTGACATTTTGTTTGTCGGCATTTTAGGTAAAAATATGAAAAGGACAAATAGTAAAGTGAAATCTATGAAGATGCATTTAAGAAATCCAAAGGATGATGAAATAGTTAGATTTCTATTGTGGATGGAAGTCTTAGATCCTACTTTGAAAAGGTAAGTAAAAGTTTTATTTATTACCATCTTTCTAGTTTAGTGTTAGTAGAATTTGCTAATTATTTTTGATTAAATTGTTAAACCATTGATCCTGAATTTTGGGATAACGCCTCTGACCTCTTGGTCTCCCTTGATTGGGGGTTACCGAGAAGCAAGGTCGTTACATTTGGTATTAGAGCCAATGGTTTCTCATTTAATCCTTAATAATTATTAAATTTTACAAACTCTATAGAACCTGAGGGAGTTATTAGAGGATTTTCTGATGATAGAGGTGTCTAGAAAAGGATCACGGTATGAGGGCTGACAATATTTTCCTCTGCCCCACTAGTCGGTCATGAGGACTCCCAGATGCGGTGTGATTGCCTGGCCAAAGTCAGAGGTCTTGACTAGAAATAAGATATCTTTAGGACTCTCTCATCTATTTCATCCCTTCTCAATCCTAATTCAAGTAAGGTTCTAGGGTTTAGGGCTTTTCTCTCTCTTCCCCCACCCTCTTGAGGTCAGGGTAAGAAAGATAAGGATTAAGGAAATCATCCACCAAATTAATAAAAGGCATGTAAGCAAGATGTCATGGACATAAGCTTAATAGTTTAATCGTAAACTAAGGAATAATTACATGCTTAGGTTGCATGGCGTGTGTTGTAGTGCCCTCAGGAGAGCACTGAGATTAGGCCTTTTTGTCAGGAGGATGAGGAGAGAGTCAGCCTTAGAGGCAGAGGCCTCCAGGAAGAGGTAGAGACATGGCGCATCCTCTGAGGATGATGCTAACCCTAACCATAGGTGGAGATTGAGGAAGAGATGACAAGATGAGTTGGATATCGTAGTTGACCATGCAGGTATGTACGAGGGTTGACATGCATATAGGTTTGAAGTACCTATAAGAAGCATGAGCTATGTTTGACCTAGTGCCTTTTGGTGACCCAACCTTGGGTGGTCGTGCCTGTTGAGGATGAAGGATAGCCACGTCATTGAAGAAGTTAGCGGTGACTATATGGGAACCCTAACAGGCATTTATGAGCATAGAAGACACCTATGTAGGAGAGAACGTCAGCAGTGCTGGCAGTAGGATGAGACTTAGGTCAGAAGGGTTATGCCCGACAGGTTAGGTGATGAACATGTAGAGCTTTGGATAATCTTGATCGGGCATAGGTTTGGATCATGTGTTTCACCAATATAAGTGTATGCATGCATACTTAAGAGCTTGAACCACCTTCTTAAAGAGAGAACCTCTAGTTGTGAGGTCAGTTGTAGGGTTAGCTCTAGAGAGAGAATAAGACCCGAGAAAGGAGGTTGGAAGATTAGAATTTAAGACATGAGGAATCATGAGAAGTTGGGTATGAAATGACCTAGAATGGATGACCTAAGTAGATAGACGTGGTCCTTGGAGGCTTGTAGTACCTCGGATGCCTTTAGAGGAACCAAACCCTAGAATGAGAAGAGGCTTCCTGAACCAAGGTACAAAAGATGTAGGTGCCTACCTTACCTTATAGGTGTACAAAGGAGAGTTCCTTAGACCGAGGAGGTATGGTATCAAGTTGTGAGGTCCCGTACCTCATTGGTCATCTTGGTGTGGAGCTCTGAGGTGTTATTCATGTGAAAGAATCGTAGGAAATGTATGCCCTACCTTGTGCATGTTTGGTTTGTGGTTGGACAGCTGATGCATAAAAAGTGAACCTAGGGTTCCTTGACCTATGAGGGGAAGTAGTAGTACTCGATGCATCTGATGCTCACAATGATGTTTGAGTTCCTACAGATTTGAGTTTGGAATCCCCTCATGTATAGAGGAAAAGGAAACACCTTGGACTAAGGTATATGTTTGATGAACCCCTCACACATAGGTTGGTGACACATGCATGTATGATTATGTCCAATATTGAGGAAGAGGTGCAAGTATGACGTACTAAGGAACCCAGAGTGTCTTAGTGGGTTGTCTTCTTACTAGCTATGTGCCTAAGAAACATGATAGGGCTAAGATTACACATGATGATGTAAACCCTGGACGTAGAGACGTTTGTGACCTATGTTGCTATCAAGAGATAGTTTTTTCCCATCCTGGGGAGGGACCCTTCTGTAGGGTGAGTATCAACTCTTATTTAGGTTTGAAGTAACCTAAAGAGGTCTCTCATAGGATCTTGATGAACTAAGTGTAGAAGTATGAGCATGAATCTATAGACCCAAGTTTGATCATCTCTAAAGGGTATGAGGATATGTTTCCATGGAGGTAACTTGCATAGGGCCAGACCGAGGAAGGTAGGTCACCATGATCCCTATGAAAGGATGTAAAGGGATCAGAGAGATGATGGAGTTTTGGGTAATAATTCAAGTTTCATATGCACCATGATAGAATCCTAAGTCTTTACTAGGGTCAGATGGGGATAAGATTGATGGGAGTAGGAGTTGCCTAATCCCTAGTTGCACAAGACCATAGGGTTGGGAGGTAACAACTATCGTTGTCTGAGGACCATGGGTTAGGAGATTGATCACCTTCATGAGCTCATGGGACCCAAGGGGAAAATGAGGTGGGCACTCTCTGGATGCATAAGGGAAGAGGGATAACCCTAAAAGTACCGACACCCTACAGACCCAGAGGAGATGACTGACCCAAGTGTGTTTGGGAACACTTTTCCATGGATGTAAACCTGATATCGAGGTGTTCAGGATGTGGAGACATGTGATGCACATTTTAGCTTAGTTTGTAAAAGTGTATTGGCGATGTGGGATGCACCATCTCTACTCGTGGAATGGGAAGAAGTCTATATTTGGACTGTAACCAAATGCTTATTTCCTCTCCTTATGGGTATGAGAGTTAGGGTAATACACATGCCATACAGTAAGGATAAAGATGATGTGAGTTGAAACATTACTACATTGTATGAGGATAGATATAGTAGCGTACCTTTGTGGAGAGTACGAAGAGAACTAAGGTAGTCATCATGAGGATGCCTTAGCAAGAGCAGCATTGAATTTATGAGTTATATAAGCTTGAGTTGGATAACTAAGATGATGAGCCTGAAGTTTCTTGACTCAATTAGACCTAAATCTGAGATGAGAATGATAAGTGGAATATATGAAGGTTTATGTCATCACCATTACCTAGCACATAAGAATGTAAGGTGGTAATGGATGCTCTTTGTTGAGATGCAGATGTCTAGTTTAGCCCGTAGAGAGGCTAGAAGAGGTGGTTGGGTGAACCCTAAGTTTGTGAGACATGTTTGGCTAACACCTAGATGTAATCAGACATGTTGGTCGAGATGGTTTCTCAATTAGCTAGCCTAGAGCTTGATGAGATAGAAGGATGGTTGTAAGAACCTCAGATACACCTCTCAGGAAAGAAAGTGGTGAAACCCACTACTAGAGTGTTAGGGTTTCTGAATAGTCGACCTTGAGGAATCAGGTCATGCAAGAGGATCATGATTTTAAGTACACCGTACAACATGGTACTACCAAGATGGTTAAAGATTACAGTAGTGCTTTCAATACCTGAGATGAAGAAGTATATAAAGTTGCATGTTGCTTCTCGTCATGCATGCAAGGAGGTGAAGGACGAACATCTGTAACCCTATGAGTTTCTACAGATAATGAAGAGTCCCTGAGAGGAAATGGGAGTGGACCACCATAGATGTTGTGGTGAGTCTCCCCTAGACCAAGAGAGGTCATGATGCAATATGGGTTATGGTAGATCACCTTGCCAAGTTGACCAAATCCCTTACCTAAGAAAGAGGGCATTGTCAATGTGACATGTCTGGTTGAACTATATATATGAGAGAGAGATAGTTCATCTACTATGTGATCTCACTTTGATATCATGAGTATGACCTCAAGTTCACTTTCATGTTATGGAAGTAGGTACAAGAAAGAACTTGATACTAGATTGAAGTTGAGTATAGCTTATCACCCCTAACTAATAGTTAGTATGATCCAGACTAGAGGGTCTGATGAGAGCGTATGTGCTCGTTCAGGGTGATACACAGGGACAGTTCATTAGAGTTTGTGATGATACCCACCATAGCAAGTATTAGGATGTAACAAGCTATGTAATGAAGGCTGTGTCGGTCACCGCTTCATTAGGATGATGTTGGTGAAAGGAGATCGTGAAGGTCAGAGAGAGACCACAATGTCTACAGATGAAGTCGCTTTGATCGTGCGATGGCTGAGAAAGCCCAAGGGCAACACGAGTCATGAGCTGATGCGAAGCAGACTAACATGTTGTTCACTATGAAAGAATATGTGTTATGGAAACCTGACCCCTCTGAGCTATAGATAAAGATGAGTCCTCTATACATGGGTCCACTTGAGATGGATTGTGGAGTTGCTTATGTTTATCCTTACCCCTCAGGATAACATGATGTGTGATGTATTCTTTGTGTCTGATCTAGAGCACTATGTGATGTACCTAAGCCATGTGCTGAGCCATGAACCTATTGAGCTTCTAGGGAGGCTAAAATATCCTGAGTCACCTATGAGGGTATGTGATACCAAGGTGAGAAAGAACTCAGATGTAAGCATATAAGATGATAAAGGTTCTTTAGAAGCATTATGGAAAGGATGAAGCCACATAGGAGCCGATGATGGACATGAGAAAGTCTTATCATGTTTGCTTGTTTGTTTGGTAGAATTTTGAGGGCAAAATTCCTATAAGAGGGGAAGGATGTTACAACCTCAATTTTACATGTGTTTTCATAATTGAAATGTAATAATTTTATGAATATGGACTTGAATTGAGAAGGTTGTATGCTTTTCTTCAAACAATGGGTTTCTTTGCAAATCTCCCCTTTGATATGAATTTCATGATTTCTACTATTTTGTTAATTCAATAATGGGCATAAAAGAGAAGAAAAGTCCAAATAATAGAGAAAGATGCACGATATTGGATATTAAGCAATGTATATATGAGAAATGTATAGAAATCTCTAAAAAGTGGCATTGATGGCCACAATTGATTAGATTTCGTTTACATGTAGTTTCTAATGGTAAAAGGAATCAAAAATTGAGATTAAGAAAATACCAATTAAATAAGGGATAACTTGCACATGAGGACAATGCCTCTTTCCTTTAGAGTTTGGAACTTGAATTTGGTACATGAGTAAATAAATCAAATAAAGAATTACTAAGAAGAAATTTTGAGATATAAGAAAGGTATGTTTGAACCACATTTATGGTATTTTGAATTTACATGGTTATAATGGCAAGAAAAGGATAATTTTAGAAATTCTATATAAAGTGTCATGAACTAATGAGTATATGTGGTGGTTTTTGTGTTGCCAAATAAGGAAGTATATACTCATGACCAATGGGTTAAATGCCAAGCACAAAGGAAATATAAGTGATGATTTTTATATTTTCCATTATATAAATACTCTAATATGAGATTCCTTGATAACCAAGGAAAGGTGGATTAACAAGGAAGTAATCAAAAGTGAAATTACACCCTAATAAGGAAAGTATGTTTGCTATAGATGAAGGGGACTTGTTTCCTCATGGGGTAAGCATGCTAGGGTGTTGCTACCTATCCCTATATAAGGGATAGACCCATAGCCTCGAGTTTTCCCTATCTCACACTCTTCTTCAACTTGTATCCACACAAACCCTAACCAAGGGGGGTAATGCGACCCTTGGAGCAATGAGGAGCCATGGACGGGATTACAATGGAAGCATAATGCTCCCACGTCACCAGAGAGAAACTCAGCCATCATCTCCGTGCCCTAGCACTTGCACGACACCAGCAGGAAGACAACAGGCCGTCTGCATGTTGCAGACATGGAGGGCTTGAACCGCCATCCTGGCCATGACCCAGGGGCATCCCTGCATGCTCAGGTGTGCATAGGTGGTGAGGGAATTTCCCCTGGTGGTCGACGGGTCTGGAGGAGGGGAGGCAGTGCCGCTCCCGACCTCTGCTGCAACGGCAGTAGAGGGTTTTTGCGAGGAAGAAGATGAGCAGGCCATTGGACAAAAATGCCCTCCCGAGTCTTGAAGAGCCAGATCATTGTGTGGGGGAAAAATCACCATTTCGTTATGTTTCTAAGTCAGTTGGGTTACGCTGAGGCACAACACATGTGACGAATGATGTGTCAGCGTCCCATTGGTCTAAGTAAGTAAATCTTGTGAAATTCATAATTAATTAATGGTAGCTCAGATTAATACAGGCAATATATGAAATTTGCTCAGAAAAACATGAGGAATCCATTAAAAATATAATCAGACTCTGTTTCTAATTATAATTCAAAAAGTCCATAGAGTTAGTAACGTTAATGCTTTAAGTGAATCAAAACCCTAGATGTTGATTAGGAATAAGTTCAATTACTTAAGTTGGCATTATGAATCAACATTTGTCCTGTTGGCATAAAATGGATAATATGAATCTGATTTGAGTTTAACAACCCATGATTTGCCTAATTCGAGTGCTATGACTAAGAAAATGCATACTTGAGACAGAGATATGATGATTCTAAGTCTAATTAAGAATAAAGGAGATTTGGAGCAGATAACTTGAGTAAATAGAGTTCTAATGTAAAAGGGGATGTTTTAAGGTTTCTTATGAATAAAGATGTACTTGAAAACCTAAAAACCCTAACCTAAGTATTTATGACTTTTGGGATGAGTTATATTTCAAAAACGCTATGCATAAGATGAAGTTAGAACTGATTTTAATTAGTAATAAAGAGGCTTAAATATGAATAATGGAGTAATTAGGGTTTTAGAATATAGAAACATTGTTTTAGGTTTTAATTGACCTAAAAGGTAAAGGTTAAGAAATGAATATAAAGAACTATAAGAAAACCCTAATTCAACTTGGGAACACCCTAGGAGGGAATCCCAATTCAATAAAGTAAGTGCATGATGAAAATATAGTAATTGGATTGCACATGTTTTCCAGATTTCTTGTTGTGCTTGAGTGATTGGGATGATTGGCTGCTTGGCTTATCTGACCGCTTGATTGATTATTCACTTACAATCCTTGAGACTTCCAAATCAGGTATGTAGTTATTTATGAGTACACACTTTGGTTTCCCTACAATTCTGGAGGCTTTATCGATTGCACTGCAATTAAATTTCTTGGATGTTTCATTACTGCAATCTTTAAAGTGACTATATGTATAACAATTTAAGTATAAGTGTGACTCGCTCGAACCTACATATCCCTATGGATGTAAGATAATAGACCAAGCCCTGGTGGGAAGGTCAAAGAGAGTCAAGCCCCGGAGGGAATACCATAGGGTACCCAGAGAGTTGACCACAGGTACCAAGCTCAGGATGGAGAAGGTAGCCTTAAAGTCACTTACTAGGACTTAACCCTAGAGAGGGTATCCCATAGGTGGTAAAAGCGGTTGAGGAGTCATACTGAAAATGTAATCTTGTATTTTTAACAAATATTTGATGTATTATGTTAGTAAAGCCTATGTGCAATGTTTTGTTTATCCCCACATACCAGTATAGTAATATACTGACTAACATTTTGTTTGTTGATGTTTTAGGTACAAGTCTGAAAAGGACAAACAGTAAAGTGAAATATGTGATGATGCATTTAAGTAATCCAAAGGAGAATTAAATAGTTAGATTTCTACTGCGGATATAAGTCTTAGATCCTACTTTGAAAACGTAAGTAAAAGTTTTATTTATTATCAGCTTTCCAGTTTAGTGTTAGTAGAATTTGCTAATTATTTTTTATTAAATTGTTGAATCATTGATCCTGAATTTTGGGATAACGCCTCTGACCTCTTGGTATCCCTTGATTGGGGGTTAACGAGAAGCGGGGTCATTACATAAAAGGTCGGTAAGTCCTGATGAAGGACCCAGATTCAAAACTCACCAAAGACACTTTATGGGCAACAATCCACACTAATTTGACACGGGAGGGGGATGATCGGGTTACACCCTTTCATGCCTCAAGAGTTTACCATATCGGGTTCTCTCAGTCATAAAAAAATTAAGGTAAATTATGATTGCATGGCTAAGCACGACATAGTCCTCAAAGGATGGAATTAGAAAACCTCCTCGAAGAAAACCTTTCTTGTCATGCATTTTTTACAGTGAAGGTCAAGGTTTTGGTGATTTCCAATGGCGTCTTGCCACATTACCCAAGCATTTTGGTGGGTTGGGTATTACAACTGCCAGGATGTGGGTAGTTATGCCTATGGTGCTTCTCGAGTTCACACCATAGAGCTTTGCGAACATATTCTTCATGACGTTGGTCATATTCATGTTGGTAGCATGCTCAAAGTTGCTTTTGATTCCATTTGTAATCTCATGTAGGAACATATTCTTCTATGTAACATCAATTGTTAGTAATTATTTATTATATTTAAATTCTTTTAAATTCTTTAGGAACATATTCTTCTATGTAGCATCAATTGTTAGTAATTATTTATTATATTAAAATCCTTTTAAAACCAAATCATTAAGCATATTATACAATTTTTCCCCTCATCCATAAATACTACTTTAATGTTTGATAGGGAGATCAAGTAAAAATGGGCAATGTGATCTCATGTGAACCAAGACAAGTTATTATGCACAAATGACCTAAACACCCATACATCATGTTGAACACAATGGTCTTCATGCGATGTTATGATTTTAGTATTTTGATCTTGTAGAGGATTACATGAAATTAACTATGAAGATGAAGGTTGGGACAATGGTGCTAGAGCAGTAGATGCAAAAATGCTGAATTCTTTTGTGCATGACTTGTGCAGTTGACTATGAACTAATTATAATGAGAAATGCACCTTGTGCTAGGATAATGAATGCATTGTTTAATTTCTATTATGTATAGACATCATATTCAAAATGATTTCAACATCTTCATAAGGTCAAATTTGTATGCCTTCTCGTGTAAACATTTTCCTCATTTAAAATATAAGATATTGGCGTGGTATAACATCATTCCCATGTAATTGTTCATTGAATAGAAGTTCAAGTTCACATAATTTAACAAGACACGAGTTAATTCATAATTTATCATATATTTGAAAAGTAGTTTTGTTGGTAATGTGTGTCTATGTTACTCGATTGACACAATATAAAGCACATATGAGGTTATATCTATTTTTGTAGTGTCAGTTCTATCTTTTCTTTTGTATCACGTATAAAATTGTAGCATTACATTTAATTACTTGTACAACTACATTAGTTACATTTTGCAATACATACAAATGTGTAGTTAATTGATTATTGACCTAAACAATTAAGAAAATGTAACTAAAACAATGAGCTACACAGGTTTAGCCATAAGAAAGTACTCTTCCACTGTGTTTCCTTTTTGTAGTGAAAGATCATTTTCCTTGTAACGGTGAGGGATACTTGAAGATTAGTATAAATCAATTTAATGCTTCAAATGAAGTCACCAACCAATAGGCCATATCAGCAGGAGTAATCAAAGCATATTAAACATGCAACTAGTAAGGTAAACGACACTATTTTCATGTCTTGAGTAGTCGGGGTGGTAAAAGGTCGTTAAGTCCTGATGAAGGACCTGGATTCAAAACTCACCGAAGACACTTGTGAGCGGCAATCCACACTAATTTGGCACGGGAGGGGGATGACCGGGTTACACCCTTTCATGCCTCAAGAGTTTACCATATCGGGTTCTCTCGGTCATAAAAAAATTAAGGTAAAATATGATTGCATGGCTAAGCATGACATAGTCCTCAAATGATGCAATTAGAAAACCTCCCCAAAGAATAACAAATAGGTAGATTGGTGTAGACAGATTGTTTTAGTTTTCTGCCCATCACTAAGAATTCTCTTATGTTACTTTGTTTTCTCTTCACTGATTCAGACTTTCTTTGGATCTACTCTTTTAATGTCTCAAATAGGACAAAGTGGTGATGTATATGTATACTCCCTGGGTTAGGGCAAGTTGTGGGAAATGCACAAGGATGTCAAAAATAAATAAATTAGAAAATGATTATATATATGGGAGTGGATCCATGGTTCACGCAAATTTTACATTGCGTTAATCGCATCTGAACGTTTTTGTCCTATACTACTGGCTTGGCTAATTATAAAGCCAATGATGATATCAGATCTAATTAGCCGGTATGATGATAGTTGTCATTCTATTCACTTATTAGCAATAATAAAGAAAAAGACTTGGTTGACAGTTTGCCCAAGTATACACTTGATTCCTAATTCGCCGCCAGCTGTTACTATCCCACCAAAAGCTCCGTTTGAAATATAACCGGAGCAGCCGTTCGATGCCCTGCCCTGCGGTAGCGGTGCGTGTTGGAGCAGGGCAGGGCGCGTCAGTCATGAGCAGCCACCGATTAGGGTACATGAAGCTAATCGACAATCAATGTCAGCTGTCCTCGTCCCTCGACCCACGGTTTTGAACCTTGCCGGCTATGCAACAATGACCGGCGTGGAGGGGACGCAACGCACAGACACGTTGGCTACGAGCGATGCTGACCTGACCACGGCAGATCGGGAGTCCATGGGGCCTGCCTTGATTCCGCGGTCTCGGTAGTCGGTACTCGTGAACCGTGATCAGGCCCTCTCCTGACCTTGCCGGTACCATGTGACTGATGCCGACATACCGACAGTGCGTTCATGCGGTGGAGTGAAGAGCACCCGCTGCTTGCGATGATTGGTTCGATCGGCTCGCCGTATTGTACTGTATGCCGTCCGCGTGCGACGCGGCGGCGCTTCTGGACTTGAGGAGGGAGACTGAAGAGAGGCCCTTGAGAAAAGAAATGGAGTCGGACGACGGACTGCGGCCGTCTGTGCTTGCTGTCCCTTTCGCTTTGCGTGGCCCCTACTCATACTCATACTGTGAGACGATGGACGCCGATCGAGGAGAGGTTTAGGCGTGACCTCCGTGGAAATTCCTCATCTTCGATGGCAAAGGCAACGGGAGGAGAGATTAATAAGAAAAGGACGTTGACGCCGCCACCGAGTCGTCGTTGGCAGTCATCCGATCGACTCGGCAAGAGCAGCAGAACCCGCGGGAATCGCAACCCAACTGGGTCCCAGCTGCCGCCCGCACGACGATCATTATCTAATCTTGGGTGCCAAGGAACCAATTTGTTTGTTGAGGGTAAGTTAACTAGCGGCAAGTTAATCTCATTTTCTACTATAAGGAATTGCTGCGGCACATAAATTGTATTTTTAGCAGTTAATTAGTCCATACTGCAACTTTCCTGACCTGATAGCTGTGTAACAAAACATATGTTAGTATATTCGGCTGCATTTATTTGTCGTACCGCCGAACAGATCGGTCACCCCCACTATTTGGAATTTTAACCCGGTTGGTCTCCGTCCTTTCACTACGGTGAGCTCAGCTCATTGTTCAAATCTCTCCGGCCCGGACCGCGTCGAACTGGTCGGAGTAGAGTTAGTAGACAGGAGTGCAGATGGGTTAGCTACGCGGTTTTCCTCTCATTGCGTGTGGCACGAGAGAAGAAGGAGACGAACAAATGTGGAGGCCGGAGAACCTTCCTTCCCTTTCTCGCTGGACGACTGAAAGCGACGCAGTATGCCGGAAATTCCACTGAGAAACGCGTCTTCGGCGTCAACGACGCCCTATGGGAGGTGCTTAAGATTTGCTGTTCCTTATTAATCAAGGTGTAGGCTGCACCTGAGGGGTGGCGGCGACTTATTCCACAAATCGTGGACCCCGAATCATAGGTTGTACCCAAAACAAGATCCAAGTTTTGAGATCACGCCAAAAACACACTAAAATGTTGTAGAAAAAGATATTTTTTAAATACAAAAGGAAATATTTAGTTTTATATTGGTTGCTTCCTTTTATATCGATGCTTATCCATATGATAATTGAGGACAAAAAGAAGACATGTGCTACACACACACGCATGGTGGGACATCCCAACGGTGTTTGAGTCGTCCCAAAACCCTTTAACGACTTGCTTTTGTTGTTATTTTACAGCTTGTGACTCTGCCGACGTCAACAAATAGTTACTGTTTTGACAGTGTCACAAAATCTTTTGCCTTACGTTAACTTAGCATTCGCTCTGTCTGGTCTGAAACCAGAAACTGATTCTATAAATTGGGAAAGTGCTAATCTTATTTGTCGTCATGTCATTTTAAGTATCATTTCTAATCAGTTATTTGATGCGTACTTTTTCCTTAAATTATCATCTGAAATTTGAAAAATCTTAACAAAAAGTATGTACTTAAAAAATGTCTACGTAAAAATTTATTGTTGCTAATTTCCTGAATTTTCATATGACTGAAGATAAGCTGATCACATTTTAAATTCATCATTTTCAAATAATGCTTGATGATCTAAAGAATGAGAAAATTGATTTGCTTGAATGTTTCATTGTCGGTTCTTTAATTGAAAATTTGCCAAGTTCTTGGAAACTAAGAATAATATAAAACATAAAAGAAAGACAATGTCACTTGATGATATAATTGATGAATGTGATTATACACATTCGGGTAGAAGATCAAAATCGATCTAGAGAGATATATAATTTAATAAAAGATGTGTCTTCTGCTACTAATTTTGTTAACAATGAAGTTAACAAAATAAAATTCTTCTGAACAAATGAAAAGTAACTGAAGATTGAGAAAGAAAAAGGAAATAAAAATAAAAATAAAGGCAACAAAGACATTAAGGAAAAGATTTTTTTACTATGTTTGTGGCAAACCTGGCCATACTTCTTGTAAATGCAGGCACAGGAAGAAGCAAGCAGTTCAAGATTCTAAGAAAACAAAAACCAACCTTGCCATTGAGGATGTGTTTGTGACATTCAACAATTTGGTCGACATGGGATCATTCCAACAACATGATTGGATCATCGACTCTGAGGCTAATTGCCACATTAGTGGCAACGGAGATGCCTTCATGACCTACTCAGAAGTAGGACATGATGAACATCGGGTTGTCATGGACAACTCCAGTGCTTCTCTTTTTTTTTAGTTAAGCCAGAGGGTTCTCTATTCATCCCACCCCTCTCTTGTGGGCGAAAATCATCAACAAAATACAACTCCTGCTTATAACCCGCATGTATCAAAACACCTCACACAAAAGCCTACAAACAAGGATCAACCCTCCACCTCCTTATGCAAGAACACGTAAGGTACACCTCTATTTTCCAGACATGCCATCCCACGAATCCTTCTCGGCATCCTATTGGAATCAGTGATAACTATATGGTCAGATGACTGTTTCCCCCATCTACCGATTTCTCTTGGAATTGAGTTCACCATCTTGTGAACTAAGGACCCCAAAACACATAGCCTCCTTATCTCAGCTCTCAACTCCTTAACCATCATTCTAGTTCTCCAAGGTTCCACCTTATTATTCCAAATGATGTTATAGACTTCCATATCATCCATCTCCATACACGAAATCTGCATCATTTGGTCTCTGGCCACCTTCAACCCAACTACACAAGTCTGTAAATATGCCATCGTGAAATCTGAATGGGTAAGCCATGCAAAAAACATCATACAAACATCAGCGTTATGGTTTCGTATCAGTCCAGCCCCCCAATGCCTCTTTCTACTGTCTTCACACACACTTCTCCCCACTGTAAGATTCATCTTGAGATTGTACAAGTCTGGTCTTGACCACTTTAACAGTTTGATCTCTCTCATCATCGTCTTTGGTTCTTGCAAACCTGCCGATATCATCTTAACATATATCTCAGATCCTCTAATCAGCCGAAACGATCTTTTGCTCATCTTCTTGTTCACCCCTTCAATGATACGGTTCCATTCAGCCTCACCATTCCGCCTACTGCCATCAAACCGTGCCAAACATCTCATCCTCCATATGCTTATCGAAATATTAACTGCAATCCTCCCCGCTATCCACTCCGGTAAGCTAGATGCTAACCCCATATTGCACGTATCAATAAGGGAAGTGATGTCTACAGGAGCCTCCTTACCCATAATGTCCGAGAACTTCTTCTAAAAGAAAGACGCTGTCTGCCCGAGGAAGAATAAATGGTTCGTCTCCTCTTCTTCATGAGTCTCACAACAATCACACCTCGACACCAACGGTATGCCACATCTGTCCCTAATGATCTCGTCAGTCGGTAATGCCTTCCTCGCTATCTTCTAAATGACCGAGAACGCCTTAGGCACATCGAGCTTCCATAGCTTTCCTAGGTCCACCGGACCTTGAGGATCAGGAGTCGACAGAATCTTCTTCGCCGATTTCATCGTGAAACACCCATTCATCTCCCTACTCCATACCACCTCATCCTGCTCCTCCGAAATCCATGAACCAGATTTCATAATCAGATTAGCCCCTGACTCCCCAACTAACTGATCGATGGTTTCCCAATCCCATCCACCATCAACCAACCACAGGTCTATGACCCTGAAAGGGTATCTTCTGTCACTAGCAAAGATGGCATGATCCCTAAGTCTCTCATCGCACCATCGTGCGTCCCAGAAGGATATATCCCCCTACCTATCAACCATCTACAATAGGGGAACACCTTGGGAAACATGTCCCAAACCCTCTTCCATAAAGGTGATGGCGTACTGCTGATTCTGAGGAAACTGGGGTAGTTCCCCGATCTTCCATGAACCTGGTTAGCATATTTGTCTCTGCAGTAGCATGCCCATAAAGAATTTCCTTGGATCACCTCCCAGCAAGCTTTGGCGACGAACGAATCATTTACCAGCTTCAACGACGTGATACCTAGACCCCCTTCATTCAACGGGGACGCTATGCTCTACCATCCAATCCATGCCTTCCTCTGATGATCCTCACGATCAGCCCACAAGAATCTCGAAAGCCTATTCTCGATTCTATTGATGATACCAATCGGAACACCCACCGCCGTTGCTGTATACATCGAAATGGAAGACAGAACGTGTGCAATCAGGAGTCTCCTACCTGCAAAGGATAAAAATCTTGTCTTCCACGATGTCACCTTCTTATTCACCTTATTGACCAGGAAATCATAGTCACGCAGTCTGGTTCTACCCTTGGTGAGAGGAACACCAAGATATTCGAACGAGTGTGACGCACCACCTACACCAAGCAACGTCGCAATGTCATCAGCCACTGATTGATCTGATCCCCCAACTACGCACATCGATTTATATCTGTTAATCTTCTGACCAGTAGCCCGCTCATATGAGTCGAACACATCGCTCACGGCTGCAATTGATTCAGTGTTCGTGTTGAAGAAAAGCACCACATCATCTGCATATAAGAGCATGGTAGGAGCCATAGCCTTACCTCTAGTCAAGAATCTATGAATGTGTTGCTCCTGAGTCAGCTGTTCCATCTTTCTGCACAGCAATTCTTCAAAAATGATGAAAAGGAATGGTGATAATGAATTACCTTGTTTTAACCCCCTCTTTATAGGGAAAAAACCCGTTGTCTCGTCCCCAATGGTAATCGTGGCCCATGTGTCCTTAAAGAAACTCAAGCATAAGTAAATTGCATCATTTTGGAAGCCAAAAGCAGCAAGGCATCCACTAAGAACACCCCAGTCCACCCTGTCGTATGCCCTTGACATATCATACTTCACCACAGCATTTGGAGATTCATTTCCTTGGTTAATATCATGCATGAGTTCTCTAGCAAGCCGGATATGATGTGTAATGTCCGTTCCCTTCACAAAAGCCCCTTGATGCTTAGAAATGATCTTCTTCATTAACGGTCCCATCCGGTTACTCACAGTTCTAGTAAGGATACGAAGAGCCATGTTTTCAATCGAAATTGGCCTGAAATCAGTCTTAAGACGAGTCGGGGAATCAAACTTCGGAATCAAAAGCACTCTGGTACAGAACAGGCTTCTATGACATTTCTGACCTTTGAAGAATGAACAAGCCATCATCATAAAATCTTCTCTAATAATACTCCATGCAGCAGTAAAGAAAGGGAGCGTGAACCCATCTGGACCCGGTGCCGAACACGAATCCATATCCTTCATGGTTGACAGAATCTCTTCTTCTTCTGGGGGAGCCGTGAGGGAGCAGCTATCGTCCACCGTGACAATGTCAGGGATGCACTTCATAAAGTCCTCCAACTCAGCGTAGTCTATGTCAATCTGTTCTTTAAACAGATGATTGTAGTGACTCGCTGCCTTCTCAGCCATCACAGCTGGTTCTGAGATCAAGGATCCGTCTGGAGTTATTAAAGAATGTATCTTCCCGTGTCTTCTTCGGTTCTTTACCACTGCATGATAAAAGGACGTATTGCGTTCACCATCTTCAAGCCAGGAAATCCTTGCCTTCTCTTTCCAAACCGCTTCCTCCATCATCAACAGCTGTTCAAGTTCCTTCTCTGCCTCCCGAAGACTGGCTTCTTTAGTCGCAATTGGATTTTCATCGAATGCAACCTGTGTGATAGCCACCACATCTTCAAGATCTTTAATCTTCTGGCTAGTGTCTCCCACCGTATCTCTACACCAATTGCGGAGTGCTCTTATGACATTCTTAATCTTGTGGAAGAAAATATGGGAAGGGTGGCCCTCAACTGATTCCGTCCACACTCGCTCAACTGTCTCAAGGCACCCCTTCACATCAAGCCAAGCAGATCTAAGGGAGAAATGCTTTTTTCTCCTCTCTTGGACATGACACCCCGGGATGTTGATCACTGGACAATGATCAGAGACTCTAGATCTAGTAAGGTGGATCGATCTAGATGTGGGTCTATCTGCTCCCCATTTCCCATTAATCCGGATTCTATCAAGTCTCTCCCACACTGTCGGAGTAAGAATCTATTTGTTGACCCAGGTGAATCTGCTACCTTCGAAAGGTATCTCTTTAAGGAGGGCATCTTTGATCATAGCATTAAAATCAAACATCTCTCGATAAGAATGGGCCATCCCACCTCGTTTCTCATGTAGAAATCTAATAACATTGAAATCACCAGCTACCATCCATCTCGCATCAGCGATGTCAGCTGCCATTTCGATAATTTCCTCCCAGAGCTCCTTCCTGTTTGCACTATCACAACATGCATAAATTGTTGAGATAAAAGAAAATGAGCCATCAGTCTCTTCTATTCTAATAGTGATATGTTGTTGACTCCTCTTATACACCACCGGCTTCAGCTGTATATCCACATAGAACCACACTTTTCCTTCTTCTATGCTGTTAGCCGCCACCCAATCAAGTCTGACTACATCAAGCAGCTCCTCCGCACGTTCAGCGTGGAGGAACGGTTCAAATAGGCACACAATGCCAGGTCTGTACCTCCCACACAGCCTTCCAAGCACCCTTCTTGTCGGATTGTTGGCATCCCCTCTAATGTTCTAGAATAAAGACGAGCAATCCATAGAAACAGGTTCAAAATCCGTCATCACCAGCCACAGACTTAGTGTCTGTTCCTCCAGTCTTCATCATCACTGAGATCGTCAAACCAATATCTATCATCGTCTGAGTGTCTTCTACTAGACCGGCCTCTCCCACTGTACGATCATGTATACTGCTCCCTCCTCTGGCTCAGCCTATGTCGGCTTCTCCCATTTCTCCTGAAGTCCCTATCTCCTACATAATTGAAATGAAGGAAGTCTTCAAGGCGTCAGTTCGATAGCAGGCTATGATTACCTTCCTTGTCAACGATCACCCTCCTAGGTGATGATCTCTCACTCTGACGATGTTCATCATGATAGCGATCCATCAAAAGGTTTCTCTCCCTCGACGTTGTAGATGGTCGATGGGGAGGTGGAAGTACTTTATCACTGACCTCTGTCGGAATCTCCTGAGATTGTTCCTGTTCTTCCGGTACCAAAGATTGACCAACTGTTCCCGGTTGCCCAAAAGCTGACAAAGGGATATCTAGCCTGTTCCCTATCTCCGTTCTGACGAACACGGCATCACCTATCGGGCATCTCGCCACCAAGTGCAATTGTATAAGGGCCCTCCTCACACCATAGCTCAGAGAAACATACTGTGGTACGTCTTCACTAAACGCTCCCACCTCCACTAGAAAGCCAGATAGATCATTCTCTGTTCTCTGCCAATTCGAGATATGAATCAGTTGTCCAAAAGGTTGAATGATCGCTCCAAAGGCCTCATCACTTCTGCATACTAACGACATGTTAGTAACCCAGAACCACATATATTCCTTCTTAGAATGTGCCTCACCATCTGCCATACTGCGTAGGTGCAACGACGCCCCTCGAAAGTCCGGTAGACCTTCATGGATAATTCTCCTCGCCTCCTCCTTAGAAGCAAAGAACGCCAACGCCTTCCGAGACGAGTATCTGTATATATCAGTCGCCGTCGTCCAAGAGTTACACAACATCTGACCAAGATCCTCCCATCTTATTCTCTCCGGCCAGCATACTTCAACAACCTTCTCCATCATAGACATCCTGCCAGATCGATTATCGTCATCGGGTCCAAGGTCCACCGAGATACACCTGGGGACGTGCAAGTTCGATCCTCTTATCGGTCTACTCACCGGAAGAGGAGGGAACTGCTCAGAAGATCGAAAATTAGGTATAGAGGGCCGATGGTTCTGCGTCACTCTTATATTACTGCAAGCTCTCACGATGTGGCCCGGTCTCAGACATCTGTAGCAAACTTTCTGGTACGTACACTGGGATTGCCAGTGTCCCCTCCTCATGCATCTGTAACAAGCATCATGAGGGACCCCATAATCCGTCGACTTACGATTCTATTCATTCGTCTGATGAGGTTGTTCATTCGTCTGTCGAGGTTGTTCCCTGGACTCCGATCCGCCCTGTGAAACAATCGTTGAAGTATGGTTCTGATCCCGTGGAGGAGACGGCGGCCGCACATCCTGAACCACAGAAGTTGGTCCGTTACACGTATCCGTCTGAACATCCATCGCCATCGTCAGTCCAGTATGCTCCCCGAACTGTATAGCCTCATCCTGTGGGCATCCCACCGTCTCAGGCATCACCACAGTCATCGTCCCCGTAGTTGTAGACTGGAAAAGGTTCCCAATGTCCGGGAGAACCGATTCCGTTGGCGTAGAGGTAGCCTCAAAGTTATCCCTTCTCTCAGCAACTTCCTCCTAAGCACGACAGGCGTGGATGCTCTGCCTCATCACCCGCCTGAGAAACGTTGATGGCCGCATCCCCAAAGTTGAAGTTCCTCCCAGGGTATCGTCCAACACCATGACAGATAGACAAGATCCATCCCAAAGACACCGATCGCTCTGGGGGAGGAAGATGTGGGTGGATTCCAGAGGGCGGGGTGCCCAGCCGGAGGTGTCCGGCGGCAGCCGCCGCCGGCGGCGTCCCGATCGCCCTAGGTGTTAGACGTCTCGCCTCCCGAGATCCCGATCACCCTCAAAAAAGAAAAAAGGTTTTTCAATTCTTCCTTGACTCCAGTGCTTCTCTTATTTTCGGAAAGAGAAATGTCATGATCAAGATGACTTCTAGGAAAATTCTACTGATTAAAGATGTGTTGTATGTTCCATACATTAGGGTTAATTTGAATTCTGTCTCTCAACTTGTTAAGTTTGGGTCAAGGTTTCATTTGTGTCAATCAAATTCATTCACTCTAAGTCTAAGGACTACCTTGGTATGGGGTAATGTTCAAATTGTTGGATCCTAGATGGGTGATTGGATGCTCTAGAGGGGGGGTGAATAGAGCTGAAAGCACTTAAACAAAATTCATTAGACCTTCAAGATATATGACAAGATAAGGTTGCTAAATAGGTAATTTCAGTGCAACTAAAACATGCATAGCAAGGATGAGAGAGATTGAGCAAACACAAGTAGACAAGCTATTTAGAGTGATTCTACACTTCAAACTAGAAGTGAGTCGGTCCACTTACCTAGAGAGGTCAACCTCTAGGACTTCTTAACCTTGCACCTTCATTATATTCATCATAAAAGATACAATACATGACCAAAAAAACGACTTACCTATCCAATACAAAGAGTCTTCAACCTTACCAAGGACTTACCCACTTTGCAAGGAGTCTTCCACCTTCTTCCAAGGACTTACGCACTCTTATACAAGTCTTCAGTCTTCAAGGAATTACCCACTCTTCTTGGATCATCAGCCTTTGACTTCACCTTCACTCGGAGAAGCTTCCACCAAGGACTTACCCACTTGAGCAAGGAGTCTTCTTCCTTCACCAAGGGCTTACCCACTCGTGCTCCAAGTCTTCATCCTTAATCTTCACCAAAGGACGCCTTCTCTTGTCCTTCTTCACCTCTCTTAGCTAAGAGAGAGAACCTTCATCTTCATGGTTGAAAAGAGATAGGGAAGTGGCGGAAGTGAGAGCCTCACAAGATATACATTTGGACTAGCTCTCTTACATATTTCCTACTCATTCTAATGAATGTAGCAAGTGATCAAGCTTAGAGAGAGAGAGGAGGCTATAGGAAGCACTCAACTATAGAATAGGAACCTCACATAGAGTTTTGCATTAAATGCTCCACCTTGAAATTAATCCCAAGAGGTCCTATTTATAGTTGGGGATGCCCTTACCCTTTGGGAACACTTAAGAATGAAAACGAGCCATTTTGTGGCTTGCAACAGATATATTTTCACTTGTTGCAACTCCACAATGGCTAGAAACACTTTTCCATACAGTGCAATCGGTCGAGTTCCTATAAAGGTAACTCGATCGATCCCACTAAGAGTCAAGACCAATTTAGGTCATCGGTCGAGTTTCTCCTGGGGTAACTCGACCGATTCACTTAATTCAGTTTTGGTCAGTAGAGGGATCGATCGAGTTCTATGAACTGTAAACTCGATCGATCAAAAATCATTTTCAAGATCCAATCAGGATTGGTCAAGTTTGCAACTCCACCGATGAACAACCTAATGTGGATTTTGGAAAATGGCTTTTCAGTTCTTAAACATTCGATCTAAGTGCTCCTAAATTTTTCTAAGCTTAATTACAAGTCATACAATCATTACAAGTGATTTTCAACATGATTCCAATGGATTTACTTCATATTACAAAAACATGCACTTGTATTGACTTTGACTTGTCTTTTTTCCAAGTTGAGATGTGCAAGCTAGGGCATTTGGAATGTGTCTATACCTAATCTGAAATCACTCAAGTAGAGACATTAGACACAATTAATTGGATTGGTTTAGTCATCATCAAAATAAGGATTTAGTCAATTTAGACCTTGAGTCAACATTCTCCCCCTTTTTGAAGATGACAAACTATTCCATAAATGTATTGAAAGCATTTAAGTAAAGTCATACCTTTGGCAAAACCTAGGGGTTTCAATAGAATTGAGTTTATATGCTCCCCCTCAATTGATGCTAGTGGAGTTCTCATATCCCCCTCAATTCATGTTATTTCCCCTGCATGGTTAGATTTTATAACATTTATAGAATACTATGTCTTCTGCTCATATATGTTCTACACATATATGTCTTCTTCCATTTACCTTCTTCCCTTTACATGGACATACTTCTCTTCTTCATGTAAGACATGCCTTCTCCCTGTTTTGTCAAAAGAAGACATACCTTTCTCCCCCTTTGTGATTTCAAAAAGTGGGGGTATGAAGAAACAAGAAACACCACTTGTTAAGAGAAAGGAGATAACAAAAGTTATAAAAGGAGTGTAGAAGAGCACAGCTAGGGGCTTGTCCAAGCATAGAAATAAAAACAAGTTAAAGCATGCACTTGAACAACCCAAAATGCAAGATAAAGTGATGCAAAAAAATAATAAATCACAATTTTGACCCTCAAGATGAAGGAATTTGCCCAAAAAGTGTCAGGGCTCATGGCATAGCGATGAGCCTTGCTCAGATGGTAGTTTCTGCATAAAAAACACTAGTCTTGCACCAAAAACTAAAATTGGAGCAAAAGCTGCATGAAATCTAAAAAATACTCCAATTTCTACATATAATGTGGATCTATGTATCCTGCATCACAATGTTATGCAAACAACTCAAGATAATAGATATGCAATTCAAGGAACAAGCTTGAGCAAGTATGAGATAAGATAAAAACATAGCATATAGTGAAATACCACTAGATGAGCAAAGATACCAAAATATACACAAGATAAAGCTAGCTATGAGTAGATGTAGAGATATATCCAAACAATGAGATATGGAATTTTAGAAGCATGAAAGGATATAACGTGCTAAGAAGTATGCATCATACCAAAGGATGATTACCACTAAGAACCTCAAGGTTGTATCAAAACAAGATATACACCTAGATAGATGTAGCAAGTTAGAGTACAACGGAAGCAATTTTAGACACAACCAAGAGATCCAAAGAGATCATCATAAAAACCTGCAAAACAACTCAAAGAAAATAATTGCAAGATATAGATATACTGTAACATACCAGATCTAGAACCCTACCCTAATAGTTTGACCTTTTGGTCCTAGCCAAACAAGGTTAAGTTTAGAGTGATCCTAATAATCTAATGCATGGAAAACGTAATCCAATATTTCATATAATTCATTTGGTGATAATAAGAAGATAAATAACATAATTTCATGCATAATAAGGTTAATGGGCCTATAATGGGCCAGATGACAAAACCCATGTAAGAAAGTCTCAAATTAAATAATAGACTTCAAATTCGTAATCTACACAATAAAATAAGCTTACATATCAATTTTCATTTAATTTGGACTACCTCAAAATAATATGGTAATTTAGGAGAGAGAAATTACCTAAAAGGTGTAATTAATAAGTAAATATAATAATTGACTCCAAAAGAGGAAAATAATCTTAGATTCGTAATCTACATAATAAATATAGCCTTTGGGTGAATTTTCATCCAATTTGGAGAAAGTTTGCTTAAAGGGTGAAATTAGGAAAGAGAAAGTGTATAAAATCTTCAAAATGTTAATTAAATACTCAAATATATCCAATATGTAAAATTTATGGCAAATTTGTATCCAACACATTAAATTTGACTTGGGTGTCAAGTTTCATATAATTTGGATAATCCTAATGCCATTAATAAAGGAGGAAAGAGAATACATGATTTGATTTATTTAACACATTAAAAGTTCACAAAAGGAAAATATTATGGCATAATCGGAATCTAAATGCCTTAATTCACCTCTGTGCAAAATCTCATCTAATTTGGGTTTTGTTTGCACCCTTGAACGAAGAGAGAGAAAATAGGAAATAATGTGTTCACACTTTGGTTTAATCGGACTCGATTTTTTATTTAATTTGTCACGCGATTCTTTTTCTGCTTGCTTAACCACAGGCCCATCTTGGGCCGTTGGATTTAAATCGTTCGGTTGCTGACTCGTCTTCTTCTTTTCTTTCCTTTCTCCTGTTCTCAAGCGCCGACCAGGTTCCCTCTCCGATTCTTTTTCTCGGATTTCTCTCTTTCCTTCCGGTTTCCTGTTGTGATTCTTTCTCCCACTCCTTCCTTATTCTTTTCCGCACCTTCTCATCCTGGTTTCTTGGGTATTTCACTACTACAGAAATAGCATTCAGTGTCGCTTTTCTGGGCGTCGGTTTTTAAGGAACACGGACGCCTTATATTAAAGGCGTCGGTTATTTCGAAGAACCGACGTCTATATTCAAAGACCAGCCAAACACGGGTACCGCTTTGTATACAGCGTCGGTTGTTTATACAAAACCGACGCATTATTTCATCCAATTTTCGAGCGAAAAAATAATGTCACTTTCGGCGTCGGTTATTTAGTTAAAACACCGACGCTTATGTGCGATGGAAATTTGCGCGAAAAGTGTCCTTTTCCGCGTCGGTCGTCCTTTACTAACCGACGCTGAATGGGGTTCCCGCCAAACATTTTCACGAAAATATTGTCCAAATGGACGTCGGATGTTGCCAACGACCGACGGTAAATATGTTTAGGCGTCGGTTGTTGTCAACAACCGACGCTATTGGGGAACTTCATAACCTTCGATCGCCCGACTCTTCCCCTCATTGCTACCCTATTTCCCTATTGCGGCGATTTCTCTGTAATTTTTCTCCGGCGCTTCTGTCCGGTGCCCCATCTCCGGCGTCCCCTCTCCGGCGCCCCTCTCCGACGCGTTTCTTCTCTGGCACCCCTGCGCCGCCGCCACGCCTGACAACCGGCGCCCCTGCTCCAACCGCCTGCGCCGCCGCCACGCCTGACAACCGGCGCCGCCGCCACGCCTGGTGCCCACCTGCCTGCCACGCCTGAGAACCAGCGTCGACGTACCCCCTTCTCCTTCTCCTCCGCCTGGCCGCTGCCTGCCTGCCGCCGCCTGGCCGCCTGCCTGCCTGTTGCGGCTGACGCTCCTGCTCGTCGGAGTCACTGCCGCTGGTTCTGGAGCTCGTCGGCCGCCACCCACGTACTCAACCAGCTCGACCTCACCCTACTCTTCTTGCCCAGGTACCTGCAGACCTACCCAGGCGCGAAATTGGTTCTTTATGTGCTGACCTAATCTGTTGCCTAATCTGTTTGCACGAAATTGGCTCCCTACTCTGCTTGCTTAATGTGCCTAATCTGCTTTAAGTGGTCCTAATATCATAACATGATAGTTTTATTATATGATTTGTGGCACTTTAGGGTGTATATACATGCAAATTATATAAGTGATAGATGTTGGATGTTTGTCAAGGTTTTTTGAAGATTGAATAAGTGATAGATGCTGGATGTTTATTTATTTCATCTATCCATGTTGCCTATAGTTTATAACATTGCATTGTGAATTATTGCATGTTTGAAACTATGAAATTCTTGATTTATTAGATGATATTCAAGAAAACCCTAGTTTGATGAGCATGTTGTTAATCATGTTAATTATGATTCTTCTATATATTCTGATGTCATTATATAATTATGTGATCCCAACATATTAAATTGAATTAGAATGATTTCATGAATTATAGGGTTTATATAAGAATGACAACACATGTATTTGTTGGCCTAGAAACCCGTCCAAGATTTACTCAGTAGGAGTAAATCTTGGATAGTCCCCAGTTTGGGATTGTTCTTGAACACCTAATCTCACTTAGGATGTAAGTGTATAATGTGTATTGGGTTTTCGAGAAAATTTTGGTAGCATTTCCCCGTTTGTTCTCTAAGTACATATGTACTTAGAGAACAACGGGGAAATGCTGCCGAAATTTTCTTGAAAACCAAATACACATTATACACTTACATCCTAAGTGAGATTAGGTGTTCAAGGATGGGATAGGTGGTACACATTTATTATATATAAGATTGACATCAAATGTGTTTGTTGGCCTAGAAACCCGTCCAAGATTGACTAATATATACTTGTTTCCTAATATATACTTGTTTAAAAGGTTAACTGATGTTATACAACTTTTTCTGAAAATATATAACATCGTTATATGTACTTACACTTTGTTAATACTAATATTGTGCAGTCTCTGTCTTCCCATAACAATGACTATGAATTGGGCCTCTATGTCAATGTTAACGTTCCCTATTGAAGAACAATTGGACATCATCCTAGATGATCGTTCCTTAAACCAATTGGTCATACCCAAACATTGGCGTTTTCTAAAAGGAAGACACTACATGCCTGGTAAAGTGACCCTAACTTTTGGAAATTATTCACATGTAATCGAGGTTGAGTATGATTTGGCGGGAAATCTTGTATCAAAATCCGGTTGGCATGATTGGATTGGAGAGCTGTATCTGGTCCGTTGGAATAGGCTTTTTCTCCGTCCAGTTGGCGATAATTCCATCAAAGTTTGGATAACCAACAACAACTGCGACACCCTCGATCATCTTCTGCGGTATGAGCGCAAGGCGTCGGATATCATCTATGAGGAATCGGAATCTGAGGCCCCTATCAGTTCAGATTCGTCTAAATACAGTGAGGAGCTTCGTGACACAGCTTCATCATCAAAAAGAAGTTACTGATGCATGCGGGACCATGTTGGTGTAGTATTTAGTTGTCTATCTATCTAGACTTGTCTGTAGTAATAGTTTTTTTAATTATGCGCATGTTTAGGGGTACACCAACCCCTTTGTTTAGTTATTGTTATAACTAAAGTGTGTGTTCCCATGAATGGAACTGTAAGTTGCTACATGAATGCTTATAACTGAAGTGTGTGTTCCCATGAATGTTCCCATTTACATGATTACACTACTATTTTCTCATATTGTCTTGCCTCAAAAAAAAATTCTTTTATTGTTTAGTCTATTTTAATACGACATACTTGCTTATATCTTTCTTAATGATGAACTGTAATACGACATACTTGCTTATATACTTGTTTCCTAATATATACTTGCTTTCCTAATATATACTTGCTTTCTCTGATCATAGAATGGATAGATCATGGATGTCCATTCGTAATCGTTGCACCCCAGAGTTTATATCTGGTCTTGATCAGTTTATTAGATTTGCCGAGGAACATAGGAAAAAACCTACAGATAGGTTCTACTGTCCATGTAGGCATTGCGGTAACAACTTGAAACTCAACACTGGTGAGGAAATCAAAAGTCATGTCATGTGCAACGGGATTGTACAAGGCTATACAGAATGGCACTGGCATGGAGAGATTTCAAAATTGAATCCAGTAGATGTCAATAGCAGTGCTTGGGTGGAAGAAGAAATTGCCTCCGATGACGTAAATGTGAACGAACCAGTTCCAGCAGACATTGTTGATGCGATGCTGGATAGTTGTAGGGTAGAGCACACCGATCCACCTCCTATCTTTACAAACATTGTGCATGATGCTGAGATACCGTTATACACAGGCTGTGCTAAGTTTACGAAGCTTAGCGCTGTGCTGAGATTGTATAAGTTGAAAGCTAACAATAGATGGAGCGACAAAAGCTTCACTGAATTGTTGACTTTGTTGAAAGAAATTCTTCCTGAAGGAAACGAGCTGCCAATCTCAACATACCAGGTAAAGAAAATGTTGTGCCCAATGGGAATGGAGGCCAAAAAGATACACGCATGCCCGAATGATTGTGTATTATTTCAAAAGGACTATGTAGATTTGAAAGATTGTCCAAAATGTGGTGCATCACGATATAAATTGACGACTTCGGGGGAGTCCAAAACTGGTTCTCCTGCCAAGGTGTTGTGGTATCTACCTATAACATCACGGTTTCAACGCTTGTTTGCAAATCCGAAAGATGCGAAGAATTTGAGGTGGCATGCAGATGTTAAGAAAAATAATGATGGGATCCTACGACATGCGTCTGATTCCCCACAGTGGAAGAAGATTGATGTATTGTTCCCTGAATTTGGTGAAGAAGTCAGGAATCTAAGACTTGGGCTTTGTACGGACGGGATGAATCCGTACGGGACATTGAGCAGCCAACATAGCACTTGGCCAGTCATGCTTGTTATATACAATCTTCCTCCCTGGCTGTGTATGAAAAATAAGTACGTTATGTTGTCATTGTTGATATCGGGCCCTAAACAACCCGGAAATGATATCGATGTTTATCTTGAACCTTTGATTGATGACTTAAAGAAACTTTGGGCTGAAGGTGTGATGACCTATGATGCTTCTGCAAGAGAGACATTTCGTTTGCATGCTATGTTGTTTTGCACTATTAATGACTTTCCAGCATATGGGAATTTGTCTGGATATAGTGTCAAAGGAGCTAAAGCGTGTCCTATATGTGAAGAAAACACTGATTCAATAAGACTAAAATATGGCGGCAAGACTGTATATCTTGGTCATCGAAGGTTTCTTTCAAAATTCCATCCGTATCGTAGGAAGCGCAAAGCATTCAATGGATTGAATGATGAACGGAGTGCACCTAAACCTATACCAGGGGATGTTGTTTATGAAAGAGTAAAAGACATTGTCAATGAATTTGGTAAGAAATCACAATGTAGTATGGCCACACGGAGTGACAATTCTTCATTCAAAAAGAAGTCAATATTTTGGGATCTTCCTTATTGGAGTTCTTTGTCAGTCAGGCATTGTATCGATGTAATGCACGTTGAGAAAAATGTTTGTGATAGCATCATTGGTACTCTATTAAATATACCAGGTAAGACTAAAGATGGGATAAAATCCAGACTGGACCTACGTGAAATGGGAATAAGGTCAGAATTAACAGAATTACGTGAAATGGGTAATAAAAGAACATACTTACCTCCCGCTTGTTACACGTTGTCTAGAAAGGAGAAGAAAACTTTTTGTGAATGCTTGGTAAATGTTAAGGTGCCACATGGTTACTCATCCAACATCCGTAGATTGGTATCAATGAAAGATCTGAAGTTGATAGGTCTTAAATCTCATGATTGTCACACTCTAATGCAACAAATATTGCCCGTGGCAATTCGATCTATATTGCCGAAGCATGTAAGGTTTGCAATTACCAGACTTTGTTTCTTTTTCAACAGTCTATGCAGCAAAGTTATTGACCCTGATACTCTCGATAATTTGCAAAGAGAAGTGGTTGTTACCCTATGTCAGCTTGAGATGTATTTCCCTCCTTCGTTCTTTGATATCATGGTACATCTTGTTGTCCACTTGACTAGGGAAGTGAAAATCTTGGGACCGGTTTTCTTGCATTGGATGTATCCCTTTGAACGATACATGAGCATTTTTAAAGGTGATGTTTGAAACCGTTATCGTCCTGAAGGGAGTATTATTGAAGGTTATGTGGCGAGAGAGGTTATGGATTTCTTCAATGACTTTCTCAGTGGTAATGACACTCCTGATAATGACACGAATATTGAGGAGGGCAAAGGAATTTTGGGATCACGGGTGAAAGTAATCAGCCGTGAGCAGTTGGAACAAGCTCACTTGTATATTTTACATAATATGGACGAAGTGAGTGTTTATATCGAGGAACATACCAATTTCATAAAGAGACAACATCCTCGAGCAAGTTCAATGTGGCTTGCTAGAGAGCATAATAAGACTTTTACTAAGTGGTTTGAAGATAAAGTCTTACATCAACTATCTCAAACACCAAATGATATTACAGAAACTATCAAATGTCTCGCCTTTAAACCAAAACTGAATGTTATGTCTTATGAAGGGTTTGACATTAATGGATTCACATATTACACAAAGCGCCAAGATGATAAGAGTGTCGTCCAAAATAGTGGGGTCACTCTTCAAGCGTCAACTATGTACTTTGCAAGTGCAAAGGATAAGAGTCCACGTGAAGCTAAAATGTCATATTACGGTGTCATTGAAGACATTTGGGAGTTTGACTACATAGATTTCAATATTCCGCTCTTTAAATGTAATTGGGTTGATAACACCAAAGGAGTTATAGTGGATGAATTGGGTTTCACTTTGGTGAACTTTGAAATGATTGGCGAGAAGGCTGAACCATTCATATTGGCATCACAGGCAAAACAAATATTCTATATCGATGATCCTGCAAATGATAAATGGTCGGTTGTTCTTCATGGTAAAAGACAGTTCATTGAAGATCCTATAGATGAAGAAGAGTACTATGATAAGTATGATGACTCCAGTCCATTCTCAGTTGGGTTGCCAACTCCACAAAATATTGAAGCTAATGATGACTTATATGTGCGCGGAGATCACAATGAAGGATTGTTAATTGATAAAAGATCACAATTTTAGAGACATGTATGTTTATACAAATGGTAAATGTTTTCCTTTTTCTAGTTTATACAAATGCTAAATGTTTTCCTTTTTCTAGTTAATACAAATGCTAAATGTTTGCCTTTTTAATGACATTTTCAGATGCGCGGAGGCGGCTGCAAAAATGGTAAAATACAAACGTTTAGAGTAATGTTTGCTTTTTTAATACAAATGCTAATTTAGTGTGTTTATTTTTGTCAAATTTTAGGTTGATGATGCACATGTACCCACTGAAGCACTGGAGCAACTTGATGTGCGGAGAGGGACATTCCAACTCAAGATATCGTCTACCGTTTCCTCCTCCTCCGCAGTAATATCCTCATCTCTAAACGTTTCTCGTAGGATTCTGAACCCCTTCCTTCCCTCTACTGCATCGAAGCCATGCTGCAGTTGAACCCTTTCGCCGAGCCCTACCCGGCCAAGTAGGTGTCGCCTGAAGTACCACCGTCGTCGTCGTCTCCACCTCCATCGCAACTTGCTGTGCTAGTCCTGGCAGTTTATCACCCCACATGCCTTCCTCCCCAGTTCCTGCCGCTAGACGACCACACAATGGATCCAAGAGGATATGCAGGAGTTCGCCAAAGACTATAAGCTGAGTATACTCATCCTATAGTCTGTGGCGAACGCCTGCATATCCTCTTGGATTCCATTGTGTGGTCGTCTAGCGGCAGGAACTGGTGAGGAAAGCATGTGGGGTGATAAACTGCCAGGACTAGCACAGCAAGTTGCGATGGAGGTGGAGACGACGACGACGGTGGTACTTCAGGCGACGTCTGTTTGGCCGGGTAGGGCTCGGTGAAAGGGTTCAACTGTGGCATGGCTTCGATGTAGTAGAGGGAAGGAGGGGTTCAGAATCCTACGAGAAACGTTCAGAGATAAGGATATTGCTGCGGAGGAGGCAACGGAAGATGATATCTCGAGTTGGAATGTCCCTCTCCGCACAGGAGTCTGTGAGGGAGATACTGGAGGAGAGTTCTATACCATACACAGGCGAAGAAAGACATCGATACCATACATGAGGTATTATATATAGTCTCATTAGTTAGTATAAAATATATCAATCTTATTTTTATATTATTACTTATATACATCATTCTCTTTGCAGGTGTTTAAAACTGACCACACTATAGGCAAACACTTAAAAAATGTACATGCTCCATATACGAGGGAAGCATTAGATGAAGTAAGAGAAGAATGGGCAATAGTTGTACAAACAGTGGCAACTGTAAGATATAATTGGGATGTTGATAGTGATGATGAATGATACTTTGTAAATGAATGTTTCTGAATGTTAAAACATGTATTTGAATGATTCTATATGTGTGAACGTGACAATTGAATTGATGTCTGAATGTATCTACTTGTGTGAATCTTTTTATGTTAATTTTGCAGGTTTGTGGCCTGTTTGTAGGCTGATATCAATGGATGTCGTAAACCTGCAGTTCAGAAAACTGAACTGCAGGTTCTCATCCTGCTGACCAGCCACAGCAGGCCTGCAAATAGATTTATAAAAAAAAAATAGATATAGGCATCGGTTATTTACCGATAACCGTCAGCATACACTTACAGCGTCGGTTTTTTATAAAACACCGACGCCAAAAGTGTTCGCGCTACAGGAAATGGGAGTCATCTAGGACACTTTTCTGCGTCGGTTTTGTAGTATATAACCGACGCAGAAAGCATCCTAGATGACGCCATTTTCTGTGGTGGGAACCCTTTTGGCGTCGGTGTTTTATAAACAACTGACGCCTTTATATTAAATAGGCGTCGGTTTTTAACCGACGCTGAAGTGTCCAACCTTTTAGCGGCGCCCACATAGGCGTCGTTCCGAAACCGACGCCAAAGGGGGTTAAACAACCGACACTAAAAGGCACTTCTGTAGTAGTGTTTATACCCCGATATCCCAAATCATGAGGCGCCGCCATTGCTCTCTGTTTCCGCCCCTGTTTCCCGCTCTGTGGCATCTCCTCATCACGTATGGCGATCGGACCTCCAGGAAATTGATCCCTGGCCTCTGTCGGGATCCCAGGTCCTAGTTGCCTACTTTGGTTCAGCTTCCGCAGACTCCGAGTTTAGCTTCCCCACTTTCAGGCTTTGGCGCGGCTATCTGGACCTAGTTGTGCTCATGGCGGTGCCGAGCGCCGACTTTCTCGTTCCGTGAACGTCTCTTGGAGCTGACCGAAGGTACCTTCCCCTCCAATTGGTGGTCTTGGGCTTTGCTCCGATTTTGCCCAATTTTTCACTCTCAAGAAGCTGCTACCATGGCGCTACAATCTTGGGAAGAAGATGTGCCTGGGACGTTTTACCTATCTACCCTCCCGCTTTCTTCAGTTTGTTTTTTTCGACCGAGGGGTATTTCGGTCATTTCATCTCTTGACTTTTGTTTTAGATCGTGTAAGACGAGTTCTTGATCTGCTGACCTGGCCGGCTCACATTGGGCCAAGTCATGCGGGCCCGGTCTGCTTTTAGTGGATTTTCTCGTCCACGTGGCTTTATCTAATTATCTGATTGGCTAATTTTTGAAAATCAATAACTAATTATATATTGATCAGAAAAATATAAATAAATAGTTGTTGGATTCATAAAAATAAGGGTTTTCTTATGGTGTTGGTTTTATCGCTTGAATCTGATGTTTTAAACATGTGTTTTTAATGGATCTAATTAATAATGAATTAACTTCTAAAATTCATAACTAAATATTTATAAGTCAGAAAAATATAATAAAATATGTTTTAGACTCGTAATAACATAACCTAAAATATGGAATCATTTTGAAAACCTAATTCATATAATAATAAAAAGGTGTTTTTAGGGTTTTGTATATTAATGAAAACCTAACCCTAATTTCACATATATGCTAAATAGGTGTTTTGGAAGCCTAGGCTTGGACCTAGATGTGACCCTGGATCGTTTGAGTCTGAAGTTGAGGTATGCTTGCATCTCATATTATTCTTGTTGAACAATTATCCTATTTTATTCTTTCTCTTGGTCCTTTGGACATTAGCCTACACATTGTCTTGTTCTTTTGAAATCATGCTTCATGTGAAGTATTTTATTTTGTTGTTGATCTTGTGATCATGGATATTCTCTTAGAATCTTATCTTGTTGCCTTGGTTCATGTTGGACTTTTGATATTATATGCCCACTGTGATGTGGATTCTTACTTGTTGATATATGCCCACTATAATGTGGATGTTTATATGTTTGAGTTGTCCATTGTGTGATGGCAACCTTGATAATTCTGACTATACTTCTCTACTTGCCTCTACATTATACATGCAATGTGATTCAGTAGCACTAGAGTAGTGTAATTACATTGGTTTTGGGGCAGTATTCCCCTATTGTTTATTTGGAGGGTGGCAGTATACCATTCCTCTGTAAATCGAGTGTGGCAGTAATCCATGCTCAAATTATATATATTGGGAGATTGGCAGTATTCCTTTCTCTATCAGGTTCAAGTTTGTGCTTGGCCGCCAATTGTTATTTATATTGTTCTAGTGTTATGCTTATCTCACATGCATGCAGGTTGATGATGATATGTGCTTTGTTTCCCACCATGGTAGTGGATGTTTATATTGATAGCACATTCTTGTTATTTGTTGGTTATGGCAAGTATCTCTTTTGTTATGATCTTTTCTCCTGATACCCATTTGGGTGATACTTATCTCTTGCATGGGAAGCCTTTACACTTGATGTCCTTTATTTCCTTATATTGCGTAAAGTTTGCTTTTTAGTATGCACATACCAGCTTTTTGCTGATGTTTCTTTTTGTTTCTCTTTTGCTGGGGTATGCTTCCAACCCTAGGTGGAGGACTTGGATGCATGGCATGTTGACCTGGACTTAGTTTGTGATGATGAAGCTTGGAGACAATCTTGAGGTGGTTTAGATTTCCTCTACCTGGATCCTTGTGATGTAAGTTTAATTGAATAGTCAAATATTTTCTTCCGCTGCTATACATTGGTCTTTTGATTACCATTATATAAAGATTTGAAAATTTTACACCCACTCCATCACACCTTTTGAGTGTGTTTGGATTGGAGGTTCTATTGTTCAAATTTTTAGTAGAGAAGTGGTTTCGCTTCTTTACAGCATGGTATCAGAGCGCATGGTAGTCGGAATCGACTATTTCAATTTTGTCTCCCTTTAGAACCCTTGACTTAGTTAGTTACCTTTAAGTGAGATGTTGACCTTAGATTTGATCAATGATGATCTTTGTATGCAATAAGGTTGGTTTTGAGGATGAGAATATGTTAGGAGGTCTTAATATGGAAAAGTTGTGACTTGGTTTTCGCATTGAGTTTTGGCCAACTATTTGTTTTCACCTCGTAATGTTTCTTATCTCCAAAAATTATTTTCATTATACTACTATACGTACAAAAATTTTCTCGGATTTATCGATCTTTCTTGAACTAAGTCACAATGAAGAGAAACTATAGTTTGAGTAGAATCTAACCCTAGTTTTGTACCTAGGAGTTGATATAATGATGTAGTTGACCTACCCTATGACTTTTTGGATGTTCATGTAGGGTTGATAGGTTATAGACACAAGGACCTATATCTCAACCCTAGATGGCATGACTATAGTTGGATACATAAATAATAAATGTATCTAGAACTTTCACAACTAAGAGATGTGGGTAGCTCTAAAAAGTTGTTTAGTTTGACTTGTTAAGTTGAACCCTTTAAGGGGTGGAGAATAGTTGATAGTTGATGTTTGGATCTTTAGATTTCGAGGACGAAATCCTTTTTAAGGGGTGGAGTGTTGTAACATACCAGATCTAGAACCCTACCCTAATAGTTTGACCTTTTGGTCCTAGCCAAACAAGGTTAAGTTTAGAGTGATCCTAATAATCTAATGCATGGAAAACGTAATCCAATATTTCATATAATTCATTTGGTGATAATAAGAAGATAAATAACATAATTTCATGCATAATAAGGTTAATGGGCCTATAATGGGCCAGATGACAAAACCCATGTAAGAAAGTCTCAAATTAAATAATAGACTTCAAATTCGTAATCTACACATTAAAATAAGCTTACATGTCAATTTTCATTTAATTTGGACTACCTCAAAGTAATATGGTAATTTAGGAGAGAGAAATTACCTAAAAGGTGTAATTAATAATTAAATATAATAATTGACTCCAAGAGAGGAAAATAATCTTAGATTCGTAATCTACATAATAAATATAGCCTTTGGGTGAATTTTCATCCAATTTGGAGAAAGTTCGCTTAAAGGGTGAAATCAGGAGAGAGAGAAAGTGTATAAAATCTTCAAAATGTTAATTAAATACTCAAATATATCCAATATGTAAAATTTATGGCAAATTCGTACCCAACACATTAAATAAGACTTGGGTGTCAAGTTTCATATAATTTGGATAATCCTAATGCCATTAATAAAGGAGGAAAGAGAATATATGATTTGATATATTTAACACATTAAAAGTTCACAAAAGGAAAATATTATGGCATAATCGGAATCTAAATTCCTTAATTCACCTCTGTGCAAAATCTCATCTAATTTTGGTTTTGTGTGCACCCTTGAACGAAGAGAGAGAAAATAGGAAATAATGTGTTCACACTTTGGTTTAATCAGACTCGATTTTTTATTTAATTTGTCACGCGATTCTTTTTCTGCTTGCTTAACCACGGGCCCATCTTGGGCCGTTGGATTTAAATCGTTCAGTTGCTGACTCGTCTTCTTCTTCTCTTTCCTTTCTCCTGTTCTCAAGCGCCGACCAGGTTCCCTCTCCGATTCTTTTTCTCGGATTTCTCTCTTTCCTTCTGGTTTCCTGTTGCGATTCTTTCTCCCACTCCTTCCTTATTCTTTTCCACACCTTCTCATCCTGGTTTCTTGGGTATTTATACCCCGATATCCCAAATCATGAGGCGCCGCCATTGTTCTCTGTTTCCGCCCTTGTTTCCCGCCCTGTGGCATCTCCTCATCACGTATGGCGATCGGACCTCCAGGAAATTGATCCCTGGCCTCCGTCGGGATCCCAGGTCCTAGTTGCCTACTTTGGTTCAGCTTCCGCAGACTCCGAGTTTAGCTTCCCCACTTTCAGGCTTTGGCGGCGGCTATCTGGACCTAGTTGTGCTCATGGCGGTGCCGAGCGCCGACTTTCTCGTTCCGTGAACGTCTCTTGGAGCTGACCGAAGGTACCTTCCCCTCCAATTGGTGGTCTTGGCTTTGCTCCGATTTTGCCCAATTTTTCACTCTCAAGAAGCTGCTGCCATGGCGCAGCAATCTTGGGAAGAAGATGTGCCTGGGACGTTTTACCTATCTACCGTCCCGCTTTCTTCAGTTTGTTTTTTTCGACCGAGGGGTATTTCGGTCATTTCATCTCTTGACTTTTGTTTTGGATCGTGTAAGACGAGTTCTTGATCTGCTGACCTGGCCGGCTCACATTGGGCCAAGTCATGCGGGCCCGGTCTGCTTTTAGTGGATTTTCTCGCCTACGTGGCTTTATCTAATTATCTGATTGGCTGATTTTTGAAAATCAATAACTAATTATATATTGATCAGAAAAATATAAATAAATAGTCGTTGGATTCAGAAAAATAAGGGCTTTCTTATGGTGTTGGTTTTATTGCCTGAATCTGATGTTTTAAACATGTGTTTTTAATGGATCTAATTAATAATGAATTAACTTCTAAAATTCATAACTAAATATTTATAAGTCAGAAAAATATAATAAAATATGTTTTAGACTCGTAGTAACATAACATAAAATATGGAATTGTTTTGAAAACCTAATTCATATAATAATAAAAAGGTGTTTTTAGGGTTTTGTATATTAATGAAAACCTAACCCTAATTTCACATATATGCTAAATAGGTGTTTTGGAAGCCTAGGCTTGGACCTAGATGTGACCCTGGATCGTTTGACTCTGAAGTTGAGGTATGCTTACATCTCATATTGTTCTTGTTGAGCAATTATCCTATTTTATTCTTTCTCTTGGTCCTTTGGACATTAGCCTACACATTGTCTTGTTCTTTTGAAATCATGCTTCATGTGAAGTATTTTATTTTGTTGTTGATCTTGTGATCATGGATATTCTCTTGGAATCTTATCTTGTTGCCTTGGTTCATGTTGGACTTTTGATATTATATGCCCACTGTGATGTGGATTCTTACTTGTTGATATATGCCCACTATAATGTGGATGTTTATATGTTTGAGTTGTCCATTGTGTGATGGCAACCTTGATAATTCTGACTATACTTCTCTACTTGCCTCTACATTATACATGCAATGTGATTCAGTAGCACTAGAGTAGTGTAATTACATTGGTTTTGGGGCAGTATTCCCCTATTGTTTATTTGGAGGGTGGCAGTATACCATTCCTCTGTAAATCGAGTGTGGCAGTAATCCATGCTCAAATTATATATATTGGGAGATTGGCAGTATTCCTTTCTCTATCAGGTTCAAGTTTGTGCTTGGCCGCCAATTGTTATTTATATTGTTCTAGTGTTATGCTTATCTCACATGCATGCAGGTTGATGATGATATGTGCTTTGTTTCCCACCATGGTAGTGGATGTTTATATTGATAGCACATTCTTATTATTTGTTGGTTATGGCAAGTATCTCTTTTGTTATGATCTTTTCTCCTGATACCCGTTTGGGTGATACTTATCTCTTGCATGGGAAGCCTTTACACTTGATGTCCTTTATTTCCTTATATTGCTCAAAGTTTGCTTTTTAGTATGCACATACCAGCTTTTTGCTGATGTTTCTTTTTGTTTCTCTTTTGCTGGGGTATGCTTCCAACCCTAGGTGGAGGACTTGGATGCATGGCATGTTGACCTGGACTTAGTTTGTGATGATGAAGCTTGGAGACAATCTTGAGGTGGTTTAGATTTCCTCTACCTGGATCCTTGTGATGTAAGTTTAATTGAATAGTCAAATATTTTCTTCCGCTGCTATACATTGGTCTTTTGATTACCATTATATAAAGATTTGAAAATTTTACACCCACTCCATCACACCTTTTGAGTGTGTTTGGATTGGAGGTTCTATTGTTCAAATTTTTAGTAGAGAAGTGGTTTCGCTTCTTTACAGCATGGTATCAGAGCGCATGGTAGTCGGAATCGACTATTTCAATTTTGTCTCCCTTTAGAACCCTTGACTTAGTTAGTTACCTTTAAGTGAGATGTTGACCTTAGATTTGATCAATGATGATCTTTGTATGCAATAAGGTTGGTTTTGAGGATGAGAATATGTTAGGAGGTCTTAATATGGAAAAGTTGTGACTTGGTTTTCGCATTGAGTTTTGGCCAACTATTTGTTTTCACCTCGTAATGTTTCTTATCTCCAAAAATTATTTTCATTATACTACTATACGTACAAAAATTTTCTCGGATTTATCGATCTTTCTTGAACTAAGTCACAATGAAGAGAAACTATAGTTTGAGTAGAATCTAACCCTAGTTTTGTACCTAGGAGTTGATATAATGATGTAGTTGACCTACCCTATGACTTTTTGGATGTTCATGTAGGGTTGATAGGTTAGAGACACAAGGACCTATATCTCAACCCTAGATGGCATGACTATAGTTGGATACATAAATAATAAATGTATCTAGAACTTTCACAACTAAGAGATGTGGGTAGCTCTAAAAAGTTGTTTAGTTTGACTTGTTAAGTTGAACCCTTTAAGGGGTGGAGAATAGTTGATAGTTGATGTTTGGATCTTTAGATTTCGAGGACGAAATCCTTTTTAAGGGGTGGAGTGTTGTAACATACCAGATCTAGAACCCTACCCTAATAGTTTGACCTTTTGGTCCTAGCCAAACAAGGTTAAGTTTAGAGTGATCCTAATAATCTAATGCATGGAAAACGTAATCCAATATTTCATATAATTCATTTGGTGATAATAAGAAGATAAATAACATAATTTCATGCATAATAAGGTTAATGGGCCTATAATGGGCCAGATGACAAAACCCATGTAAGAAAGTCTCAAATTAAATAATAGACTTCAAATTCGTAATCTACACATTAAAATAAGCTTACATGTCAATTTTCATTTAATTTGGACTACCTCAAAATAATATGGTAATTTAGGAGAGAGAAATTACCTAAAAGGTGTAATTAATAAGTAAATATAATAATTGACTCCAAGAGAGGAAAATAATCTTAGATTCGTAATCTACATAATAAATATAGCCTTTGGGTGAATTTTCATCCAATTTGGAGAAAGTTCGCTTAAAGGGTGAAATCAGGAGAGAGAAAGTGTATAAAATCTTAAAAATGTTAATTAAATACTCAAATATATCCAATATGTAAAATTTATGGCAAATTCGTACCCAACACATTAAATAAGACTTGGGTGTCAAGTTTCATATAATTTGGATAATCCTAATGCCATTAATAAAGGAGGAAAGAGAATATATGATTTGATATATTTAATACATTAAAAGTTCACAAAAGGAAAATATTATGGCATAATCGGAATCTAAATTCCTTAATTCACCTCTGTGCAAAATCTCATCTAATTTTGGTTTTGTTTGCACCCTTGAACGAAGAGAGAGAAAATAGGAAATAATGTGTTCACACTTTGGTTTAATCGGACTCGATTTTTTATTTAATTTGTCACGCGATTCTTTTTCTGCTTGCTTAACCACGGGCCCATCTTGGGACGTTGGATTTAAATCGTTCGGTTGCTGACTCGTCTTCTTCTTTTCTTTCCTTTCTCCTGTTCTCAAGCGCCGACCAGGTTCCCTCTCCGATTCTTTTTCTCGGATTTCTCTCTTTCCTTCCGGTTTCCTGTTGCGATTCTTTCTCCCACTCCTTCCTTATTCTTTTCCGCACCTTCTCATCTTGGTTTCTTGGGTATTTATACCCCGATATCCCAAATCATGAGGCGCCGCCATTGTTCTCTGTTTCCGCCCTTGTTTCCCGCTCTGTGGCATCTCCTCATCACGTATGGCGATCGGACCTCCAGGAAATTGATCCCTGGCCTCCGTCGGGATCCCAGGTCCTAGTTGCCTACTTTGGTTCAGCTTCCGCAGACTCCGAGTTTAGCTTCCCCACTTTCAGGCTTTGGCGGCAGCTATCTGGACCTAGTTGTGCTCATGGCGGTGCCGAGCGCCGACTTTCTCGTTCCGTGAACGTCTCTTGGAGTTGACCGAAGGTACCTTCCCCTCCAATTGGTGGTCTTGGGCTTTGCTCCGATTTTGCCCAATTTTTCACTCTCAAGAAGCTGCTGCCATGGCGCAGCAATCTTGGGAAGAAGATGTGCCTGGGACGTTTTACCTATCTACCCTCCCGCTTTCTTCAGTTTGTTTTTTTCGACCAAGGGGTATTTCGGTCATTTCATCTCTTGACTTTTGTTTTGGATCGTGTAAGATGAGTTCTTGATCTGCTGACCTGGCCGGCTCACATTGGGCCAAGTCATGCGGGCCCGGTCTGCTTTTAGTGGATTTTCTCGCCTACGTGGCTTTATCTAATTATCTGATTGGCTGATTTTTGAAAATCAATAACTAATTATATATTGATCAGAAAAATATAAATAAATAGTCGTTGGATTCAGAAAAATAAGGGCTTTCTTATGGTGTTGGTTTTATTTCCTGAATCTGATGTTTTAAACATGTGTTTTTAATGGATCTAATTAATAATGAATTAACTTTTAAAATTCAAAACTAAATATTTATAAGTGAGAAAAATATAATAAAATATGTTTTAGACTCGTAGTAACATAACATAAAATATGGAATTGTTTTGAAAACCTAATTCATATAATAATAAAAAGGTGTTTTTAGGGTTTTGTATATTAATGAAAACCTAACCCTAATTTCACATATATGCTAAATAGGTGTTTTGGAAGCCTAGGCTTGGACCTAGATGTGACCCTGGATCGTTTGACTCTGAAGTTGAGGTATGCTTACATCTTATATTATTCTTGTTGAGCAATTATCCTATTTTATTCTTTCTCTTGGTCCTTTGGACATTAGCCTACACATTGTCTTGTTCTTTTGAAATCATGCTTCATGTGAAGTATTTTATTTTGTTGTTGATCTTGTGATCATGGATATTCTCTTGGAATCTTATCTTGTTGCCTTGGTTCATGTTGGACTTTTGATATTATATGCCCACTGTGATGTGGATTCTTACTTGTTGATATATGCCCACTATAATGTGGATGTTTATATGTTTGAGTTGTCCATTGTGTGATGGCAACCTTGATAATTCTGACTATACTTCTCTACTTGCCTCTACATTATACATGCAATGTGATTCAGTAGCACTAGAGTAGTGTAATTACATTGGTTTTGGGGCAGTATTCCCCTATTGTTTATTTGGAGGGTGGCAGTATACCATTCCTCTGTAAATCGAGTGTGGCAGTAATCCATGCTCAAATTATATATATTGGGAGATTGGCAGTATTCCTTTCTCTATCAGGTTCAAGTTTGTGCTTGGCCGCCAATTGTTATTTATATTGTTCTAGTGTTATGCTTATCTCACATGCATGCAGGTTGATGATGATATGTGCTTTGTTTCCCACCATGGTAGTGGATGTTTATATTGATATCACATTCTTGTTATTTGTTGGTTATGGCAAGTATCTCTTTTGTTATGATCTTTTCTCCTGATACCCGTTTGGGTGATACTTATCTCTTGCATGGGAAGCCTTTACACTTGATGTCCTTTATTTCCTTATATTGCTCAAAGTTTGCTTTTTAGTATGCACATACCAGCTTTTTGCTGATGTTTCTTTTTGTTTCTCTTTTGCTGGGGTATGCTTCCAACCCTAGGTGGAGGACTTGGATGCATGGCATGTTGACCTGGACTTAGTTTGTGATGATGAAGCTTGGAGACAATCTTGAGGTGGTTTAGATTTCCTCTACCTGGGTCCTTGTGATGTAAGTTTAATTGAATAGTCAAATATTTTCTTCCGCTGCTATACATTGGTCTTTTGATTACCATTATATAAAGATTTGAAAATTTTACACCCACTCCATCACACCTTTTGAGTGTGTTTGGATTGGAGGTTCTATTGTTCAAATTTTTAGTAGAGAAGTGGTTTCGCTTCTTTACATATACCAATTTGGAGAAATTTGAAAGATAGAGTTGTAAGCAAGATAGACAATTTAGAGCTTGGCAATATGCATATATAAGGGTACTAAATGAGAGTGTCGAAGAATAAGGCTATTGGTTGAGAAAATCTAGTTGAGAGGGAAATTCTCATTCAATAAGTCAAATGTATATTCTATGCATAGTGTTGTCAGTCAAGTTCTGTATATTGACAACTCAGCCGATGTCAGCTGTTGGACATTTATTCTAATAGGACAAACTCGACCGAAGAAGCTGCTGTCAAAAAGTACATATATTTCATAAAAACATATTTAAAGGCATGCTAAAAATACAAACCATATCCAAACATGGGTAATCAAGTTAGTAATGCACTATAAAAGTATTTGAAACATTTTTTCAGCAAGAGTGTGAAGAGAAACACAAAATACCATTTTTGACTCAAAAATCATATGCATAGTGCACACTATCCTGACAAAAATAAGTTTGAATTGGTTATAAGTAAGAAAAATATTACCTTTGTGCTTACCATTGTTTTTCCACTTGTTTTCACCTCATATACATCTCACCTTTCTCCTTTCATGTGGATTGAGAAGTCAATTTGCAATTCAATTGCTCAAGTCAATCCATTTGTAAGTACGTACAAGAAGAATGATGAAATGGTCCCCAATCATGTTTTTGGGTCCAGAGGGGTTAGCTTTTGCAACCCAAATCCTATTGCTCTTGGGTGCTTTCCTAAAAGGACAACAAGTAGAATAATGACCAATTTTATTGCAATAGTTGCATGTGCCCATAGTCTTGGAACTAGAGGATTCTCCATGGAATATTGGAGGTCATTTACCTTTGTTGTTCCTTTGACTTCAATTATATCCGAAACCATGTTTACCAATTTATTTAGTAGTATGGTGTAGGATATCATTAACATTCCTTTTACCAACTAAGAATCTTTGCAAAGAAGATCCCAAACTATCATTATCATGAATAAGAGAAGTAATAGTAGAAGATAAATGATTGATATTATCTCTAGCATGTAAAAGATCATTTTCTAAGCAAAGAGCTTTAGTTAAATAAGAATCTCTATCAATATGAAGAGCAGCTACATTATTCTCTCTACTAGTAGAACTAGAACAAGATACAAGCACATTGATTTTAGCAAGCAAGGAGGCATTTTCTGTTTCAAGCAAAGCAATCTTAGAAAGACAAACACCATTTTCATATTCTAATCCTTGCAAAACAAAATCTTTGTCCTTGTTTTCATATTTAAGAACATCAATATCATGCATGAGAGAATCAATAATTAAAGTATGCTCTTCATTTGAACTAGACATAAGAGGTTGAGCTTCTAGGAATCTAATTTTGTCAAGCAAGCTAGCATTTTCAAGTTTAAGAGAATCTACTTGACCAAGATAAACATTTTTGTCTTCAAGCAAGCAAAAATTAGCATTGTTCAAGATCATCTAATTCTACATGCATATTATCAACAATTATGGAAAGATTTTTCCTTTTCTTTTTAGAAGACTTAAGAGAAGCATGAGTAATATTAATGATAGCAATTAAAGGTTCTTTATCTAAAAAGTTTAGATTTACCTCATTTGAGTCTTCACATTTTGTAGAAGTCATAAGAGCAAAATGGCATTCTCCTTCATCACTAGAGCTTGAGCTAGATCCTCCACTCGAATGTTCACTTGATCTTGAGTTGGAGGAGTCACTTGGGCTTGAGTGCCATTTTCCCTTCTTCTTGTACTTCTCTTCTCTTTCCTTGTGATGATGGGTCTTCTTGCCTTGTAGACAATCTATCTTGAAGTGACCCTTCTTTCCACACTTGAGGCACCAGATGGAGGAGGAATTCTTGCCTTTGTAGAATCTACCCTTGCAGTACATGGCATCTTCTTCAACTTGGGAAGATTGAGAAGCTTGACCAACAATAGCCTTTATTTGAGCTTTGATTTCAGCCTTCTTCATTCTCTTGAGTTCTTTCTGTTCTTTTCTTTCTACTTCCTCCTTCTTATCAAGTGTGGCTTCATGTGCTTGTAGATTTTCAATGAACTCTTCAGTAGGGACATCCTTAAGAGACATTGCTTTTTCAATGGAAGTCACCTTGGGTTCCCACCTCTTGGGGAGAGTTCTAAGGATCTCTGAGTTGATCTCTCCGTTAGACATAGGATGAACTAGAACTGCAAGACCATTCACAATGGTGTTGAGACTTGAGTACATATTGGCTATATTCTCCTCCTTACCCATATTGAAGTTCTCAAGTAGCCCTTTGAGCATGTCGACTTTGGTTTCCTTCAACTGAGTTGTCCCCTCATAAGTGATGCATAGCTTTCTCCATACCTCATAAGCTGTTTCACATGTAGAAATCCGGTTGAACTCAGTGGGGGTCATCGAGACATAGAGGATGTGCATGGCTCTAGCATTCAAGGTTTCTTTCTTCAAGGTAGCATCATCTCATTCTTCAATCTTTGTCTTCGGTAGCTTGTATGGGCTGTTCACCGTTTGCCTCATCTCAAGATTTGATCCTTGGATGTAGAATTGAAGCCTTCTTCTCCAATAGAGGAAATTGCGCCCATCAAAGATTGGAAGTTTGATCATGTATCTACCTCCTTGGTAGTCATCCATCTCCTCCTACTTGTTGAAGTATGTTTGGAGAAGCCCAATCTGATACCAATTGTTGGATCCTAGATGGGTGATTGGATGCTCTAGAGAGGGGGTTAAATAGAGCTAAAAGCACTTAAACAAAATTAATTAGACCTTCAAGATATATGACAAGATAAGGTTGCTAAATAGGTAATTTGAGTGCAACTAAAACATGCATAGCAAGGATGAGAGAGATTGAGCAAACACAAGTAGAAAAACTATTTTGAGTAGTTCCACACTTCAAACTAGAGGTGAGTCAGTCCACTTACCTAGAGAGGTCAACCTCTAGGATTTCTTAACCTTGCACCTTCATTATATTCATCATAAGAGATGCAATACATGACCAAACAAAGGACTTACCTATCCGATACAAAGAGTCTTCAACCTTACCAAGGACTTACCCACTTTGCAAGGAGTCTTCTGTCTTCTACCAAGGACTTACCCACTCTTGCTCAAGTCTTCATCCTTCAAGGAATTACCCAATCTTCTTGGATCTTCATCCTTTGACTTCGCCTTCACTCAGAGAAGCTTCCACCAAGGATTTACCCACTTGAGCAAAGAGCCTTCTGCCTTCACCAAGGGCTTACCCACTCTTGCTCCAAGTCTTTAGCCTTGATCTTCACCAAGGGATGCCTTCCCTTATCCTTCTTCACCTCTCTTAGCCGAGAGAGAACCTTCATCTTCATGGTTGAAAAGAGATAGGGAGGTGGTGGAAGTGAGAGTCTCACAATATATACATGTAGGACTAGCTCACTTAGATATTTCCTACTCACTCTAACGAATGTAGAAAGTGATCAAGCTTAGAGAGAGAGAGAGAGGAGGTTGTAGGAAGTACTCAACTATAGAATAGGAACCTCACATAGATGTTTGAGTTGAATGCTCAACCTTGGAATGAATCCCAAGGGGTCCTATTTATAGCTGGGGATGCCCCTTAGCCTTTGGGAACACTTAAGAATAAAAACTAGCCATTTTGTAGCCTGCAACAGATATATTTTCACTTGTTGCAACTCCACAACGGCTAGAAACACTTTCCTGCACTTTTCTGTACAGTGAAATCGGTCAAGTTTCTATAAAGGTAACTCGACGGATCCCACTAAGAAACAAGACCAATTTAGTCAATCAGTCAAATTTGTCTTGGGGTAACTCGACCAATTCAACAGATCAAAAGTCATTTTCAAGATCCAATCAGGGTCGGTCGAGTTTGCAACTCGACCAATGAACAACCTGATGTGAATTTTGGAAAATGGCTTTTGAGTGCTTAAACATTCGATCTAAGTGCTCCTGATTTTTTCTAAACATAATTACAAGTCATACATTTATTGCAAGTGATCTACAACAAGATTATAATGGATTTACATCATATTTCAAAAACCTGCACTTTATTGACTTTGACTTGTCTTTTCTCCAAGTTGAGATGTGCAAGCTAGGGCATTTGGAGTAAGTCATTACCTAATCTAAAATCACTCAAGTAAAAACATTAGACACAATTAATTGGAATGGTTTAGTCATCATCAAAATAAGGATTTAGTCAATTTAGACCTTGAGTCAACATTCTCCCCCTTTTGAAGATGACAAATCATTCCATAAATGTATTGAAAGCATTAAAGTAAAGTCATACCTTTGGAGAAAACCTAGGGATTTCGATATAATTGAGTTCATATGCTCCCCCTCAATTGATGCTAGTGGAGTTCTCATACTCCCCCTCAATTGATGCTATTTCCCCCGCATGGTTAGCTTTCATAACATTTATAGAATACTATGTCTTCTACTCATATATGTTATACACATATATGTCTTCTCCCATTTACCTTCTTCCCTTTACATGAACATACTTCTCTTCTTCATGTAAGACATGCCTTCTCCCTATTTTGTCAAAAGAAGACATACCTTTCTCCCCTTTGTCATTTCAAAAGGTGGCGGTATGAAGAAATAAGAAACACCAGTTGTTAAGAGAAAGGAGATAATAAAAGTTATAAAAGGAGAGTAGAAGAGCACAGCTAGGGGCTTGTCCAAGTATAGAAAGAAAAGCAAGTTAAAGCATGAACTTGAACAACACAGAATGCAAGATAAAGTGCTGTAGAAAAACAATAAATCACAATTTTGACCCTCAAGATGAAGGAATTTGCCCAAAAAGTATCGGGGATCATGGCATAACAATGAGCCTTGCTCAGAAGGTAGTTTTTGCATAAAAAGCACTAGTCTTGCACCAAAAACTGAAACTGTAGCAAAATCTGCATGAAATCCAAAAAAATGCTCCAATTTATACATACAATGTGGATCTATGTATCCTGCATCACAGTGTTATGCAAGCAACTCAAGATAGTAGATATGCAATTCAAGGAATAATCTTGAGCAAGTATGAGACAAGATACAAGCATAGCATATAGTGAAATACCACTAGATGAGCAAAGATACAAAAATATACATAAGATAAAGCTAGCTATGAGTAGATATAGAGATATATCCAAACAAAGAGATATGTAATTTTAGAAGCATGAAAGGATATAACTCGCTAACAAGTATGCATCATTACCAAAGGATGATTACCACTAAGAACCTCAAGGTTGTATCAAAACAAGATATACACCTAGATAGATGTAGCAAATTAGAGTACAACAGAAGCAATTTTAGACACAACCAAGAGATCCAAAGAGATCATCATCAAAACCTACAAAACAACTCAAAGAAAATAATTGCAAGATATAGATATACCAATTTAGAGAAATTTGAAAGATAGAGTTGTAAGCAAGATAGACAATTTAGAGCTTGGCAATATGCATATATAAGGGTACTAAATGAGAGTGTCGAAGAATAATGCTATTGGTTAAGAAAATCTAGTTGAGAGGGAAATTCTCATTCAATAAGCCAAATGTATGTTCTATACATAGTGTTGTCGGTCGAGTTCTGTGTATTGTAAACTCGACCGATGACAGCTGTTGGCAACACCCATTGGTACCGCTCGGTCGAGTTTCTAACAGGACAAACTCGACCGAAGAAGTTGTTGTAAAAAGTGCATATATTTCATAAAAACATATTTAAAGGCATGCTAAAAATACAAACCATATCCAAACATGTGTCAGAAAGTTAGTAATGCACTATAAAAGAATTTGAAATAGTTTTTAAGCAAGAGTGCGAAGAGAAACACAAAATCCCACTTTTGACTCAAAAACCATATGCATAGTGCACACTATCCTGACAAAAACAAGTTAGGATTGGTTATAAGCAAGAAAAACATTACCTTTCTGCTTACCATTGCTTTTCCACTTGTTTTCACCTCATACACATCTCACCTTTCTCCTTTCATGTGGATTGAGAAGTCAATTTACAATTCAATAGATCAAGTCAATCCATTTGTAAGTACCTATAAGAAGAAAGATGAAATGGTCCCCAATCATGTTTTTGGGTCCAGAGGGGTTAGCTTAGAAACCCAAGTCCTATTGCTCTTGGGTGCTTTCCTAAAAGGACAACAAGTAGAATAATGACCAATTTCATTGCAATAGTTGTATGTGCCCATAGTCTTGGAACTAGAGGATTCTCCATTGAATATTAGAGGTCCTTTATCTTTGTTGTTCCTTTGACTACTATCATATCCTAAACCATGTCTACTGATTTATTTAGTAGTATGGTGTAGGATATCACTTAGATTCCTTTTACCAACTAATAATCTTTGCAAAGAAGATCTCAAACTATCATTATTAGGCATAAGAGAAGTAATAGTAGAAGACAAATGATCGATATTATCTCTAGCATGCAAAATATATTTTTCTAAGCAAAGAGCTTTAGTTAAATACGAATCTCTATCAATATGAAGAGCAACTTCATTATTCTCTCTACTAGTATAACTAGAACAAGATTCAAGCACATTGATTTTAGCAAGGAAGGAAGCATTTTCTGTTTCAAGCAAAGCAATCTTAGAAAGACAAACACCATTTTAATATTCTAATCCTTACAAAACAAAATCTTTGTCCTTGTTTTCAAATTTAAGAACATCAATATCATGAATGAGAGAATCAACAGTTAAAGTATGCTCTTCATTTGAACTAGGCATGAAAGGTTGAGCTTCTAGAAATCTAATCTTGTTAAGAAATCTAGTATTTTCAAGTTTAAGAGAATCTACTTGACCAAGACAAGCATTTTTATCATCAAGAAAGCAAGAATTAGCATGTTCAAGATCATCTAATTCTACATGCATATTATCAACAATTCTAGCAAGCTTTTTCCTTTTCTTTTTAGAAGACATAAGAGAGGCACGAGTAATATTACTGATAGCAATTAAATGTTCTTTATCTAAAGAGTTTAGATTTACCTCCTTTGAGTCTTCACATTTTGTAGAAGCCATATGAGCAAAATGGCATTCTCCTTCATCACTAGAGCTTGAGCTAGATCCTCCACTCAAATGTTCACTTGAGCTTGAGTTGGAGGAGTCACTTGAGCTTGAGTGTCATTTTTCCTTCTTCTTGTACTTCTCTTCTCTTTCCTTGTGAAGATGGGTCTTCTTGCCTTATAGACCATCTATCTTGAAGTGACCTTTCTTTCCACACTTGAGGCACCGAATGGAGGAGGAATTCTTGCCTTTGTAGAATCTACCCTTAGAGTACATGTCATCTTCTTCAACTTGAGAGGATGGAGAAGCTTGACCAACAATAGCCTTGATTTGAGCTTTGATTTCAGCCTTCTTCATTCTCTTGAGTTCTTTCTCTTCTTGTCTTTCTACTTCCTCCCTCTTTTCAAGTGTGGCTTCATTTGCTTGTAGATTTCCAATGAGCTCTTCAATAGGGACATCCTTAAGAGACCTTTCTTCTTCAATGGAAGTCACCTTGGGTTCCCACCTCTTGGGGAGAATTCTAAGGATCTTTGAGTTAATCTCTCCACTAGACATAGGATGATCTAGAATTGCAAGACCATTCACAATGATGTTGAGCCTTGAGTACATGTTGGTTATCTTCTCCTCCTTTCCCATCTTGAAGTTCTCAAGCAGCCCTTTGAGCATGTAGACATTGCTTTCCTTCACTTAAGTTGTCCCCTCGTAAGAGATGCATAGATTTCTCCATACCTCATAGGTTGTTTCACATGTAGAAATCTGGTTGAACTTAGTGGGGGTCATGGTGCATAGAGGATGTGCATGGCTCTAGCATTCAAGGTTGTTTTCTTCAAGCTAGCATCATCCCATTCTTCAATCTTTGTCTTTGGTAGCTTGTATGGGATGTTCACCACTTACCACATCTCAAGATTTGATCCTTGGATGTAGAATTGAAGCCTTCTTCTACAATAGAGGAAATTGCTCCCATCAAAAATTGAAAGGTTGATCATGTATCTCCCTCTGTGGTAGTCACCCATCTTCTCCTACTTGTTGAAGTATGCTTGGAGAAGCTCGGTCTCATACCAATTGTTGGATCCTAGATGGGTGATTGGATGCTCTAGAGGGAGGGGTGAATAGAGATGAAAGCACTTAAACAAAATTCATTAGACCTTCAAGATATATGACAAGATAAGGTTGCTAAATAGGTAATTTGAGTGCAACTAAATCATGCATGGCAAGGATGAGAGAGATTGAGAAAACACAAGTAGACAAGTTATTTAGAGTGGTTCCACACTTCAAACTAGAAGTGAGTCAGTCCACTTACCTAGAGTGGTCAACCTCTAGGATTTATTAACCTTGCACCTTCATTATATTCATCATAAGAGATACAATACATGACCAAACAAAGGACTTACCTATCCAATACAAAGAGTCTTCAACCTTACCAAGGACTTACCCACTTTGCAAGGAGTCTTCTGCCTACTTCCAAGGACTTACCCACTCTTGTATAAGTCTTCAGCCTTGAAGGAATTACCCGCTCTTCTTGGATCTTCAGCCTTTGATTTCACCTTCACTCGGAGAAGCTTCCACCAAGGACATACCCACTTGAGCAAGGAGTCTTCTGCCTTCACTAAGGGCTTATCCACTCTTTCTCCAAGTCTTCAGCCTTGATCTTCACTAAGGGATGCTTTCCCTTGTCCTTCTTCACCTCTCTTAGCCAAGAGAGAGAACCTTCATCTTCATGGTTGAAAAGAGATAGGGAGGTAGTGGAAGTGAGAGCCTCACAAGATATACATGTAGGACTAGCTCTCTTATAGATTTCCTACTCACTCTAACAAATGTAGCAACTGGTCAAGCTTAGAGAGAGATAGGAGGTTGTAGGAAGCACTCAAATATAGAATAGGAACCTCACATAGAGTTTTGCATTGAATGCTCAACCTTGGAATAAAGCCCAAGGGGTCCTATTTATAGCTGGGGATGCCCCTTAGCCTTTGGGAACACTTAATAATGAAAACTAGCCATTTTATGGCTTACAACGGATATATTTTCACTTGTTGCGACTCCACAACAGCTAGAAACACTTTTCTACACTTTTCTGTACAGTGCAATCGATCGAATTTCTATAAAGGTAACTCGATCGATCCCACTAAGAGACCAGACCAATTTAGGCCATCGATCGGGTTTGTCTTGGGGTAACTTAACCAATTCACTTAAATCATTTTTGGTCAGTAGAGGAATAGGTCGAGTTCTGTGAAGTGTAAACTCGACCGATCAAAAGTCATTTTCAAGATCCAATCAGTATCGGTCAAGTTTGCAACTCGGCCGATGAACAGCCTGATGTGAATTTTGAAAAATGACTTTTGAGTGCTTAAACATTCGATCTAAGTACTCCTAATTTTTTCTAAGCTTAATTATAAGTCATACAATCATTACAAGTGATTTACCACATGATTCTAATTGTTTTACAACATATTACAAAAACGTTCACTTGTATTGACTTTGACTTGTCTTTTCTCCAAGTTAAGATGCGCAAGCTAGGGCATTTGGAGTGTGTCTATACCTAATTTGAAATCACTCAAGTAGAGACATTAGACAAAATTAATTGGAATTGTTTAGTCATCATCAAAACAAGGATTTAGTCAATTTAGACCTTGAGTCAACACAAATGTCCTCGTTCTTTTGAATATACCAAACTCTTATGCTAATGAAATTTCTTCTTCTACTTATATCATTGACTCCTTTGGTATGTGGCACAACAGACTTGAACATATAATTTAAATATGTACAACACATGAAATCTTTAGGTTTGCTAAAAGATATCCATGGTGTTGTTGATTTAAATAATAAATGTCAAGTATGTGCTAAAACTAAACCTAGAAAGAAACTATGTCCTCAAGTTTCACATAGAAATTATGAATTATTAGATTTAGTACACACAGATCTGGGAGATTTAAAAGGAAATTTTTCTAGAGGTGAAAAATTGTTCTATATTTTTTTGTACATGATTTCTCACACGTAACAAAATTATATTTATTACATTCAAAGGATGAAGCTTTTAATATGTTTGCTAAATATAAAACAGAGGTAGAAAACCAACTTTATAAGAAAATAAAGCGTCTTCACTCGGATAGGGGTGGTGAATATGATTGTTCTCCTTTTAATGATTTTTGTGTAACCCATGGTATTATACATGAATACAATTCTCCGTATTCGCCTCAGAAAAATGGAAATTGTTGAACGTAAAAATAGAACTCTAAAGAAAATGATGAATTCTAATTTAATTAAATCAAGAGCACCCAACAACTTGTGGGGGGAAGCTGTGACACCCTAATTTTCTTATCACATGAGCCGGAGCCAAATTTTTTTACTGAGGAGTGTTACTAACATGGTATGCATTATAATAATGATAGAAAATAACCATTATAGACTGTGTATAAAATAAATTCTCATAATTCTCTGGAAAAGGGAGATGGTTACATCAAACCTTGTAAGAAAATCATCACATGTGATGTAAAACATTGTACTCCTATCATAAGCTCTGGGATCGTGTAGATGGCGGCCCACGAAGCAAACCACCTAAAGTTATCTCTACATCATCTTGTCATGACGAACTCTTAAAGTTTTGTACCTATGGACATCTCGTCCCCAACCATGCATAAAGGAAAACCTAGGTTAGAGTAAATGCCATTGAATTCCAATAAGATAATTATGAATATTCTATAACTGAAAACTGAATTGATATCTGCAAGTTGTAAACATAAACTGAATCGATGTGTCTTATATTTACACCTTTAATCTTCTTGTGGCCACCATTATACGATAAGCCTTCCTGAATCGGCATATCTACACCCTGAATTGGTACCGAAGTACCTCTGAATTGGCACTACATGCCTCTAAATGACACTGAGGTGTCTCTGAATTGGCGTGACTATGCCCTGAATTGGTACTAAAGTACCGCCAACTTGGAGTAAACACTCTTGTGAATTGACAACATATGCCTCTGAATCGTCCCTAGAATAGTTGAATGAGGAATTATCATATAATGTCTTATGTGAGGGTCTGACTTAATTATCTTAGATCTAAACTTACTGAATTATGAATATGAAATTATCTTATACTAAAATTGAATACTTAAAACTAAACATATACTGAATTTTGAATGTAAATCTGAATTTGAATCGAATCCAAAAATATTTGAAAGTTTGTGTTACTTAACTGATGCATTGAAATTATTCTATTAGGAACTAAAATCTTTTTCAACTAAATTGAGTTCTTAATCTGAAATTCTCATTAAATCATGACTTAGTTACATTCTGGTGTCACATATATGGCATTTTTGTTTAAAGGCTTAAGAAGAAGACTGAAGTAAACTGAGAAATTCTGAATATCTGATAGTCATAAAAATCTAAAATGCTTGGAATTTGATAATATGAAAACAAAATTCAAAATGAACTAAATTTGGTTATTCTAAATATGACAGGATATGAAACTCTAAACTCTGAAAGTAACTTAATCTTTAAGTTACTTTGGAGGAAGGTGTAGGCTAAAACAAAATAGTAATGAAATTTAATGGACATGGCTGACTTACCTCGTTGGATATTGATGATTTCTTTAACATGTTCCTGACTCGTTGTCCCATAAGTTAATCACATAGACATCATTAAAGTTATATAAGTTCATGTGTATGTTCTCTCTTTCTATTTTTAAATCTCAAACCCCCATTACTTTTATCTCCTAAATTCAATTAGGGTTTCTATTTAGATGAAACATAACTCTGATATAGGTCACAACAAAACTCTCAATTGTAAATGTATATACAAAATTACATTATAGCATGTTTGGTTTTCTGGATTTTACCGTATTGGATTGTATTTTGGCATCCATTTGCAGAAAGTTTATGTTTGGTTTACAGGATTCTGGAAACAGGGCTAATCCCGGGATTTCCGAACATAATAGGAATCCCGCATTTTGGTTTCCATCAAAATTCTCCCGGACGCCAAAATCCAGCTGTCGCTGGCCCGTGGACAACAAAAAAAAATTAAATCATGTATTTTACAAATCCGGGAAACCAAACATAAAATTTGTATTTGCGGGATTTTGACAATGCAGTATTTTGCAAATACAAGATGATATAAATGTAGGATTCTTAAAAATTCAGCAAACCAAACGAGCCCTTTTATGGTTGGTGCGTGCTGGCCCTGCATTTGTCGGAATAGTTACTTCCACTCGCCACAGTGGACGTGCTTCTGGGACCTACGTGTCCGGTCTCGTCCTCCCCGAGTCACCGGCCTTCCTCCCATCGTGTTGTCTTGCGAAACAAGCGATTCATGGGGCTACGTTACCCACGTAGAAGGACAGAGAATTACATGAGAGAAGACGCGTTTCTCAGTGAAATTTCCCTTTGGCCGACGACGAAAATACAGGGGGAAGGTTCTCCTCCCTGACTCCGGCCGGGCCTCCACATCATTTGTACGTTGGTCTGCTTCTTCTCTCACGACGACGCGTAATGAAAGAAAGACCGGGTCGCTGGCCCACGCCCTCGGGTGGCGACGAACGTCTCGGTCGATCCCAGTCAAGTGTCGTACGTACGCCCTTGCACCACGGACGGTCGCTTGCAGACTCCGGTCCCCGGCCGCCACCAAGGATGTGGACTTCGGCGATGAGACTACTACCGGGGCCGGCAGCAGGCCCACGGAGGGAAGGTACCCAATACACCGCTCTAACTCTCTACTCTGACCAGTTCCACGCGGAGCAGGGGATCCGGACAGAGGAGCTGAGCTCCCCGGGCACCAACAACCCGGTGAAAAAAAAGTTCACTTGTTTCGGCGGTCCATCCGTTTCCAAAAAATAAACGATTCCAAGTATCAATAAAAATAAAAAATAAAGTCTGGGTGTTTGCGTGTGAGCAGCAGCAGCTGGGACCACTCGGGCGGCGATCCGGTTTGCTTGTTTCGCGCAGTCACACGGATGATTACCAACGACGAGTCGCCGGCGGCGTCAACGTCCTTTTTTCTAATCTCTCCTCCTCGCGTTTCTTGAAGGAGGGACTATCCAATATCCACGCTGTTGTGGCTATCGGACATGAGGAATCTCCATGGAAGTCACGCCTCTACCTCTCTCTCTCCTCGATCGGAGCCGCAACAATCCGCCGCCCAAATTTTAATTGTTTATTCAAGGTCCAGGCAGCGTCGGTACGTAGGTACATCAGCGGCGGTAGGGCTAGACTTGTTGTCGACTGCCAGCATCTGCATTACACATCAAAAATCATGTCAACTTATATATTTCTTTGTCTAAATTGGTACACTAAAAGCAACTACCGAATTTTCCTACCCTTATTTGTGTGGAGGTCACGACAAGTGTCTTCTTCTGTAATTGATGATAAGTTCACCGCACAAGCTTTTCTTTTGAATTTTAGAAACATATTAAAAATCCAGATTTTAATTTTCATCAATTTGAGTCGGTACTTGGTGTGGACAAATCTATGTATGGGTAAGTATTGGGTTAAGCTAGAAAGGAAAAATAAATAAATTTGAATTAGAATTATGAAGACACCTAGTTTATATGTAGATCAAAATTTGAATTCCAGCATGTGTGGTTTGGCATTTGTGTAATATTATTCTAATAATATAACTATAAACAATACAGTGTAGTCCATCCAATGCGGCGGCGGCGGCTCTGGTATTTCTCATGTGGGTGCCAGCTGACTAGGAAGGCTGAGGGCAGAGGCAACATCTACACCCAATCACGTCTGGCGCCGTGGGGCTCCACACCGCATGAATGCACCGTCGGCACGTCGGCATCACATGGGACCGGCACGGCCAGAACAGAAGTGAGGAGAGGGCTAATCACGAGGGTGACGGCCGGGAGGCGGCGTTAATGCGAGCCCCACGAGCTCCCAATCTGCGGCGGTCAGGCCAGCATCGCGGTCTTCGCCAACGTGTCTGTACTTGCGCTCGCTGCCACGCCGGTTGCTGTTGCATGAATATAGCCGGCAACGATCAAAACCGTGGGTGGACGGATCGGGACAGCAGACACCGACTGCCGACTGGTAGCTTGATAATAAATATAATCATCCGTGGCCGAGCACGGCTGTCTTGCCTTGCCTTTGTCCTACCCCTATACGCAACGCAAGCACACAGGCAGTGCACGGCGGCTACGGTTTCTATTCCTTGTGAGCTTTTGGTGAGATTGAGGCAGCCACCAATTAATTAAGAATAAAAAATATCTACTTCGACTAAGCCGCCTTTTTCTTTGTTTAGGTGTAACATATGAGATTCCATCATTGGCTTTATAATAAAGTTGATTTGAGACATTAGGTTTCCATCATTACAAGCTAATACGACAACAAAAACTTTGCGATATAGTTATGTCAATAGTTTAAATTCTGTGAAGCATGAATCGATTCCCGTATATATATATGGACTCAAGGATGCATTCTGTCATCTCTTGAATATTATATTTTCTAATTACTAAAGAAGGTCTGGCATCCGTATGCATCCCACAACTTGTCCTAACCCATGGAAGATATACATATATATATAATGCATCCCCTATTGGCCCACTTAAGACATAAGAGAGTAAATCCAAAGACTATCTCAATTAGTGAAGGGCAAAGGTAATATAAAAAAGTTGTTTGGAATCGGTGAAGAACTAAACCAAAATGCTCGAGATTGGACCAAGAACAAATTAAGCGGTTCGGTATGGTCTATGGATGTTTCCAGTTTCATCCTGTGAAGACTATGTTATGCTTATCCATGTAATTGCGATTTACCTAGTAGACTATATTTGCATGTTTAATGTGTTTTGGTCTCATGTTCATATGGGCTTCTTGATGGTGGATTTATTTGATACGTTAACCTCGGTGCATACACAATTTAAGTAGGGTCTATTGATTCAAAATCCTAGTTTGGTGTGGCCAAGGTATTCAGAAATCACTTCAATGTATGTATCAAATGACAAACATAAACAAGTAATATTATAGCAACGGATAAACCATGTTTTGATGTCTTGTTATAACTATAAAAAGAACTTCAAAATGGTATACTTAAGTGATAGGATTGTTGATGGAAAATATGTGTACGTATATCATGCAACCACAATGTGACGAAAATGAAATTTAGGTGGAAGTGAACCGACGATCGTATAGACCCAATATAATAACCTCAAGAAGATAGAGGAAAGAAAGATCACACTTTACGTGGAAAACACTCACAATGTGTGAGAAAAAAAAATCACGGGGCCAACAAAGGGGAACTCTACTATAAACAACAAAGATACAATTTTTCTTCTCAGGTTTTTACCTCAAACCTAAGAAGATACACCAACATGGAGAAACAAGAAGATACCACCGTAGAGAGAGATCCCTATAACCTACCACCCTAGATGTTCCCAAGAAGACACCCTTCCACAAAGTGCATAATGATAGATGGCCCAAATGAAGGTATTCAAAAACTACTACGGTATATGCACCAAATGACAAACATTAACCAATAATATAACAATGAACCAAGCATGTTTTGATGTCTTCTTAATTACAAAATAACTTCAAAATGATTTAAGTGAAAAGGTTGTTGAAGGGAAATGTGTACACATATATTATGCAATCACAAACAACAAAAAAGAAATGCACGCATAAGCATTACCGATGAGTGTGTCAACTCAAGATGATAACCAAAGAAAATAGAGGAAAGAAAGATCATATTTTACATGGAAAACACTCACAATATGTGTAGAAAAAACCACATGGACAACAACGGGAAAATCCACTATAAGTGTTCTTTCCCCTTGACTTGAAAATCTTTTGGCTTCTCCATGTAGATTTCCTCAGCTAGATCAATGTAAAGAAACATCGTCTTGCCATCCATGTTTCTAAGCTCCACAGTGTAGAATACACATGAATTGTAAATTTAATAAAAAAATATTGTATCATGAGAAAATTAACCAAATTCTCTAAAATATGGTTAAACATAGCTTAAATTGATTTTAATCATATTTATATATCTAAACGGGGGTTCATACACTCAATTTTAGTGTAATTAGAAGGGGATATACTTATTATCCTATAATAAGAATGTTAATTACAAAATTTATAAAAGATCCTATCAAATTTCTCTAAAGTTGAGAATCAACACAAAAATCATAGCATGAGATACTTCCTAGATGAAAGAATGAGAAATGAGAGAAAGATGAAAAGATTAAGATTTTTCTCAACATTCAAAAATATTTTGGAAAACTAATAGTTGTAGTTAAATTAAAAGAATGAGAAGAGAAGTAAATAATTTACTAGATTCAACTTGAATTTTCAGAAAAAACTTGACCTAAATCAACTCTAGGTCAAAGTGCAACCAAAATATGACCAAAATCGCATCTCTAGCTCCAACCACGAATTCTAGAGATGAAAAGTGCTTTCTGAAGTGTTTCTAGTCAATCTTAGGCTTATATGTCAATTTGAGGTGGTTGGTAATTTTACTAAAGCGCTCATAATTGAATTTTTTTCTTTAAATTTTGTTTTTGAAAATAATAATTCAACCGAGCTTGAGTATTTGATCCACAAATCTGATACAAAAATGTGCTAAAGATTCCCATTTCTTTATAGAGTTAAATACTAATTAAAATTTGCTCGTAAGAAACAAAAATTAATTTCATAAATTTATTTACAATAATTTCATCATTTAAGGTTTGTTTTTGGGCAATTTTAAGCAAAGAACTCTCATTTCAGTCAATCTAGGATTTTGCCTACCTGTACCCTATCTAATGAATTGTAATTGGTAGATAGAATGTTCATGATGTATAAAAATCAACAAATGTGATTTATACCGATTTGGTGAAGTCACACTATTTAAGCAAAAAAATCACAATAAAAATTAAGAAGGGTTTATGTTCTCACGACATGATAATGTGACTGAGGTTATTTTCATAGGTGATGATCCAAAGAGAATTCATGTGGAATTTCAAAGAACTATTTGGTTAGTACAGTAGTAGGGAAAAAGTAAAGTGGAGAATTTAATTGAAAAACTTGAGCTATTTTGTCTTGTGTGGAAAATATTTATTTACAAAGTTACATCCTATCCAAGAATTTCATTCCATTTGATTCAGTCAAATTGTATTTTATAATTAAAAAACTTATTTCATTTCAAGATAAATTTCTTATACCAATCCATTTCTTTCATTATTCAATAGTTTATTTTCCTCCAGAAAAAGAATTCAATGAAAAAAATTATGAAAAAAGAACATTTCATTATTTTATCAACTACTTCAAATAAATAAAATGACACTTATATGTATTAGATTTGATGAATAATATTTTTTATATGTCCTGATACTTATGTGTTCATGTCTATGTCTCTTTTCCTAAACATTCTTGAAAAAAAACACTTTTTTTTATAATTTTCTTATCTCTCTCCTTCTATGATTCTACTTCTCCTTCCTTTTTCATTTTCTCTTCCCCTCGCATTTCATCATCACATCTTGGAACATGGTTTACACAAATAATTTCATCCACCTTAGTCTTGTACCACTTGTAAGAAATGAAAGAACTTCACAAACTACTATGAAGTAAGACCTTGGATTGGATTGGATAGCTTGCAGTGTCTTATAGTTGTAACGACCAAGACCCTCTATCCAAGGCTCTAGTAGAGTTTCAAGAATGATGACTGGCCCCACAGACCACCACTAGCCTTAACTGCACCCTTTTATCCACTCACGCACAAGCCAGGATCAACTTCTCGACTGGTCACCCATCCTAGTACTACTCCAAGCTGAGCACACTTAACTATGAAGTTCTTTACAGATGGGCTACTGGAAAAGGAGGTGCACCTTGGTGATATGGGTAGTCCAATCATTCCTTTTAAGATTATTTTATCTAAGGCTTCAAATCCTGGGATGTTACAATCTCCCCCACTTAGACTCTTGACGTCCTCGTCAAGGCTCAACTATATGGCCTCATAATCTGACCCCATTTTAGTGCAGACCCATGGACACCCAACTCCCGGTCACAAAATATCAGTGCAAGGATGGCTACGTCAGCTATGGACATTCCTTTTCTACATGCCTGGACTGCACAGCTCAAGACTGGCATGCCACATGCCCATGCAGGCCCCATCTACTGGAGGGGTTATGAGTTTGATACCATTTGTAATGATTGAGACCCACTGTCCAAGGATCTAGCAGAGTTTTAGGAATGATGATTGGCCCCACAAACCACCACTAGCCTTAGCTGCACACTTTTATCCATTCACGGGAAAGCCATGATCAACTTGCCGACTGGTCACCCATCATAGTACTACTCCAAGTTGAGTACGCTTAACTATGGAGTTCTTTAGAGATGGGCTCCAAGAAAAGGAGGTGTACCTTTGTGATATAGGTAGTCCAATCATTCCTTTTAAGATCATTTTATCTGAGGCCTCAAATCCTTGGATGTTACAATCTCGCCCTCTTAGACTCTTGACGTCCTCGTCAGGGCTCAACTATATGGCCTCATAATCTGACCCCATTTCAGTGCAGACCCACAATGGCCCATGGACACCCAACTCTCGATCACAGAATACCAGCGCAAGGGTGGCTACGTCAACCATGGACAACCCTTTTCTACATGCCTGGACCGCACAACTCAAGACTGCATGCCACATGCCCATGTGGGCCCCACCTACTAGAGGGGTTATGACTCTGATACCATTTGTAATGATCGAGGCCCATTGTCTAAGGCTCTAACAGAGTTACAGGAATGATGACTGGCCCCACAAACCACCACTAGCCTTAATTGCACACTTTTATCCACTCACACGCAAGCCAGGATCAACTTCCTGACTGGTCACCCATCCTAGTACTACTCCAAGATGAGCACCCTTAACTATAGAGTTCTGTAGAGATGGGCTCCCGAAAAAGGAGGTGCACCTTGGTGATATGGGTAGTCTAATCATTCCTTTTAAGATCATTTTATCCGAGGCCTCAAATCCTCGAATGTTATAATAGCACTACCTAGTTTTTGGGAAATAGGGGCACAAAGTATAGCAGTGGAAATAGTAATTTTATGTATGAGTATTCCCATAATAATAAGATCACGTCAACTACTATGAAATAGGAAAGATGGTTTAATGAGTTATACCTGGTCCTGGAGCCTGCGACCACAACTCGCTGTAGTTGCAACTGTCTTCTAATAGCTCTTAGACGGTGGATGTGCAACTCCTGGTCTTCACCATATACGTCGACAAGGACATCTTATGCAGTGACTCCTATGGTCTCACCACAAACTGTAGGTTGACGTTCCTCTCCAAGCAGCAGCCAAATGACTCATTCCTCTAGATTAGTCCATACGGACCAACCAGAACTTTGGTCGTCCTGCTCGAACGGACATGATGGAGTTGTCCCTCCTATTGGTGTACTAGTCACCAACTTACTCTCCCACAACAATGATCCTTAGTTGTTCTCTCCCATAGTTATCCCTCGTTGGGTAGGACTTTCTTGGGCTCTCTTGCTTACTACAACCAGAGAGTACAACAATTATTAGAGAAACTGATACTCAATTGTCTATGTTATTGTTGTACTCTAGGAAGCCCACTGTACTTCTTTATTTATAGGTGGGGTTAGGGCCAGGGTTCCTAGTCTATTCAGGATATGTGCGGGAGTGGAAGGAATTGGAAGATCTTAAAATTTTACAACCTGCGAACCATGAGATGCTTGTTTTGCAGTTTCCCATCACATATGGATTAGGAAATTAGTTTCCAATTAATGTTAAACATTAATTCATTGCATAACAAGAATTGTACAATCAAAATGATCAAATTTTCTCACGAATCTAGAAAGCTGCTAGAACCTTCCTTCGACCCAATTGGGCCGATCAGTTCACCAGGTGAACTGGTCATCTCGCTCAGCTAGGCTGATTTGTTCACACAGTGAGCCGATCGGTTGGGTCTTTTTCATACAAAACTTCAGGCAATTCAGTTCCTGATCAGCTTGACAACCCAAACGGTCGCTCACTCTATGAGACAATCATCTGGTGCACCAAACGTTCGTCTCACCCTATGAGACGATTGGATGGGGTGCATTGAGCTGATCTATTGTGTGAATTGAGTACCTAAACACTTTCATAATCAATTCAATCATCATTCAAGATTAAACTGCTCTTCTAGATGAATTCCTTTGTGTGTGACCCTATAGGTCCCATATCACATTGGTAGTGTAACACCCTTGACCTGGGTTATGGCTTAACCCTAGATGATTTGCTTAAGTAAGTTTCTTACAAACTTTTTCTTATCTTTTGAAAAGTAATTAAGTCCCGTTGTGAAGTTTATTTTCAAAACTGAACTTATATGCAAACTATATGTGCATTATATGATAATCTAAGTGATAAGTACAATTTACCCAAGAAGAAGGGTTATACTGCAAATGTTGCATGTCGAATGTATTCTAAGTGTTTTTAATATCATGAAAGATAATATGATGCTAAGTGGTGGCTTGTGTAAATACTAAATTCTAAGTGAGAACTTATGTAAACAATGCTAAGTTCTTGGTGTATCAATTATGGTACAAATTTGTAATATTAACAAAATATAGGGTTAATGTGTAAATTGCCACCTTTAGATTGTTTTTACTTTCACCTAGTATTATCTAGAGGAGAGAGAAAGAAGGAGACAATACGTTGAATCATCCTAAAGTGTTAGCACTCTCAATAATGAAAAGACCAAGAAAATACATAAGTTGAAAGTTATGCACATAAGCCATATCGAGTTAAGGACTTAGAGTAGAAGTCCCTATCGACCATAAAGCCATAAGAGAGTCTCCTATCGTTTTGTGGGTTTTAGAATTTACCCATGACGGGCAAGGCACTTCAAAGAATAAATATAAATCAACTAGCAACTTGTCTTGGAATGGATTAAGTTGAATATTATAATATATAGTTAGTGGAAGAAGACTTGCCCTAGAAGATAACTCAAGAGTCGACCCTTATCTTCTATATTATCCTTGGACTTTTATTTTTGCATGGCAAGATAATATTGGCATGTATGCAAGAGTATGTGTCGACCTTGCATGGCTAGGTGGCATGAAGTAATTCAGGCTAATGACACCTATTACACTATTCTCTATAAACCCAAGTATAAATACCTTGCCCTTCACTTGTTAGTAAGATTTTTGAATCTTGATAGTACTCTTCCCTCTTGTATCGAGCATACTCTCTTGTGTCATCCATAGTGAAGAGAGTTGAGTGGTGAAGCTTGGTATCAGATCCTAAGGTTCACTGAGTCTAAAAATACATAGGATTAAGTTTGTTGAGTCTATTCTAGTATCCTCCAGTATATCTTATAAGAAATTCTCCTCGTACACGAGAAGAAGTAAAAATCAAAGATGGTTGGAGCACATGAAGAAAACGCTGTTGAAAGCAATGTTGCTGAACCAGGAGGTGATGCAAGGGATTAGGCTAGAGAAGAACTAGTGCCCGGGAATCCCCAGATTGACCAAACTTTGTTAGAAAGCCCAGCTTTTCATACTCTTTTCAGACCGATCTTGAATACAATGACACACATGGCTAACTAGATACCAGTACCAGCCCCTAATACATCAGGGGTCTAGTGAGAGACATGGAACTGGTAAGACTTTTGAACGGTTGCATCGAGTAGGAGCCACTGAGTATGCTGGCACAGTTGACCCAACATATGCAAATTTATGGCTAACTGAGATAGGGAAAGCCTTTAGGATCCTTGATATCCCAGAAGCTGATAAGGTTAAGCATGTTGTATACCTTCTGAAGGAAAGCACTAGTCATTGGTGGGCCATCGAAGAAGAGAAAAGACTGGGTGTTGAGATCGGATGGTAGTAATTTTGACAAGAGTTTGTCAGTAGATACTTTCCCAAGACTTATCTTGATGAGAAGATTTTGTAGTTTGAACGAATTAGACAGGGAACAATGAAGGTTAGTGAGTATGAAGCTACGTTTATAGAGCTTCTGCGGTTTTCTCCGCACATGGACACCACAGATGAGGAGAGAATTCAGAATTTTGAGAAAGGTCTGAACGCTGAATTGACCACACCTGTGTCTGCTTCAGAGAATAAAGAGAGGTTTGCTACCTTTGTGGAGTCAGTTAGATGGATAGAGAGGTCCGTGATAGAGAAATGAGAGGCGAATAGTAGGAAAGCACCTGCACAGTTTCAGAATCAAAGGTTTAGCAGCTTTAAGAAACCAAGGTTTACTGCACCCGTGGAACCTCAGAGGTTCAATACTCAGACACAGTGGACGTCTAGCTGAGGTTGAGGCCGTAGTTTTCCATCAAGTAGATCTCAGAGTTCAACATCAACGTCAGTAACAGGACCGTCTAGGTTGCAATGGGATAACAAAGTCTTCTATAGGTGTATACAAACAAGTCATGTGATAAAGGATTGTCCAGTTAGGGATGTGGGAGTGACCCAACCACCAAGACAGAGTTAGCAATGCTCTCAGAGTCAACAGTTCAGTAGTGGCACTCAAGGACGTGGACAAGCATCTCAGGAAGAATCATCTACACTGGCCAATAGAGGATGAGGTCGGCAAGATGCAATGATAAGATTCTACTCTATGAATCAATCAGAGGTTGTGGTTAACCCATGAGTTGTGACAGGTCAGATGGAATTATTTCATTCTGATATGTCTTCATCATGTTTTGTGTTACACCCCGATCTCACATTACCCACTAATCATGAGATTAGGGCGTAAGAAGGATTAACACGTCACAAAAAAAAAAACCACACTTAACCTTTTCTTTTCTTAGTCACATTAAACATACCAACAGGAAAATCTTACAAATTACTTAAAGACTGAAACTTACACAACTTGCGGAGGCATTTCAAATTTTTACTTGCTAGAAACATAAACAGAGTAATTGTCATATTACATTTACATGCGGAATATAAAGTTGACAGTTAATTACAAAACTGATTTACATATTAAACACACTCTCTCTCCACACCATCTCCCAAGGACCGAGGGGAAAGGACTAAGAGACCGCTATCTAACTAACTACATATACCTTCTACTGACTAGGGTGGTAAGATCCTTCAGATTCCTAGAACTGTCGCTGACCTAAAAATGTTTGAGTAGAGGAGTGAGCCTACTCGCTCAGTGAATAGTTTTTTTTTCATTTAACTATCACTAAATAACTCGTCAAGATTGTTAAATTGAAATAAAGCATAAGAACAATACTATACAGAGCAGTTCTAACGACATAGTGAAACTAGCAGATAGTACATAACTATGAAGCATTTAATATCAGGATTTGCATACCTTAAACATAAAAACAACTATCGAGATTTTTGCACAGTGATTCTAGACTCTTAATATTTTAAATTACTGTGGTTCTACATGATTACATATTTTATTATGCCCCAATCATATGCAGTGCACTCTGCATATAAAGATCTGTAGCGAACTACGATCCCACCATACAAGACTTAGCGACACACCCGGGAAATGCTAAGTCTGACTGCTCTCGTCCTGGTCTGCTACAGAACCATAGGCTCTCTGGCCTCACGACACTCTCAAAGAGTGTAAACTGGACTCCTCCTACCTAATCACACAGGAGGAGTGTCGAGCCGTGCCCATCTGGACTGTCCTCCAGTAGGTAACACGACTACTCGGCCATCTGGACTGTCCTCCAGTAGGCCTCACAAAACTACTAGACCATCTGGACTATCCTCCAGTAGGTCTCTCTCTCCAACCATCTGGACTGTCCTCCAGTAGGTTGCCGACCGTCTGGACTGTCCTCCAGTTAGGTCGTTTCATCCCCTTAAGATCGCAGACCGCACAAAGGGCATTCTACGGTGTTAGGGCACCTAAATCTAACATTTTTATTATACTCTTGAATATAAACTGTGCAACATTCAACAAACTACTCAACAGGTACAAAAGCATTCTCAGAGCTAGTCAAATATCTAGATTATCCAAAACATACACAACAATATTTCTATTCCAATAATTGTATTAAGCACTTTTGGTTTCCATTGCACCAAATAAAATCATTGAACTGTTCTACACTGATCAGAAGCTGTTCTAGATCATATATAACCATACAGAAGCAATTTATAAAATAAAATTCAAGTTTCATCAAATACTGATAAAACGCCTGATAACCACTGATATCAGTGCAAAAATGCACAGTTTACCGAAAAATTCCAACGAAGGAGTTAAATGATGATAACTAAATGAACTCCTACTCACTGCATTTCAAACTGTCCGGGTTCGACTGGAATTGCGTCCAGGGGGTTGTCTTCAACCTCCGAATAGCCCCAATTTGAACCTACAGTAATCCAACAATACCCTGCTCACACGTACAGGTTGGAATCAAGCACCCTGGGTTGCTGATTGGGAACCAGAAGCAGCGGAATCCGGTTTGGATCTCAAGGACAAACTCAAAGCGGTTGATTTGATGTTGTTCTTTGCTCAGAATGGTCCTGGTTCGGACCTGCTACTACAAGCAGCCGTTCCTCTCACATACAGGTTGAAGGAGGAGCTCGGATTGGTTGCTGGTCGTGGCTAGGGCTACGGATTTGTGACCTAAACTCCAAGGCCAACTCCAATTAGCTCATTCTTACACAACTGGGTGCACCCCATGGCCTCCCTGGCCGTACGAAGCAGTAGCTGCTGCTGCTACTTGCCGCTGTCAAGGTGGCTAGGCGGCTAGCTAAGCAAGGTGGAGTGAAGGAAGGAAGAAGAAGAAAGAAGACAGTGAAGAAAGAAAGAGGGAGAAGAGAAATTGGCTGTTGGGAGATTGAGCTTAGGATCGCCCATGCGATCCTGCTCCTGGGCGGAAGTCGGCCCTGTGCGCCGACCCAAGAAGATGATCGCTGAAATATGATAAGCATAAAGGAAAGAAAGAAAATAATCGTTTATAAGTGAAAATCTTGGAAAATTTGCTAAATTGACCCCAGAAATTGGAAATCATCATAACTTTTTCCTCGGAGGTCCAAATAACCTGATTTCTTTTGCATCTTTTCAAGTGTGAGATCCTCTACAATCCCAAGGCATGAAAGCATGCTAATTAAACTATTTCACTGGTTCAAAGCTCTAATTGCATCAGTGATTAGTTACCTTAACTTAATCATCTTAAATATGCACTAATCATAATACTTACAGATTAACTTTGAAACGGGTCATAACAATCTCCCTCCTTTATAAGAATTTCGTCCCAAAATTCCTAAAAGAGAAGGAAACTTGTTACACATCTCAGATTCGAGCTCCCACGTAGCTTCCTCTAAGTTGTGGTTCCTCCACAGAACTTTCACTAATGGTATTTCACGATTCTTAAGCTTCTTGATCCTCCGATCAACTATCTGTATTGGTCCCTCAACATAGGACACATCTGATCTGAGCTGTGTAGGTTCTAGGTCCACTATCTTCTCTGTACCAGGGTAACATTTCTTCGGCATCGATACATGAAGCACATCATGTAAATTAGCCAATTTGGATGGCAATTCAAACCTATAGGCTACAGGTCCAATCCTCTCAATGATAGGATACATGCCCATAAACCTAGGAGTCAGTTTTCCTCTTTTACCAAACCTCAACACTCCTTTCCATGGTGGAACTTACATATACACTTCATCACTAACCTCAAACTCAAGTGGTCCACGTCTCTTCTCAGCTTAACTCTTCTGCCTGTCCTATGCAGCTTTCAACTGTTCTCTGATCACTGTAATCTTTTCAGTGGTCAAATCCACTATCTCTGGTCCAAGAATCTGCTTTTCACCTACCTCATATCAACACATGGGTGATCTACACTTTCTACCATATAGAGCTTCATACGGGGTCATACCAAGACTGGAATGGTGACTATTATTATATGCAAACTCTATAAGACTCAAGTGTTCTTCCCAACTTCTACTGAAATACAAGACCCATGCTCTCAGCATGTCCTTAAGAATTTGAATGGTCCTCTCTGACTCACCATCCGTCTGTGCGTGGAAAGTTGTACAGAATCTCAACTTTTGTCCACTGATTTCAAAAACCTGGATGTGAACTTAGGATCCCTACCTGATATAATTGAAACTGGAATACCATGCAACCTGACGATCTCATCCACGTATATCTTAGCCAACTTTAGTACATCAAATGTTGACTTAACATGAAGAAAGTGAGAAGACTTAGTCAGTCTATCCACAATCACCCCTATAGAGTCACAACCTCTAGGTGTCCTGGGCAACTCTATCACAAAATCGATTGTGATATGTTCCCACTTCCATTCTGGTATATGAAGGGATTGCAAGGTACCTGCAAGTTTTTGATGTTCGGCCTTAACTTGCTGACACACACTACATCTAGCCACATACTCAGCTACATCCTTTTTCATACCTGACCACCAGTACAATTCTTTGAGATTCATGTACATCTTAGTGTTACCTAGATGCATGGCATACATCGATACATGTACCTCCTCAAGAATCTGTTCTTTCAAATCACCATCTCCAGGTACACACAACCTTTCATGTTGATATAGCAATCCGTCATCTGAAAACCTGAACTCTGGTCTTGTTCCCTTTGTCATATCCTGCATGATCTACTGTAACTCACTGTCATTCTGCTGAAGTTCCTTGATCTAATCATAAAAAGTAGGCTTGACTTGCATCTGTGCAATCAAACCACTCTGCTCTATCACTTCTAAGTCTAAGTTCAACTTTCACATTTCTACTAGCATGTCTCTCTCGAAACATGCCATAGAGAATGCATCAGCTGTTGAACTTAACTTCCTGCTGAGGCATCAGCTACTACATTCGCCTTTCCAAGATGATAATCTATCGTCACATCATAAAGATAGTGACGCCATGACTTAAGAGCATGAACTACAATAGCTAACTCCAAATCATGTATCCAGTAATACTCCTCATTCTTTACTACTTACTTCCTGTTATTACTGTAAGAATTTATTTCATAACACACTTCACTTATATTATATTTCTTCTTTTGTTCAAAACACACACTTATTACATTTCAAATTTATATCTTACTCTTTTCTCCGAGTCATTTTCATATTGTGTATCTACCTTCCAGATTAGCTACCTTTAAACCCTGGATTTTATTAGTGCTAGCTTACCTTTCATAGTGCAAATCGTATGATCTTGTTTTATAGAGATACTAGTATTCAAGGTCAAATCACTAGCGACATCCCTTGAGCTACTACAACTCTAAACATTCTAGGGTTTGGTCCTTATCAGTAACATAGCATTATTGTGATGTGACTTTACTCCCTTAGTTTGAAAACCAAACTTTGGATCTCATAAGTTTTACTAAAGTCTTTCTTATCTTATCAATGGAATTTCCTTTCTCTTACTTAGACATTCAGATAAATTACATTCTCAATTTACCTTGCTAGGGTTTCATCATCATATTGTGTGTCATTATTTCATTCACTTGGACGTTTCTAACATGGTAGTTATGCATCATATATGATTCATTCATTTTTTAAATTACACATTTATTCTTTATTTTAGGAACTAGTTTGTTAGTCTATAGAGACTTAGAATCCAAAGGTAGTATGTATGAATGTATTAAATTTCAAAATAAAGATATACATGCCATACTCTCAATTCTGTCATGTAATTCTCATTCTTTAATCAAGGTCATCATTTCTATCATTTCTCTTGATTCAACTAAATTTCTTATCCTGGTCTTATGATTTACATAAGGCTCTATATTTCTATGTACTTATTGTATACTTAACTCTTTTCTTCTAATTTCCTTTTGCTTTGAAGTACATAAAAGTATTTTACTTTATTGCATAATCCATTCCATGGTTGATTCTTACTATCTTAGCCCTTACATATTTTTCGCATATCTTTTCCATATTCTCATATTTAGAGTTCATATAATACTAATCAATGAATTTAATCTGAACATTATATCATGTTCCTTTATTTCCAATTAAGGATTGCTAATATGAGGTTCCAACGTTGAGCCTCCAATATCAGTTCCAACAGATTCTTAGCTATTCTAATCTTTCCCATATGTTTCAACATCTTAGTATATGTACATCCTCACTATGATACTGGTCTAAATTATCCAGAGTCTACTTTTATTTACTGTTAATAGGAGTCATTAGATCCCGGTAACACATCCTGCCAGCCGGACCAGGCCGAACCTATAGTCCTGAAGCCAAGAGCTACTCAAGATTAACCAACTCCTATTAATCTCAAACATGTGGAACGAATATCCACTTAGGGAAAACTCATTTAAACATAACTTCTGGTCTACTTAATACAAAGAATATAAAGAATAAATAAACCAATTTATGACGCACAACAATATAAAAGAATCATTTATATTCTATAAACTGAAAATCTAAATTCATACATATAAGAGCATTTCTGGTGATCTCCAATCAAATAAGCAATATAAAGCAAGAGTTGTATCACATTCTATGTTTAATCTCTTACTCCTGCATTAATTTCCGATTTCTTAACCCTAATATTTCTAGGGTTTCTCTCTAGCCTATCCTTCCTCTGCATACCTGGCCAGGGCATCCAGAGAAGAATAGATAGAGTAGCTTAATACTGGTCAATCTAAGTATTCAGACACCTGGCCAGGGTATCTAAACACTCAGACCTCCCAAAGCTAAAGACATCACTTCTTATTTTTCTCACTTATAACTCTATCTTTCGACCCTAATGATCCCTGATGATTCAACATAAACTCTTTACTTGGTTCTCGTGACCACGTCCTCTTCCTGCCATCTGCAATAGTATAACAGAACACTTCCTGTTAGAAAATTGCAGTTAGAAGGAAGACACTTAAGTCCTAATCCTATTGGTCTCTTTTCGTCCCCTGACCTTGACTTAGAGTAACCATGTACTCAACCTATGCTCTGATACCAAAGTTGTTACACCCCGATCTCACATTACCCACTAATCATGAGATTAGGGCGTAAGAAGGATTAACACGTCACAAAAAAAAACCACACTTAACTTTTTCTTTTCTTAGTCACATTAAACATACCAACAGGAAAATCTTACAAATTACTTAAAGACTGAAAATTACACAACTTGCAGAGGCATTTCAAATTTTTACTTGCTAGAAACATAAACAGAGTAATTGTCATATTACATTTACATGCGGAATATAAAGTTGACAGTTAATTACAAAACTGATTTACATATTAAACACACTCTCTCTCCACACCATCTCCCAAGGACCGAGGGGAAAGGACTAAGAGACCACTATCTAACTAACTACATATACCTTCTACTGACTAGGGTGGTAAGATCCTTCAGATTCCTAGAACTGTCGCTGACCTAAAAATGTTTGAGTAGAGGAGTGAGCCTACTCGCTCAGTGAATAGTTTTTTTTTCATTTAACTATCACTAAACAACTCGCCAATATTATTAAATTGAAATAAAGCATAAGAACAATACTATACAGAGCAGTTCTAACGACATAGTGAAACTAGCAGATAGTACATAACTATGAAGCATTTAATATCAGGATTTGCATACCTTAAACATAAAAACAACTATCGAGATTTTTGCACAGTGATTCTAGACTCTTAATATTTTAAATTACTGTGGTTCTACATGATTACATATTTTATTATGCCCCAATCATATGCAGTGCACTCTGCATATAAAGATCTGTAGAGAACTACGATCCCACCATACAAGACTTAGCGACACACCCGGGAAATGCTAAGTCTGACTGCTCTCGTCCTGGTCTGCTACAGGACCACAGGCTCTCTAGCCTCACGGCACTCTCAAAGAGTGTAAACTGGACTCCTCCTACCTGAGCACACATGCGGAGTGTCGAGCCGTGCCCATCTGGACTGTCCTCCAGAAGGTAACACGACTACTCGGCCATCTGGACTGTCCTCTAGTAGGCCTCACAAAACTACTAGACCATCTGGACTGTCCTCCAGTAGGTCTCTCTCTCCAACCATCTGGACTGTCCTCCAGTAGGTTGCCGACCGTCTGGACTGTCCTCCAGTTAGGTCATTTCATCCCCTTAAGATCACAGACCGCACAAAGGGGATTCTACGGTGTTAGGGCACCTAAATATAACATTTTTATTATACTCTTGAATATAAACTGTACAACATTCAACAAACTACTCAACAGGTACAAAAGCATTCTCAGAGCTAGTCAAATATCTAGATTATCCAAAACATACACAGCAGTATTTCTATTGCATTAATTGTATTAAGCAATTTTTGTTTCCATTGCACCAAATAAAATCTTTGAACTGTTGTACACTGATCAGAAGATGTTCTAGATCATGTATAATCATACAGAAGCAATTTATAAAATAAAATTCAAGTTTCATCAAATACTGATAAAACGCCTGATAACCACTGATATCAGTGCAAAAATGCACAGTTTACCGAAAAATTCCAACAAAGGAGTTAAATGATGATAACTAAATGAACTCCTACTCACTGTGTTTCGAACTGTCCGGGTTCGACTGGAATTGCATCCAGGGGGTTGTCTTCAACCTCCGAATAGCCCAAATTTGAACCTACAGTAATCCAACAGTACCATGCTCACACGTACAGGTTGGAATCAAGCACCCTGGGTTGCTGATTGGGAACAGGAAGCAGCGGAATCCGGTTTGGATCTCAAGGACGAACTCAAAGCGGTTGATTTGATGTTGTTCGTTGGTCAGAATGGTCCTAGTTCGTACATGCTGCTGCAAGCAGCCCTTCCTCTCACATACAGGTTGAAGGAGGAGCTCGGATGGGTTGCTGGTCGTGGCTAGGGCTACGGATTTGTGACCTAAACTCCAAGGCCAACTCCAATTAGCTCCTCCTTACACAACTGGGCGCACCTCATGGCCTCCCTGGCCGTACGCAGCAGTAGTTGCTGCTGCTACTTGCCACTGTCAAGGTGGCTAGGCGGCTAGCTAAGCAGGGTGGAGTGAAGGAAGGAAGAAGAAGAAAGAGGACAATGAAGAAAGAAAGAGGGAGAAGAGAAATTGGCTGTTGGGAGATTGAGCTTAGGATCGCCCATGCGATCCTGCTCCTGGGCGGAAGTCGGCCCTGTGTGCCGACCCAAGAAGATGATTGCTGGAATATGATAAGCGTAAAGGAAAGAAAGAAAAGAATCGTTTATAAGTGAAAAACTTGGAAAAATTGCTAAATTGACCCTAGAAATTGGAAATCATCATAACTTTTTCCTCGGAGGTCCAAATAACCTGATTTCTTTTGCATATTTTCAAGTGTGAGATCCTCTAAAATCCCAAGGCATGAAAGCATGCTAATTAGACTGTTTCACTGGTTCAAAGCTCTAATTGCATCAGTGATTACTTAACTTAATCATCTTAAATATGCACTAATCATAATACTTACAGATTAACTTTGAAACGGGTCATAACATTTTGTATCTATTTTGATTGATTCGGGTGCTATGCATTCTTTTATCACTCAAGAAGTGATTCATGATTATAATATGATTTTCAATCCTAGAAAGGATACTTTTTTATTAGAAACTCTATTAGTCGGATCTGCGATGTTGCGGGAGGTATGCTCTCCTTGTGTTCTTTGTTTCTTAGAACACATCATTCAATTGGATCTTATACCACTTGAAATGCATGGGTTTGATGTAATTCTCGAGATGAATACCATAGAGAAGTATAAAGTTGTCTTAGATTGTGGTTCCAAGCATGTTGTGTTTACATACAGTGATAAGACATGGGTCTTTTAGGGGGATAGAAAGATTCTCCCAACCTGTCTAGTATCAGCTATGGTAGCAGAGAAGTTGATGAGACAAGGATGCTTTACATTCTTAGCACATGTGGTAAATACCAGAATAAAGAACCCTAGTCTCTTTGAAGTTCCAGTTGTCAAATAATTTGAGGATGTGTTTCCCGAGGAACTTCCAGGTGTTCCTCCACCTCGAGAGATTGATTTCGAGATTAATCTTGTTCCGGATACGCAACCTATAGCCCAAACACCTTATAGGATGGCGCCAGATGAGATGGTAGAGCTTAAGAAATGGTTGAAGGATTTGCTTGAGAAAGGTTTCATAGAACTGAGTACTTTTCCATGGGGTGCTCCAGTTCTTTTCATTAAAAAGAAAGATGGGTCTATGAGACTATGCAAAGATTATAGACAACTTAACAAGGTGACCATTAAGAATAAATATCCTTTATCAAGGATTGATGATCTGTTTGACCAGTTGTGTGGTGTAATGGTGTTCTCTAATATAGATCTAAGGTCAGGATATCATCAGTTACGCATCAAGGAGAATGAATACCTAAATCAGCCTTTACGACAAAGTATGGTCACTATGAGTTTGTAGTTATGTCGTTCAGACTAACTAATGCACCAACTGCATTCATGGAGTTGATGAATCGAATCTTCTGGCCTTTCATTGATCAGTTTGTAGTGTTTTTCATAGACGACATTTTGATATATAGTAGAGACAGTCAACAACACGAACAACATTTTCATCAAGTTTTGACCTTGTTGAGACAACATAAGTTATATGTTAAGTTTAGCAAGTGTGAATTTTGGTTATCAAAAGTACCTTTTCTTGGACACGTCATATCTTCTTTAGGTATTCGTGTTGATCCTAAGAAAGTAGAGTCTGTTGTGGAGTGGGAACAACCTAAGACACCGATTGAGGTTCACATTTTCTAGGTTTTGGTTCTTTGTGTAAGAGTTTATTAGAAAAAGGATCTATGTGCAAGATGGTTTTAATTTTTAGTGATTTTGTTAATTTGGTTGTTTTAATAATTATGCAATTTTTACTGGTGATGGCTTGATTTGTAATTATGAGAACAAATTTTAGAAATATCATTCTTTATTATTATCATCATCATCATTATTGTCATCAGTATCCCAATCCTAATCAAAAATCCCCACTACTTGTAAGGCTTTTGTCAATTGTTCTCTTACATCATCTAATTCTTCCATCGTATAGGGAGTATGTACATCTAATAACTTTTCACCTGTAGTGAAGTCACTGGTTTTAATCACCTACAAAGAGAATGACGTATATATATAATTAATACTATATAAGAAGATTGATATATTTCATATTATTTAATGAGACTATATATAATACCTGTTGTATGGTATCGATTTCCATTACAACATGTTTGATAATTAGGTCCATATATCGTATCACATAGTATGCACATTCCCAACTGTTATCTTGTTTAGCACACTATAAATTGAAACATACAAAATGTTCAAACATACAAACAAGCACAGTTCACATAAATAATATATATACATTGGAGTCAGGAAATTACTTTCACATTTTCCCAAATTAGTAACTGTTTCTTTTTCTTGGAGATGTTTCCTCCAGCTTTTTTGAACTCTCTTAAAGCCCTACATGTTAGTGTAACACATTAAATTGCATAATTAAATAGTAATGTAATAACAGATGTTAACGAATATAAAAATATGAAATATTTCTCACATGAATAATGGCCTTTTCATTAGGTGTCCATATAATGTGTCCAATTCCTTCCCCGCAGGATCTAGATAATAAATAGTGAACGTCTTAGGGACAATAAATAGTAACTCCAAATGCCTACCTCTAGAGGTAAGAAAATTAAAAATTAATAACTCAAAATCGACAATAAAAATGTAATTATCTTAAATCCAAATTATAAATCAATTGTACAGGCCATTCCCATGTATATGATGAGCGTTTTTAAGGTGTCGGGGAACATCATTGAAGACATCACCATAATGCTTCCTAATTTCTGGTGGGGAAGCAAAGACGATACAAGGAAGATGCATTGGGTCTCATGGACAGAGATGTGTGAACCAAAAAGTAATGGGGGACTGGGATGCCGTGATCTTAATGTGTTTAACGATGCTTTCTTGGCCAGACAAATCTGGAGGCTGGTTAAATCCCCACAGTCTATAGCTACCACAGTGTTGAAGGCAAGATATTTCAATAGAGGGGAGGTTCTACAAGATCAAAGAGGGCACGACCCCAACTATATTTGGCACAGCCTTTGGGGGGCAAAAGCCATCATCATTGAAGGGTTGTGACGAAACGTTGTGCCATTTTCTAAGGTACGCATTTGGGATGAAAACTGGATAGGCGATAGACTCAGGAATGGCTTCCTTAAGGAGGATTATAGGGGCTACCTCCCAGCTAATGTTGGGGAGCTAATGACGAGGGATGCTGAGGCATGGAATGCACCACTAATAGCAATGTTGTTCAGTTGTGAACAGACTGAAGAAAAATTAAGAACTCCTATTTCCCCCCTAAAGGATCTTGAGTTTTACTGGTACCCTACTTCTGATGGGGTCTTCAGTGTACATTCAACTTATTGGCTAGGATGGAAAGGGCACCAAAACAGAAACGAGGAGGGGAGAACTTTGAACAACCAGGAGATATGGACACGAATCTGGCATACTGAAACCCGTCCCAAAATTAAACATTTTCTCTGGAGGTGCTATTCAAATCAACTTCCTACAAAGAGGAACCTCTTGAACAGGCATATCTGTGATATAGATATCTGTGAAGTATGCAATGAGGAAAGTGAAACTACTATTCATGCTCTAATCAAATGTAAAGATGCCAAGACTATTTGGGATGTTTCAGAAATTGGTCAGGCAGTAAGGGGGGCAAACGAAACTGATTTCAAGGAATTGATCAGTTGGTTCAGCACTCAAACGGATAATGCCACCTTCATTACCTTCACAGCCACTTGCCTTGCTATATGGATGAGCAGAAATGAAACCATCTTCAGCCAGGAGCCAACCAATCCAATGGTCACAGTGCACAACATCCTTCATTGGACTGAATCTTTCAAGAACCATAGCAGCGTGGGTAATGGTTTACCCCCAAAAACTATGCACAACTACTGGAAAACACCCATCATACATCCCCTTAAAATGAACACCGATGCAACCTTCTTAAGCGGAAACAAAATTAGCTTGTCTATAGTTTTAGAGACAAAGATGGCGCCTTCCATTCTATGGCGGCAAAAACGCTGACTTGCAAGTGGCCTGTTATAATAGTCGAAGCATATGCGGTCCTTTTCGGTATCCGACTTGCTAAGCAGATGAACCTGAAGGACTTGAAGTGGAAATGGATGCTCAAAACGTCCACAGACTGCTGATCAACAAGAAATTTGGTTTAAGTCCTACTCACCAGCTGTGCAAAGAAATTGTCAGCTATGCTCAGGCTTTCGAGGGACTGTCTTTTATCCATACTCGACGACAAGGGAATATCGTTGCGCACAACCTAGCTAAGATGGGTCTCGGGTCTGATTATGATTGGGTTGCTACTTGTAATTTCCTTTATCTACCTCCAGAGCCTATTGTAAGCGATGTTGATTAATACAAAAGGCAGTCTTCTTTTCAAAAAAAAACTTACTCAACATTGAATGGAGCTATTATCACCGTCTTTTTTTTATCAAAATATTTAAAAGTAGTAGAGCAGTATGAGGTAATTGGTGAAGGGTCTTTATCTACAAGACTGATCAAAGATGGAACTAGAAATCTCACATGGGAAAATAAAAAATCTTTATAGATCCTGTATAAGTGGCTGCAAAACATGTATTATGTATGCATTGATATATAAGAAACCAGATCACTGTATATAAGATAAGGTATATGGATGTATAAATAAGATCTCATAATATCCATAGCTCTATCATAGATGTATTCAACCAATCATAACGAAACAACTCCAAAATATCTTGTATAAATAGATTGTTATCGTATGATTCACCTGCAACATCCTCCAGAATAGAAACATTTATAGGAAAATTTGGGTTATGTTCGCCTATCCATATTGCCATACCCCTACAATTAGGACTAACGAGGCGTATATGTGGGCTCCGATCTCCAAACCATGGATTAATCCCGATTTAAACACATGCGGAAGCATTCGGTAAACAGCGGAAGACGAAAATCACGGGAAAATAAAACTTTTTCGAGATTAGAGCTTGAAACCACAAACCTTTTCCATAGAAAAAGGATTTAACTGTTTACAACTCAGACCAATTACTTCTTGAGTAATTACATGCAACATGCTTACAAAATTTTCTCAAGAATGAACCACAAAACATTTCAGGACCTGAGAGTACAGAGGACATCTAGGACTTTACTCTAACTACACCATGAAGCAGACTAGATCTCCACCTGAGATAGTTACTGCTCCTGATGCTGCTGCTGCTGGGATTGTTCACCTGAGTTCTTATTCCTCCGTCTTCGACGACCACCTAAAAAGTAGAAGTCTACGGGGTGAGACAATTATACACAATTGCCCCAGCGAGAGTTATAACTCTCCATTAGGCTTTATAAGCAAGGCAGGAATAACTAAAGCATTAAGAGCCTTCAAGATATTCACTAGCAGTTCTATGATAAGCAGAGTTCAATCAATATTAACAATATGAGAACCTCCATGCTATTCAATGATAACATCAATCAAATAACTCGTAGCTAACTTTAATAGATATGTTACGCTATTGATTACGTTTTTCAAACATTATTGTTATGCCCTGTGGAGATGAGGTATACCACTCATACTCCAACTGATCACTGAGAAGTCGCATCAGTATCATACATAGGTCATTAAGAGAGCCGGATTCTTATGACCTCACCTTCCTCAGTCAGTTAGAGGATTGATTGTTTGACATCTGGCGGGATGTCTATGTAATAGCTCACCAGGGTACTCTGGTCCTTCGCTATTTTTAGAGTTACAGTGGCATTCTGTACTCTCTTCGCTATCGGAAGATTTCTTATTTATCTTTCACCGATACGGGGTTTATGTCTTTAAGGGAGTGTAGAGATACAGCTCACCTTTAAAACTTTGGGGTGGGGTTTGATGAACTACTAGAATCTACATCATCCACTCACCCTTTCTGTTATAGTGAAGGTATGACGGACTACGAGAATCTACATCAAATACCTACACTAGGATGTCAGGTTCTACACATCCATGTACCCCACATACTCAACAATATGTGCTCCAGGAGTTCCCTTAGGAAAACCTGTTTCACCATCATTTAGACAACTGACAATGATGGATCTATGATCAGGGCTCTACATTTCACTTGATTAGTTAGGTACATTCAGTATTCCAATCATCATACAGTAACACAACTATATATGAGAATACAAAATGTAGCAGGCCTAACTTATCACAATTATCAGATATTCATCTTCAAGTCATCTGTCAAGCATGACCTTGATAACATTTATGGCTCTTACAGCCCATAAATCGCAAAGGATGTCACTTAATAGTGCATCAAGATGGTTCACTATTCATAAAGCATAAGACATGCTTTCAATGAATATAACATGGTATTCCATACCTGGGTGTGACCATCATCTCATAACAACCTGCATGGTTAATTCAACAGATAATTGTAGATAATTTAGTAAATAGGGATATATTCCCAATTAGGGTTTCACTTGGATTCACCCTCAACTAGTGTTTCACATGGAATCACCCTCAAATAGGGTTCCACATGGGATCACCCACAACTAGGGTTCCACATGGAATCACCTTCCATTAAGGTTCCACTTAATAACCCTTACAATCAGGGTTTACTATTCATCTTTCATGTCATCGCCCTAAAATTAGGGTTTACTATTCACTCCATGGTGAATTGTACTCATTACATCATCATGTAAGAGAAACATCATCATTAAGACTCTTAATTATCATTAAGATCCATTAGATATCATCATTAGGGTTTCCATGACCTCACATAGGTGGGTCATTCCCTAATCATGCACCTTCATGTGTAAAAGAAGTATCTTACTAGAGATTCCTCCTAAAAAGGGCACTTTCTCTCTCTAGGATACTTTCTCTCTCTAGAAACACTTTCTCTTTCCTCTCTCTAGTAGATGGTGGCAACACCACTCTGGATTAGGTTGAGACAAGTCTCCATTGACTGATATGAGCCAAAGCATCAACATCATGTGATTAGGGTTTGATTAGATTAGGGTTTTACCCCTTTAGACCCCTCGAGGGTATTTTGGTAATTTGCCACATGATCACCATCATGGGTTAACTCACTAATCACATAGTCCCTTAATGACCTAGGTTACCATTAGGGTTTAGATGGAGTCATCATTAAGCCATTGGCACCATCAAATGGTTAAGCATAAATCACCACAAATCTCCAAGTGGTTTCCAACTTTCAAACGATCTCAACCATCCAAACGGTCTTGAGACCGTTTGATCCTCAAACGGTCTTGAGACCATTTGGTCTCAAACGGTCTTGAGACCGTTTGGAGGTGAGGACCGTTTGGGAAGTTTGACTTCCAAACCGTTTGGAGCCTCAAACGGTTTGAGGTCGTTTGGACCAAACGACCTTGAGGTCGTTTGAGCTCAAACGGTCTTGAGGTCGTTTGAGCCCAAACGGTCTTGAGGTCGTTTGAGATCAAACGGTCTTGAGACCGTTTGGTCTCAAACGGTCTTGAGACCGTTTGGGTCCAAACGGTCTTGAGACCGTTTGGCCCAAATGGGCTCAAACCGTTTGGACCTCCAAAAGGGTTCAAAGATCACCAAAATTTATAGATAAGTGTGTTGAAGCCCTCAATTGGTTAAAGCTATGCTAACCACTTACAAATTGAGTCAATTAGGGTTAGCCTTAGCCACTTAGTCATCAAATTGACCCTCAATTGCAAACCAATTAGGGTTCAATCGTTCTCAACTAGGGTTTCAAATTGATTGATCATCAATGTTCAACAGTGTGAATCAATTCAAGGTTGAACCTATCAATTGACCTCCAATTGGGCTCAAACTTGGCCCAAACGGTCTTGAGGTCGTTTGGACATCACCCAAACGGTCTTGAGACCGTTTTCCCAAAGTTTGACCAAGATCCAAACCGCTTTGACTCAGGTTGAAGTCCAATTAGGTCAAAATCATCACTTTTCAATCAATGCATCAATTTCCTACAATTGGACCCTCAAACCACTAGATTAACTCAACCCTAAACCTTCAAACGGTCTTGGATTGTGCCCAAACGGTCCTAAGACCATTTGGAGGAATCCCCAAACGGTCTTGAGACCGTTTGGGTCCTTCAACCCAAAACTCAACAAGATCTATGTGTTAAATCAGCACTTTTTCACCCGATTAGGGTTCCATGTTGAAGTGCTTTCAACTCCCAATTGGTTAAGAATTAGGCTTTGATTCTTTACAGGGATGAAATTCAACCTGTTGGGAACAGACCCTCAAACGGTCGTCCCTTGGTCAATGCCCTCAAACGGTCTTGAGACCATTTCAATCCAAACGGTCTTGCAAGACCGTTTGAGAGCAAACGGTTTGAAACCGTTTGAACCCAAACGGTTTGCAACCGTTTGGACCAAAAGGATCCAAGACCGTTTGGAAAAGAAACATAGGGAATCACGCCCCTCATCTTCAACCTCTTGCAAGGTCGGTTTCTCCACTGGTTTAATTGCAATCGTGCAAAGAAGAAGGGAGATAGAAGGAGATATACTAGCAAATTTGCAAGGAACAAAGCATGATTATAAAGCACAAGTTCAGAGTTATAAAACCCGCCTCAAGTTTGATCCTAAAGCTCCAAGACTCTGAGGTCCAAGCTCTAATGGCGTCCTTGAGCTTCCACAACTCGATCAGGGATGAAAACTCCAAGGAATCGAAGCTTTGGTTGGCTAGAGCAAGAAGACTAGTTAAGCTAACCATGAAACCAACCCTAGAAAGTGAAAACCACCATGAATTCGAGCTAGACATGAGGTTTCTTACCTAGAGCAAGCTACTTCGTCTCCCTGTTCTCCAGAGCAAGTCCTTGGCCGTTTAAGAAAGAAAGGAAGTGAATGGAACAGGGAAGGATCGTTTGCTCGTTTGCAAAAGAAAGGCTTTTATAGTTTTAGGCTATTTTCTAACATAATGACCCTTTTAAAGCCAAAATTCGCATCTAGGTCCCTCCTTGCTCAAGGGCACGTCCAAGCCCATCTAACCTTATGCAAATCTTATAAAAACTCAAGATCTAAGGGTATAGGAATCCAACCTTCAACTAGGGTACATACATGTTAGGGTCTTGTACCCATTTTAGGTGATTTCTACCACAAAGATCATTTTTCTTATCTGATTAGTGAATGATGTAACTCTTTCATCATTTCTACTCTAAATGATGACAAGAGTCATAAAAGATGTTCTAGATGGTGAAATTACAAGTTGGACCCCTCAATTTGGGTAAATTGCAATTTATCCCAAATTAGGGTTTCTGAGCTTGGGGATTGCTTCCACAGCTGCACCTTGGTGCCCAAGCTTGGGAAATCCCTCAAACCTCATCATAGACATCCCCATGATGTCTTAACATCAAAGGAACATCTTATCTTGTGAATTTTGCAAGTTCAACCCTTAAACTGGGTAATTTGCACATAGGTCCCTGCATACAACATAATGCTACAACTTTATGCAAAAGGAGCAAGATATGAAAGTGAATGTCCCTAAGGGACTTAATTACATGCCAGGGAGTGTTCACAAGTATAATAATTACATATTTAGGCAAAACTTCCAGGGTTAGGTCATAACCCAGGTCAGGGGTGTTACAAATTCTTTACCCCTCAAAAGGATTTCGTCCCCGAAATCGATAAAGCATATTATAAGAAAAGAGTAGGATATTTTCTTCTCATCTCATCTTCTAGTTCCCAAGTGGCTTCTTCAACACCACGATGGTTCCAGAGGACTTTTACAAGGCTTATATCCTTCTTCTTTAACTTTTTGGTTCTGTTATCGAGGATTGATACTGGTCCCTCCTCATATGTTATATCTTCATTCAACTCTACTTCCATAGGCCGTAGAACTGATTCAGTATCTGGGTGACATTTTCTCAGCATGGAAATGTGAAACACAGGGTGCAGCTTCTGTAACTCCTGGGGTAACTCTAGTCTATAGGCTACCTTTCCAACTCTTTCAACAATTGGATAAGGTCCCATAAATCTAGGAGCTAACTTCCCTTTCTTCCCAAAACGAAGGACTCCTTTCCAAGGTGAGACCTTGAGATACACTCTGTCTCCAACTTGGAATTCTAAGGGTCTACGACGTTTATCGGCATACGACTTCTGTCTATCTAGTGCAGTCTTCAGCTGTTGTTGTATAACTTTAATCTTTTCTGTAGTTTGCTGCACAAGATCAGGGCCTAACAACTGGTGTTCACCAGTTTCATACCAACACAAGGGTGATCTACAACGTCTACCATATAAGGCTTCATATGGTGCCATATCAATGCTATGTTGATAGCTATTGTTATAGGCAAACTCTATCAAGCTTAGGTGTAGATCCCAACTCCCGGTAAACTGGAGAGCACATGCTCTCAACAGATCTTCTAAGGTCTGTATAGTCCTTTCTGACTGTCCATCAGTCTGAGGATGAAAGGCTGTACTAAACCTTAGCTTGGTGCCTAGGGCTCTGTGTAACTGTTCCCAAAAGCGACTTGTAAACTGGGGACCTCTGTCAGAAACTATAGTGACAGGAACTCCGTGCAAACGTACTATTTCTTGAACATATATCTGGGATAACCTCTCAGTAGAAAAGGTTGTTTTGACAGGCAAGAAATGGGCTGTTTTTGTCAACCTATCAACAACTACCCAAATGGAATCATGTCCTTTGTTTGTCCTGGGTAGGCCAACAACAAAGTCCATGGTCACATGATCCCACTTCCACTGTGGTATGGGTAAGGGTTGCATTGTCCCTGCAGGTTTCTGGTGTTCAGCCTTAACCTGCTGACACACAGGACACCTCAGAACAAACTCAGCTACATTCTTCTTCATCCCAGGCCACCAATACATATCCTTCAAGTTCCGATACATCTTGGTGCTCCCTGGATGCATAGCATACATTGAAGAATGAGCTTCTTCCAGGACTAACTTCCTCAGGTTATCCACATCTGGCACTATCATTCTTCCATGATAGCATGCCACCTGGTCATCTGACTCATGAAAACCTTCTCGTTTCTCATCACCAAACTCAGATCTAATCTGCTGTACAAAAGCATCTACTTGTTGAGCCTCCTTTATCTGCTCTCTCAGGGTAGGTTTAATCTGCATCTCAGCTAACAGACCAGCTAACAATGATGCCTTCAACTGCACATTGTCTTGTCTTAAAGAGATAAGCATATCTCTTCTAGAGCATACTAAAGAACTTAGTTGTGCCCTATTCATGGTTGATGTTGCTGATTTCCTACTCAAGGCATCAGCAACCACATTGGCTTTGCCTAGATGGTACTCAATTGTACAATCGTAGTCCTTGATTAACTCCATCCAACGACGTTGCCTCATATTGAGCTCATGCTGAGTGAAGATATACTTAAGGTTCTTGTGGTCTGTGAAAATCTGAAACGTTTCTCCGTAGAGATAATGTCTCCAGATTTTCAAAGCATGAACCACAGCAGCTAACTCTAGATCGTGTGTTGGATAATTTTCCTCGTGTTTCTTAAGCTGTCGGGAAGCAAAAGAAATCACTTGGTTATCCTGCATCAACACACATCCAAGTCCATTCTTGGAGGCATCACAAAAGATTACGTATTCCTTTCCTTGCTCAGGCAACACAAGCACAGGTGCACTTGTCAACCTCTCCTTCAACAGCTGAAAAGACTGTTGACACTTATCACTCCAAGTAAAAGGAACATCCTTCCGGGTTAACTTGGTCAAAGGTAAGGCTATAGAACTGAAATTCTTAATAAACCTTCGATAATAACCAGCTAACCCCAAGAAACTTCTAATCTCCGTCGGTGTCTTCGGTTGTTCCCATTGCAATACAGACTCTATCTTTGCAGGGTCAACACGAATTCCCGAGGCAGATACCACATGTCCAAGGAAGGATACTTCAGATAACCAAAACTCACACTTGCTAAACTTAGCGTATAGCTTATGCTCTCTTAGCAAGGTCAAAGTCTGGCGAAGGTGTTGCTCATGCTGCTGAGCATCCTTACTATAAATCAGTATATCATCTATGAAGACGACAACACACTGATCGAGGAAAGGTCGAAAGACTCTATTCATGAGTTCCATGAATGCAGCCGGTGCATTGGTTAGTCCAAACGACATGACCGTGAACTCATAGTGACCATATCTTGTCCTAAAGGCAGACTTAGATATGTCACTGTCCTTAATGCGGAGTTGATGATATCCAGACCTTAAGTCTATCTTAGAAAAGACTGTTGCACCACGCAACTGGTCGAAAAGATCATCAATCCTCGGCAAAGGATATTTATTCTTTATCGTTACTTTATTGAGTTGTCTATAATCAATGCACAACCGCATCGATCCATCTTTCTTTTTAACAAACAAAACCGGAGCACCCCAAGGTGAGGTACTCGGTCGGATGAAACCCTTCTCAAGTAACTCTTGAAGCTGTTTCTTGAGTTCTGCCATCTCAGCAGGCGCCATCCTATACGGAGTCTGGGCTATGGGTTTCGTATCTGGGACCAAATTGATCTCAAAATCAATTTCCCGGGGTGGTGGTATACCAGGAAGTTCTTCGGGAAACACATCCTCGAATTCCCCGACTATCGGAACTTCAGCAGGGTTGGAACTCTCCTTGGTAACATCTACCACATGGGCTAAGAATGCGTAGCATCCTTGCCTCATCAACTTATCAGCAACCATAGCTGATACAAGACAAGTGGGCAGAATCTTTCTTTCACCTTGAAAGATCCATGTGTTGCTTTCATCAGCAAACACTGCCAGCTTGGATTCACAATCCAAGACAACTCGATACCTTTCCAAGGTATCCATCCCTAGGATTATATCAAATCCTTGCATGTCAAGCGGTATAAGATCCACCTGAATGCGATGCTTAGAAAAGGAAAGTACGCAAGGAGAGCATACTTCCTGCAGAACAGCAGACCCACTCAACGGGGTTTCCAACAACAACTTATCTGCCCTATGACTAGTTGTCAAATTGCAGTTACGAATCACTCTTCGAGTGATGAAAGAGTGCGTAGCACCCGGGTCAATCAAAACAGATACTACACAAGATTTAGACATATCAGAATATAAAAGTTCCATCTGACCTGTCACCACTTGTGGGTTGACCACTGCCTCTGGTGGGTTCATAGCATAGAACCTCGCCGTAGCCTGTTGCTGAGGTGGTGCTGATGATCCAGCTTGAGACGCTTGCCCGCGTCCTCGTCCTGTTCCTTGAGATTGTCCTCCTTGTGATCCCTGTTGTCCTTGTCTCGGAGGCTGTGTCACACTGACGGGTCTAGATCGGCAGTCCTTCCTCAAATGTCCCACCTTTCCACAGTTGTAACATCTTCTCTCTTGTGGTCCGGTGACAGACATTGAGGTAGAACTCTGTGTCTCCCGAGGCGGTTGTCTTCTTCCTCTACCTCTACTAGGAGACCACGGAGTCTGAGAACTAAATCTAGATGGTGGAGGGTTAGGTGCAGAGGATCTAGGCTGCTTAGAGTCCCTAGATGAAGAACCCTGGAACTGTGGATATCTTTTCTGAGTCTGCCTCTTCTCAACCACAGATCTCTCTATCCTTTGGACTGACTCAACGAAGGTAGAGAATCTTTCGCGGTTCTCTAAGGTAGACACAGGGGTAGACATGTCAACATTCAACCCCCTCTCAAACCTTCTGATTCTCTCTTCCTCTGTGGCAGCCATATGCGGACAAAACCGCAATAGCTCCATGAACTTAGCTTCATACTCGCTAATGTTCATCATTCCTTGTCTCAGTCTCTCAAACTGAGAGATCTTCTCGTCTAGGAAAGTCTTTGGGAAGTATCTATTAACAAACTCCCGCCGAAAATCTTCCCACGAGATCTCTACTCCAGGCCTCTTCTGCTCTTCCATGTTCCACCAGTGACCAGCACTTCCTTTGAGAAGATAGACAGCATGTCTAACCTTCTCAACTTCAGGGATGTTGAGGATTCGGAAAGCCTTCTCTAACTCAGTCAACCACAGATCTGCATCTGCGGGGTCAGCAGTCCCGTGGTACTCGGTAGCTCCGACACGACGTAGTCGCTCGAACGTCTTCCCGATACCTTGCCCTTCTGGCTGGACAGGTGCCCTAGGTGCAGGCATAGGCAACCTGTCGGTTATATGTGTCATGGCAGTCATGAACTGCCCGAACATCATCTGGGCTGCTGGATTACCCATGTCAGCTGGGTCAAACTGGGGTGGCTCTCTGGGTTGTTCTGGTACAGGTTGCTCCACCTCTGGTACTCTTGCACCACCTTGAGGTGCACTGGCACTGCTCTCTTCCACATACTCATCATGTGGCTCAGACATCTTAAGTATCTTCTTCTCCTGAGGAGTAGAAGATTCTATTAGATAAGGAAGGAATACTAAAGATAGACTCGACTTCCTATGTCCTATGCCTCTGTAGACTCAGCGAACCTAGAGCTCTGATACCACTTAATTGTGGGCTCCGATCTCCAAACCATGGATTAATCCCGATTTAAACACATGTGGAAGCATTCGGTAAACAGCGGAAGACGAAAATCACGGGAAAATAAAACTTTTTCGAGATTAGAGCTTGAAACCACAAACCTTTTCCATAGAAAAAGGATTTAATTGTTTACAACTCAGACCAATTACTTCTTGAGTAATTACATGCAACATGCTTACAAAATTTTCTCAAGAATGAACCACAAAACATTTCAGGACCTGAGAGTACAGAGGACATCTAGGACTTTACTCTAACTACACCATGAAGCAGACTAGATCTCCACCTGAGATAGTTACTGCTCCTGATGCTGCTGCTGCTGGGATTGTTCACCTGAGTTCTTATTCCTCCGTCTTCGACGACCACCTAAAAAGTAGAAGTCTACGGGGTGAGACAATTATACACAATTGCCCCAGCGAGAGTTATAACTCTCCATTAGGCTTTATAAGCAAGGCAGGAATAACTAAAGCATTAAGAGCCTTCAAGATATTCACTAGCAGTTCTATGATAAGCAGAGTTCAATCAATATTAACAATATGAGAACCTCCATGCTATTCAATGATAACATCAATCAAATAACTCGTAGCTAACTTTAACAGATATGCTACGCTATTGATTATGTTTTTCAAACATTATTGTTATGCCCTGTGGAGATGAGGTATACCACTCATACTCCAACTGATCACTGAGAAGTCGCATCAGTATCATACATAGGTCATTAAGAGAGCCGGATTCTTATGACCTCACCTTCCTCAGTCAGTTAGAGGATTGATTGTTTGACATCTGGCGGGATGTCTATGTAATAGCTCACCAGGGTACTCTGGTCCTTCGCTATTTTTAGAGTTACAGTGGCATTCTGTACTCTCTTCGCTATCGGAAGATTTCTTATTTATCTTTCACCGATACGGGGTTTATGTCTTTAAGGGAGTGTAGAGATACAGCTCACCTTTAAAACTTTGGGGTGGGGTCTGATGAACTACTAGAATCTACATCATCCACTCACCCTTTCTGTTATAGTGAAGGTATGACGGACTACGAGAATCTACATCAAATACCTACACTAGGATGTCAGGTTCTACACATCCATGTACCCCACATACTCAACAGTATGTGCTCCAGGAGTTCCCTTAGGAAAACCTGTTTCACCATCATTTAGACAACTGACAATGATGGATCTATGATCAGGGCTCTACATTTCACTTGATTAGTTAGGTACATTCAGTATTCCAATCATCATACAATAACACAGCTATATATGAGAATACAAAATGTAGCAGGCCTAACTTATCACAATTATCAGATATTCATCTTCAAGTCATCTGTCAAGCATGACCTTGATAACATTTATGGCTCTTACAGCCCATAAATCGCAAAGGATGTCACTTAATAGTGCATCAAGATGGTTCACTATTCATAAAGCATAAGACATGCTTTCAATGAATATAACATGGTATTCCATACCTGGGTGTGACCATCATCTCATAACAACCTGCATGGTTAATTCAACAGATAATTGTAGATAATTTAGTAAATAGGGATATATTCCCAATTAGGGTTTCACTTGGATTCACCCTCAACTAGTGTTTCACATGGAATCACCCTCAAATAGGGTTCCACATGGGATCACCCACAACTAGGGTTCCACATGGAATCACCTTCCATTAAGGTTCCACTTAATAACCCTTACAATCAGGGTTTACTATTCATCTTTCATGTCATCGCCCTAAAATTAGGGTTTACTATTCACTCCATGGTGAATTGTACTCATTACATCATCATGTAAGAGAAACATCATCATTAAGACTCTTAATTATCATTAAGATCCATTAGATATCATCATTAGGGTTTCCATGACCTCACATAGGTGGGTCATTCCCTAATCATGCACCTTCATGTGTAAAAGAAGTATCTTACTAGAGATTCCTCCTAAAAAGGGCACTTTCTCTCTCTAGGATACTTTCTCTCTCTAGAAACACTTTCTCTTTCCTCTCTCTAGTAGATGGTGGCAACACCACTCTGGATTAGGTTGAGACAAGTCTCCATTGACTGATATGAGCCAAAGCATCAACATCATGTGATTAGGGTTTGATTAGATTAGGGTTTTACCCCTTTAGACCCCTCGAGGGTATTTTGGTAATTTGCCACATGATCACCATCATGGGTTAACTCACTAATCACATAGTCCCTTAATGACCTAGGTTACCATTAGGGTTTAGATGGAGTCATCATTAAGCCATTGGCACCATCAAATGGTTAAGCATAAATCACCACAAATCTCCAAGTGGTTTCCAACTTTCAAACGATCTCAACCATCCAAACGGTCTTGAGACCGTTTGATCCTCAAACGGTCTTGAGACCGTTTGGTCTCAAACGGTCTTGAGACCGTTTGGAGGTGAGGACCGTTTGGGAAGTTTGACTTCCAAACCGTTTGGAGCCTCAAACGGTTTGAGGTCGTTTGGACCAAACGACCTTGAGGTCGTTTGAGCTCAAACGGTCTTGAGGTCGTTTGAGCCCAAACGGTCTTGAGGTCGTTTGAGCTCAAACGGTCTTGAGACCGTTTGGCCCAAATGGGCTCAAACCGTTTGGACCTCCAAAAGGGTTCAAAGATCACCAAAATTTATAGATAAGTGTGTTGAAGCCCTCAATTGGTTAAAGCTATGCTAACCACTTACAAATTGAGTCAATTAGGGTTAGCCTTAGCCACTTAGTCATCAAATTGACCCTCAATTGCAAACCAATTAGGGTTCAATCGTTCTCAACTAGGGTTTCAAATTGATTGATCATCAATGTTCAACAGTGTGAATCAATTCAAGGTTGAACCTATCAATTGACCTCCAATTGGGCTCAAACTTGGCCCAAACGGTCTTGAGGTCGTTTGGACATCACCCAAACGGTCTTGAGACCGTTTGCCCAAAGTTTGACCAAGATCCAAACCGCTTTGACTCAGGTTGAAGTCCAATTAGGTCAAAATCAGCACTTTTCAATCAATGCATCAATTTCCTACAATTGGACCCTCAAACCACTAGATTAACTCAACCCTAAACCTTCAAACGGTCTTGGATTGTGCCCAAACCGTTTGGAGGAATCCCCAAACGGTCTTGAGACCGTTTGGGTCCTTCAACCCAAAACTCAACAAGATCTATGTGTTAAATCAGCACTTTTTCACCCGATTAGGGTTCCATGTTGAAGTGCTTTCAACTCCCAATTGGTTAAGAATTAGGCTTTGATTCTTTACAGGGATGAAATTCAACCTGTTGGGAACAGACCCTCAAACGGTCGTCCCTTGGTCAACGCCCTCAAACGGTCTTGAGACCGTTTCAATCCAAACGGTCTTGCAAGACCGTTTGAGAGCAAACGGTTTGAAACCGTTTGAACCCAAACGGTTTGCAACCGTTTGGACCAAAAGGATCCAAGACCGTTTGGAAAAGCAACATTGGGAATCACGCCCCTCATCTTCAACCTCTTGCAAGGTCGGTTTCTCCACTGGTTTAATTGCAATCGTGCAAAGAAGAAGGGAGATAGAAGGAGATATACTAGCAAATTTGCAAGGAACAAAGCATGATTATAAAGCACAAGTTCAGAGTTATAAAACCCACCTCAAGTTTGATCCTAAAGCTCCAAGACTCTGAGGTCCAAGCTCTAATGGCGTCCTTGAGCTTCCACAACTCGATCAGGGATGAAAACTCCAAGGAATCGAAGCTTTGGTTGGCTAGAGCAAGAAGACTAGTTAAGCTAACCATGAAACCAACCCTAGAAAGTGAAAACCACCATGAATTCGAGCTAGACATGAGGTTTCTTACTTAGAGAAAGCTACTTCGTCTCCCTGTTCTCCAGAGCAAGTCCTTGGCTGTTTAAGAAAGAAAGGAAGTGAATGGAACAGGGAAGGATCGTTTGCTCGTTTGCAAAAGAAAGGCTTTTATAGTTTTAGGCTATTTTCTAACATAATGACCTTTTAAAGCCAAAATTCGCATCTAGGTCCCTCCTTGCTCAAGGGCACGTCCAAGCCCATCTAACCTTATGCAAATCTTAGAAAAACTCAAGATCTAAGGGTATAGGAATCCAACCTTCAACTAGGGTACATACATGTTAGGGTCTTGTACCCATTTTAGGTGATTTCTACCACAAAGATCATTTTTCTTATCTGATTAGTGAATGATGTAACTCTTTCATCATTTCTACTCTAAATGATGACAAGAGTCATAAAAGATGTTCTAGATGGTGAAATTACAAGTTGGACCCCTCAATTTGGGTAAATTGCAATTTATCCCAAATTAGGGTTTCTGAGCTTGGGGATTGCTTCCACAGCTGCACCTTGGTGCCCAAGCTTGGGAAATCCCTCAAACCTCATCATAGACATCCCCATGATGTCTTAACATCAAAGGAACATCTTATCTTGTGAATTTTGCAAGTTCAACCCTTAAACTGGGTAATTTGCACATAGGTCCCTGCATACAACATAATGCTACAACTTTATGCAAAAGGAGCAAGATATGAAAGTGAATGTCCCTGAGGGACTTAATTACATTCCAGGGAGTGTTCATAAGTATAATAATTACATATTTAGGCAAAACTTCCAGGGTTAGGTCATAACCCAGGTCAGGGGTGTTACAGTATAGGTCCCTTGTAAGCCAACTAGGTACTTCAGGAGGTGGAGGTGGAAGATGAGATGTAGTGGGTGTCTTCCTTTTGACCTATATATATAATTTTAAATCAATTGACTCATATATATACACTTCAAAATTAACGTAATGTAAATTTACCATACAATATTAGTATAGACAACATCCATTTTGGGCCACAATATCACTCTGCCTTCTGCTTCACCAAGCATTTCAGAATCTGGGTGGACATATGGCAATTGAAGATCCCTCTAATTGGGGAGTATATGTATCAGGCTCACACAAACAACACCATCTGGTACTGGAGTCCCATGAAACATGTCCCCTACAAGGGGTGGGTAAGTCTCGGCCTCTGCAACGATAAATTCTTGACTTTTTAGATGGCATGGCTTCAACCCCTACAAATTTACGTAAAGAATTTTATATACATATATACATAAACATATCATCTTGAAAAGTCTAGATACTATGTCATAAAAATACTTACATCGGACGTGCTAGGTGGGTCTACATGATTACTCCCAACCTCTACAGTAGGAGAAGAGCGGAACACCACAAGTACTGTCTGAGTGGCAGCTTGAGACGCCTTCCACTTTACCATTACTTCTTAGATTCTCTTATTAATTAACTCATCTACCTATACATCAAAAAAAGAAACACTAGCTTTTGATTATTGAATTCCCTTTCGCAATAACATTCTAAAAAAAGAATAGGTTACCTCAACATTTGATAATCTCGCTTTTGGGACAAGTTTGCATTGTGATGGCCCAAAGAATGCTTTCATGCCCACACCAGTGCCTACATCCTAACACATCCAAGATGCTCTGGTTTACCAAGAGCAACTATCAATTCATCCCTTGTGCCCTCAGGGATGATCTTTCCTTCCTTCCTCTACTCGTGAAGCTCCCGCTAATCGCATAAATAGAAATTGGTAAGTAAACATAACAATAATCAATATAGATTTATCTAAGATTTAAATTTTACCATTTTTGCAGCCGCCTCAGCAGTTGCGGGCTTGGTTATATCTCCTTTCTTATTTTTCCTCCCAACTATCCACATAGCATGGCGAGACAGAGGTACGGGACTAATATTAGAGGACTCTACAGTCTCTTGAGTAGCAGCAGACTGAGCAGTAGACTCAGCCTGTAGTCTTTGGTGAACACATGCATAACCTTTTGGACCCATTCTGTGGTCATGCACATTTAGTGCACGCCTTGCTCTTTGAGCATCACTGATAGCCTTGTTAGTAAGTACATTGACCGGCCTAAATCACACGTCCGAAAAAGGGAGCGGATTTGAAGTAGTCGGACTTCTAAATTTATAACCTAAAACCTTCTAGGCCCCCACAACTTTGTTTACGGGGTCGAACACAAGGACAGGGGTGGTAGTGTTGGGAACGCAGAATCGACACGTTACACTCCGATGTGGGTAAGGAGATGATAAATTTCCCCAAGGGAACAACATGCTAAGATCGATAAAATAAAAGAAAACTATCTCCAATTGGAGCTACAAGGAAAAATTAAGGTTTTCAAAGGCTTATCAATTTTTAGGGTTTTTGCACCGCGGAAACAGAGAGAATAAAACTATTGCTTTAGTAAGGAACGAAGGAGAAAGCTTCGGTAAAACAAGCGGCAGCAGAAACATCCTGTACCCCTTCTCTCGAAGCGCGTACCTCTAACTTAAGCATCAACACCTCTCTCGAGGCTGCTGGGCCTAAATTAGAGTGGAACGGTTACTAAAGCAACTCCGATCTTGGGCATTCTCATACTCCTGTATCAGACCAAACACTAGAGCCACAACACCTCTCTCGAGGCTGTTGCAATGGGAAAACATGATTTCGTAGCTAGTCAAAATGTGATCCAAGCGTACAAGCTAGAGTTCGGATGCTAAACAAAACAATCATCCAACAAAAGGGTCCAAACATAAAGCAGTAGATAATTAAAACTCTTCTAATTCCATTAGCATAAAAGGGTCTAGTTACATTGCATAAATAAAGAAAGTAAATGACTGAAATAAGTACAGATAAATGTCGCCTTCTTGATTTAGAAGGGCGACAGGTAGCAACAGATCCTCTAGCCCGATACCAGCCAGGAGCCTTGCCCGATACACCCGTGTCGGACGGCACACCCTCTCGGGCGACATGCTCATGATGGGTGGATGTATCGTGCGGGGAGCTCATGCTCGATACGATCGTGTCGGGCGTCACCCTCTTGGGCGACACGCCATGACTGGTGATGCGTATCGGGCTTGGTATTGTGTCGGGTCAGAGTTTTGCTGAGGGTATCAGGTACTTATATCGGGTGTCCTTGTTGGCCGATATCAGTCTATAGTGGTGCCCGTGACCGATCCTAAGTGAACCATTCCCTCCCTCTCGGGTCGGGGAAGTGCTCACCTAGTATCGCCTGGTGCACCCCTGAGGCACGACACACTAGCTCTAGATGCTTTCCTAAGTTGGTTTTTGAGAGATTTTGACCTTTTTTTCCCCGACTCGTCCCGTCGGAGTCCTGTAGCTGCAATTTATAGGTAGCGGTTGGGGAAGTTGTGGTTCTCCAGATGCCACGTGTCCTTCATCAGCTCTATCATCTCAGATTCGGGGATGCCTGATATGTGTATCACCCGACATAAGGATGTCGGGCTGGGAGCGTGTCGGTCATCGTGACGAGTGGCGCCTGCCGGTGGGTGGCATGTATCACACGACACTTTTCAATTATCGTGGTGAGTTTGGATCCCGGTCGGGTAAATGGCGTATCACTCATCCATTGCCTCTCGTGCGGCATCCCCGTGTCACGTGGTAGTGTATCGTGCTGCCCTATGTCGGGCAGCGAGCATATCGGCCGGCTGGTTGGTAAGGAGGCCGATGTAGGTGGAACACGTTTGTGGGCCGGGACGAGCCTTTTTGCTGATAAATGAGTTGAAAATTGAGGAAAACTCTACAAAAGATGATAATATTGAGTTAAAAGCGTAGTGTGGCCTGTTTATGCAAAAACATGACAAAAAGGAGAGGAAAAAATTTTAAAAGGGCAGATTTGATAACGAAATAAGGGCCAAAAACATCACAAAATTTGGTGCTATCAACTCCCCCAAACTTAGCATTTTGATTGTCCTCAATCAATCTTTAAACTTTGTTTTGTGACGTTTCTTCTTGACCGGTATAGTTTTCAGACCATGGGTTTGAGCGAGCATTGATATGTCTTACGTCCATGAACAACAGACTTTACTTCTCCTGCCTTATTTAAGCAAAAAATTTCTCCACAGTTTCAGCGAGACTTGGGTGCATGATTTCGAAGTTAGCTTTCACACCAAACAGCTTTTGGGGATAGAAAGTTGTGTGTTTGGGTAGGCCTAAGGCTTTTTGGATTTTTCTTGTTTCCCATCAGCCCATCCAGGTATGGGTCTGTTAACGGGCGAGTGGTCCCTGCAGTCCACGCCAGTTGGCTTTAGAGCAGTGATTTCACATCCTATGTACCACTGTCCCAGATCTACCATGCCTAAAGATGGGTACTTTTGGAAAACAAGTGTGTATATGTATTTTTTTATTTCTTTTCATTTGGAACAACTCTCATGCTTTTATTCACTCTCATAAGGCTATTCTCTCTTTTTGGGATTTTGTCGTGTAAGGTAAAACAAGAGGAATTTATTGCTATTTGGGCAACTTTTTCCTTCTGCATACACGTCTCTTAGCTGTTGCGATATTATTTTTTGAAATTTTTGGCGTGGAAAGTCGTGGTCTTTTGTCGTTTGAGGCTGCATTATCAGAAAGACATGCCAAAACCTGCATCTCCTTGGGTACATAGAAAACAGTCTGGTAAGAAGTCGTATCAAGTTTTTACTATATAATGTCTTTTTACATATGTATGAAGACAAAAACAAGAAAAAAATTTAGCAAAATTTTTTTGTATGAACATGTATATGTACATGTACACATGATATAGGAGGAGAACAAAAGAATAAAGAGGGTGGAGTTTGAAGAAAAGTTTTTTGAAGAATTTTTTTTTGTTTTATACCTCCCTCACTAGTACATGGTACCCCCTCCAAACTTACTCCACACTCTGTCCTAGAGTTGTGAAGTAGATAAGGTAGGGTAATGTTAACTCAGTGAGGGTTAGCTGGTGAGCGCGCCTGTGCCGGATAGAAGCTCCCACATATATTCTCCTCATTTGATGTGGTAGTCGATGTGGTGGATTTGGTCAGGCGTCTCTTTATTCGATATCCATTCCAGGACGAAGATGTCGCAGTCGTTGGATAGAGGAATTTGTTGCGGACTATAGTGGTAGAACTAGAGCTCGTGCCATTTTCTCGTTGCCGTCTCCAGGAATGGTTGTATCAGCGCCGCCATCTCGTCGTAGTATTTTTGTACTAAGCGCTCGAGGGAGGTCAACACTGTTGATGTACACTGCACTGGATGGTCTTTGTTGCTGTCCGAGCTGTTGTAGAAGATTCATGCTCGTTGCCGAGTGTACATCGTCAGGAGCGTCCAGTGGTTGTAATGTAGGGTGGGCAGGAAAATTGTGCGTGGAACCCTGCGTTCCAACCCTACCAGAAAAGACTGCTTTGCTCCTGACTCATCGGTGAGGCAGATGTCATTCAACAACATTGGATGAGTAATGTATGCATGTTCAAACTTCGTATGTAGTTTTTGGATGTAGGCGGCCGCCATAGATATCGCCAAACATCCTCCATGTTTTACAATGTCCTTTAAGTCATCTACCGAGACTATGACACTGCCTGTCTCATAGATAACATATGTCGGGGTAGAATCATCTAACTTAAGAAGAATTTCATTGACCTGCTCCTGCGTGAGTGTAGAGCACAAGAAGCAGTCGAAATTGTTGATTAATTCTTCTGAAGTTTCAGGCGAAGCAGGGTCTTCGAATCCGTGCACTTCCCGCAGAATTTCTAACTGCTTGCCTGCCCCATAGATGTCTGTTTCCATCTCAGCTTCTTTTTCTGGAGTGCTGCTGGGTTGCGAAGATTCGTCTTCTTGATCACTGTACAACAACCTCTCTGGTACCCTGTGTCTTGGAAATAGTGCCTGTCTTTGATCAGCAGCATGGTGTATATGCTCCTGAGGTGATAAAAGTTTTGGCCCTGGAGATGCCTTATGTATCTGAATATGTTGAGCAACTCCATGGTGCGCAAGACGATGAAGGCGTTGTTTCTGCTTCCCTCTTTTGCTTGGACGGGGAAGTCTCTAATAGAGAAGAAGTTCCAAACACCTCTGTGACGTTGGACTCCTTATTTGATGGCTCACAGAAGACGTAGTGTTAGAAGCCTGAGATGTTTGTCTTCTGGGCGGCTGAAGATATGCCCAGAGTGTGGCACCTCCTTGTTGCAACAGCTGAGCAGCTGGACATCATGACTTTGGAGGTCTGACACACACATAATCCACATGTTCCAGTGCTTGTACAGGGCTAACACGATGTTTGTGTAGTGCTCTTCGATGTGCTGCAGCATGTTGGCCACCGCAATGGAATTTGGCACTCCCATCATTAGTCTTCTTGCCAAGGTCAGGGTGGCGTTGTATATTATTCTCCGACCTGTCCCGGTGCTGATGTTCTCTATTATTGCACCTTCTTGGACCCTGAACAGCTTCTTGCCAATGACGGCTGGCGAGTAGAATATGCTTCTGAGTGCTCCCCGTCATACGGAGAAGTAGTCATCGCTCCAGATGATGTCTTCTTCATCTGCCTGTGATCTCAGGACCTTATTCAGCAACTTCTGGTCTCTGATCAATAGGTAGCCGAGGACCCTTCTGTCGAAGTCAGTCATCTCGAAAGAAGGTATCTCTGACGGCATAGAGAATTCATCTTCCACCGAGCGTCTTCCTCTGGGGGGGGTGTCTTTCATTGGTGGCACATATATCCCCCCTTCTCCCTCTGATTCATCATAAGAGTCCTCCCCGACGTTGATGTCTTCATTGTCATCTTCAGCTTCGTCAAGGGGGACTGAGGGAGCTGCTTCTTCCATACCGCGGGAGCTCACCTGTCCTACTGGAGCTCTGTTGGCTAATCTTTGTGGCGTCCCTTCCTCAGGCGTTGGGGATGGCCCGCTGGAGGAGGAAGAGGACGATGATCCTGAGGGGGCTGCTGATGAGGAAGGTTGAGAGCCTGAGCCAGGAGGCGACAGAGAACTTCTCAGCTGCCTTGGGCGTGGATGGTCGTCTCCCCTATTCAGCCTTTCCTCCATCACATCAAGGCACTGGAGGGATTGCTGAAGCGTGGCGTTGAGTGCCTCTAGTTGGCCAGGAAGGCCAACTAGAGTCAGTAGTTCCCGTTCTTGGCTATTCAGCCTCTGCTGGAAAAATGAAAACTTACGGGTTAGGGAAGAAAATGTAGTCGAGTGGCTTTCTGTTACCTCCCGCAAGTGGTCGAGTTCGTGCCTCAGCATTTTCCCGAGCGACGGAGGGGCTCCTGCAGATCTCCCTCTCATCCTCGCGATACTTCTCTCGTGTGAGGGTCTACCCGATGAGGTAAAACCTATCTCAATCATCCGCGAGGTGGATGTTGCTGGGTGAGGCGTCAATGTTCTTACGGCTGTCTCTGCCTCGCCTTCTTGTGGTGGTGGAGAAGGTCGTGGTGTGGGTGGATGCTGCTCCACCTCTACATTGTCAGAGATATCTTTAGCAGCTGCTATAGGAGACACCGGCAGTGGTGTCGGCGGAAGCCGTGCAGCTCCGAGCTCCATCTCCAGGATGTCGGCGAACATCCTGTTATTGGTGTCCGGCTGCACTTCTTCTTCTGCCACCACGGGCACCACAAAAGTTTCAGGGGCTACAGCTGTCTCTTCTTGAGCAGCTCCCGTGGTTGTCTTGATGACCTCAACGATCTCCGTTTCTTCTTCAGCCACGGCAGGTGTTGTCGTGATTGTGGATGATATAGTAGGAGCGACGACAGCTCTATCAACTGTTATCGTCGGTGGCTCTGGAGTGGCGGCTGGCTTGACAAAGGTTGTTGAAATTTTGTCCTGCCTTGGGTCGAGACGGATTGATTCTCCTCTCGCAGCCACCCTCTTTTGAATACCGGTGGTTGCGGCATAAGCTGATTCTACTGCCACAGGTTCGATTTCTGCTGCGGTGAAGACCAACTTTTATGCATCGTAGGCGGCGCAGAGAGGGAGTGGAAGGAGGGTGTTTGTCCTTGCGAACTTGTAGAAGTAGCTTATCCCCTCCTTCTTTATGATGCCGACCCTCATGAGGAACTTGAGGTCGATCAACTCGTCGCCCCTAGTCCTCGAAAGACTCAGCGGTTCCTTCGGGAATCCTAACCCAACCACGATCAGATTGATGATGCCACCCATGCAGTATTCTTTGGTGGCATCCTTTATCGGGTGCAGCCTATTCAGCAAGAAATGCCCCAGATTGATCACCTTGCCCTCCATCATGTGCCACATTAGGCGGAGTTCTTCAGTGTAGACGTTGTTGGACTCGTTTTTGCTGAAGAGCATGCATGCCACCAGCTTGTGCACTATCCTCCAAAAGCAGGAGTGCACTGCCGCCACCTTACTTCCCGGCTTGTATGATGACTCGCTGGTCAGCCTCCTCTAGAGCTTCACAAGGTCGAACTCGTCTCCTTTGGTGATCCTTTCACCGTTATTCAACAACTTCTTCTCCTCCTCGCTGGAAGAGAAGATCTCGTTGAGCAGTTTTTCGGAGATGACGTGCTCTGAGTTGTACAGTCGCCCTTGCAGTTTGTCTGCTCTGCCATATTCTTCAACATCCTCAGCTGTATTCTTCACTCGGAGGAGAGACGACATGAACTCCCTTGTAAGTTCAGTGTATGAGGCAGAGCGGTTGAGGAAGATCTTCCTCAGTCCTGCTGCGGCGAGGACATTCTCCAGTCTTTCGAAAATACCCAATTGAAGGAAGGATGAATGGTGGTAGAATCTGCTAGGCCTGTAGATTTTAGTTGCCAGTTCTAAGTACCGACATCCATGCTAGTTATCTCTTGGCACGAACCTTCCTGGTGTGTGATCCAGAGGTTCTGCCACTGTGTTGAAGCTATTGTTGGAGCCGTCCTTGTTCTCTTCTCAGTGGTTGATGGCCCAACTGCCTCGGGATTTGGGCATTTTTGCCCGACCGTTGTTGCTTCAGTTGCGGCCTCAATGTCGATTTTTCTGTCGTGTTCGTCAACTCAAACAACAGTTTGCTTTGTACGGGCCATATCTGTCATCATTAAACAAGTTCATTGATCATTTAAATATTCCGATGTTAGGTAGGCAAAACTTAAATTCGGCCTGATACAAAAACTACCCGACACAACCGTACCGGGCGTGAACACTGGGTGATATGATGTTTTCCCGATACGGCTCGTGTCGGGCGATACGAAGTTCTCGAAGAAATCACCGTAGGCTCACACCCAATACGAGATACTGTGTCATCCGTCAAAAGAAGATCTAGGTGATATAAAACTTGGACGATATGGAGAAAAGCTGCGCGTCATACCCGTTGCCCGATATGCTACGTCGGGTGATACGGTCGCGTAAACCAAAGTACCCGATAGGGTCTTCACTGATATAAAAAATATGTCGACCGTCAACAAGAACAAGCGAGGCGGCACAAGGATGGGCAACACGATTATCGCCCGATATAGGGTATCGGGCCAGTGCGTGTTAAAGACGTGTCGCGTGACACAGGTGTCGGGCGATACAAGGAAATCACCTAAAGTCGTCATCCCAATACGCAGTGCGTGATATGAAGTTCGTGTCGGGCAAGAAGGCTGTCGGGCTATACCTTTTCTATCTGACGACCTTACGCGACATGAGAGAAAAAGCTAAGTTGCGCGATACGGGAGCAACGAGAAAGTTACAACATGATACAGGTAGCTGGAAAAGTAAATATAGTATCCCGACACAGTAAAACCTATGTACTATATATAGCAATCCCAACCAGAGGTAAAACGGGTAAATCCAGGACGCACGCCAACCGTTGAGACAAGTCATTCCCGAGATGAGTGCGTCCTGCGTGCCGGTTGAGTTGCTACCCGATACGACCAGGAAAAAGGGTATACTTTGCCCGACACAAGGTCGTCAGGGCAAGAAGCTAGGTGAAAAACTTAAAAACAAAGTGAAGGAAAAATTGATTGATGGGTAAAACATCATTGGCCACAGGTTAAGTTCCCGGCCTCAGATAGTATTACTCATCCATGCTCATAAAATAGAGTGGTGGCCCATAAAACAGAAGAGTCAGCACACGTGACGCATGCACTGACTCGGGCCTTATTACAGTCCAAATGTTCATAGTGTTTTTCTTGCAAGAAAGTAAATAACATCCTATTTTTGGAAAAGTAAAAGTTCGGGCTGCCTCCCGAGGAGCGCTGTAGTTTGCGTCGCCATCTCGATAGCTCCAGGTCCTTCACTTTTCGCCTTCAGCTGCCTGCATATCTTGCAAAATGATCTTTGTCCTTCTAACAAAATCTTCGTCTTCATTGAACCATTTTGGCAGATTCGGTGTTGAAGGGTATCTTTCCCGAGGGATTCTTTATCAATTCGGCCATCTGGGCCAACTGCTGATTGATTTGGCATTGGTGTGTCTGCATGTCTGCCATCTGGACTTGCATGGTGTTCATAACTCCTAAATTTGAGAGCGCACTTTGCGCCAGCTGGTTATTGATGGTATCTTACCTTTTTACAAAATCGAATAACTGGCCGACCAAGTCTGGTTGGTTTGAAACCTTGTCTTGACCTTGCTCCTTGGCTTGACTTTGACCTTGATTAGTGTTTCCCGCTTGGCAACCTTGATACTTTCCTTGACCTTGGAAATTTTCCTTGTTTGACTGGAAAGAAGCAGTTCTGGTGAACTGATTTTTCCCTCCTCTTTTCTAAAAAACTTGGGGTTGTTTGGTGGGGTTATGCAGCTGATGCGAGTTTTTGGCTGCATCTTTGTTGCCATAACTAAAACCAGGATGATCTGGCCTCTTGAAATTAATGAAAGAGACGTTCTCAGTCTCCTCAGCCACAGATTCACTTTCTCTCGACTCGTCAGGTCGGGTGTAGATACAATTATCTACCCCGTGTCCACCTTCTCCACAGGTGACACATTTCATGACCTTTTTGACTTGTTTCTTCCCCTTTCCACTTGATTCTTTCAGCTGTTTGACATCAGTTGCTATTCTCTGGATCTGAGAGGTGATAGTTTCCAGAGCCTTGGATTCAAATGAAGGTCCTTCACTAGCCTTCTTAGCATATCCCCTGTCTGATCTATCATAGTCGGTGCCAGCTTGCAACTCGGCCATGTTCTTGATGATCTTTTCGGATCGGCTAGGCTTCTTCCCCAGAAAGTCATTGTCTGCTGCTACATTCAGCGAAACCCTTTCATCAGGAGTTAGACCGTTGTAGAAGGTAGTTATCAAGAAACCCTTCTTATAGTTGTGATGAGGGCAGTCCCTCTGATATTCTTGATATCGCTCCCAGGCATCATGGTGGTTCTCTTTTGGCTTTTGCATAAAATAAGTGATCCTCTGTCTATTCCGGACAATTTTCTCAGTAGGATAAAACTTGTTTACAAAGACATCCGCCAGTGCACTCCATCGTTAAGAGCTTGGTGTGGCAGCCCCAGGTACTAGGATTGAGCCTTATCTTCCAAAGAAAAGATGAAACCCTTGCAATAGATCACATCCTGTGGGACTCCCCGCATTTTGATGGTGTCACAGATGTTTTTAAAAGCATCTACATAGTGATAGAGATTCTCATTCTTCGAACTCCCTCTAAAGCTCTTGTTCTGGATCATAGAGATGACATATGGTTTTAGCTCGAAGTTGGTTGCGTTGAATCTTGGGATGACAACATGACATTTGGAATTGTGAGCCCTTGTGGCAGCTAACTCCCTCAGGGTCTTTTCTTCTTCATTGAAATCGTCACTATCACTGTCTCCGTAGTTCTGATCCTGATTATTTTGATTCCTTCTGTGCCTCCGGTGATGACGACGTCTATCCCGATAATGGCCATCCTCAAACTGTTCTATTTCAAGATCTTTAGGTTGATGATCGCTGTCATAGCGGTCATTGTCTTCAGGCGGAGGCGAGTGAGGTCTAGCCCTCTCGTGTCGTTCACCTTCTGAAAGAGGTTGTTCAATGTGAGGTGGCATGTCAGATGATGTTGGTGCTCAGTTGAGCAGAACGCCTTCCTTCTTAGTTCCTAAATAGCACGCAAAATCAATTTAGAAAATCTGTATTAACAATACGAATTACTCATTTCAGGTTAAAATATATATATATAAAAGGAAAAAGAGAGTGTTGTCAATCTCATTTCTAAGCTTGAGGCACTGGAGTGTAGTTAGTGGATTCGGGTTCATCAACAGTACCGTTTTGCCTTGTCCCCGACAACAGCACCAAAAAGTTGACCGGCCTAAATCGCACGTCCGAAAAAGAGAGCATATTGGAAGTAGTCGGACTTTTAAATTTATAACCCGAAACCTTCTAGGCCCCCGCAACTTTGTTTACGGGGTCGAAGTAGATATATAGGGTCGAATACAGGGACAGGGGTGGTAGTGTTGGGAACGCAGAATCGACACATTACACTCTGGTGTGGGTAAGGAGATGATAAAGTTCCCCAAGGGAACAACAGGCTAAGATCGATAAACTAAAAGAAAACTATCTCCAACTGGAGCTACGAGGAAAAATTAAGGGTTTCAAAGGCTTATCACTTTTTAGGGTTTTCGCGCAGTAGAAACAGAGAGAATAAAACTATTGCTTTAGTAAGGAACGAAGGAGAAAGCTTCGGTAAAACAAGCAGGAGCATAAACATACCGTACCCCTTCTCTCGAAGTGGGTACCTCTAACTTAAGCATCAACACCTCTCTCGAGGTTGCTGGGCCTAAGTTAGAGTGGAACGGGTACTAAAGTAACTCTGATCCTGGGCACTCTCGTACTCCTTTATCGGACCAAACACTAGAGCCACAACACCTCTCTTGAGGATGCTGAAATGGGAAAACATGATTCAATAGCTAGTCGAAACGTGATCCAAGTGTACAAGCTAGAGTTTGGATGCTAAACAAAACAATCATCCAACAAAAGGGTCCAAACATAAAGCAGAAGAAAAACTCTTCTAATTCCATTACCATAAAAGGGTCTGGTTACATTGCATAAATAAAGAAAGTAAATGACTGAAATAAGTAAATATAAATGTTTCCTTCTTGATTTAGAAGGGCGACAGGCAGCAACAGATCCTCTAGCCCGATACCAGGTGGGAGCCTTTCCCGATACGCCCGTGTCGGGCGGCACACCCTTTCGGGTGACATGCTCATGACGGGAGGATGTATTGTGCGGGGAGGTCATGCCCGATACGATCGTGTCGGGCTGCACCCTCTCGGGTGACACGCCGTGACTGGTGATGCATATTGGGCTTGGTATCATGTCAGGTCAGAGTTTTGCTGAGGGTATCGTGTACTCATATCGGGTGTCCTTGTTGGCCGATATCAGTCTGCAGCGGTGCTCGGGACCGATCCTAAGTGAACCATTCCCTCCCTCTTGGGTCAGGGTAGTACTCACCTAGTATCTCCTGGTGCACCCCTGAGGCACGACACACTAGCTCCAGATGCTTTCCAAAGTTGGCTTTCGAGAGATTCCGACCTTTTTTCCCCGACCCGTCCCATCGGAGTCATGTAGCTTCTATTTATAGGCAGCGGTTGGGGGGAAGTTGTGGTTCTCCGGATGCCACGTGTCCTTCATCTGCTCTATCATATCGGATTCGGGGATGCCCGATATGCGTATCGCCCGACACAAGGATGTCAGGCTGGGAGCGTGTCGGTCATCGTGACGAGTGGTGCCTGTCGGTGGGTGGCCTGTATCATGCGACACGTTTCAATTGTCGTGGCGAGTTCGGCTCCCGGTCTGGTAAATGGCGTATCGCTCGTCCATTGCCTCTCGTGCGGCATCCATGTGTCGCGTGGTAGTGTATCGTGCTGCCCTGTGTCGGGCAGCGAGCGTATCGGCCGACTGGTTGGTAAGGAGGCCGATGTAGGTGGAACACGTTCGTGGGCCGGGATGGGCATTTTTGCTGATAAATGAGTTGAAAATCGAGGAAAACTATGCAAAAGATGATAATATTGAGTTAAAAGCATAGCGTGGCCTGTTTATGCAAAAACATGACAAAAAGGAGAGGAAAATAGTTTAAAAGGGCAGATTTGATAACGAAATAAGGGCCAAAAAATCACAAAATTTGGTGTTATCATACATTGATTTGGTTAGTAACACTAAAGGCTAATCTTGAATAGGTGAATACATAAGAATGTATATTAATTAAATTGGGAGTGGCACTTAATATCTTGAATTCATCAGTTTTTCTTTTGGTAACAAACTCCTCCCAGTCATTGGGGTCCAGGTAGTTCCATTGCTCAGTGGCTAGCTTCTTCCTCTTCTCAACATCTCATATGTAATCTCATGTGAGATTTGTCCTATAGTTCCTTAGGACCCTCCCATAGCTTTGCATCACACATTTGCAATGCAACTTTTCATCCAGTTCAAATAAACTCTACAAAATAGAATTGCTATTAACTAGTATCCTAAAAATTAGTAATCTACAAAATAGAATTGCAAATAATAATAACTCACGCATAGTTCCTTCCATACTAAGTCTTTCTTCCCCTTAGGAACTTTATGTCAAGATTCTACATTAGGACTACAATGGCTATGAGTAAGAACCCCAACATATGAAATAAATGAGTTGCGGTTCACTCCAACTGGATTTCTTGCATGATCAAAATCCACAGCCAGTTTGAGTCCACTGCCACTTTGTTGTAGTAACTTGTTCATCATAGTGATGCCCCTCACTTTTTCATTGCTCATCAAGTGCCCCAAGTTCTTCAGGGGGTACATCATCAACCTAAAATTTAACAAAATAAACACACTTGCATGATATAACTATAAATGGACATATAGATAGAAATATAGGATATATTTTTAAAACTTACATTGTGAGGCAGCACATTGATATGCTCACCCTTACGGTAATCATCATCACAGTCATCATGCTCATACCCAACCATCTGAAAGTGTCATTAAAAAATCAAACATTTAGCATTTAACATAACTAGAAGATAATTAAACATTGTAAAGTTCACATTCGAAAAAATAAAACATATAAAAAATATAAACATGCATGCCTCTAATATTATGATCTTCTACCCATTAAACTCCTTCACTGTGATCTTTTCACACATACAAGTCATCATTAGTTTCAGTATTTAGTGGTTTTGGCAACCCAACTGAGAATGCACTGGAGTCATCGTACTTATCATAGTACTCTTCTTCATCTATATGATCTTCAATGAACTGTCTTTTACCATGAAGAACAACTGACCATTTATCATTTGCATGATCATCGATATAAAATACTTGTTTCTCCTATGATGCCAATATGAATGGTTCACCCTTCTCTCCAATTTTTTCAAAGTTCACTAATGTGAAACCCAATTCATCCACTATAACTCCTTTGATGTTATCAACCCAATTAAATTTAAAGAGTGTAATTCTAAAATCTACGTAGTCAAACTCCCATATGTCTTCAATGACACTGTAATATGACATTTTAGCTTCACATGGACTCTTATCCTCTGCACATGCAAAAAAAATGAAGATGCTTGAAGGGTGACCCCACTATTTTGTATGACACTCTTATCATCTTGATGCTTTGTGTAATATGAGAATCCAATTATGTCAAACCCTTCATAAGACATAACATCCAATTTTGGTTTAAAGGCAAGGCATCTGATAGTTTAGTAAGATTATTTGGTGTTTGAGATAGTTGATATAAGACTTTATCTTCAAACCACTTAATAAATGTATTGTTATGCTCTCTAGCAAGCCACATTGAATTGGCTCGAGGATATTGTCTCTTGATGAAATTGGTATGTTCCTCGATATAAACACTCACTTCGTCGATGTTGTATAGAATATATAAGTGACCTTGTTCCAACTTCTCACAGCTAATTACTTTCATCCGTGATCCCAAAATTCCTTTACCGAAATACTCCTCAATATTCTTGTCATTAACAGGAGTGTCATTACCACTCAGAAAGTCATTGCAAAAATCCATAACCTCTCTCGCCACATAACCCTCAATAATACTCCCTTAAGGCCGATAATGGTTTCGAACATCACCTTTAAAAGTGCTCATGTATCGTTCAAAGGGATACATCCAATGCAAGAAAACTGGTCCCAACATTTTCACTTCCCTAGTCAAGTGGACAACAAGATGTACCATGATATCAAAGAACAAAGGAGGAAAATACATCTCAAGCTGACATAGGGTAACAACCACTTCTCTTTACAATTTATCGAGAGTATCAGGGTCAATAAATTTGTTGCACAGACTGTTGAAAAAGAAATAAAGTCTGGTGATTGCAAACCTTACATGCTTCGACAATATAGATCAAATTGCCACAGGCAATATTTGTTGCATTAGAGTGTGACAATCATGAGATTTAAGACCTATCAACTTCAGATCTTTCATTGATACCAATCTATGGATGTTGGATGAGTAACCATGTGGCACCTTAACATTTACCAAGCATTCACAGAAAGCTTTCTTCTCCTTTATAGAAAATGTGTAACAAGCGGGAGGTAAGTATGTTATCTGATCGCTAGTAACTACTTCTGTTAATTTTGTCCTTATTCCCATTTCACGTAGGTCCATTATGGATTTTCTCCCATCTTTAGTCCTACCTGGTATATTCAACAGAGTACCAATGACACTATCAAAGACATTTTTCTCAATGTGCATGACATCGATACAATGCCTGACTGCCAAAGAATTCCAATAAGGAAGATCCCAAAATATTGACTTCTTCTTGAATAAAGATTTGTCACTCCGTGTGGCCATGGTAAATTGTGATCTCTTACCAAATTCATTGGCAAAGTCTTTTACTCTTTCATAAACAACCTCCCCTGGTATAGGTTTAGGTGCACTCCGTTCCTCATTCTGTCCATTGAATGCTTTGTGCAACCTACAATACAGATGGAATTTTGGAAGAAACCTTCGATGACCAAGATATACAATCTTGTCGCCATGTTTTATTCATATTGAATCAATGTTCTCTTCACATATAGGACACACTTTAGATCCTTTGACACTATATCCAAACAAATTCTCGTATGTTAGAAAGTCATTAACCGTGCAAAACAACATAGCATGCAAACGAAATGTCTCTCTTTGTGAAGCACCATAGGTCATCACACCTTCACCCCTGAGTTTCTTTAAGTCATCAATCAGAGGTTCAAGATAAACATTGATATCATTTCTAGGTTGTTTAGGGCCTGATATCAACAATGACAGCATAACGTACTTATTTTTCATACACAACCAGTGAGGAAGATTGTATATAACAAGCATAACTAGCCAAGTTCTATGTTGGCTGCTTAATGTCCCGTATGGATTCATCCCATCTATACAAAGCCCAAGTGTTAGATTCCTGACTTCTTCACCAAATTTAGGGTACAATAAACCAATCTTCTTCCACTGTGGGGAATCAAACACATGTTGTAGGATCCCATCATTATTTTTCTTAACATCTGCATGCCACCTCAAATTCTCCACATCTATCAGATTGGAAAATAAGCATTGAAACTGTGATATTATAGGTAGATACCCCATCACCTTGGTAGGAGAACCAGTTTTGGAATCCCCCAAAGTCGTCAATTTATACCTTGACGCACCACATTTTGGACAATCTTTCAAATCCACGTAGTCCTTTTGAAATAATACATAATCATTCGGGCATGCGTGTATCTTCTTGGCCTCCATTCCTAATGGGAACAACAATTTCTTTAACTAGTAGTTGAGATTGGCAGCTCATTTCTTTCAGGAAGAATTTCTTTCAACAAAGATAAGAATGACATGAAGCTTTTGTCGCTCCTTCTATTGTTAGCTTTCAGCTTATACAATCTCGACACAGTGCTAAGCTTCATAAATTTAGTACAACCTATGTATAATGGTATCTCAGCATCATGCACAATGTTTCTAAACATGGGAGGTGGATCTGTGTGCTCTACCCCACAACTATCCAGCATCGCATCAACGATGTCTACTGGAACTGGTTCATTCACATCTACGTCATTGGAGGCAATTTCTTCTTCCACACAAGCACTGCTATTTACATCCACTGATTTCAGGTTTGAAATTTCTCCATGTCAGTGCCATTCTATATAGCCTTGTACAATCTCGTTGCACATGACATGACTTTTGATTTCATCACGAGTGCTGAGTTTATGTTGTTACCACAATGCCTACATGGACAATAAAACCTATCTCGAGGTTGTTTCCTGTGTTCCTTGGCAAATCTAATAAACTGACCAAGACCAGAAATAAACTCTGGGGTGCAGCAATTTGGAATGGACATCCATGATGTATCCATTCTATGATCAAAGAGAAAACAAGTATATATTAAGGTTTAGGGTTTAAGGATTAGGTTCTAGGGTTAAAATATTAGGGTTTATAGTTAAAAGTTTAGGGTTTAAGGTCTTATATATAATAAATGTGTACCACCTATCCCATTCTTGAACACCTAATCTCACTAGTAAGTGTATAATGTGTATTGGGTTTTCAAGAAAATTTCGGCAGCATTTCCCTACTGTTCTCCAAGTACATATGTACTTCGAGAACAAACAGGGAAATGCTACCAAAATTTTCTTGAAAACCCAATACACATTATACACTTACATCCTAAGTGAGATTAAGTGTTCAAGAACAGTCCCAAACCGAGGACTATCCAAGATTTACTCCTAATGAGTAAATCTTGGACGGGTTTCTAGGCCAACAAATACATGTGTTTTCATTCCTATACCTACGATCCTAGTTTCATCATTCATATCCTAGGTTGATTTACAATAGCATAATTGATTTCAACATCTCAAATATACATGCATATGTTGTCAACAAGATAGTCATTAAACATAAAATGTAGGTATCATATCATTTATAATTGATTTCAAAATTTCAAACTAGCTCATGCATTATCATCATCATTCTACATAATACAATATGGATTCATAATTAAATATAAATGTAGGTATCCTATCATTCATAAGTGATTTCAAAATTTCAAACTAGCTCATGCATTATCATCATCATTCTACATCATACAATATGGATCCATGTTCCTAACATGTATTTGCACAAACATTTATTTCATTTCATATAGTATCAATAGAAGTGCAAAAATCATAAAAGCATCAATTCATTTCATATAACATATATTAATCATGCAAAATTCTTTACTGCCAACCTTCCAAGGCGACGGAGGCAGAGCAGATGGAGGAGCAGTAGTCGCAGAGCAGATGGAGGAGCAACAGTCAATAGAGAAGATGGAGGAGTAGCAGTCGGGCTCAGGTAGGTCTGGCAACGAAGAGGAGTTGCGGCGGCGGCTCGAGTGAGGAAGAGGGGAAGCAGTGGCACAAACTCCGCCGAGTTCTGGCGGCGTTGAGCTCCAAAATCTCTGGCGACGTTGAGCACATGCGATGATCAAGCACATCAGCTGGTGAAATCATGACGGCGGTAGGTGGCGGCGGATGGAGAATGGCAGCGTTATGAGCGGCAACATAATCGCCAAACCTAGCACTAGTGAAATCACAATGAAATAGAGAATGGGGAAGAGTCTATTTCGTAGGTGCTATTAAGTTTACCATTGTCATCGATTGTTTCAGAAATCAACACCTAAGCTCCAAAAGCGTCAGTCACCAGAAACAAATTGACACCTATGTTCAATTATAGTCGTCAGTTTCTACTAGAAAAACTGATGTCTATCTACATATTCTGACAAAAAAATGTTCTTGAATTACAACCATAGTCGTCGGTTACTTGGTCAACAATCGATGCCAATTGGGAAATTTGGGGGTAAAAAGTTTCACGGGGACAGTGCGCGAAAACACATCTACATCGGTTATTGTAAGAAAATCGATGACAAAAATGGGGTCGATTTCTGTCTCGCAAAAAACTTTATTCATCGGTTACTTGGTCAACACCTGACGCCGTATGTGAAATTTTGGAGGTAATTTGTTTGCACTAGAAAAATTGGATTTCGCGGGTGATTTTAGATGTCAGTTTCTTATTACGCAACCAATGCTAAATAAAAAGTGATACTTGTGTCTTATGAAAATTGGTCGGTCTTCACATATAGATGTCGATTTGTGTTTTCAGTCGACGTTGTAGGGTTTAGGTGTCAATTTTTGGAATACAACTGACGCCTTGAAATGTGACGTTATACGTCATTTCTATAGTGGTGAGGAGAGCCAAAGGACATGATTCCATTTGGGTGATAGTTGATCGGTTGACAAAGTCAACACACTTCTTGCTGGTGAAAACGACATACTCAGCAGAGAAGCTCGCCCAGATCTTTGTGGATGGGATAGTGTTTGCATGATGTCCCAACTACTATTGTGTCAGATAGAGGTCTTAAATTTGTGAGTTTCTTTTGGGAGCATTTGCACATAGCCTTGGGCACTCAGTTGAGGTTCAACACTTCTTTCCACCCATAAATGGATGGTCAGTTTGAGAGGACCATATATACCTTGGAGGACCTACTGAGGGCTTGTGTCCTACACTTTTTGGGGAGTTGGGACACTCATCTCAGTATGATAGAGTTTGCCTATAATGACAGTTATTAGAGGAGCATCAACATGGTATCGTACGACGTGTTGTATGGGAGACATTGTAGGTCTCTGTTATATTGGTATGAGATAGGTGAATATCATATTCTTGGTCTTGAGCTGGTGCAGCAGACAACAGAGAAGATTAAAGTGATTGAATAACAGTTGAATGTAGCACAAGACAAAAAAAAGTTGCATGCTGGTAATCGTCAAAGACCCTTGGAGTTCCAAGTGGGAGACAAGGTGTATCTCAAAGTCTCTCCTTGGAAGGATGTTTTGAGGTTTGAAAAGAAGGGTAAGCTATCTCCCTAGTATATGGGACCTTACCCTATGGTGGCACATGTTGGGAAGGAAGCCTATAGGTTGGAGTTTCCACCTGAGTTACAAATTTTGTGCCCAATGTTCCATGTGTCTATGTTGAGGAAGTGCCACCATGATACTAAGTTAGTCTTTCATCCAGTGGAGGTTGAGCTTGATTAGGACGTGTTCTATGTTGAAGGGCCCATGTTGATATTTAACAACAGAGTGAATAAGTTGAATAAGAAGGACATAGTGTTTGTGAAGGTTATATGACATCACTATGGTGTTGAGGAAGCCACGTGGAAGCTTGAGGAAGAGGTGCAGAAGAAGTACCTATCTCTTTTTGCTTAGGATTTTGAGGGTGAAATCCTTGTTAGCGGTTTATGTCTTGTAAGACTGATGCCTATGTTTTGGGTTAGCCCTATTTGCTTTGGATTGATGATATGCTTAGAACCTTCATCTAATCCTCAGAAATTGTCTTAGACTTGATGGAGAGATTAAGTCTCCAGTTTGAGTTTGTTTGGATGTTGTTTGTGCTTTATGTGCTTGTTGTGGTTCAAATTGCAACTTACCCATTTGTGGGGGTATTCTTGTAATTTGCCACCTCTAGAGTGTTCCTTCTCTCTCTTGGATCCATGATAGAGAGTTTGGTTCTTTGGGGCACCTTGTTTGACCCTTGGTTGAGAGGTGTCATCCTTAGCAGTGATTAGGGTTTCTAAGGCTAGCGTGCCTTGACCTTATGAACCTTGTTGGTTTGTCTCGACCTAGGTCACGACCAAGGGCTTGTTGGGAGGGTGTCACAGTCAAGACACCTCCCCTAGGTGTGTTGGTCTTGACCAAGATGGTCTTGCATCAAGGCAATAGCTTGGTGTGGAGTGTCTCAACCTAGGTTGTGTGTGGTGACCCCTTGTCGTGACCTTGTTGTGTTGAGTGGTGTGTCACAACCATGGGTGGTTCCCTTGGTGGGCTGCAACCGTGACATGGGTGTTGGGTGGTCGAGATCCAACCTAGAGTGTATCACCATCTCTTGCATGCAGCCTTCAAGTGGTTGCATGTTAGTTTCTTGAGTGTACAAGTGTCCCTTTAGAGCCCTATCTTATTGACACCTCATCCCTTGCTCTACCTCTCTCCTCCTTTATCTATATAAACTATCTCCTCCTTTTTCTATATAAACCCTCTTTTCTCCATGGAAGTAATCTTTTTCATCCATCTACTATCTCCCTTCCCTTTTCTTCATCCTTGGAGCTTGGTGGAGCAAGAAGAAGATGTTCTTGGTGCTTTGGAGGTGGTTCAACCTTGCATGTAGAGTTTGTGGTGACCCTTGGTCATCTTCAACCTTGGTAAGTGTTTATCTTTCCTCTTTGGTGTTTTCCTTGGACCTTATACCCCAACCTCTTCTCTTTCCTCAGCCCTAGATCATGGTTCCTCCATGGTGGTCGTTTTGAGAGAAAAACTCCTCATCACAAGGGTCATAGATCATGTTTTGACAAGGTAGACCCAAGTGTGAGGAGGGTTTCTTCTCTCTTTCTCCTTTTGTCTTTTGGCTCGGCCTAGATATTTTTGGCTCTCTTTTCTTGGGCCATATTTGACCATAATTTCTTCTCTTTCTTGAGGAATTCTTGTGGATGAAGAGCGGATCTTTTTGTGGATCTTGATCTTCCTTGGCGATCTTGTGCTCGGAGCTTGCCTTCTTTGGAGTGATCTTACTTAAGGCAGGTTATATAACTCTTAACCTACTCTATTAATGCACTTTTCTTACATACATGTTGCTTCTTCCTCTCTCTAATCTTCTCTTAACATGATAGTAGATGATAATAGACTCAAGAACTTGGATGATGTTGGGGTCATGCTTAGTTTGGATGTAATCCAACACCCTAATTTTCCTTTATACCCAATTTTGGCGTTTGAGGTGCATGATTGTTTTCCTTCCTTTCTTGACCTTGAATTGAGTTGCATGCATGATGATTGAGTGTTTTAATATTCTATAAAGTTTTGGTTTGGTTTTATCTTGGTTCCTCTCTCTTGTTGAGGTTCCCTTTCTTGGTGGTTTCATGAATTTTGTTTTAGGGTTTGATGACCATTTTGCATGAGGTTTTTCCTTCATGGTGAGGATGGGTTTTCCTTATTTTGTATCCTATTTTAGCTATGGGTTATCTCTGTTTTGGCCTTGGTTAACCTTGGGTTGTAGTTGGTCCTTAGTCTCGGTGGTGGCTCAACCATTAGTGGTCTTTGTGCCTTGTTTTTGTCTTGGGTCGCAACATCTCTTGGGAAGTTGGTTTTGGGTCAAGATAGTTGACCTTGTGGAGGTCTCAACATTCTCATCCATGATGGTCATGACACCCACTTCCTAGAGAGTCAAGGCACCCCTTTCTACCTTGGTTGGTCGAGACATGGTTGGGGTCTTGAGGTCACGACATGTTCTTGTTGTGGGTCGAGGTGAGTCCTTGCCTTTGGGTCACCACATGATCTACCTTGGGTGGTTAAACGCTAAACCTAGCTGAATGTGACATGGTTGCTTGTGGATCAAGACATGGTATACCCTTTTGTGGGTTGCAATCATGATATGAAGGAGGTTGGCCGTGGTCGTGACACCATGGGTGATGGTGTTCGCAACCCATGTGTGGTGATGGTCGCGACATACATGAGTGATGGATGGTTGAGTCACATGTTGGAACACTTCCTCAATGCCCTTGTATGAGTAATGAATGGACTATGTATGAGCCACATGTAGTGCTACATGGATATTTTTTTCTTAATCATTATGATGATCCATAACCCTAAAAGTATTCTAAGAGTGTGGGAGATGTTCCACCTAGGGCTTATTATTTGAACATCTACAACACCCTATCTGGCTAAGTATGTAGTCCTAAATGTGCGTTATGAGATGTGTTTGCTTTCTCTCCCTCTCATGAGTTGTTCATCATGTGTAATACTTCCTATCTCTTTTGTTTATAAGCTTCTAACCTTGTAGGTGAAATGTATGCCATAGATTGTGTATGTTATGGTGGTGGCTATGTGATACAGGGTGGTGCTTATGCACATCAATAAGACATAATATACATGGCTTAACGTGATAGGTCCTATGACCTGGTGAGGGCTAGATGCCTATTGAGAGGTGATATCCTCAAGTAATGTGATTAATGGATTGGTATCCCACAGTGATATGTGACACTAATTGTGGCCTTGTGAATGGCAAAGCAATGAGTATCATGTGGTGATTGTGTGATAAGTTCACACCCTATACATTTTATATCTTCTGAAGTTGCAAAACATCCTTATTCTTGTACAGTTTGGTTTAGCTTTATACGTTGTAACTTGATTGATGGTAGAAGTCGCCCAATTGGCTAACTAATCAAGTGAGACCTAATCATGTAGTTTTCCCTCATTCCAGTGTCAGCTTTATTTGCTAGATTAGTGAAATGAGTTTAACTCGGAGCATATATTTTTGAATATGTAGGGTGCAAGTTGATTATCTCTTTGCGTCCTTAATTATAGGTTGTATGATATGTCCATGTGTGATTCGTCTTTTTTTTCTTCAAAAAAGGATTTCCTTTCTGTGTAGGTGTGCACCCTTGGTAGGTGTTGATCCTCTGGAGTGAAACGGCAAACTCTAGTTTGTATTTGTAGCTATCCACCCTATTCGTCATACTATAAAGGTCCAGTGAAATGCACTTATTGCAGGGAATGAATGTGAGGGCCATGAGCTATAAACCCCCAAGGTTTCCCTCTTGTGAAATGACCTTGCGTGAGCCAATCCTTCTTTCTAATATGGTAGGCCATGTGTGAGCCAATATGGTAGGCCATCTCTTTCTAATATGGTAGGCCATGTGTGAGCCAATCCTTCTTTTAAAAATGTCCTTGTGTGAGCCTATTCTTCTAGCATCATTACCTGTACCAAGGTGGGCTAGGTATTTATATATGGATGGCCATGCGTGAGCTGATCCTTGTGCTAACTATATGTCACTCTTGTACAGTTGAATGATATGTCTCTATGGTGTTCTCTTGAGCTAACCAGGAGATGTGTTGGAGAGGTCGTGGATTTTGGCTCTTCCTTGATTTCTACTTAGTAGTGGTCAGTTGGATTTAGTTGGTACGACTCAAATCCTCGGGGAATAATAAAAGATTTAATACAACTGTGTAGTATATATGCTTAGGGTGACATACGTCTCACATTGGTTGAGCCTTTGCCTTATCTTTTTACTGATTTATTAAATTATAAGACGATGAGAGAAGTCAACTATTATGCATGTTCTTCATGTTCTTTTTAGAATATAACTTGAACTACTATTCAGTGGTAGATGTCCAGTCTTGTTTAATATGCTTCATCTGTTATATACATATCATTTAGCTGAATCTTCTCATCTTGTTAGTATGTTATTTTACTGTCATTGTTTACATGTGCTTTAATAGCGTTGGCGGAGAGTTATCTCTCTCATTGGGATGTTTGGTCTCACCTTGTGGGTTTCCACATCTTTTAGGTGACCATACACGAAGAGGTAGAGGTCATGCAACCAAGGAAAAGAAGCAACAAGAGTAGTAGCTGATAAGGTTGGATGTGCTGCTAGCCTTTTGATGTTAGTGTCCTAGAGTCGTCCCTATACACTCAGGTCTTTAGGGTGCTTTTGAGATGTGTTTGGTTATGTGATCGATATGAGGTTTCGGTATGTGTGCAAGGGTTGTATAGTTATGACAGTTGTACTTTTTTTATATATGGAACCATTATCTTATATAACAGGTTGATGATAGGAATGTTGATCTGCAGTGATGTAAGCACCACATGACAGGTTATGCCCTACATGTGGCAGGCTTGTGCATACATATGTAATAAGTTTTTAGCTTATGGTGATTTAATGAAATCAGTTTTACTTTCTTGTGTTTTTTGGTAATCCACTGGCTTAGTGTTGTTTCCACTTTTGATTTTGAGTTATCTCATTTTTTGCGTGTTGGTGCATCACATACCGGGTCTCCTTCTTCTATATTACATTTGAGCAATGTCTTGGAGACATCATATCTCTCTTGTGTTGCCTAATATTGGAACATGTTCTAGAGATGTGTGACCATCTCAATCACATCCATCATCTCATGTTGCTTCTACAACTCATAGTTCATGGGGCATTACATCAGACATTTGACATCTATGACATCTTCAGTATGCTTCTTGTAAGCATCCCTATCAGCCCTAGGTGCAGTTGGAACAGGTTCATCCAGTTCTGACATCTCCAAGTCATAGAGCTTGTGCTCCTATGTGAGACTGATTCTCAACATCCTTAACCAGTCATGGAAGTTGTTCCCGTTAAGTTTTTCCTTCTCAAGGACCGATCACAGAGAAAAGTGATTGTTGTTTGTTACCATTTGATTCTACAAAAGAATTTGCACTTTTATCAAAAACCCATTTTTGATTTGATTTGATTTGATTAAAATTTGGGTGATAAAAATGAGGTCTTTAATTAATTATAATTCTCATTATTTTGATCAAATTGACAACCCTCAAGTATCAATTCAGAAAATTGCAGCAAATCAATTTTCGAATTAGCTAGATCCATGATAATTCAACTCTGGCCCGACCAACGCTGCAAAACACAGTCAATTACTAAGGCAGGAAACTTTTACTAATTGCATCGTATGCAACTCTTGATAGACTATATGCACAACTCCTTGCCATAATCATCTGTATGCTTCTGGGCTTAGACACTTTAAGAATCAACAGTTAAGTCTAACCCAATAGTCAATACGATAGTAATGCACCCTGTGAAGGTGGAACCTACATTACTACCATCTCATTTCCACGATGTAGATAGCGCACCATGTGAAGGCGTAACCTACACTTAGTAAAACTAGTTTGTGATATGTATTACTATTGGAAAGCATCCTACACTTAATATGTTTAATTGAGGGACTTATATACATCGTATATATACATATACTGAATCCAATGACCACATATATAGTATGTATCATATACATGCTATATCCCACAATGTGATCATGCAATATAAAACAAAAGGTGATGGTTATGGCCATGTATAATGTAATTCCTTGGAGCCACAAGGAATTACTACCACCTAGGTCAATCATCACATCACATGTATGAACCTGTTGTTGGTGTATATCTGTGCTTGCCAATCTGGGCAGATCGATTTAACCCTTGAACTGGTCATCTCGCTTCTTGGCCGTTCGGTTGGTCCTCTTGTCCAACTGATGTTTAGACACCTTCCAGTCAGTCAGTTGGGCATTCAGAGATGGTTGTCTGGCCTCCTGTCTAACTGATATTTGGACTCCTTCCAAACGGTCGGTTGGGCCAACCAGACGGTCGTCTGGTTCCATTTTTCTATCCTCCATGGTTGTTCAGATGGTTGGCTCATCTCAGGAACTAGTCATCTTATCTTGCGACAATCATCTTCTTCATCATTGCAAGAAAGGAAACTATCCTATTGCTACTTTATTACATTGATTAAATAGAAACCTTGAGTTACATTCAAAGGGAGAAAATGTACAAAAGAACTAAATTTACACTAAGAATAATGAGGTAGTGGTTCAATACATAGATCGAGATAAACAGGAATAAAAGAAAACCATCCAACCACACAAAAATATTGGGTATTGGCCATAACCACGCTACACATCCACCATCAAAACCACTTTTAAGGCGACATGTGTAAATTGCATATATATGTTTGGGATTATGTGGTCTTTGATCGAATATGCATATGAGACCATTTAAATATTCACATTGTATGTAATAAATAAATGATAAACCAAAAACCATCAATTATCCTAAAACATAGTAAATTGACACTATTGTTGGGAAATATGGGCATGGAGTATAGCCTCAGAAATAAAAAAATTATCCACCCATATTTCTATAATAGCAAGATCGCGTCAACTACTATAAAATAGGAAGGATGGTTTAATGAGTTATACTTGGTCCTGGAGCAAGTCCAGCTACTACAACTCGTTGCAGTTGCAACTATCTTTTAGTTGCTCTTGGAGGGTGGTTGTACAACTCTTAGTCTTCACCACGGACGTCAGTAAGGACAACTTCTGTAATGACTCATGCGATCTCTTTATAAACTGCAGGTTGACGTTACTCTCCTTGCATCAGTCAAAGGACTCCTGCCTCTAAAGTAGTCTACATGGACCAACTAGAACTCATGTTGTCCTGTTAGAACAGACAAGAAGGAGTTGTCCATCCTGTTCACATACCAGTCAACAACTTTCTCTCCCACAGTAATGATGCTCAGTTGTTCTCTCCCGTAGCTATCCCTCCCTAGTCAGGTAGGACTTGATTGGGCTCTCTTAGTTACCACAATCAGAGAGGAAAACAACTGTCAAAGCAACTGATTCTCAATTATCTACATTATTGTTGTACTCTGGGAAGCCCCAAGTACCCCTCTATTTATAGGTGGGGTTAGGGTCAGGGTTCATAGTCTGTTCAGGATCTGTGTGGGAGTGGAAGGGTCCAAAAGACCTTGAATTTTTGCAACCTGCTAACTATGAGACAATTGTCTGGTGACCAAGACAGTCGTCTGACACTACATTGTGAGATGGTCATTTCACAAGTTTCCATTGCATATGAATTTGGCAATTCATAATTATTGCTAAACATTAATTCCTTACATCACAAGAATCATTCAATCAAAACGATCAAATTTTCTCACAAATCTAGAAAGTTGCTAGACCCTTCATTCGACTCAATTGAGTAGATATGTTCACCAGGTGAACTAGTCATCTCACTGTGCCGAGCTGATTGGTTGGATCTTATTCATGCAAAACTCCAACCAATTCAGTTCCTGATCAGGTTAACAATCCAAATGTTCGCCTCACCATTTGAGACGATTGTCTAGTGCACCAAACAGTCGTATCACCTAGTGAGATGATCGACTGGGGTGCCATTAGCTGATCTGTTGTCACTACTACAGTTTTAGCCAATAACGTCACTACCGAAAGCATCACTTATATTAGAAAAATTGACCTAATAAGCTAAAACTGAAGCAACAAGTCATTAGGAAAAAATCTAGGTACAGATTGACGTGCAAGGTTAGTTATGTTAAAGATAATCGACGCTACAAAATACCCATGAAATCAAAATTTGGCTACACGCATAAACATAGCATCGGTTTTATTAGAAAACCAACCAAGCATGTTTCATGCAGAGAAAATTGGCTTCATTTTCCCTTCGTGCGTCCACAAGTGTCAAGCTATAGGGTCAGTTTTTTCCAAATAACTGACCTAGGAGTGTACAAGAAAATTCAGGTACCACTTATATCTGTTGGGTCGGTTTCCTCAAATAACTGACCTTGCAGGTCACCTCTAGGGTCGATTTTGACCAATAACCGTCCCCAGAAGTCGGGTCTGTTGGGTCGGTTTTTTCAAATAGCCAACCTAGTAGCTTAGAATAAAACGTTCGGGCACAATGTTCACCTTTTGGGTCGGTTTTTTGAATATAACTGACCTAGTAGCTTGGGACCTTTAGGGTTGGTTTTATTTAATAACCGTCCTTATAGCTTGGGACCTTGATTACAACTTCTTGGGTCGGTTTTTCGCCCAGAATCGACCTAGCATCATGAGACCTCTAGGGTCGGTTTTCCTATACAATCGTCCTTATAGCTTGGATCTCGAGGTTGGGCGAGTGCTACTTTGAGAGACCTAATGGGCCAGTTTTTTTAAATAACCGTCCTTATAGCTCTGGATCAGTGCAACCTTTAGTGTCAGTTTTCCTAAAAAATCATCCTTACAGCTTGGACCTCTGGGGTCAGTTTTCTTGTTTAACTGTCCTAGCAGGTGAAATTTGGGCACCACTTGGTTTTTGGGTCAATTTTCTCTTAATAACCGACCTTACAGGTCGACACTTAATCTAAGGCGTGTCCTCCCATTGGTCAGGTCACCCACACAAACCCTGAAAGTTGCTGCTATGAAGGCGCTGCTAGCTGTTGTCTGAACCCTCCTCGTCGCCTTCTGCTTCCACACCGTCGCCACCAAGCCAGCCGCCGCTTCCGTGCCTGAGCCCGACGAAGAGGCAAACCACCTTCACAGTGTGCCCGAGAGAAGGTCTCCATCCCGACGTGCCCCCAAAGGTCGTCGTCGCATTGTGTTTGAGAGAAGGTCATTGTCGCGGCGTGTCCGCAAAGAAGCTCAAATAATATCATCGAAGGTTGCTCTTGATTCTTGGCCTAGAAGGTAATATTTTCTCTTTTGCCTTAAAATCATTTCCGGTGTGAGTGAGCACTGCTACCTTGGGCGTGTATGAAGTGGCGATGAGGGTTTTGTAGTGGCGGCGCCCTTGGGTGTGGTTGTAGGGGACTGGGTATGAAGGCGGTGAGGGTTTTTCTATGAAGGCGGCGGTAGTTTCACCAGGTGACTGGGTAGGTGGGGTGGCATCGTCAGGTGGGGTGGGGACTGGTTGGGGGAAGTGGTGAATGGTGTGGGAGAGGCGGCAGTGGGTGGGTGGGAGTAATGAGAAGCTTGATGAGCTTATACACTTGTATGTTGTAACTAGGTTTTGGATGACCTGAATCTGAACCCTAGTTCTTACAAGCTCTACGTTTTGTGATAAGATGTTTTCTCTGTTAATGGCTACTCTTTGGCACGACCTTCGGTTTATATTTTTCAAGAACACCTAATTGATTCTTCAATTCAGTACATATAATGCACGCTTATCTATGGAAGTATTCTTGGTTTTCCCATATTATTCACAACAGTCATCCTTTTTCTTGTAGAAGCTCAAACGCTCGACAGTCATTCTCTTGCTCTTTGGCACCTGTGCGCCTTCCACTGACCACAGTCTTATCTCATTTTCATCTTGGCAGATCAGGTCATTTACATTATTTTTCCATTTTATATGACTAGCTAGTAACCAAACCAATAATAAAAACATGTATTTTTTCATATCTGCATTTTATTATCAGTAACATATGTAATCATTGTATAAATTTTAGAAATATGAGATTAGACATGTGTACTCCCATATTGAAACTTTAGGGTTTATAGATGAGATCATCTATGCATAATGTTTAACTTAATATATAAATATGAAAATAATACATTTATATATTAACTTAGAAACCTATTCAAAATTTACTCATTAGGAGTAAACTTTGGATAGTCCCCGGTCTGGGACTGGTTTTGGATATTTAATTTCACTTAGGATGTAACTGTATAATGTATGTTTAGTTTTGAAGAAATTTTTAGTAAGATTTCCTCATTTGTTCTCTAGGTACATATGTGAGTGGTTATTTGCCATTTACATCAGTGTACTTGGAGAACTTAGGGGAAACACTACTGAATTTTTTTTCAAAACTAAACATACATTATACAATTACTAGTGAGATTAAATATTCAAAAATGGGATAGGTGGTACACTTTAGTATAAAATTAATTAACCTCCTATCAATAAAAACTTACAACGTATAGTATCAATATTAAATGCTTAGTTTTATAATTAATTTTCATATGATCTAGAAAATGGATCGAAGTTGGATGTCTATCAAGAACTGTTGTAGTTCAGAGTTTACTAAAGTTCTTGATGAATTTATCAGATTTGTTGAGGAACATAGGAAATTACCTACAGATAGATTCTATTGTCCATGTAGAAATTGTTGTAACAATTTGAAAGTTGATACTGTTGAGGAAATTAAGAATCATGTCATATGTAATGAGACCATAAAAGGTTATAGTGAATGGTATTGGCATGGAGAGAAATTTAATTATGGATCAGAAAATGTCGACACTAATAATTGTAGCATAGAAGATATAGATAATGATGATAATGTCAATGATGAACTGATTCAGGATGACCCGATTTAGGATGATATGATTGATGAGATGCTACGTAGTTGTCGGGACAATGTCATTGATCCACCTTCTTTATTTGCAAACATTGTCCATGATGCTGAAAGACCATTATATAAGGGTTGTACTAAGTTCACGAGCTTGAGTGTTGTGATGTGATTATATACTCTTAAAGCTCAAAATCGGTGGAGCGATAAGAGTTTCACTTCACTATTATCTTTGTTAAAGAAAATTCTTCCTGAAGGCAACGAGCTTCCAATTTCAACATATCAAGCAAAGAAAATAATGTGCCCAATGGGAATGGAGGCTAAGAAGATTCATGCATGTTCAAATGATTGTGTGTCATTTTAGGAGGACTATAGTAATTTGATAAATTGTCCAAAATGTGGTGCGTCAAGGTACAAGACCACAAATTCAACTAAGGTTAAAAATGGCTCTCCTGCTAAGGTGATGTGGTATCTACCTATAATACCACAATTTCAATACTTATTTACTAATACAGAAGATGTGCAAAATTTGTCGTGGCATGGGGAGTTAAAGGTCAATGATGATGGCGTTCTTTGACATGCATCTGATTCATCACAATGGAAGAAAATTGATTTATTATATCCTCAATTTGGTAAAGAAACAATGAACTTAAGACTTGGACTTTGTACATATGGAATGAATCCTTATGGTACATTAAGTAGCGAATGACATGCTTTTTCCGTTCGTAGAACGTAAGTGTACGCGTCAATGTAGTAAAGGCCTTTGTGAGGCCCGAGTCGAACTCAGGGACACTGAACTATCAGTAGACTACTACTAACTATTCGCGATCAGCTAAGCCGATTAAAATGGTTTGAGAGTTGTTTTAAAATTAAAAGAAAAGAAAACAAAATAAAACAATCGATTAAAGGTTTAATTTAATCAATTCAGGTGAAGATCTTTAGGATTGCAGTTTCACCGCGGGTTTTCATTGTATGAATTTTTATATAATAATTCAGGTTCACCTCTCAATTTTGGGTAGTGGCCTGTAGTCAGAATTGCCCACTGTCATGGTACAATTCACTACCTATTTCTAGGTCGGTTCCACCATCGTAGTAACCTATACCCTAAACTAGGTGCATTAGAAATGACCTCTGGGTTTCCACCATTAATCTTACATCACCTTGTTCAAGGGATTTGTTAATTAATGTGATATTCATCTCTTTTCAACCGTTAATTCTTCTTTCAAAGTAATTAAGGGTATTAGATTATTATTATGGTGATCAAGCATAACAATATAATTGAGAAAACGAATTCATACCATGGATTTAAGAGATTAATGATGAATTATTATGATAAAAATGTCATACAATGTTTCCCCGGGCTACTCTCGGTCCTAAAGATAAAGGGGATTAGACCCGCATGTTCATCTCAGAGCAAAACATGGTAGAGAAAAAGGGAAACATGGAGAAAAATGTGAATAAGCTATAAAACCCCTGAACCGAGAAGATCCAAGCGTTCCTTGGCGTAGAATGTGCGATCTCCAGCCTTTCGGTGGTGGAAAACGTCTTCTTCGGCGTCCAGAATGGCTGGGGCGTGCTTCTGGCTCCGTTCTTCTCTCCACACCTTCTCGGGACATGTGCAGCGGCTAATGACATGATAGATTACTCTTGGCCACCGTCATTAGGTATAATCATCGAGTTAGGTTACCAAAATATCATAGTCATCGGATTTAGATCAATCTGAAACAAACTTGTATCTGACGGTGTCGATACCATCGACGTGAGTGGATGGTATCGACCTTGCGTGATAGCAGATGGTCTTCTTTTCTTTTCGTTGTTGCGCCTGATTCCATCTCGATACCATCGACGAGGGTCGATGGTATCGACATCTTAAGGAGTCAGTTTTATCCTTCTCTATCGTTGTAGCTCCACTTGTCGATAGTATCAACTTCTGGGTCGATAGTATCGACTATCTTCTCACCAACAACCTGATGGTAAATCGATACCATCAACTCTCCTGTCGATAGTATCGACTCTGTGATGCTCCTTATGGCTGGAAACCTGTGGTCGTGTCGATGGTATCGACCACTGTCGATGGTATTGACAGTAGCAGATATTCGTTTTTCCTAAAATTGCAACACAAAACCACATTAGACGAAATAAAACATATTGTTGTAGTCATTTATGCTCAAAATACTAAAATAAGGGAGATTTAACACTGAGAAAGATCATAGACTGAAGTAAATGAATTATGCAATATTAACCACCAAAATGACCAATAAATGCATAAAACACAAGTAAAATATGTCTATAAATGTGACTTAAAATCATCGCATCAGACTCCCCTAAGCTTGAACATTGCTCGCCCTCGAGCAACAAAACCTTAGAATAGAATTGCGAGGGTCAACTAAAGAACAAATCATCACAACAAACATCACCATATGATCCTCACCGGACATTCACATTCTGGCCCTCACTAACCACAGAATGATAATTACCCTAAAGGCGACAGTAATCATCCATAAAAGATATCTACCTCAAAATTGATGAACACTATCATATAAAGCAGTTAACATAATAAAATTCACAAGTTCAGACTTGGTGCATCCTATGATCTCCTATTCTACGTTGCTCGCCCTAACTGCCATCTACATGGAAGCAACTCTCCTAATATTCATGAGTGAGGGGAAAATCACGGTGGCCTACTAATTCGAGCAATGGGTGGATGGAATGGGTGGCTAAAGGAAGAAATGGAAGCATTATACGGTTTCAACATGCATAAAGCAAACATGCCCTAAATGACGCATTTGCAAACGAAAATGCCCTAATGCCTACATTTGGGTGGAATGATGCATGCACTAACATCCCGTCTCAAGATGAGATAGAATATCTACATAAGCTACATCATGTATTTAGTCATCTTAAAATGCAGGTGAGACTATGTTCCTTTCTCCCTCTCATTCTATTTATTCCTCATTCCTTTCTTTTTCTCTTTTTTCAGGCCCTTATATCCATGAATGACAATGAATTATTTGTCGATCTCACTTCTTTCTGTATAACTTAAATATTTGAAGCATTTAGAAGGTATGGAACAAGTTAATCACCCTTACAGTTTCAGAAGAAATAAGATACATGATGTACTGTATGCATAAAAAAATGAATGCAGCTAAATGACACGCACCTAAGGGTAATGTGCATGTATAACTACTCTAAATTTTTCTTTTCATGCAAAACATGTGAAAATACTTTACAATGTAAAACCTATCTACATGGAATGCAATCAAAGAGATTAAAACTGTAATGTACGTCCAATTATTATGGTGGAATATGAAAACAATGGGGTGGATAGATCACAAGACTAATTGACTGAACCTTTGAAAATTATTATGTGTCCCTCCTTATTGACCTGTGTGGTAATTAAGAGGTTTCTCTCTCTTACTTCAAATTAAGGTCTCATTATCATTTGGTCAGTTTAGGCTCAAACAACCAATTCCGTCCACTCTTCATGACTCATTAGGACTGTTCAGTTGTGATTTCCTATTCTAGAGTTGACAAACCCAATCATTTTCTTAAGTTATGTGCTCAAGGTTGAACAACACAAGCTTGCAACCACTAAATTTTTTTAAATTTTCCCTTAATTCCCATGTACAAGAAAACGAGATGACACATGACTTAAGACATCCACAATTACACTAGATAAAGTGTGGATCCTACATACAAACTAAGACTAAGGAAAAAAAACAAATGAAAAAAGACAAAATAATAAAAACTAAAAACTGAGAAAACTAAAGGATAGAGTTGTTCCAACTCCACCCCCAAGCTTGAATTCGACTATGGCCTCATAGTAAAAAACAACCTCAAAAGGTGGAACAGTGATACCGATCATTTTTCCAGAGGAGGCAGGTACTGCGGGGCCGTGGGGTCCCAGGATGGGTACTGCGCCTGAAAGCTCGGATCATACTGGGGCATGGGCGGAGGTTGTGGATACCCCCAAAGTAATTCTGGCTCCAGTAATGATCATAGAAGGGTTTCTGATGCATCTCCATCCTATGCAACCTGTCATGGATGTACTGTTGGTTGTCGAGGAGGAGGTGCTCATTTTCAAAGATAGCCCTCTGGTTGTCAAGCAGCCGGTTTGTCGTCTCCTGAACACCGGTATATGTTGCTGTGTGGTGCTGTTGCATCTGATGAATATCTTGCATCATTGCATACATCCCTTGCATGGAGTAGACATCTTCGCTTTGCTACGAAGGCTACGGTGGCAGAGGCTGGTAAGAAGAAGATGCACCTGGATGCTTGCGAGGACGCTTCCTAGGTGCCACTCGTGCCCGAAGAGGAGTGAAAGTCTCCTCTTCCTCTTCAGCCTCATCGCTGTCATTGTCATTGTCGTCGTTGCCACCGTCTTCATCCGAGATCTCGATGGCGATGACAGGCCATCGAAAATGCTGAGCACCCTCGATGTGGAAGACAGGGTCAGGGAGCGAACATTCCTGATAAGCATGATTAACGTGGCAGTGTGCATACACTAATCCATCACGCAGCAGAATGAGGTTGGAGCGGTGAAGATGTTGCAAGTTGACCGTGCTTCTATTGGAGAGAGGAGTCAACAGGGAGAAATTCAACCCAAGATAGTGGGCCAGCGGTGTAATGAGCCCTCCAAAGTGAATTGGAGCCTTCCGCGTACTCCTCTTTACATCCAACACGCGCGTTAAGAAAAACGCGCCCCAATTACACTCTTGGCGCTTCAACAACTTGTGAAGGAAAAACAAATCTGTCACTTGAAACTTGCTGAGAGATAGATCACCACAGGCAAAAAAGGTGGTGCAAAGCATGCAGTGAAGAATCTGCATGAACAGATGCTCGAAGTCTACCACCGCCATGTTGTGGTAGCTCATAGATTTGCCCGGAGGCATAGTCACTAGCTCGGCGAAGATAGCATCATAATCAGTCCGGTTGTCTGGCCGCCGGTACTGGTCTCTCCCATGATTCCAGTTGTAGATTTCATTGAACTGCCTGAGGGTGAGAGTGTAGTCATTGTTGTACCTCCGGAAAGAAACACGGCCTTTGATCCATTCCCGATCAGTGGCGATGATGTCGTTTTGCACAACGCATATGTCCAGCGATGCCATGAATTCTTCTACTAACTCCTTATATGTCAGCCATTCACCAATGAATGGCTGGCCATCGACATGGAATTTCATCTCATCGGGTGTCCTACCTGTGTGTCTCGCCTGCCCCTTGAGCATGTAGGCCAGATTAGCCTCGAACCCCAGATTACGGATCATGTCACGGTCGACGTAACGAGTCGGATCAATCTTTCTTTTCATGATTTCCTCGTAGACCTTCCGAACATCCGTAGAAGGATGAACGATCTGCGAACGCAGAATAGAAGCATTTGGTGGAGGAACGAACTCGGGAATATCCATTGGATTCGTGTGTGAAGAGGACGCACCGGCAACATGCACCATTGTCGAGCAAGAAGAAGGATTAGAAGATGGAGCTCGGAGAGGGTCGGAGAAGATTATCTCCGCTCGATGAAGGCTCGGTGAAGAACATGCACTGTGGATGCTCATAGCCGGGCTTCGGTTGCTCTGGAAGACGCACAACACATGTGGAGAAGGATTGCTCTAAAGTTGTGTCGTCATATGACGACAATCCATCCCTTATATAACCGTTTCCGGCACTGCTGTATGCCCGTCGATACCATCGACGCAAGTCGATGGTATCGACTCCTCTAGCACAATCCGTCCGCCGCTGGTATCGACGGTCGTCGATGGCTTGATGTGGGGCCCCAGATCGATGACGTGTCAATACTATCGACAGGTGTCGATGGTATCAACCCATCCAACGGATCGACTCTGTCGATGCATCAATCGTCGTTGGTCTCCTCTCGTGGATTGGTGACGTGTCGCGTCACGTCAATAGTATCGACTTCTCATTAGGGCAACACCCTCGTGAGGCCTGGCCGCCGCTTCCTGCCTGTAATTGGGTCGATACCATCGACAGGCCCGTCAACAGTATCGACTTCACTGAGACAATTTCATCTGAAAATCTCTAGAGATCTCGCGAGTATCGACACCCATGTCGATACTATCGACCTCAACTTTGTGATCAACATGTTGGTGTGTCGATACTATCGACGAGGCCGTTGATAGTATTGACGCAGAATGATTTTTGCAGACACCAACCTGTACCCATCTCGATACCATCGACACAAGGGTCGATGGTATCGACTCTGCCTCAGTCCTGCACATTGAGCAAACGATCGCGGTATCTTTTTTACACTAAAAATGAAATCAAATCAAATCAAAGTATAAATGTGAAAGAAACTAACTAAGCGACCGATGGCTGGGTTGCCTCCCAACAAGCGCCCTTATTTAACGTCTTAGGCTAGACGACATTAAGCACCTCATGCATCTGGAAGTGCAATGAGTTTGACCTCATTCACTTTCCATGTGTAATCTTCACCGAAGTACAATTTCAATCGTTGTCCATTGACCAGGAATGTTGTCTCGCCATCACACACCATGATTGTGCCATGTGGTCTGACCTCCTCTACGGTGAACGGTCCACTCCATCGGGATTTTAATTTCCCAGGATGCATCTTCAACCTGGAGTTGAACAGAAGTACATGATCTCCTTTCTTGAAGACTCACATCTGAATATGGCGATCATGAATTAGCTTTGTTCGCTCCTTGTAGATCTGCGAGCTTTCATATGCATTCATCCACAGCTCGTCAAGTTCATTGAGTTCAAGTAACCCTTTCTTTCCCGCTTCATCATAGCTCAAATTTAACTTCCTCAGCACCCAATGCACTTTATGATCCAATTCCACCGGCAAATGGCAGGCCCCACCATAATCCAACCTAAAAGGCGTAGTGCCTATATGTGTCTTAAACGCCGTCCTGTACACCCACAAAGCGTCCGGTAGCAGGGTGATCCAATTCTTTCTCGTGGAAGCCATAGTGCGCTCCAAGATCTTCTTAATCTCCTGATTGGAGACCTTCACTTGCCGCTGTGTTTGCGGGTGATACGGGGTACCAATATTATGCTTTACCCCATACTTTCTCAACAGTGCCGCAAACTTCTGATTCTAGAAATGCGTACCACCATCACTAATAATCATTCTTGGTACACTAAACCTACAGAAAATGTATTCTTTGACAAACCTGCACACTACATTAGCATCATTAGTCCTTGTGGGTATTGCCTCTACCCACTTCGACACATAATCAACAGCTAAAAGAATGTACAAGTTAGAATTTGAGGACACAAAGGGTCCCATAAAATCAATACCCCACAAGTCGAACACCTCAACCTCTTGAAATACATTGAGGGGCATCTCCTGTCATTTTGAAATGTTACCTGCCCTATGGCAGGAATCACATTTCCACACAAAATCATAAGCATCCCTGAACAAAGTAGGCCAATACATGCCACTTTCAAGTACTTTGGTGGAAGTCCGAGAACTTGCATGGTGGCCACCCATCGGTAGTGTATGGAAATGACAAAGAACACTTTCGTATTTCCACCTCCGGTACACACCTGCGTAAGAAACCATCCTTGCACTACTTCAATAGAATAGGGTCATCCCAGAAATAATAACGCAAAGAATGGAAAAATTTCTTCTTCTCTTGGTATGTCCAATCATCTGGGATAATTTTGTAAGCGAGATAATTGACAATATAAGAAAACCAAGGATCTTTCGATTTTCATAGATAAAAGTAGTTCATCAGGAAATGTTTCGGTAATGGGTATATGTAAATCCTTCTCATCCACCCTTTCCAACCTAGAAAAATGGTCTGCGACCACATTTTCAATGCCCGCCTTATCTTTGATTTGAATATCAAATTCTTATAAGAGTAAGATCCACCTAATCAATCTAGGTTTGGCATCCTTTTTCTCCATCAAGTACTTAATGGCGGCGTGGTCCGTCCATACCACAACTTTGATCCAACAAGATATTGCCGAAATTTTTCAAAAGAAAAAACAACGTCGAGAAGTTCTTTTTCGGTTGTAGTGTAATTCAGTTGTGCATTATTTAAGGTTTTTTATGCGTAGAAAATCACAACGGGTTTATTGTCCACACGTTGTTCCAAAACATCCCCAACTGTGAAATCGGACACGTCACACATTAATTCAAACAGCTTAGTCTAGTCCGGTGTTTGCACAACCGATGCGGAAATCAGTTTTTCTTTAAGCACAATAAACGCATGTAAACACTTGTCATTAAAATAAAAAACAACATCCTTTTCCAACAACTCAGATAATGGTTTGGCGATTTTAGAGAAATCTTTTATAAAGCGGCAATAAAAACCGGCGTGACCTAGAAAACTCCGAACCCCTTTAACCGAATTCGGTGGGGGCAATTTGGAAATAACTTCGATCTTAACCGGGTCTACCTCCAGCCCTTTGCTATACACTTTATGCCCAAGCACAATCCCTTCGCTTACCATCATGTGGCATTTCTCCCAATTGAGGACCAAATGTGTGTCCTCACAACATTGCAAAACCTTGTCCAAATTATATAAACACTCCTCAAAGGACGCACCATAGATGGAGAAATCGTCCATAAAAACCTCCAAACAGTGTTCAACCATATCAGAAAAGATGGCAAGCATGGAACGTTGAAAGGTTGTCGGTGTGTTACACAACCTAAATGGCAAATGGCGGTATGAAAATGTTCTGTAAGGACAAGTGAAGGTGGTCTTCTCTTGGTCCTTAGGGTCAATTGAAATCTGATTGTACCCCGAATAACCATCAAGAAAACAAAAATGCGATCGGCCAGCTAAACGCTCTAAAATCTGGTCAATGAATGGAAGAGGGAAATGATCCTTAAGTGTAGCAGCATTCAATCGACGGTAGTCTATACATACACACCACCCGGTTACCAAGCGGGTCGTGACATGTTCATTTAACAGATTATGTATAACACTAATTCCCCCCTTTTTAGGGACTACCTGTGTAGGACTCACCCACGTCGAGTCGGATATAGCATAGATGATACCTGCAGAAAGGAGCTTGATCATCTCCTTCTTTACGACCTCCATCATGATAGAATTTAGTCGACGTTGTGGCTGAATCACCGGCTTGGATCCCTCCTCGAGCCGAATCTTGTGCTGGCACAATGTAGGGGAGATCCCCTTAATGTCTGCAACCGACCACCCGAAAGCACCTCGATGGTTCTTCAACACAATCAGCAGCTAATCTTCCTCCTCGGAACTCAGATATGCCAAAAAATCACTGATAGCTTCTCATCCTCAGCTAGAAAAGCATATTTCAAATGCGGTGGCAATGGCTTCAATTCCAAATCTGGCGGGCTGATTAAGGATGACTGAAGTGGTGGTGGGAGTTCTCCAAGGTCTTCATAGTACCTAGCATAAAAGCATGGAAGCACTTGAAGCATCTTGGCGCACTCTTGCAGTGACTTGCTTCTCATCCAATCATGTGTTATATTAACCAGGCAGGCTTCAAGTGGTAATTTAGGATAAGCATCAAAAATAGAACTTGCTATTGCCTCATCTTCAATAGAAGGCGAGATGTCCTCCTCTTCATCATTGGGAAAACCCATAGCTTTACTAAGGGATACAACCTTGGTCTGCTCCATGATGTCAACAACCAATGTCCCTTTCTCCACCTTAGTCATTACATGTGCCATATCTAAGAATGGCTTCCCTAGATAGAGTGAGATATTGTGATCAAAATGCTTCACCATGCAACATTGCTCCTTAGCCATAGATGAGGTGGTACTGGAAGGCATGACCATCTCGAACCGATCATCGGCGATACCCAAGGTCAAACGACCTCTCCCCATCTCAAGTATCATGTCAGTTGTAGCTTGGAAGGGTCGTCCAAGTAATAACTCATTGCCTTGTTCATCCTGCATCTCCATTACAACAAAGTCTGCTGGAAATACAAATCGATCTACTTTCACCAACACATCTTCACAAATACCATAAGGCTTCACCACGGAATTATATGCCAGCTGTATTGTCATATTACTCGGCCTTGATTCTTTTAATCCCGATTTCTTGAATGTAGAAAGAGGAATCAAGTTTATGCTTGCCCCAGAATCACACAGTGCTTCGCCAATTTCACCTTACCAATGTAACATGAAATATTGAAGCAGCCTAGATCCTACCTCTTAGGTGGCAATGTGCCCATGATGAAGGCACTCACCTGCTCCTTGAGAACTACAACCTCCGTGTCAGGAATCTTTCTCATCTTAGTAATGATGTCTTTCAAAAACTTGACGTAAGAGGGGATTTTCTCTATTTCCTCTAATAGTGGAATGTTGACTGAGAGCTTTCTGAAACTGTCCAAAAACTTCTTGAATTGGGCGTCCACCTTCTTTGCGTTCACACTATTCGGATATGGGACCGGGACAGCCTGTGCCCTTTGATGCAGCGGCACATATGGTGTCCTTTTCTGTGTCTCCTCCTCAAAACCAACGGGATCTATGGTTACATCCTCTGCTATTTCCTCAACCGGCTCTGTGACTGAAATTGGCACTCCCTCAGTGGCCTCACCTTCGATTTTTGATTGGGGTTTGCTTGGTTCATCAGCCCTGGGGTTTAAAAGCTTCTTGCCACTCCTTAGCAAGATTGCCTTAGCCTGTTGGTTTTCTCCTGGGATGTTTGTGTTACCCGGAAAACCTTGCTGTGTGGGCTTCTTCAGATTAGCTATTTCAGCTGCCATTTGCGCCATCGACGTCTCTATTGTCGTCATTTGAGCCCCATGCCTCTGCAATGTATGTCCAAACTGATTCATAAATTCCCCCTGTTGCTTGATCTGCTGACCAAAGGTGTTCATAAATTCTTGGTTCTGCTTTATCACTTGGTTGAGCAACTCCGTGCTCTTATCCTCCGCCACCGGCTGAGGTTTTGCATCGGGGTCCTGCAAAAAGTTATTCAGATCCTTCCATGAGAATTTCTTATCCTTCCTCCATGAGTAATTGTTATTTCTGTAACCTTGCTACTGGCGCATGAATTTGACTTGGGCTTCATCCTCAGATTCAGTATCTTCTTTTGCAAGTAGTTTCTTTGCTAGAAGGTTGTTACGACCTCACCTTTCAGTAACCCCCAATTAAGGGTGCCAAGAGGTTGAAGCCGCACCCATTAATTCTGGATCAAAGGTTCAACATATAACCAAAAACAATTATTAAATTCTAACAGACTATACTAAAAAATGGTAATAAAATGTTTCTTTGCATACCTTTGAAAAGTTTGGAACAACTAAACTTCTAACCTTAGCTGAACTATTCTAACTAATTCCTCCATGTTCTTTAATTCTTGAATTCACAATGTGTCGCTTTACTGTTAGTTCTTTTGATATGTGTACCTAAATCGCCGACAAACAAAATGACGGTCAGCCGAAGCTAGTATGTGGGGAAAACCACTAGTGTTCAACTCTACTAACAACATAATCATTCAATTAATCATTTAACAATCAAGATTACATTTTAAATATAACTCCGCGATCCAAGGGTACCCTATCCTATGTATTGTCCCCATTAAACCCCTCATGATCCACCTATAAGTGAACCAGTTTCTAGGGTTGAGTCACATGGAACTACTCATAGGTAGACCACTCCTTAACTGGGGGTACGCTAAAGAGTCTCATGGCACCACACATAGGTAGCTCAGTTTCAAACTCACGGTAACCTAGACCTTGCTCTAGGATTACCCTATTTTTAGCCTTTTCAAAATAACAGAGGTGGACCCGGATCTAGCCAGTTATATATGTACCTTTACAGTGATAATCATAGTCACTTTATAGTTGCATGAAATAAATAAACATTCAACAGTTTGGTTGCATTCAATGCGATTAAACATTCGGGAATCCATCGGGAAACTAAATCGGTTATTCATAATTAACCACATACCTTTGATTGTAGATTTCAAGATAGAATCTAATATGTAGAGGAACCCAATCAACAAGCAATGAAGAAGAGAAATCCTGAAATAAAAGTACAATTTTCCTTTTATTAATATTATTCCAATTTTCATCACATTACTTAGGATTTCAATTCCTATTTTAGGGTTCCTTTGGAAATTAGGGTTTTTACTTCTTCTTTCCTTATTATCATCCTTAATTTATCAAAACTACATAAAACCCCTAATTTCTCATTAAATTTCCTTTATTAAGCATCTGATTATCTTATTCCACAAAGATATGCTTTTTATCTCCTTTTATCCCAAATTAGGGTTTCCATGTAAATTAACCTTCTTTTAGGTATTATAACTCTAAATTAAGCACTTTTGCATTCAAACAGATAATCATACCACCTTTATCATTAAAAGAGCTAAACTTATCAATTTGACCTATTAATTTACCAAATTACACTTTTAACATTCAATTAGGGTTTCTCATCAATTTTTAATACACTTTATTAGCAAATTAGGGAACTTTTGCAAAACAGATCAGAACTAGGTTCTCGAATCATTTTATCGGATTCCTCGTATTTTTCTATAAAACTTTCATATATAAAGTTTTCTCATTAGACAATCCTAGTAATTTCTATCAATTTCGCAAGAAAATCCCTTTTTCCTGAATTTCTAGCAGAGAGGCGAATTTACCAATTTTCGTAGCCGTTCGATGTCCAGCAGTCCATGGTGGTCTCCTGATCCAGCGGTCCACGCAACATGCCTCGACTCAGCCACTTACTCACGTGCTCGAAGCCTGGATCGTCGATGTCGCTCGGGTCCACGGTAGACCCTAATCCAATCGGTGGCGTTGAAGCGCTCCACTCCGCGAGGCGCGCGTTTCCTGAGATCGTTGGATCTCAAGTCGGCCCACCGTGCTCCCCGATCTGACGCCTCCTGCTCGTCGTCCCCTTCCTCTTCTTTCTAACATGGACACGCGGCGGCACCACGGCTGCGGTTCGCCGGAGCTAGGTCAATAGGATAGAAGAGAGGGTGCGGGTGCTCGAGAATAAGCCGTTTGAGATCGCTAGGGTGCGAGGAACCATATGGTGGCCTTTATATAGGGCATGGAGGACTCCTCTAGGGTTTCCTCAACCCCGCCGCTAATTGACTCCTAGCCCAATTGGGCGTTTCGAATACACACCATGGAAACTGGCAAAACCTAGGTCTAGATTCTTCGCCAGGGTCTCCCGAACTCAATGGAACACCGATCTTGAGTGCACATGCACTGTAACGATCACAAAAATGAGGGGAAAATCCCATGTATCATGCTACTGTCCGGTTCCCTTTGGGACTCTAGACGATGAACCCGATCCTTCAAATTAGAATCCAACGGTCTCCATTATTCACGTTCAAACCAAAAAGGAAAAGGATTCCCAAATATACAAGGAAAATTCTATTTTGATGATAACTTGAAAATTTAATAACTCTCAATCCTTAACTCCGTTTTATCTCAAATTTTGAGGAAAACTCGTTTATACCTTTATCTTTCCTTGTGCAAAAATTGGAGTCATTATCCAAAGGAAACGAGCCATTTACTTCAGTTTCAAGTTATCCCTTATTTATTTGTATTTTCCACATATTCCTTATTTCCTTTGCCATTATCTAATTATCCTGAGTTCCTTGAACCCCAAGGAACCTTTATAACTCAGAATTCTATTTTGGGAAAATATCCTTCAGCCTAAAAAAATCATTTCTATTTATTTTCCTCATATATTCCTTTATTAAATGGAATTCTTTTTCATTTCTTTTTGTTTTTCTTTTAATTCTTCAATTGGGCTCAATGGCCAAAAAGGCCCAATAAGAAAACATGCAAGCTATCAAACACAAAATCCATTCAAACTAATTCATCTCATCAACCATGAATTTCATTTATCTTTTAAAAAGAAGATTCATAATTTCATTACATATTTTGGAACAATTGAGGTTATAACATCCTCCCCTCCTTATAGGAATGTTGCCCTCAAAATTCATCAATCAAGCAAACAAATTAGGATATGCTTTTTCCATGTCCGTCTTCAGCTCCCATGTGGCCTCATCCTCTCCATGGTGTTTCCAAAGAACCTTTACCATCTCTATATTCTTATTTCTGAGCTCTTTTACCTTAGTATCTATAATACGCAAAGGTAACTCAGGATAAGATAGCTTTCCTTGAAGCTCAATAGGTTCAATGCTCAACACATGGCTCGGGTCTTGCACATATCGCTTCAAATTGGACATGTGAAACACATCATGCATCATACTATATTGAGGGGGTAACACCAAACGATAAGCCACCTCACCAATCCGTTCTAATACCTCAAACAGACCCACATATCGGGGACTCAACTTTCCTCTATTTTTAGCTATAGCTGAAGCAGTCGGATTTTCTGAAAAACATGCTCTCCCACAGTGAAATGCACAACAGTCCTCTTTGCATCAGCATACGACTTCTTTCGATCCTGGGCTCTCTTTAGCCTTTGCCTGATCAAAGCGACTTTATCAGCATACACTTGGAGTTCATCTGACCTCAACAAGGTCCTCTCACCAACATCATCCCAGTGAAGTGGTGACCGACACGGTCTCCCGTATAGAGCTTCATATGGAGGCATCCAGATACTAGCTTGGTAACTATTGTTGTATGCAAACTCGGCTAGAGGTAAGTACTGCTCCCATGATCCACCCCAATCGAGCACACAAGCTCTCAAAAGATCCTCTAAAGTCTAGATTGTCCTTTCTGTCAGTCCATATGTCTGGGGGTGATAAGCGGTACTGAACTTTAACCTTGTACCAAGTTCCTCTTGAACCTGCTTCCACAGTTTGGAAGTAAACTTCGGATCTCTATCAGATATGATGGAACTGGGTACGCCATGTAAATGCACTATCTCTCGAATGTACAACTCAGCTAAGTCTGACACTTTGGCAGTGGTTTTCAGTGCAAGGAAGTGTGCTGACTTGGTAAGGTGGTCCACCACAACCCATATCGCATCATGACCTCTCTTGGTATGAGGTAAACCCACCACAAAATCCATGGTGATATGATCCCATTTCCATTCCGAAATCTCTATAGACTGTAAAAGTCCACCGGGTCGTTGATGTTCAGCCTTCACCATCTGGCACGTAAGACAACTGGCCACATAAGCTGCAATGTCTCTCTTCATTCCTGGCCACCAAAAAAACCTATGCATGTCCTTAAACATCTTAGTAGTCCCCGGGTGTACTGTGTACTTAGAACCATGAGCTTCTTGTAAGATACGTTCTTTCAGTGGTGAGTCTTCAGGAATCCATATACGATTCCCGAATCTGATTCCTCCATCTACACCCAAAGAAAGGCGGGTCTGAGGCTTCTTCATCAAACCCCTCATCTTGTCAAGTTCCCTACTGACCAACTATGCTGCCACAATTTCACTCAACAAATCAGACTGTATCTGAATGTTGGCCAATCAAACTCGATCACCTAACGGTTGAGGAGACCATTTCACTAGCTCTTCCAAGCTCTTCCACTGACTGGACAGAACAACTGCACACCTGAGATGTTTCCGACTCAACACATCTGCCACAACATTTACCTTCCCTGGATGATAGGCAATGGTTAAGTCGTAATCCTTCATGTATTCCATCCATCTTCGTTGTCATAGGTTTAAGTCTTTCTATGTCAGAAGGTACTTTACGCTCTTATGGTCAGTGAAGATCTCAAAAGTAGCACCATACAGGTAATGCTGCCAAATCTTCAAGGCATGAATGATAGCAGCCAACTCTAAGTCATGTGTTAGGTAATTCACCTCATTAGGCTTGAGTTGTCGGGAAGCATATGCAACCACCTGTCGATTCTGCTCCAACACACAGCCAAGACCCATTTTGGATGCATCAGTGAAGATCATGAAACCCTTATTTCCTGATGGTAGAGTCAAAACTGGTGCAGTGGTCAACTTTTCTTTCAGTTCTTGAAAACGAGCCTCACAAACATCAGACCACACAAACTTCACATCCTTCCGAGTCAACATGGTCAAGGGCAAGGCAGTCTTTGAGAAATCTGCAATGAAACGCCGATAGTATGCTGCTAACCCCAAGAAGCTTTGGATCTCGGAGGGGTTCTTCGGTGTAGGCCAGTCTCGAACTGCTGACACCTTGGCTGGATCTACGTCGATTGTTCCTCCTGAGATGATATGTCCAAGGAACATGACTCGGTCTATCCAAAACTCGCATTTTGAGAATTTCCCATAGAACTTCTGCTTTCTCAGGATATCAAGGACTTTACTTAGGTGGTCTCAGTGTTGCTCTAAGTCATTGTAATAAACTAATATGTCATCTATGAACACTATGACAAACGAGTCAAGGAAGGGTTGGAACACACTATTCATAAGGTTCATGAACACACTGGGTGCATTGGACAACCCAAAAGGCATAACCACAAACTCATAATGGCCATATCGTGTTCGAAAAGCTGTTTTTGGAATGTACTCACTCTTGACTCTCAACTGGTGGCATCCTGATCTTAAGTCGATTTTGGAAAAGACTCGGGTAGACTTCAACTGGTCAAACAGGTCATTTATTCTGGGTAAAGGGTATTTGTTCTTAATGGTAGCTTGGTTGATCATCCGATAGTCTATACACATATGGAGCGAGTCATCCTTTTTCTTTACAAAAAGGACTAGAGCTCCCCATGGTGATGTGCTAGGACGGATAAAACCCTTGTCTAGCAATTCCTGCAATTGTTTCTTCAACTCGAGAAACTCTGCAGGGGCCATTCTATAAGATGCACGTGAAATAGGGATTGTTCCTGGAGCTAGCTCTATGGAAAAATCTACCTCTCTCTCAGGAGGAATCCCAGGTAGATCATCTGGAAAAACATCTGCATAGCTCTTGACTACCTCTATTTCCTCTAAGGGTTGCACCTTGGGTTCGGGCTCGGTAACAACTGCTAGGAAAGCTTGACAACCTTTAATCATCATCCTTTCTACCTTCAAGGATGACACATACAAGCTGGTGGTGGCATCTTTCCTACCTCTAATGACAAAAGGTGGGTGACCTGGTTCCCTAATGATCACTTTCTTTTCCCTACAGTCGATTTGGGCCCTATAAGTATAAAGCCAATCCATTCCAATGATCACATCAAAATCATTCATGTCAAGAAGGATAAAGTCTGTAGGAAACTCATGATCTTGATATTTCATAGGTATCACCAGAGTTTTCAAAAGAGAGGTAAAGATTCAACCACTCGGTGTTGTAACATCTAAGACATATCCTAAATCCTTGATATCCAAATAAAGCATAGTTGCCAGATTCCTTGAAATGAAAGTATTAGTAGATCCAGAGTCAAATAATGCTTTTACATTATGTCCCATGACTTCAAGCATGCCTACATTATTTTCATCATACATTAGACCATTACATGCTTAACTTTCAAAACATAAAGAAAAACTCTAAGGGTTATTACCCTCAATCAACCGATTAGCATTAGCTTGAGCTTCTTCATTGTCAATAGTGAACACTCGAGCTTGTCTTCTTTCTCCAGCGGGTGGGGCCACAGCTACAGGTGGGGCTGCTACTGGACCTGGTCCTTTTGGCTCTGGTAGAGGACAAGTATCTTGGATATGTCCCTCTTGATGGCACCGATAACACGTCCTCTTCTTGTAGCTGCGTTCACCGGCATGCCCTTTTCCACAAATGCAGCAAGGAGGTCGGTTGTTCTCTTGGCGGGGTCTTCCATGACTTCCTCCATGTTTTCCTTTGGCTTGAGAGTGTCCTTGACCCTTCTTGTGGTGGTTTCTATGACCTTGGACTCCTTCAGTGAAACCCAAAAACCCCTTGGGTGGAATCTGAGTAGGCATCACAGTCCTTTCCATGTCTAGGGCAGTGTTGTAAGCTTCTATGAAGGTTTTAGGTTTGCTTGCCATCACATGAGGCTTGAGGGCAGGGTGAAGACGCTCTATGAAGTGATCCACCCTCCTTTCCTCATCCATCTTGTACCCAAAATGTTCCAGGATCCGAAACTTGCGCCCAAAGTCTGCCACAGAGGAATTTCCTTGAGTCATATTCGTGAATTCCCTTTCCTTTTCCTTCTTAGCTGCAACAGGGACGAATCTGGAAGTGAAGATGGTCTTGAAATCAGCCCATACCATTGGTTCCTCAGTCAGATCTCGGCCTGTGATGTGAGTCTCCCACCATATCTTAGCTGCTCCTTCCAGAAGGTGGGCAGCAAAGAGGACCTTCTTGCTTGGCTGTACTTCAAGCATGCGGAAACCATTCTCTATTGCAAGTATCCAGGCTTCTGCTTTATCAACTACCTCAGTCTTATCTTCTCCCCAGAACTTTTCTATGTTCAGCTTGACAAAGTCTAGGATGGTGGCTCCCACACGTGGACGAACAGGGTATGGTTCACCATTCTCAGCTCTAGCTATGTCTCGAAGGGCCAAAGCATTAATGGCCTCTGTCAACTTCCTCTGTTGCTCTAACCACAAGGTATCAGGGGTATGGATCATCATGGTGGGTTCAGGGTCCTCATCCATCTTGGTTTCTTCCTCATACACATGTTGCTCTTCATATCCTTGATCTTCTTCTTGGTTCAGGTTACTAAATGGTACTGGGTTAGGGTTAGGGACTTCTTGAGTGACTTCTTCAGGCCTCTTCCTCTTCTTAGAGGATCCACCATCATGGTTCCTATTCCTCTTTTTAGAAGACTCCTTTACTTTACAGGGAGGCCAAACACTCCTAGCCGGATTCCCAGAGCCCTCAGGAATAGCAACAATCTTTGTTTGTGCCATCTACATAAGCATAACAAACAAACCTTTAGTTTATCATTCAAACTAGTTATACTTATGTTCAGTGATATCTCATTACATATCTTTTATTAATTTGATGGAGGATTCTTAAACCCTTAACTTACTTGCCCATACCACATGAGTGTGGAGGAGAGAGAGAATCCTACTCTTAAAGCCTTAATAGAATGTGTGATGAGAAGAGATGAATAAGATGAGAGAGTCCTAAAGGTATCTTATTTCAAATCATACCCTAAAACTTTGGCTAGGCGGTCACACAGATCTGGGAGTCCTCATATTCCGACTAGCGGTGCAGAGGAAAATCTTGCCAGCCCCCAGTCGTGATTCCTTTCTAGACACCTCCGTCTTTCAGATACTCCTCTAATAACTCCCTTGGGTTCTATGGAGTTTGTAAAATTTAATAATTACTAATGGTTACATGAAGAACCTAGGCTCTGATACCAAATGTTACGACCTCACCTTTCAGTAACCCCCAATTAAGGGAGACCAAGAGGTTGAAGCCGCACCCATTAATTCCAGATCAAAGGTTCAACATATAACCAAAAACAATTATTAAATTCTAACAGACTATACTGAAATATGGTAATAAAACTTTTCTTTGCATACCTTTGAAAAGTTTGGAACAACTAAACTTCTAACCTCAGCTGAACTATTCTAACTAATTCCTCCATGTTCTTTAATTCTTGAATTCACAATGTGTCGCTTTACTATTTGTTCTTTTGAGATGTGTACCTAAATCGCCGACAAACAAAACGACGGTCAGCCGAAGTTGGTATGTGGGGAAAAACACTAGTGTTCAACTATGCTAACAACATAATCATTCAATTAATCATTTAACAATCAAGATTACATTTTAAATATAACTCCGCGATCCAAGGGTACCCTATCCTCTATATTGTCCCCATTAAACCCCTCATGATCCACCTATAAGTGAACCAATTTCTAGGGTTGAGTCACATGGAACTACTCATAGGTAGACCACTCCTTAACCCGGGGTACGCTAAAGAGTCTCATGGCACTACACGTAGGTAGCCCAGTTTCTAACTCACGGTAACCTAGACCTTGCTCTAGGATTACCCTTTTTTTAGCCTTTTCAAAATAACATAGGTGGACCAAGATCTTGTGGGCTCTGATCTCCAAAACACAAGATAAACATAGCGGAAGCGATTCGATTAATAGCAGAATACGAAAATCACGAGAAATTAAAACTTTTTGAAAATGAGATCTTAAAAACCAGAAACTCCTTTTATAAAAGTAAGATGAACTGTTTACATCTCTGATAAATTACTTCTTGAGTAATTATATACGTCATGATACAAAATCTCAAGATTTCAAAATTCTCAGATCAACAAACTCCTAGGACCTGAGTGTACAGAGACGACATAAGACTATTCTGACTACAAGACTAGACAACACAGTGTTTCCACCTGAAGTCACTGCTACTCCTGAATTTGCTGCTGTTGCTGCTATCCACCTGCAGATCGGTTCCTTCGACCTCGACGTCCACCTAAAGGTAGAAATCTACGGGGTGAGACAATTTTAATCAATTGTCCCAGCGAGAGTTATAACTCTCCGCCGGAAACTTTATTAAAACCAATCAAAGGAATATCATGAGCAGATAATTTAGGTTACTCACAGCAGGCTTGACAACAAATACTCGTCTTTATTTAAGGAATATGAAGAACGCGTATACTAATGCTTGAACAGGATATTAAAAACAAGCAATGTAATATCAATCAATGTTTCTCGTAGTTCAACCTAAGCAGTTATGCTACGCGGTTGATTATGTTTTACAATCATCATTATGCCCTGTGGAGATGAGGTATACCGCTCATGCTCCAACCGATCACTAGTAAGTCGCATCGGTATCATACTAGGTCATCGAAAGAGCCGGATTCTCATGACCCTCAACTACCTCAGTCAGAATGAGGATAAACATACAGGACATCTAGTGTCCCTGCTAATATAGCTTACCAGGGTATTCTGGTACTTCGCTATTAGAGTCACAGTGGCATTCTGCACTCTCTTCGCCATCGAAAGATTTCATGTTTATCTCTCATCGATGCGGTATAAAATATTCCCTTGGAAGAATAGTGTTACATCATCCCGATATAAACATATAGTGAAGGGTTGATGGATTAAGATACATCAACATCAACTCCTACACTAGGATGTAAGCATATACACATCCATATTCCCCCACATACTCTAAAGTATGTGATCCAAGAGTTCCCTTAAGAAAACCTATTTCACCATCATTTAAATCCTGACAATGATGGATCTATGATCAGGGCTCTACATGGTATGATTAAACTTGGTTATTAGGTACATTTCAGTATTCTTTTAGCATCATACAAGTTTTCAAACATTAATCATTAGCATAGAAGCTATGAAAGTAGAATACTAAATGTATCAAGTCTAACTCACATCAATTATCATTTCTCAATCGTCCAATCACAAGTCATTTGACAAGCATGACCTTGATGATATTCATGGCTCTTACAGCCTATAATTCTCATAAGATGACACTTCCTAGGCATCATCATATGTCATTATTCATAAAGCTAATAACATGCTCCCAATGAATATGAAATCATAATCCTTACCTGGATATGATCACCATTATGTATAGAAACCTGCATGGTTAATTCAATTGATAATAGTAAGCATTTCATATCAAGAGTTATACCCTTATAGGACTCCAATTTGACCCTTAATTGAAAGCCAATTAGGGTTAAGTCTAACTCAATTAGGGTTTCCAATCGGCTAATCATCAATTCTCAACAATGTGAAACAAATTGTAATTGAACCCATCAATTGAACTCCAATTGGGCCTAAACTTGGACCAAACGGTCTTGAGAACGTTTGGATGACCTCCAAACAGTCTTGAGACCGTTTTCCCAAAGTTTGACCAAAATCTAAGTTGATTTGATTAGGATTGAACACAAATTAGGTCTAAAATCAGCACTTTTATCAATTCTTCAACCTATTGAAATTGGACCTACAATGGATCAATTTTCCTTAACCCTAGACCTCCAAATGGTCTTGGGGTGTCACTAAACGAGTGTGAGACCGTTTGGGTGAACCCCAAACGGGTTTGAACCCGTTTGGATCCTCCAACCCAAAACTCAACAAGATCTATAATTAAAATCAGCAATTTCAACCCGATTAGGGTTAGGGTGTTGAAGTGCCTTCAACTCTCAATTGGTTAGGAATTAGGTTATAATTCTTTGCAGGAAAGAAGTTCAATACATTATGAACAGACCCTCAAATGGTCATACCTTGGTCAACCCTATGAAATGGTCTTGGGGTCATTTTGATCCAAACGATCTTGCAGGATCGTTTGAGATCAAACGGGTTGAACCTGTTTGACCTTAAACGAGTTGCACCCGTTTGGACCAAAAGGGTCCAAGGTCGTTTCATAAAGTGACCTAGGAATCCACGCCCATCATCCTCAACCTCTGTTCAGGTCGGTTCCACCACCGTTTTGCTTACAAAAGAGCAAGGAAGAAGGGAGGTAGAAGAAGAACTAATCATAGAAAACAAGAACAAAGATATGCATAACAAAGCTAAGAGTTAGAGTTATAAAACCCACCTCAAACGTGGTTCCTAGAGCTTCCAAGCTTCCAAGCTTCAAGCCTTTAATGGCTTCTTGAGATCCACAGGTCGGACAAGGTCAATTCTTCAAGAAAAAGATGGGGATGGTCGGCTAGAACAAGGAACCTAAGTAAGAAAACTAGCAATTCAACCTTGTAATACGATTTCCTCCATGAATCCAAGCTAGAAGGTGGTGTTCTCTTACCTTAGAACAGGTTGGTCATTTCCCTGAGCTCCAGAGATTTTCCTTGGTCGGTTGAGAAAGATGAGAAGTGAGGAAGTGAAGGAAAACGTTTGCTTGGTTTGGAAAGAAAGGTGCTTATATAGTTTAGGCTGATTTTCACCATAAGGACCTCTAAAGCATGTAATTCTCATCCAAGTCCCTCCTTATTTCTAAGGCACGTTCAAGCTATCAAACCTTAATCAAATCCCATCAAAACCCAAGATCTAAGGGTAAAGAAAACCAATATGCACACTAAGGTATATATATATATATATATGAAGGGTCTTCTTACTCATACTAGGTGTTTTCACTACAAAGATCATCCTTCTTATCCAATTATTTAATAGAAGTGCCCCTCTCATCCTTTCTTCTCTAAATGATGTCAAGAGTCATAAAAGATATTCTAGAAAGTGTATAGCACAAGTTGCACCCCACATTTTGGGTAAATTGCACTTTACACCAAAATTAGGGTTTAAGCACAAGGATTGCTCCACAAGCTGCACCTTGGTGCCCAAACTTGGGAAATCCATCATACCTCATCATATTCCTTCATATGATGTCTCTTTATTAGAGGAACATCTTAACCTGTGTAATTTGCAAGTTAACCCCTCTAATTGGGTAATTTGCACATAGGTCCCTGTATTACCAAACAATACTACAATCATTGTTTAAAAAGGACAGAAATGAAAATGTATGTTCCTTAGGAACTTAATTACATGCCAAAAGATAATCACAAGGATTTAATTACATATCTTAGGCAAAACACCTAGGGTTAATTCATAACCCAGGTCAGGGATGTTACAAATTATCCACCCCTTACAAGGATTTCGTCCTCGAAATCGATAAAACATATTAAGAGAAAAGAGTAGGATATTTCCTTCTCATCTCTTCCTCTAGTTCCCAAGTGGCTTATTCAACACCACGGTGATTCCAGAGAACTTTTACAAGACTTATCTCTTTCTTCTTTAGCTTTTTAATTCTGTTATCAAGGATTGACACCGGTCCTTCCTCATAAGTTATATCTTCATTCAATTCTACTTCCATAGGTTGTAGAACTGATTCGACATCAGGATGACATTTCCTTAGCATAGAAATGTGAAACACAGGGTGTAGTTTTTGTAATTCTGGTGGTAACTCTAGTCTATAGGCTATCTTTCCAACCCGTTCAATGATTGGATAAGGCCCTATAAATCTAGGAGCTAACTTCCCTTTCCTTCCAAAGCGAAGAACTCCTTTCCAAGGCGAGACCTTGAGATACACTCTGTCTCCAACCTGGAACTCCAACGGTCTACGAAGCTTGTCAGCATAAGATTTTTGCCTATCTTGTGCAGTCTTAATCTGTTGTTGTATTACTTTAATCTTTTCCGTAGTCTGCTGCACAAGATCAGGACCTAACGATTGATGTTCACCAGTCTCATACCAGCATAAGGGTGATCTACAACGTCTTCCATACAAGGCTTCATAAGGTGCCATATCAATACTATGTTGATAGCTATTGTTATAGGCAAACTCTATCAAGCTTAGGTGTAGATCCCAACTTCCTGTGAACTGGAGAACACATGCTCTCAACAGATCTTCTAACGTCTGTATAGTCCTTTCTGACTGTCCATCCGTCTGTGGATGAAAGGTTGTACTAAACCTTAACTGGGTGCCTAGTGCCCTATGTAGCTGTTCCCAAAAACGACTTGTGAACTGAGGACCTCTGTCAGAAACTATGGTGACAGGAACTCTGTGCAAACGCACTATCTCTTGAACATATAACTGGGATAACCTTTCAGCATAATAGGTTGTTTTGATAGGTAAGAAATGTGATGTCTTAGTCAACCTATCAACAATTACCCAAATGGAATCATGTCCTTTGTTTGTTCTAGGTAGACCAACAACAAAGTCCATGGTTACATGATCCCACTTCCACTGTGGTATGGATAAAGGTTGCATTGTTCCTGCAGGCTTCTGGTGTTCAGCTTTAACTTGCTTACACACTGGACACCTCAGAACAAACTCAGCTACGTCCTTCTTCATCCCAGGCCACCAATACATATCTTTCAAGTTTCGATACATCTTGGTGCTTCCTGGATGCATAGCATACATTGAAGAATGAGCTTCTTCCAGGACTAACTTCCTCAGGTTATCTACATATGGTACTATCATCCTTCCATGATAGCATGCCACTTGATCATCTGATTCATCAAAACCTTCTCGCTTCTCATCACCATACTCAGATCTGATCTGCTGAACTGCAACATCAACTTGCTGTGCCTCCTTAATCTGCTCTCTTAGGGTGGGTTTGATATGCATCTCAGCCAACAACCCGACAATCCATGACACCTTCATCTGTACATTGTCTTGCCTTAAGGAGATAAGCATATCTCTCCTAGGTCATACTAAAGAGTTTAATTGTGCCCTATTAGAGGATGATATTGCTGATTTCCTACTCAAGGCATCTGCAACTACATTGGCCTTTCCTGGATGGTAATCTATTGTACAATCATTATCCTTGATTAACTCCATCCAGTGACGTTGCCTCATGTTAAGGTCATGCTGAGAGAAGATATACTTAAGGTTCTTATGGTCTGTGAACATCTAGAAGGTTTCTTCATAAAGATAATGTCTCCAGATTTTCAAGGCATGAACCACATCAGCTAACTCTAAATCATGTGTCGGATAATTCTCCTCGTGTTTCTTAAGCTGTCGGGAAGCAAAAGAAATCACTTGTTTATCCTGCATCAACACACACCCGAGTCCATTCTTAGAGGCATCACAGAAAATTATGTATCCTTTGCCTTGCTCAGGTAGCACAAGCACAGGTGCACTTGTCAACCTCTCCTTCAGCAACTGAAAAGACTGTTGACACTTATCACTCCAGGCAAAAGGAACATCTTTCTGGGTCAACTTTTTCAAGGGTAGGGCTATAGAACTGAAGTTTTTAATGAACCTTCGATAATAGCCAGCCATCCCTAAGAAACTATGAATCTCTGTCGGTGTTTTGAGTTGTTCCCACTGTAGAATAGATTCTACCTTTTTAGGGTCAACACAAATTCCCGAGGCAGATATCACATGTCCAAGAAAAGATACCTCCGGCATCCAGAACTCACACTTGCTAAACTTAGCGTATAGCTTATGTTGTCTTAGCAAAGTTAGAGCCTGACAAAGATGTTGTTCATGCTGCTGAGTATCTCTACTATAGATCAGGATGTCATCTATAAAGACAACAACACACTGATCGAGGAAAGGTCGGAAAATTCTATTCATGAGTTCCATAAATGCAGTTGGTGCATTAGTTAGTCTGAACGACATAACTGTGAACTCATAGTGACCATACCTTGTCCTGAAAGCAGACTTGGGTATGTCACTGTCCTTAATACGAAGTTGATGATATCCTGACCTCAAGTCTATCTTCAAGAAGACGGTTGCACCACACAACTAGTCAAAAAGATTATCAATTCTCGGCAAAGGGTACTTATTCTTTATTGTTACTTTATTTAATTGTCTATAATCGATGCATAATCACATTGATCCAACTTTATTTTTAACAAACAAAACCAGAGCACCCCAAGGTGAAGTACTCGGTCGGATAAAACCTTTCTCAAGCAACTCTTGAAGCTGTTTCTTGAGTTCTGCCATCTCAGCAGGTGCCATCCTATACGGTGTTTGTGCTATAGGTTGGGTATCTGGGATCAAATTGATTTCAAAATAAATTTCCCGAGGCGGTGGCATACTTGGAAGTTCTTCATGAAATACATCTTCCAATTCCCTGACTATAGGAATTTCAGCAAGGTTAGGACTCTTCATGGTGGTATCTATCACATGGGCCAAGAATGCATAACATCCTTGCCTCATCAGCTTATCAGCAACCATGGCAGACACAAGATAGGTGGGTAGAATCTTTCTCTCTCCTTGAAAGATCCATGTGTTTCTCTCATCAGCAAAAACAGCCTGCTTGGATTCACAACCCAAGACAACTCTATACCTTTCCAAGGTATCCATCCCTAGGATTATATCAAATCCTTGCATATCAAGTGGTATAAGATCCACTTGAATGCGATGATCAGAAAAGAAGAGGATGCAGGGAGAGAATACCTCTTTCAAAACAGCAGATCCTCTCAACGGAGTTTCAAGCAACAAGCTATCTGCCCTATGTCTAACTGTTATATTGCAGTTACGAATCACTCTTCGAGTGACAAAGGAGTGTGTAGCACCCGGGTCAATCAAAACAGATACCATACAGGATTTAGACATATCAGAATATAAAAGTTCCATCTGACCTGCCACAACCCGTGGATTGACTACTGCTTCTGGTGGGTTCATAGCATAGAACCTCGTTGTCGCTTGAGGTTGAGTTGGTACTGACGATCCAGCCTGAGACGCTTGCCCACGTCCTCTAGTTGCTCCTTGAGACTGCCTTCTCTGTGATCCCTGTTGATCCTGCCTCAAAGGCTGTGTCACACTAACAGGGCTAGACCTACAGTCCTTCATCAGATGTCAAACCTTCCCATAGTTATAGCAACTTCTCTCTAGTTGTTGTGGTCTTGGCGGTCCTGTGACCGATATTGATGCTGAACTGTGAGTCTCTCGTAGCGGTAAACCTCGTCCTCTACCTCTACTTGGGGACCACTGAGTCTGAGAACTCGATCTGGGTGGTGGAGGTGTAGGTGCAGAGAATCTAGGCTTCTTAAAGTCTCTAGATGAAGATCCCTGGAACTGTGGATATCTCTTTTGGGTTTGTCTTTTCTCGACTACGGATCTCTCTATCCTTCAGACTGACTCAACAAAGGTAGAGAATCTCTCCCGGTTTTCTAGTGCAGACACGGGAGTAGTCATGTCGGCATTCAAACCCTTCTCAAACCTCCTAATCCTTTCTTCATTTGTGGTAGCCATATGCGGACAGAATCGCAACAACTCCATGAACTTAGCCTCATACTCGCTAATGTTCATCATACCCTGTCTCAGTCTCTCAAATTGAGAGATCGTCTCGTCCAGGAAGGTCTTTGGAAAATATCTGCGGACAAATTCCCAACGAAAGTCTTCCCACGATATCTCTATTCCAGGCCTCTTCTGCTCTTCCATGGTCCACCAGTGACCAGCACTACCTTTGAGAAGATAAACAGCATGTCTAACCTTCTCACCTTCGGGGATGTTAAGGATTATGAAAGCTTTCTCCAACTCAGTTAACCACAGATCAGCATCAGTAGGGTCAGATGTTCCAAAATATTCAGTTGCTCCGACCCGACGAAGTCGCTCGAACGTTTTACCGATACCTTGACCCTCAGACTGGACAGGTGCCCTAGGTGCAGGCATGGGCATCCTGTCGGTGATATGTGTCATGGAAGTCATAAACTGCCCAAACATAGTTTGAACCGCTGGGTTTCCCATGTCAGCTGGGTCAAACCGAGGTGGCTCCATAGGTGGCTCAGGTACAGGTTGCTCTATTTCTAGGTTTGTTGCACCTTCTCAAGGCACAGCAACACTACTTTCGGCCTCGTACTCCTCCTGTGGTCCAGACATCCTTAATTATCTTCTTCTCCTGAGGAGAAGAAGACTCTATTAGATAAGAAAGAAGTACTAAGGATAGACTTGACACTCTAAGTCCTATGTCTCTATAGACTCAGTGAACCTAGAGCTCTGATACCACTAATTGTGGGCTCTGATCTCCAAAACACAAGATAAACATAGCGGAAGCGATTCAATTAACAGCGGAATACGAAAATTATGAGAAATTAAAACTTTTTGAAAACGAGATCTTAAAAACCTGAAACTCCTTTTATAAAAGTAAGATGAACTGTTTACATATCTGATAAATCACTTCTCGAGTAATTATATACGTCATGATATAAAATCTCAAGATTTCAAAATTCTCAGATCAACAAACTCCTAGGACCTGAGTGTACAGAGACGACATAAGACTATTCTGACTACACGACTAGACAGCACAGTGTTTCCACCTGAAGTCACTACTGCTCATGAATTTGCTGTTGTTGTTGCTGTCCACCTGCAGATCGGTTCCTTCGACCTCGACGTCCACCTAAAGGTAGAAATCTACGGGGTGAGACAATTTTAATTAATTGTCCCAACGAGAGTTATAACTCTCCGCCAGAAACTTTGTTAAAAGCAATCAAAGGAATATCATGAGCAAATAATTTATGTTACTCACAGCAGGCTTGATAACAAATACTCATCTTTATTTAAGGAATATGAAGAACACGTATACTAATGCTTGAACAGGATATTAAAAACAAGCAATGTAATATCAATCAATGTTCCTCGTAGTTCAACCTAAGCAGTTATGCTACGCGGTTGATTATGTTTTACAAACATCATTATGCCCTACAGAGATGAGGTATACCGCTCATGCTCCAACCGATCACTAGTAAATCGCATCGGTATCATACTAGGTCATCGAAAGAGCCGGATTCTCATGACCCTCAACTACCTCAGTCAGAATGAGGATAAACATACAGGACATCTAGTGTCCCTGCTAATATAGCTTACCAGGGTATTCTGGTACTTCACTATTAGAGTCACAGTGGCATTCTGCACTCTCTTCGCCATCGAAAGATTTCATGTTTATCTCTCATCGATACGGTATAAAAGATTCCCTTGGAAGAATAGTGTTACATCATCCCGGTATAAACATATAGTGAAGGGTTGATGGATTAAGATACATCAACATCAACTCCTACACTAGGATGTAAGGATATACACATCCATATTCCCCCACATACTCTAAAGTATGTGATCCAGGAGTTCTCTTAAGAAAACCTGTTTCACCATCATTTAAATTCTGACAATGATGGATCTATGATCAGGGCTCTACATGGTATGATTAAACTTGGTTATTAGGTACATTTCAGTATTCTTTTAGCATCATACATGTTTTCAAACATTAATCATTAGCATAGCAGCTATGAAAGTAGAATACTAAATGTATCAAGTCTAACTCACATCAATTATCATTTCTCAATCGTCCAATCACAAGTCATTTGACAAGCATGACCTTGATGATATTCATTTCTCTTACAGCCTATCATTCTCATAAGATGCCACTTACTAGGCATCATCATATGTCATTATTCATAAATCTAATAACATGCTCCCAATGAATATGAAATCATAATCCTTACCTGGATATGATCACCATTATGTATAGAAACCTGCATGGTTAATTCAACTGATAATAGTAAGCAGTTCATATCAAGAGTTGTACCCTTATATTCTTACAAGGGTTAGATTCCCTGATTTTCATCAATTAGGGTTTACTATTCACAATATATGTCATCACCCTAGAATTAGGGTTTACTATTCACAATATATGTCATCACTCTAGAATTAGGGTTTACTATTCACCTCATGGTGAATTAATCTCATTACATCACCATGCATGAGAAACATCATCATTAAATCCCTCAGATAAGATCAAGATTCACCAATTACCATAATTAGGGTTTCCATGATCTCTCATAAGTGGATCATACCCTAATCATGCACATTCATGTATATTGAAGGTATTTTACTTGAGTTTCCACCATAAATGGTACTTTCTCTCTCCTCTCACTAGTAGATGGTGACTACACCACTTAGATTAGGTTAGGTTAAGTCCCCTTTGATCTACATAAACCAAATCACCACTATCAAGTGATTCGGGTTTGATTAGAACAAGGTATAACTCAATTAAACCTCTCAGGGGCATTTTTGGTAAATTACCCATTGATCATCCTCATGGGTCAATTCATTAATCACTTAGTCCCTTAATATCTTAAGTTACCATTATGGTTTATATTAGATCATCATTGAACCATTTACACCTTCAAGTGATTAAGTATAATCAACCTTGAAAATCTCCAATTCGTTTAGGGTTTGATCTTCAACCTTCAACCCATTTTATTCTTAAATGACCTTGAACTCGTTTAACCTCAAGCAACCTAGAACCCATTTGGGCCTTAACGAGTGTGGACCCCCTTGATCTTAAACGGGTGTGAACCCACTTGAGATCAAACGAAGATCAAACGAGTGTGAACCCGTTTGAGATCAAACGAGTGTGAACCTGTTTGAAATCAAACGAGTGTGAACCCGTTTGAGATCAAACGAGCGTGAACCCGTTTGAGATCAAACAAGTGTGAACCCATTTGAGATCAAACGAGTGTGAACTCATTTGGACTTAAATGAGTGTGAACTCGTTTGGACTCAAACGAGTGTGAACTTACTTGGGTCCAAACCGCATGAACATAAAAGGTGACACATAGGTTATGTTTGAATAGGGTTTCCTATGTTGAAGCCTTTAATTGGCCAAAGCCATGTTAGCCACTTACAGATTGAGTCAATTAGGATGAGCCTCAATCAATTGGACTCCAATTTGACCCTTAATTGAAAGCCAATTAGGGTTAAGTCTAACTGAATTAGGGTTTCCAATCGGCTAATCATCAATTCTCAACAATGTGAAACAAATTGTAATTGAACCCATCAATTGAACTCCAATTGGGCCTAAACTTGGCCCAAACGGTCTTGAGATCATTTGGATGACCTCCAAATGGTCTTGAGACCGTTTTCCCAAAGTTTGACCAAAATCTAAGTTGATTTGATTAGGATTGAACCCTAATTAGGTCTAAAATCAGCACTTTTATCAATTCTTCAACCTATTGAAATTGGACCTACAATGGATCAATTTTCCTTAACCCTAGACCTCCAAATGGTCTTGGGGTGTCACTAAACGAGTGTGAGACCGTTTGGGTGAACCCCAAACGGGTTTGAACCCGTTTGGATCCTCCAACCCAAATGGTCATACCTTGGTCAACCCTATGAAATGGTCTTGGGGTCATTTTGATCCAAACGATCTTGCAGGATCGTTTGAGATCAAACGGGTTGAACCTGTTTGACCTTAAACGAGTTGCACCCGTTTGGACCAAAAGGGTCCAAGGTCGTTTCATAAAGTGACCTAGGAATCCACGCCCATCATCCTCAACCTCTGTTCAGGTCGGTTCCACCACCGTTTTGCTTACAAAAGAGCAAGGAAGAAGGGAGGTAGAAGAAGAACTAATCATAGAAAACAAGAACAAAGATATGCATAACAAAGCTAAGAGTTAGAGTTATAAAACCCACCTCAAACGTGGTTCCTAGAGCTTCCAAGCTTCCAAGCTTCAAGCCTTTAATGGTGTCTTGAGCTCCACAGGTCGGCCAAGGTCAATTCTTCAAGAAAAAGATGGGGATGGTCGACTAGAACAAGGAACCTAAGTAAGAAAACTAGCAATTCAACCTTGTAATACGATTTCCTCCATGAATCCAAGCTAGAAGGTGGTGTTCTCTTACCTTAGAACAGGTTGGTCATTTCCCTGAGCTCCAGAGCTTTGCCTTGGTTGGTTGAGAAAGATGAGAAGTGAGGAAGTGAAGGAAAACGTTTGCTTGGTTTGGAAAGAAAGGTGCTTATATAGTTTAGGCTGATTTTCACCATAAGGACCTCTAAAGCATGTAATTCTCATCTAAGTCCCTCCTTATTTATAAGGCACGTTCAAGCTATCAAAACTTAATCAAAGCCCATCAAAACTCAAGATCTAAGGGTAAAGAAAACCAATATGCACACTAAGGTATATATATATATGAAGGGTCTTCTTACTCATACTAGGTGTTTTCACTACAAAGATCATCCTTCTTATCCAATTATTTAATAGAAGTGCCCCTCTCATACTTTCTTCTCTAAATGATGTCAAGAGTCATAAAAGATAGTCTAGAAAGTGTATAGCACAAGTTGCACCCCACATTTTGGGTAAATTGCACTTTACACCAAAATTAGGGTTTAAGCACAAGGATTGCTCCACAAGCTGCACCTTGGTGCCCAAACTTGGGAAATCCATCATACCTCATCATATTCCTTCATATGATGTATCTTTATTAGAGGAACATCTTAACCTGTGTAATTTGCAAGTTAACCCCTCTAATTGGGTAATTTGCACATAGGTCCCTGTATTACCAAACAATACTACAATCATTGTTTAAAAAGGACAGAAATGAAAATGTATGTTCCTTAGGAACTTAATTACATGCCAAAAGATAATCACAAGGATTTAATTACATATCTTAGGCAAAACACCTAGGGTTAATTCATAACCCAGGTCAGGGATGTTACAGATCTAGCCAGTTATATATGTACCTTTATAGTGATAATCATAGTCACTTTATAGTTGCATGAAATAAATAAACATTCCACAGTTTGGTAGCATTCAATGCAATTAAACATTCGGGAATCCATCGGGAAACTAAATCGGTTATTCATAATTAACCACATACCTTTGATTGTAGATTTCAAGATAGAATCTAATATGTAGATGAACCCAATCAACAAGCAATGAAGAAGAGAAATTCCGAAATAAAAGTACAATTTTCCTTTTATTAATATTTATCCAATTTTCATCACATTACTTAGGATATCAATTCCTATTTTAGGGTTCCTTTGGAAATTAGGGTTTTTACTTCTTCTTTCCTTTTTATCATCCTTAATTTATCAAAACTACATAAAACCCCTAATTTCTCATCAAATTTCCTTTATTAAGCATGTGATTATCTTATTCCACAAAGATATGCTTTTTATCTCCTTTTATCCCAAATTAGGGTTTCCATGTATATTAACTTTCTTTTAGGTATTATAACTCTAAATTAAGCACTTTTGCATTCAAACAGATAATCATACCACCTTTATCATTAACAGAGCTAAACTTATCAATTTGACCTATTAATTTACCAAATTACACTTTTAACATTCAATTAGGGTTTCTCACCAATTTTTAATACACTTTATTAGCAAATTAGGGAACTTTTGCAAAACAGATCAGAACTATGTTTTTGAATCATTTTTATCGGATTCCTCATATTTTTCTATACAACTTTCATATATAAAGTTTTCTCATTAGACAATCCTAGTAATTTCTATCAATTTCGCAAGGAAACCCCTTTTTCCTGAATTTCTAGCAGAGAGGCAAATTTACCAATTTTTGTAGCCGTTCGATGTGTTGCAGTCCACGGTGGTCTCCTGATCCAGCAGTCTGCACAACACACCTCGACTCAGCCACTTACTTGTGCGTTCGAATCCTGGATCGTCGATGTCACTCGGGTCCACGGTAGACCCTAATCCAACCGCTGGCGTTGAAGTGCTCCACTCCGCGAGGCGCGCGTTTCCTGTGATCGTTGGATCTCAAGTCGGCCCACCATGTCCCCGATCCGACACCTCTTGCTCGTCGTCCCCTTCCTCTTCTTTCTAACATGGACGCGTGGTGGCGCCGCGGCTGAGGCTCACCGGAGCTAAGTCAATAGGACAGAAGAGAGGGTGCAGGCGCTCGAGAATAAGCCGTTTGAGATTGCTAGGGTGCGAGGAACCATATGGTGGCCTTTATATAGGGCATGGGGGACTCCTCTAGGGTTTCCTCAACCCCTCTGCTAACTGACTCCTAGCCCAATTAGGTGTTTCGAGTACACACCATGGAAACTGGCAAAACCTAGGTCTAGATTCTTCGCCAGGGTCTCCCGAACTCAATGGAACACCGATCTTGAGTGCACATGCACTGTAACGATCAGAAAAATGAGGGGAAAATCCCCTATATCACGCTACTATCCGAGTCCCTTTGGGACTCTGGACGATGAACCCGATCTGTTGGATTAGAATCCAACGGTCTCCATTATTCGCGTTCAAACCAAAAAGGAAAAGGATTCCCAAATATACAAGGAAAATTCTATTTTGATGATAACTTGAAAATTTAATAACTCTCAATCGTTAACTCCGTTTTATCTCAAATTTTGAGGAAAACTCGTTTGTACCTTTATCTTTCCTTGTGCAAAAATTGGAGTCATTATCCAAAGGAAACGAGCCCTTTACTTTAGTTTCAAGTTATCCCTTATTTATTTGTATTTTTCCACATATTCCTGATTTCCTTTGCCATTATCTAATTATCCTGAGTTCCTTGAACCCCAAGGAACCTTTATAACTCGGAATTCTATTTTGGGAAAATATCCTTCAGCCTAAAAAAATCATTTCTATTTATTTTCCTCATATATTCCTTTATTAAATGGAATTCCTTTTTCATTTCTTTTTGTTTTTCTTTTAATTCTTCAATTGGGCTCAATGGCCAAAAAGGCCCAATAAGAAAACATGCAAGCTATCAAACACAAAATCCATTCAAACTAATTCATCTCATCAACCATGAATTTCATTTATCTTTAAAAAAGAAGATTCATAATTTCATTACATATTTTGGAACAATTGAGGTTATAACAAAGGTCCATCTTCTCATACAACTCTTTGATGGCCTTTGACTCCCCCGCAACTCGAACATGCTCTACGGTGTCCCTGTCACCCCAGGATTGCTTTTTGGCCATGGTTTTCAGAATTTCCCAACACCTCGTGTCTGTGTTGTTCAAAAAGAATCCTGAGCCTGCGGAATCTAAGTTACTTATATCATGCTCGGAGAGAGCAAAATAGAAGATTTTGACCTGTGTCTCCTTGTCAAGCCCGTGATGCGGGCACCTCCTAAGCATGATTTGAAACCTTTCCCAGGTCTCAGAGTAGGTCTCTCCTGCCTTCTTGGTGAAATTTTGGATTTTCCTGATCATGTCATTAGTCTTCTCGGGCGGGAAGAACCTTTCAAAGAATACCTCCAACTTGTGGCTCCACGATTCCACATATTCATCATCAAGATTGTGCAACCATTCTTGTGCATTTCCTGCCAGAGAACTCGGGAACAACTTTAGGTAGAGCGTCTCCTGTGGAAATCTGTCAATTTTAATCATGTCACAATTCTCCACGAATTGGCTTATATGAGTGACTGGGTCTTTGTTCTTTAACCCATGGAATGCATTTGACTTGACTAAGTTGATTAGTGCAAAATCAATCTTATAAGTCAGAATGTTGATCGTCTTCTTCTTAATTGGTCCCTTTGACGCAGATGAAGAAGAAGCCTTGATCTTCTCCCATATTGTTTGTTCCTCTGCCATTTCTTCTTGTTCGGATTCTGAATCTGTTTATTCCAAGTGGTCTTGATTGTAATCCTCCTCGTCGTAAGGTCTTGGCTATGGAACCTCTGGTGCCTGTTGCGTGTAGTCGGTGCTACGCATCTGCACCATGCACAGTACCTGCAAAATGAAAATTTCAGTTCAGTATCGTGCTAGACGATTAAAAAAATTGGAAAAATAGACTACAAATTTTAGAAATGATTTCAAAATAATAAAAATAAAAAGGTGGCCTATAATGGCCGCTTGCAGCACTAGTAGTGCCGACAATTTTTGTGTCCCCGAAAATGGCGCCAAAAACTGGACACGCTTTTTCCGTGCGTAGAACGCAAGTGTACTCGTCAATGTAGTAAAGGCCTTTGTGAGGCCCGAGTCGAACTCAGGGGCACTAAACTATCGGTAGACTACTACTAATTGTTCGCGATCAGCTAAGCCAGTTAAAATGGTTTGAGAGTTGTTTTAAAATTAAAAGAAAAGAAAACAAAATAAAACAATCGATTAAAGGTTTAATTTAATCAATTCAGGTGAAGATCTTTAGGATTGTGGTTTCACCGTGGGTTTTCATTGTATGAATTTTTATATAATAATTCAGGTTCATCTCTAAATTCTGGGTAGTGACCTATAGTCAGAATTTCCCACTATCGTGGTACAATTCACTACCTATGTCTAGGTCAGTTCCACCGTCGTAGTAACCTATACCCTAAACTAGGTGCATTAGAAACGACCTCTAGGTTTCCACCATTAATCTTACATCACCTTATTCAAGGGATTTATTATTAATGTGATATTCGTCTCTTTTCAACCATTAATTCTTCTTTCAAAGTAATTAAGGATATTAGATTATTATTATGGTGATCAAGCATAACAATATAATTGAGAAAACAAATTCATACCACAGATTTAAGAGATTAATAATGACTTACTATGATAAAAATGTCATACAATGCTTCCTCGGGCTACTCTCGGTCCTAAAGATAAAGGGGATTATCCCCGCATGTTCATCTCAGAGTAAAACATGGTAGAGAAAAAGGGAAACATGGAGAAAAATGTGAATAAGATATAAAACCCCTGAATGGAGAAGATCCAAGTGTTCCTTGGCGTAGAATGCACGATCTCCGGCCTTTCGGCGGTGGAAAACGTCTTATTCGGCATCTGGAATGGCTGAGGTGTGCTTCTGGCTCTGTTCTTCTCTCCACACCTTCTCGAGACGTGTGCAGCAGCTAATGACATGATAGATTGCTCTTGGTCTCCGTCATTAGGTATAATAACCGAGTTAGGTTACCAAAATATCACAACCATCAGATTTAGATCGATCTGAAACAAACTTGTATCTGACGGTGTCGATACCATCGACGCGAGTCGATGGTATCGACCTTGCGCGATAGCGGTTGGTCTTCTTTTCTTTTCATTTTTGTGCCTGATGCAAGCTCGATACCATCGACGAGGGTCGATGGTATCGACATCCTAAGGCATCAGTTTTATCCTTCTCTATCGCCGTAGCTCCACTTGCCGATAGTATCGACTTATGGGTCGATAGTATCGACTATCTTCTCGCTAGCAACCTGATGGTAAATCGATACCATCGACTCTCGTGTCAATAGTATCGACTCTGTGATGCTCCTTGCAGCTGGAAACATGTGGTCATGTCGATGGTATCGACCACTGTCGATGGTATCGACAGCAGTAGATATTCATTTTTCCTGAAATTGCAACACAAAACCACATAAGCTGAAATAAAACATATTGTTGTAGTCATTTATGCTCGAAATACTAAAATAAGGGAGATTTGACACTGAGAAAGATCATAGACTGAAGTAAATGAATTATACAATATTAACCACCAAAATGACCAATAAATGCATAAAACACAAGTAAAATATGTCTATAAATGCGACTCAAAATCATCGCATCAGCCGACATAGCATTTCGCCTGTTATGATTGTTATATATAATCTTCCTCCTTGGTTGTGTATGAATAATAAGTATGTCATGTTGTCAATATTGATATCAGGGCCCAAGCAACCTGGAAATGATATTGATGTTTACCTTCAACCTCTAATTGATGACCTAATAAAACTATGGGAAGAATGTGTTATGACATATGATGCTTCATGTGAAGAGATCTTTACTTTGCGTGCTATGTTGTTTTGCATGATTAATGACTTTCCAGCTTATGGAAATTTTTCTGGATATAGCATAAAAGGATACAAATCATGTCCTATTTGTGAGGAAAATACTGATTCAATTCGACTGAAACATGGTGGTAAAATTGTATATCTTGGTCATCGGAGATTTCTCCCACCAGTGCATCCTTATTGAAGGCAACACAAAACCTTTAATGGATCAACTGAGGAATGAAGTTTTCCTAAACCTATACCAGGAAATGTTGTATATGACGGGGTGAAAGATATTTATAATGAATTTGGAAAGAGTTCAAGTAGCCGTACTCTCTCATGTGACAAATCTCTATACAAGAAGAGGTCAATATTATGGGATCTTCCTTATTGGAGTTTTTTTCAATTAGACACTACATTGGTGTCATGCATGTTGAAAAAAATATTTGTGTTAACATCATTGGTATGCTGTTGAATATACCAAGAAAGACTAAAGACGACATCAAATCTAGAAAATATTTAGAATTAATGGGTATAAGAAAAGAATTATCAGTGGAGATCAGGGGTCGCCGCACATATTTACCACCATCTTGTTACACTTTGTCAAAGAAGGAGAAAAAGACTTTCTGTGAGTGCTTATATAATATTAAGGTTCCACAAAGATACTCTTCTAAAATTCGTAGATTGGTATCAACGAAGGATCTGAAGTTGATAGGTCTCAAATCTCATTATTGTCACACCTTAATGCAACAAATTTTACATATTGCTATTTGATCTATATTGCCGAAGCATGTAAGGTCTGCAATCACGAGACTATGATTCTTCTTCAATGAAATATGCAACAAAGTGATACATCCTGATACTCTCGATAAATTATAAAAAGATGTAATTGTTACCATGTGTCAGCTTGAAATATACTTTCCTCCTTTATTTTTTGATATCGTGGTTCATCTTGTAGTACATATAACAAGGGAGGTGAAGATGTTGGGTCCAATTTTCTTCCACTGGATGTATCCATTTGAACGCTACATGAGTGTTTTTAAAGGTGATGTTCAGAATCGTTATCGTCCTGTAGGGAGTATTATTGAGGGTTATGTGGCTAGGGAGGTGATGGACTTTTGCAATAATTTTTTGAATTACAATGAAACTTCTAGAGATCTAAAAAATTCCCATCACACTGAATATTATTGTGGCAAAGGAAATTTGGGAGAATGAGTGAAGGGAATTAGTCATGAGTTGTGGGAACAAGCACAATTTTTATATTTTACACAACATTGATGAAGTTAGTAGATACATCACAGAACAAAATGATCTTATCAAGAGAAATCATCCGCGGTCCAGTTCAATGTGTCTTGCAAGAGAGAATAATCAAACATTTATTAGGTGGTTTGAAGAGAAAGTCTTAATCAACTATCTGAATCACCGAATAATGTTGCTGAGAACATAAAATGGCTAGCCTTTAAGTAAAAAATGGATGTCATGTCATATGAAGGATATGACATAAATGGATTTTCATACTACACAAAGCATCAAGATGAAAGTAGTGTAGTCCAAAATAGTGGGGTCATTGTTCAAGCTTGTTCATTGTATTTTTCTAGTACTAAAGATCAAAGACCACACAAAGCTGAGATGTCGTATTACGACGTCATTGAGGACATATGGGAATTGGACTATACAAATTTCAGAGTTCCTGTCTTTAGACATAATTGGGTTTGATAACAACAAAGGAGTTTTAGCGGATGAGTTGGGTTTCACATTGGTGAATTTTGAAAAGATTGGTGAGAAAGATGAACCATTCATCATGGTAGAACAAGCAAAATAAGTATTCAATATTGATGACCCAACAAAAATAAATTGGTCTGTCGTTCTTCATGGAAAAAGATAGTTTACTGTAGATCCTATAAATGAAGAATAATACTCAAAAAGTATGATGATTCTAGCCCATTCTCAGTTGGTTTTCCAAGTGTAAATGTTGAAGTTAACACCGATGAATACTATAAACGTCAAGACAATGCTGAAGGAATTTTACTTGACTAACTACTCAACCAATACTAGAGGCATGTATTCTTTGAATTATACATTTTATTATCATTCAAACACGTAATCTTTTAAATATACATCATATCACCACTTGTGCTTTTATTATCACTTATGTTTCTTTTATCATGTATACTTGTAGGTTGTTCTAAAATGGCAAGTGAAGCTGAACATTCTGAGCATGAGCACCATGAGGATGGTAGTGGTGATGCTAAGAAATGTAGAGGTCCCACACTGATGCTTAGGCTGCAGGAGCTTAGGGGAGATATTGCTAATCCAGTTTGATGTCACAGGACCACCTATTGGGGAACATGCTAGTGCTTTCAAGCATTACGTAGGGGCGACTGCGCGCAGTAAGGTGGAAATAGATATAGAAAATTGGCATGATGTTTCTATTGCCTTGAAAGACCTCCTATGGAAAGATATATCTGTGAGTTGAAGTGATATTATATTAATATATTTTTTATTTATTGATTCTAATTTAGTTTTCTTGGAAAGACATATCCTTTTTGAAATAACATTATTGCTTCTTTTGTATGTATGGGGTGTTTTTCATCTAAATGAAAAAGATCACAAGAAAAAAGTGCTACAATGTTGTGGTGTATGATGGAGGGCTTTTAAGACCTATCTCAAAAGGGATTATATAGATAATCATAATCAAAAGAAGAAAGCAACCGATCAATATGTTTTTATAGATCCTGAGGTGTGGGAAAGATTTGTTGCATCTAGGAAATCGGAAGAGTTTCAGATAATAAAGATTGTGATGTATTGTATAAATATTTTTATACAATTAATGTATATATATGTATATGTTTGCCAAGTCTAAATTACAATACCTCATTTTAAATGATCAGGCTATTCACGAGGCCCAATAGGAAAGACGGGCCAAAAATGTGCATGACCATCGCTTGGGGCTTGGTGGTTATGCCTTCCGCCACAAACTATAAGCAAAGCAACTCTCTTATAGAGAAGAGTCTAGTACAACTCAAGTTGAGCATCCACCCCATCAGTTGCAATGGATTGATGCTAGAAAAAATCGAGCAGGTGAAATTCCCAACCCTGCAACTAAGGAGGTGGCACACAAGATGGTAAGTTCATCCCAACTAAGTAAAGAGTAACTCACACAAACTTTGATTTATTTATATCTAATTGATTGTGATTTAATATTTTTATTAACTATATATGAATAGATTGATCTCCATGAGCAAAGGAAGGAAGGAAAGCTCATGCCAACTGGCCGCATGGATGAACTATTAGTTGATCTTGGTATGAATGAGCATCTTGGAAGTGTTAGGGCATTAGGAGCTGGCATAAGATTCAAGTCTTATTTTGGCCCTTCGCAATCCATCAATATAGAAAATTCCAATATACATTTTTAACTTATTTCTATATATGAAATGAATACAAATGTTTTACAACCATTTATATACCGAGGCCATAAACTTTGATACAAGGAATGGTTGATTCTTAGTTCCTTCAGTCACTAGTCAAGTGGAGACACATATTGAGGATGTGAATGAGTACTTCTCTACCACATTCAAATATTTTGCTAGTGTGGGAAAGGAAATTATTCTAATTCCTTTTAACGTCCAATAAGTATTATTATTAAATATAATTTTAATATTGACTAAATTTATATATTTTAATATTTGTTTTATTCTTACTCAGATCTAGACATTGGGAATTAGTGGTGGTTATCCCAAAATTGATGACTTTTTATTATCGTGACCCAATGGGAAAAACAAAAAGGGGCCACAAACTGAAATTGCCAACTATGGAGTAAGCATAAATTTAGTCTCTACCACATCAATTGTTATACTTCAACATGATATTTCTACTTAGAATTTCTATTTTGACAACTATCGTAATCATTTAATTGATAGGGGCATGAAGGCTTTTTGTGAAGGTGGAGGAAAAATACCGACAAAATTAAAGACATTGAGTTTGAAAAATGTCAAGGTAACTACTTTTATGGCTTAGTCTTATGTGTACAACTCTTATAGTAATGTATTAATGTCAACTCTTATAGTCTTATCTCAACTCTATTTATATTAGTTTACTAACATTAAGTATAATTCTTTATTTGTAGTGTCCTATACAAAACAATGACTGGACTTGTGGCTACTATGTAATGAAATATATGCAAGCTATTGTCAAAGGAGCATCACATGACATTTAGACTATAGATCGGGTAATAAAGAATAACATCATAAATTTACAAGTGAGATGTAGTCATTTTGTAAAATATTAGCATGTGCATTTTCTGTTGCAGATCTTTACAACTCAGCCTTACACACCTGATGATTTAAATGAATTTCGAGAAGAGTGGTCAGATGCTTTTCTAAATGAAGTCACTATTGCATTGGATTGAATGCATAACTTCATTTATGTATGTAGTTTTGAAACTCTTTCAAATTTACTTTTGTTTCTGACATGAATTTTAATATCATCTTATACTTGCAATCTATCATTTTGTGAATGTTAGTATGTTCCATGTGTATGAATATGTCTCAACTGAAGATGTGAATTATTTTTGTTATGAATGTGTGTGGTTTGGAAATTAATACATCAATTCAAAAAAGAGTGGACATAAAAGCTAGCAAATGGCTTTGGAATGAATTTTTGGCTTGCATCATTGCATTTGCAAGTCTACTTTCTATTGTAGGTTTTGAACTTTGTAAAGCAGATTTCTATTCTAAAGATTTCTATTTTGCAGAATTTTTCTTAAAAAAAATGTAAACTCTAGGGTCAGTTTTTTAAAATAACTGACCTAATAGACCTACTGGGTCGATTTTTTAAAATAATTGACCTAACAGCCTCAATGCAAATTTCTTCAAGTCTTTGTACCACTGTTGGGTCGGTTTTCTTCATTTAACTGATATTGTAGACCTCTAGGGTCAGTTTCTTAAAAATACCCGACCTTATAGACTCTAGGATCAGCTTTATTGGGTCTATTGGGTCAGTTTTTACATAAGCCAAACCTTAGAGACCTCTAGGGTCAGTTTTTTAAAATATCCGACCTAACAACCTCAACGTAAATTAAAACTCTAGGTCTTTGTACCACTTTGGGTCAGTTTGTTTTCATATAACCGACCTTGTAGACTTCTAGGGTCAGTTTTATATAAATACACGACCTTATAGCCTTTAGGATCAGCTGTCTATTGGGTCTTTTGGGTTGGTTTTTACATATGCCCGACCTTATAGACCTCTAGGGTCGAACTTTTTGTAAATAACCGACCTTAGAGATATCAGGATCAACAACTCATTTTTTGTACAGATGTTGGGTCGATTTTTTGCTTATAACTGACCTTAGAGAACTCTAGAGTCGGATTTTTTAAATATAATCAACCTTACAGCCCTAGGGGTGAGTTTCTTCAGGTCAGTTCTTATAGACCTCTAGGGTCGGTTTTTTATATATAGCCGAACTTAGAGACCTCTACGGTCAGTAGGTTTTTGTACCTACTTCTGGGTCAAAAAAGAGTCAACATGTTAGTTTTTGTACCTCTCTTGGGTCGGTTTTATTTTGATATAAGTGATGTAGCAGTGCAACTATTACCTCAGGTTTTAGTTTGTGCCAACCCGACGCTACCTTCTAAGGTCAGTTTTCTTTGGTTTAAAAAACCGACCCTATAGAGAAAATTCTATAGCAACGACCACTTAGGCATCGGTTAAAATGTGATGCTACATGCTTTAAAAAACCGACCCTACATGCCAGTACTGTACTAGTGTGAATTGAGTACCTAAACACTTTAGTAATCAATCCAATCATCATTCAAGATGAAGCTCCTTTTCTAGATGAGTTCTTTGTGTGTGACCCTATATGTCCCTTATCACGTTGGCAGTGAATGTCTATAACTAACTTATGACATCGCAAGTAGAGAGTGGTTCCTAGTCGCACATCAGTGCTACTGAAGAGAATGGAAAGTTGGAGAACAACTTCAACCTACAATCTATGTAAGGAGTTGTAGCGATTGTATAATTTCTTTGTCTCTAATATCAGGAGTAAACTTGAGGCATGGACTCGTCATCCTCTCAACGTTCATCTCATCTTTCTTGAACTAGGAGCAAACAGTTTGAAATAACGTGACCTCAATATCATATATTGATTCACATGTGCATGCACGTGAGTTTATCAGTCTCGCTTATCAAGTGGTTAGTATATCATACTCTAGTAGGAGGGACAAATCTCATCTCTATCACTCACAGTCAGTCCCCGTTGTCAAAGTCACCCAATCATCATGGTTATAACAACCCATGTTTTAGGACTGTGTTTGATGATGTCAAAGCATACCGACCGACATGTGCTGAGTGTAGTGATTTTTGGTCTAAGAATCACAATCACCACCTTCACTATGAGAGATTAATATGACCACTAATGATGGTTTCCATGTGTCATTCTCAAGGTGGGTCTGTCTGATACACTGTTCCTTAACATGTATCTGTGTGTTTGGTTTGATATTTCTGTATCATGACTAATGAGATTCAGCCATCGACCAACCCACACTCAAGTCTTTTGTGTTACTGGTGTTTATCTACCTTCCACAGTAACAACCGACTAAGGACATAATAAGAATGTACATACTCTTAGCATTCATATGATCTGATTCTCCAAGTCACATACTTGAAGACATACATCATTGGGTATTGTCATTCTTTAGACATTCATAATATTTCCTCATTATCTCATAACTGAGTGAAACAGAATAAATTAGAAGCTTGCCTTTATGAGTATTAAACAAATCCTTTGTGGTATATGCCATATCAATCATCATATCATTAGCTCTATGGGAATACCTTACCAACACTAGTAAATATGTAAACGGATCGAATATGGAGCGAATATTGTTATATTCGAGATGCAAATCTGTAAAAATATATTTGATCCGATATATGACCCAATATCCGACAGATATCATGTAATAATATCTGAATCTGACCCAAACGAATAATATCCGATTCGGATAAATATCCGATCCGAACCTAAAATCATAAATTACTATTAATATGTATATTGTTTATAGAAAATATTGATATTACTATGAAGATATATGATAAAATATCTATATTTGTATATTTTTACATATAGATAATATATATTTAATAATATATGTCAATATTTATCGGATTCAGTTTTTTAGGAGCGGATGTAGTCATATCTAATATCCCGTTCGAAATTTTCTGATATAAATTTCATAATTTAAATTTAATTTGGATTACGTGGATGTCATTTTTTTTTAAATTCCAAACTCAAATCCGAATGGAATATGAGGGTTCCGGATATCCATTGACATGACTGCCCAACTTCAATGCAACATAGGACCCCCAGTGTGTGCTTGCCTTGCAGCAGTTGGAATGGTTTCTTCCACGTGCCAATAGTGTCGTTTGCGACGGAAGCGGCCGATCAAGGACTCATGGGTGCAGATTTGCTGTTCCTACCTCTGATAGGGAGCACGCTTGTTACGACCCCATCTGAGCTTAATTGGTAAACTAGGGTTTACCTAGACAATTGCAAAGATTAATTGGAATAATCATTCTTGAAATCTAATTAATGACGATAATACAATTAGGATGTTTTAATTATGATAAGAAGTCTAAATGTTCTTTTGTCTTGTAATTAGGGTTTGAGAAACATAAACCCTAATCAGCCCAATATAGGGTTTTGATGATACATGAATACAGAATTTGATAAGTAGAATGTCTCACTAAATGATTTTTAGTATTTTATGTGTAACTCTGATTTACTTCAAATTTGGATATGATTTGGATATATAAAATGTGAACAACATTGGAAAATATCAGAATTTTTGAAGAATGCTCTGACCTGTTTATCGGCCGAGTTTCAAACTCGACCGATCACATTTCCAGAATTATACAGCAGTGTGGTAATTGAATTTTATCTTTTTATTGGTATATCCAATTGATCTCAAATTTTAACTGTGCTTGAAAAACACAGTTTTAGACAATATGTTAAATTGGCATAATTTTTGGATGACGTTTGAATCCCTACAGTAAGAGTGTCGGTCGAGTTTGTGCAGGACAAACTCGGCCGAATATTTTGCAGACTGCAATATAGCAGTGCACTGTTCTATTTTTAATTATTTATTGGTAACTCCAAATGATCTCAAATTTTAACTGAAGCTTTATAGATAAATTATAAACAACGTGCTAAATTCCCATAATTGTTGAAGAATGTTTAATCTCTGAAATAAACGAATTACAGTAACTTTTGTATAACTGAATATTCAGCCAATATAATTAAAGTTAAGTGTTGGGTCAATATGCAATTGACCCAAGCAGCTCAATTGACTTATATGAGCAACCACACACACAAGCAGCTCTCATTCTTCGTCATTCACTCCAAAGAAATGAAAACCTAGAGAGAGAGGGAGAGTTAGGGCTTGAGTGGAGAAAAAGGAGGAATTGCTGAATTAGGGTTCTGCGGTCCCAAGAGTGGTGAAATCAAGTAAGTTTGGATCCTTTGCATAGAATTTTATGGTGAATCTTCTCTCTCATGTCAAGATTCCATCCATGCTCTGATTTGATCCAAGAGGATGTCGAAATTCCCTCTTTTCTCACCCTTTCTTCATAATCCCTCATTTTCAAGGTTTCCGAGTTGAATGGAAGAAGAATTGGGAGATTTGCTAGGGATTTGATAGGAATTCGAGATTCCCTGAGTTGAGCTGCAGTTGTGAGGTGTTTTCACACCTTAGGGTGAGTGGGTTCTTCCTTCAAACATTCTAATGCACGAATTTGATTATACCATCCAAATCCCTAAATGCTTAGCATGTGAATTCTAAATCCTGAAATGCCCGTTTGATTTAAGATTGTTGCAAATTGATATGATATGGATTCCTTCTCTGTTTGAATGACTCCTAAATGGTAGATTCATATCAGATACGTATACAACACTTTCAAGTGAGAATGCTTTTAGATTTATATCAAATGATGTAATTAGGGTTTGACCTAATTGAGATATCGCTAGAGTTTCAACCTTATTGAAAAGGACTAGTAATCCTATAAGTGGTTAGGATGTACCTCGTGGGTTATCTTAATTGAATCTTATTCTGGATACATGATATCGCAGTGATGATATGGAAAACCTAAATTTAGTTAAATTTCCATGATTTCATATCTATATTGATTATATATGATTTGTTGGAAACAGTCTTTATTTAGTGAATGCTTATATCTTATGAGATCGTGATAAGAGCCATGTGACAAACGAATGAGGCAAATGAAACCCTAAGAGTAGTGTGTTGGCATGTGATGAATGAATAAGGCGAATGAAACCCTAAGGATAGGGTGTTCAATGAATCATGTTATGGTGACATGAAAGGTCTCAATATGAGATGTGGTGATACTTAACTGTTGAATTGTATGTTTCTGGTGCATTTAACTTTATATGCTTGTTCTCTCTGAGTTGATATCTACATACTGCAGGGCTTCTTATTTTCAATACATATCTCGTAAATTGCAGGTAATGAGATATGACATGCCCTAGAAAGGGATGTTACTGAGACATGGTATATGTTGAATACATGAGCTATGATATTTATCTGTTAATTAATTAATAGACCTAGATGCCCTAACACCGTAGATACCCTTAGACGGGTCTGCAACTTTGGGGTGAAACTCGTGTTGCAACATCATCCGTGCTTGTGTCGCGGACAAACGAGGAAAGAGAGAGGCAGTGTCTAACAACAATCGTGCTTGTGTCACGATGGCACTGCGATAACAAAAGAAAACACGGTTATCTAACACCATTCGTGCTTGTGTCACGAAGGTAACCCTGTGACTCTCCGTCAGTGTACTCAGGTTTAAGGAGGAGTCGAGAGCACACGTGGTTGTGCAGCACACGTGGATGTGCGATGAGGCCGTAGAGCCTGTGTCCTGTGCAGACCAGGACGAGTAGTCAGACTTAGCACTTCCCGAGTGTGTCGCTAAGTCTTGTACGGTGAGACCGTAGCATGGACTTGTTGCGGATCTTTATATGCAGAGTACACTACATATATTTAGGGCATAATCTAAAATATGATCATATAGGCTCACAGAGTTCCTTATAAATGAAAGAGTTAAGAAAGACTAGAGCATAGTTTTTTAGTAGTTATTATTTGGATGCAATATTTATATTCTTTGCTATTTCAATTATATTGTTTTAGAACTGCTCAGTGTAGTATTTATTGTTGTTAAATTTCATATCGTTTACTCAAATTATATCTTTGATCACATTAGTGCATTAGTCTGTTTCCATGAAGTACTCATTCACTGAGCGAGTAGGCTCACCCCTCTACTCAAACATTTTAGGGTTAACCGCGTGGACTTGAAGATGGTCAGAGCATCAGTGTAGACCTGCCACAGGAGTCAAGTACGAGATTAGTTGAGTCAGTCGGTCCTTGTCACTCTAGGTCCTCAGTAAGAGATAAGAGAGAGAGTTGTAATTACAATGTGTAATATTGTTCCTCTTTGATATGTATGCTAATTAGCAAGTTTTATGTACATAAGATGTGAGAGACATCATGAATGTTTATACATGTATATTTTCTATTGAAGTATGATTAGTAAAAGAAATGTTTAGATTCCTTTGTTAAGATGATATGTGGTTCAATGCGGGAAAACAAGAGTTTTAAAGAAAAGTAAAAGTTAAGGGTGTTCTTTGTGTTACATATAAGTCCTATCTTATACCCTAATCTCATGATTTGAGGAAATTGTGAGATCGGGGTGTAACAACGCTGCTCCTCCTTTACTTTGTTGCCGCGTGGAAACAACTTTGTATCATCACTCTCTCTGTTGGGCGCAGATTTGCTATTCCTACCTCTGATAGGGAGCATGCTGCTCCTCCTTTACTTTGCTAACGTGTGGAAACAACCTTGTTTCGTCACTCTCTCTGTCGGGCGTGGATTTGTTGTTCCTACCTCTGATAGGGAGCAAGCTGCTCCTCCTTTACTTTAATGCCGTGTGGAAACAACTTTGTTTCGTCACTCTCTCTGTCGGGCGCGGATTTGCTATTCCTACCTCTGATAGGGAGCACGCTGCTCCTCCTTTACTTTGCTGCCGCGTGGAAACAACCTTATTTCGTCACTCTCTCTTTCGGGCGCGGATTTGCTATTCCTACCTCTGATAGGGAGCACGCTGCTCCTCCTTTACTTTGCTGGCGCGTGGAAACAACCTTGTTTCATCACTCTCTCTATCGGGCGCGGATTTGCTGTTCCTACCTCTGATAGGGAGCACGCTGCTCCTCCTTTACTTTGCTGCGGCGTGGAAACAACCTTGTTTCGTCACTCTCTCTGTCGGGCGCGGATTTGCTGTTCCTACCTCTGATAGGGAGCAGGTTGCTCCTCCTTTACTTTGCTGCCGTGTGGAAACAACCTTGTTTCGTCACTCTCTCTGTCGGGCGCAGATTTGCTGTTCCTACCACTGATAGGGAGCACGCTGCTCCTCCTTTACTTTGCTGCCGCGTGGAAACAACCTTGTTTCATCACTCTCTCTATCGGGCGTGGATTTGCTGTTCCTACCTCTGATAGGGAGCACGCTGCTCCTCCTTTACTTTGCTGCCGCGTGGAAACAACCTTGTTTCATCACTCTCTCTGTCGGGCGCGGATTTGCTGTTCCTACCTCTAATAGGGAGCATGCTGCTCCTCCTTTACTTTGCTGCCGCGTGGAAACAACCTTGTTTCGTCACTCTCTCTTTCGGGCATGGATTTGATGTTCCTACCTCTGATAGGGAGCACGTTGCTCCTCCTTTACTTTGCTTCCTCGTGGAAACAACCTTGTTTCGTCACTCTCTCTTTCGGGTGCGGATTTGCTGTTCCTACCTCTGATAGAGAGCACGCTGCTCCTCCTTTACTTTGCTGCCGTGTGGAAACAACCTTGTTTCGTCACTCTCTCTGTCGGGTGCGGATTTGCTGTTCCTACCTCTGATAGGGAGCACGCTGCTCCTCCTTTACTTTGCTGCCGCGTGGAAACAACCTTGTTTCGTCACTCTCTCTGTCGGGCGCGGATTTGTTGTTCCTACCTCTGATAGGGAGCACACTGCTCCTCCTTTACTTTGCTACCGCGTGGAAACAACCTTGTTTCGTCACTCTCTCTGTCGGGCACGAATTTGCTGTTCCTACCTCTGATAGCGAGCACGCTGCTCCTCCTTTACTTTGTTGCCACGTGGAAACAACCTTGTTTCGTCACTCTCTCTGTCGGGCGCAAATTTGCTGTTCATACCTCTGATAGGGAGCACGCTGCTCCTCCTTTACTATTCTGCCGCGTGGAAACAACCTTGTTTCGTCACTCTCTCTGTCGGGCGCAGATTTGCTGTTCCTACCTCTGATAGGGAGCATGCTGCTCCTCCTTTACTTTGCTGCCACGTGGAAACAACCTTGTTTCGTCACTCTCTCTGTCGGGCGTGGATTTGCTGTTCCTACCTCTGATAGGGAGCACGCTGCTCCTCCTTTACTCTGCTTCCGCGTGGAAACAACCTTGTTTCGTCACTCTCTCTGTCGGGCGTGGATTTGCTGTTCCTACCTATGATAGGGAGCACGCTGCTCCTCTTTTACTTTGCTGCCGCGTGGAAACAACCTTGTTTCGTCACTCTCTCTGTCGGGCGCGGATTTGATGTTCCTACCTCTGATAGGGAGCAGGCTTCTCCTCCTTTACTTTGCTGCCGCGTGGAAACAACCTTGTTTCGTCACTCTCTCTTTCGGGCACGGATTTGCTGTTCCTACCTTTACTTTGCTGCCACGTGGAAACAACCTTGTATCGTCACTCTCTCTGTCGGGCGCGGATTTGCTGTTCCTACCTATGATAGGGAGCACGCTTCTCCTCCTTTACTTTGCTGCCGTATGGAAACAACCTTGTTTCGTCACTCTCTCTGTCGGGTGCGGATTTGTTGTTCCTACCTATGATAGGGAGCACGCTGCTCCTCCTTTACTTTACTGCCGCGTGGAAACAACCTTGTTTCTTCACTCTCTCTGTCGGGCGTAGATTTGCTGTTCCTACCTCTGATAGGGAGCACGCTGCTCCTCCTTTATTTTGCTGTCGTGTGGAAACAACCTTGTTTCGTCACTCTCTCTGTCGGACGCGAATTTGCTGTTCATACCTCTGATAGGGAGCACGCTGCTCCTCCTTTACTTTTCTGCCACGTGGAAACAAACTTGTTTCGTCACTCTCTCTGTCGGGCGTGGATTTGCTGTTCCTACCTCTGATAGGGAGCACGCTGCTCCTCCTTTACTTTGCTGCCGCGTGGAAACAACCTTGTTTCGTCACTCTCTCTGTCGGGCATAGATTTGCTGTTCCTACCTCTGATAGGGAGCACGCTGTTCCTCCTTTACTTTGCTGCCGCGTGGAAACAAACTTGTTTCGTCACTCTCTCTGTCGGGCGCAGATTTGCTGTTCCTACCTCTGATAGGGAGCATGCTGCTCCTCCTTTACTTTGCTGCCGCGTGGAAACAACCTTGTTTCGTCACTCTCTCTGTCGGGCGCGGATTTGCTGTTCCTACCTCTGATAGGGAGCACGCTGCTCCTCCTTTACTCTACTGCCACGTGGAAACAACCTTGTTTCATCACTCTCTCTGTCGGGCGTGGATTTGCTGTTCCTACCTCTGATAGGGAGCACGCTGCTCCTCCTTTACTTTGCTGCCGCGTGGAAACAACCTTGTTTCGTCACTCTCTCTGTCGGGCGCGGATTTGATGTTCCTACCTCTGATAGGGAGCAGGCTTCTCCTCCTTTACTTTGCTGCCGCGTGGAAACAACCTTGTTTCGACACTCTCTCTTTCGGGCACGGATTTACTGTTCCTACCTTTACTTTGCTGCCACGTGGAAACAACCTTGTTTCGTCACTCTCTCTGTCGGGCGCGGATTTGCTGTTCCTACCTATGATAGGGAGCACGCTTCTCCTCCTTTACTTTGCTGCCGCATGGAAACAACCTTGTTTCGTCACTCTCTCTGTCGGGTGCGGATTTGTTGTTCCTACCTATGATAGGGAGCACGCTGCTCCTCCTTTACTTTACTGCCGCGTGGAAACAACCTTGTTTCATCACTCTCTCTGTCGGGCACAGATTTGCTGTTCCTACCTCTGATAGGGAGCACGCTGCTCCTCCTTTATTTTGCTGTCGTGTGGAAACAACCTTTTTTCGTCACTCTCTCTGTCGGACGCGAATTTGCTGTTCATACCTCTGATAGGGAGCACGCTGCTCCTCCTTTACTTTTCTGCCACGTGGAAACAACCTTGTTTTGTCACTCTCTCTATCGAGCGCAGATTTGCTGTTCCTACCTCTGATAGGGAGCATGCTGCTCCTCCTTTACTTTGCTGCCGCGTGGAAACAACCTTGTTTCGTCACTCTCTCTGTCGGGCGCAGATTTGCTGTTCCTACCTCTGATAGGGAGCACGCTGCTCCTCCTTTACTTTGCTGCCGCGTGGAAACAAACTTGTTTCGTCACTCTCTCTGTCGGGCGTGGATTTGCTGTTCCTACCTCTGATAGGGAGCACGCTGCTCCTCCTTTACTTTGCTGCTGCGTGGAAACAACCTTGTTTCATCACTCTCTCTGTCGGGCGCGGATTTGATGTTCCTACCTCTGATAGGGAGCATGCTGCTTCTCTTTTACTTTGCTGCCGCGTGGAAACAACCTTGTTTCGTCACTCTCTCTTTCGGGCACGGATTTGCTGTTCCTACCTTTACTTTGCTGCCGCGTGGAAACAACCTTGTTTCGTCACTCTCTCTGTCGGGCGCGGATTTGCTGTTCCTACCTATGATAGGGAGCACGCTTATCCTCCTTTACTTTACTGCCGCATGGAAACAACCTTGTTTCGTCACTCTCTCTGTCGGGCGCAGATTTGTTGTTCCTACCTATGATAGGGAGCACGCTGCTCCTCCTTTACTTTACTTCCGTGTGGAAACAACCTTGTTTCGTCAGTCTCTCTGTCGGGCGTAGATTTGCTGTTCCTACCCCTGATAGGGAGCACGCTGCTCCTCCTTTACTTTTCTGCCGCGTGGAAACAACCTTGTTTCATCACTCTCTCTGTCGGACGCGAATTTGCTGTTCATACCTCCGATAGGGAGCACGATGCTCCTCCTTTACTTTTCTGGCACGTGGAAACAACCTTGTTTCGTCACTCTCTCTGTCGGGCGCAGATTTGCTGTTCCTACCTCTGATAGGGAGCATGCTGCTCCTCCTTTACTTTGCTGCCGCGTGGAAACAACCTTGTTTCGTTACTCTCTCTGTCGGGCGCGGATTTGCTGTTCCTACCTCTGATAGGGAGCACATTGCTCCTCCTTACTTTGCTGCCGCGTGGAAACAACCTTGTTTCGTCACTCTCTCTGTCGGGCGCGGATTTGCTGTTCCTACCTCTGATAGGGAGCACGCTGCTCCTCCATTAATTTGTTGCCGCGTGGAGACAACCTTGTTTCGTCACTGTATCTGTCGGGCGCGGATTTGCTGTTCATACCTCTGATAGGGAGCACGCTGCTCCTCCTTTACTTTGCTGCCGTGTGGAAACAACCTTGTTTCGTCACTCTCTCTGTCGGGCACGGATTTGCTGTTCCTACCTCTGATAGGGAGCACGCTGCTCCTCCTTTACTTTGTTGCCGCGTGGAAACAACCTTGTTTCGTCACTCTCTCTGTTGGGCGCGGATTTGCTGTTCCTACCTCTGATAGGGAGCACGTTGCTCCTCCTTTACTTTGCTGCCGCGTGGAAACAACCTTGTTTCGTCACTCTCTCTGTCGGGCGCGGATTTGCTGTTCCTACCTCTGATAGGGAGCACGCAGCTCCTCCTTTACTTTGCTGCCGCGTGGAAACAACCTTGTTTCGTCACTCTCTCTGTCGGGCGCAGATTTTTTGTTCCTACCTCTGATAGGGAGCACGCTGCTCCTCCTTTACTTTGCTTCCGCGTGGAAACAACCTTGTTTCGTCACTCTCTCTGTCGGGCGCGGATTTGCTGTTCCTAACTCTGATAGGGAGCACGCTGCTCCTTCTTTACTTTGCTGTCGCGTGGAAACAACCTTGTTTCGTCACTCTCTCTGTCGGGCGCGGATTTGCTGTTCCTACCTCTGATAGGGAGCACACTGCTCCTCCTTTATTTTGCTGCCGCGTGGAAACAACCTTGTTTCGTCACTGTCTCTGTCGGGCACGGATTTGCTGTTCCTACCTCTGATAGGGAGCACGCTGCTCCTCCTTTACTTTGCTGCCGCGTGGAAACAACCTTATTTTGTCACCCTCTCTGTCTGGCTGGGCATAAAAGACGACGTTTTCTGTATGAAGCGGGTATGGGTATTTTAAAATATAGTCCAATTTAGTTCAAAAAATTCTGATATATCTGGGATTGCCTTATTGTATTTGACGGTGAATACGTCTATGCATTCTTCTGTGCGGAAATCTAAAGATATACAAAGAGTGATACAATGCATGGTAGTGTAGTCGGTAAAGAATGATCACTGTCAAAATTTCAATCGCACAATAGCATATCAAAATTGTGATAGTGGAATACTTAAAGACTCAGATTTTGGTAGATATGCGCAACCTCGAACTGGTATGTATATTAAATCCAGTACATGGAGGCAACCTAAATCCAATCTATTTAACCTGCCTGGACTAACCTAGGTCATAGTCAAAATCTAAAATATCAAAATTCTGATTATGCATAATTTTGATTTTTTTCAACAAGTCTAAAGTTTAAACAAAACTCAAGTTTGTGTGAATCCGCAACTGACTTGACCTAAATTTAGGTTTGCTTGTTTCAACCTAAACTGCCAAATACGGTGCCATTTACAAATAGATGTAATGTTTATAATGTACCTAGAGATTTACGTATACCACACATGACGAGTATTTGTACTAAAACCAAATTGGTACTGTAGTGTACAATTTTTGAAATGAAAAAGTACATCCGCATTTGAACCACACCGGACAATCTTGGGACGGAAAAAGAAATGTATAACTGCTCATAGATATTTTTTAGGAATATTAGTGATACACCCGAGATTCATTTTTTAGGACTTGTGGGCCACACAAAATTAGTTTTGAAATCTAGTTTTTACAATCCGAATCAGTTGCCCAATTAATTCCTGGTTTAGATAAATATACAGATCCATGTTGTGTTTGAATAAAGCTAATGATGGAATTCATTTCAAGTTGCATAACCAGAATTTAATCCCGAGTCTGAGTCAATTTTGTGCTTGACTACGTTCATCCTTTTTCATTATAGTGAATCTCGTAACTATTTGTTTTCCAAGTCCATACTTATCTATGATATTATAATATACATAACTTTAACTTCTGCTCGAACGGGTGCACAGACTAATCCAACGTCAAACCATTCAGAAACAAATTAAGATTAATTGGATTAAAAGGAGTTATCCTATTAATGTCCATACAGGAAAAGTGCGCTTCTGTGTCCAGACGGAGAGAGTCACGAAGCCGAAGCCAAAAGCCGGGTTGTGTCCACGCGTCAACAGAGTAAAGGAGGAGCAGCGTGCTCCCTATCAGAGGTAGGAACAGCAAATCCACGCCCAGAACTCACGACTCACGAGGCTACGTTACCATCGCAGAAGGAGATCAGGGGATTAAATTAGAGAAATAAAAAAAAAAGGTTGTCTTGACGCGGAAGCCGCGTTTCTCAGTGAAATTTCCTGTTTACTGCGTCGCTTTCAGTAGCCGCTTGCCGACGACGAGAATACTAGGGGTAGGTTCACCCCTCTTGCCACCAAGGAAATGGACTCCGGTTATGAGTCTACCACCGGGGCCGGCAGCAGGACCACGGGCAGAAGGTACCGGTAGTGAAAAGGACGGGCCGGGCCACACCAACAACCGGGTGAAAAAATTCACTTGTTTCGTCTATTACACAGCACAGGCAAACCGCCATTTAGACGCACCAATAAAAAAGTCTGCGTTTGGGCGGCGAGCCGGTTTTTGCCGATCACTCGGATGACTGCCAACGACGAGTCGCCGGCGGCGTCAACCTCCGTTTTCTTTAATTTCTCCTCCTCGTGTTTTTAAAGAGGGAAACTATCCAATATCCATGCGGTGGCGATCGAAGCCGATGAGGAATCTCCACGGAAGACACGCCTCTACCTCTCTCCTCTATCGGCGCCCGTCGTCGCAGTAAGGCCTGGCAAAGCGAAAGCCACAGCAAGCAGGATGCAATAATTTAGTCCCCCCCCCCCCCCCCCCCCCCCCCCCCCCCCCCCGCTTAGACGGCCGCAATCAGCCGCCCAAATTTTATTTAATTTTATTTTTTCAAGGTCCAGGCAGCGGCTGCGGCGGGATACTGACCAATGCGTTGCACGCGACCGGCATACAGTATAATACGGCCAGCTAGCTAATCACGGCAGGTAGCGGTTGTTGCTCCACACCGCTTGAATGCACCGTCGGTACGTCGGCATCACATGGGACCGCCACGGCTGGGAGAGGACCGTGAGGAGGAATCAAGGCGGGCCCCATGAGCTCCCGATCTGCGGCGGTCATGCCTGCGTCTTGCTATTCGCCGTACGTCGCCGTCACCGCGGTCGTTGTTGCATAGCCGGCAAGGATCAAACTGCAGGTCGATGGAAGGGGACAGCCAGACATTGATTGCCGACTAGTCTGATACATTATCCTTGCCTGCATATACATACACTGCCCCGACACGCAACACTAGCACAGGCAGCAAACGGCGGCCACGGTTATATTTCAACTGAGCTTTTGGTGGGATAGAAACAGCCAGCGAATTACGAAATCAGTGTATCATCGAGAAAACTGTAAGTAAGCATTTTTTCTTTTAGTTTAGATGAGAATGACAGCTGTCATCATACCCAAGTAACATATGAAATATCATCATTGGCTTTTATGATAAAGTTGATTTGATACATTAAGTTCCCATCATTAAGTAATTCATTTCGACTTGTTATCAATATATCTATAATAATATAGCTAAGTCCTCCAGTTTGTGTGAGAGTTTAGCGGACCAGACTGCTTTCTTGCTTCCCTACTGCTTCCTTTTCAATTCACACACCAAAAGCCCATAAGAAATGTTTAGCTAGGAGAATGGCAAGTTCAGCCAAGAAGAGGATATGCAAGAAGACGCAGGCCTGTACATAATAACTCTATGAAGGAGTCGTCTAACAGGTTCGCGCGGCTGGAAGAGGAAAACGAGACTGAAGAACAACATAAAACTGCTGAATTGGCCAAAGAGGGGTCTGTCGATAAAGTTGTACAGGGGAAACCATCGAAGGTGTGGAGGAAGAAGAAGATGTCAGCACAAGATGTGCAAACACCCAGCATGGGGCCTTGGGGGACATCACAAATACTGTCCATGTTACTGTGAGGAGATCCGCAAAAACAAAAGAAACTATAAAGGATAAGGACGGCGCTGAAAACCATATGGTGGTTAATCCGGAGGTCAATCAGGTCATTAACATCGATGACGGGGAAGATCTTCCTGAGGCTGAGGCCATGATGGATAACCCAAGCGAGGAGCAGGTGATCGAAAACACCACTATCTCAGCCAGAATCAAAAGAGATAAGGTTAGAAAAGGAGCCCGGCCGGGAGAAAGACAAGGCTCTGTTGCCTCGGAAAACAGGTTCAAGTAATAACCTATACACTAAGAGGAAGGGGAAGTGCAAACCTCCTGATCCAGTGAACACAAGGCGACGCAGTCCCAGGCTTAGCGCTGTGGAGGATGAAGTGGAAGGAGCTGTAGTGTCAGAAACAAACTCGGAAGCGACGGTTCCTAATGCTGAGTACAACTAAAGATCTTAACTCCAACATTTACACACGTTTAATGGTTGATACACTGTGCTGGAATGTTAAGGGTATTGGTAATGAGGACACTTGCAGAACACTTAAAGATCTTATTTCCTTGAAGAAACCAAAGCTGGTGGCCATCCTTGAGCCACGCATTAGTGGTTCCTTTCCTACAAGAACTATCAAGAAACTAGGTTTCTCTAAGTCCTTCCGCTGGGAGGCAAGGGGATTCGCAGGTAGCATATGGATCTGCTGGAAAGAGGGCAACTGTGATGTTCATATAGTGAACTATCATCATCAATTCATAACTTGCAAGGTTAATAACTAAGTTCTAATCACTTTTATATAAGCTAATCTGCATATATCTATCCACAGGATGCTCTGGGGTGGGGTCAGATTACTGAGATGAGTAAAAGCTTCAACCTTCCTTGGGTTGCCATTGGTGACTTCAACACCACTCTCTTGCCTGAGGAGAAGATGGGAAGCTCGCTGTATAACTTCATCGAGGCCAGCCTGTTCAACAACACTTTACTTGAAGCTGGTCTAACCGATCTTCGTTATAATGGCACCAAATACACCTGTATACATGGACAACTTAGGGAAAGACTGGACCGTGTTGTTGCCAATGCAAGCTTCATTGCTAACTTCCCACATTTTGTGGTAGATCACCTTCCGCGATCTAATTCGGACCATTGTCCCATCTTGCTGAAATCTGCTGCTAGTCCCCTTACTGCCCCGCGATTCATGACCAGGGAATCATGGTCGTGCAAATTTTGAGTTCCAAAAGCTTCTCGACACCAGCTGGAGACCGGACATGGAGTTCCATGAAGCCCTTAATCACTCCAAAGGAGATATTATACAGTGGGCCTCCGACACCAAGAAGGCGGATGCACGAGACAAGAAAAGGATCCTACCAAATCTAGACAAACTCCAGGCCAGCCTGGCTAAAAGTTATGATGATACTACTATCAATCTTATAGCTGACATGGAGACGAAGTATAATGAACTGCTTAAACGAGAAGAGGATGACTTGAAACAGAAGAGCCACATCAACTGGCTCCTCAACGGATATAATAACACCAGCTTCTACAATGCATATGTTAAACAGAGATGGAGACATAACAATGTCACCATGCTAAGAAACAACACTTCATTCAGATGCATATGTTAAACAGAGATGGAGACATAACAATGTCACCATGCTAAGAAACAACTGGCGAGTGGATTACAGATGATACGACTATTCAAAACATGGTGTTCTCACACTTCATTCACTGAACCTGTCCAAGTTGACCTGACTTCCGTTCATGGCTTCGTGGGTTCTTTTAAGCCACTCATTGTTGAGGAAATTTAGGAGATTGAAAGAACCCCTACGCTCTAGGAGATCCACAACGTCCTATCACGGACAAATCCTCATAAGGCCCCATGCCCCAATGGTGTAGATGGTTCATTCTTGCTAAAGAATTGGCATACTAAAAACTCACTTCTCAAAATAGTAGGAAAGGCCATGGCGGGGACTTCCCTAGAGGAATCCTTCTGTAATACAAGTGTGGTGTTGATCCGCAAAGTTACTAAACCAGAAAAATGCGAACAATTCTGTCCTATCTTGCTCAACAACAACATTCTCAAGATCACTTCAAAAGTTATTGTTGAACGTCTCCAAAAGTTTATGTCCGAGTGGATATCCCCCGCCCAAAGCGCTTTTGTCCCCGGAAGGCGAATTGCTGACAACATCACGGTTTCCCAGGAGATCATTCACATAATGAGAAGAAAATCAGCACCCAAGATGATGGCTATAAAGGTAGACCTTTTGAAGGCTTATGACAAGATGACATGGCCCTTTGTGGCTGATACACTCTCAAAGTTGGGCCTTCCTTTGTCCATTAAAAGCTACATCCTCAGTTCCATCTCAGGACGTGAAATGGAAAACCTACAGGATCATTCAAAGCTTCACTGGGCCTTAGGCAAGGCGACCCATTATCCCCTTATGTGTTTGTCCTTTGCCTTGAACGCTTAAATTAAGCTATTGAAGATCTTGTTCGGAAGAAGAAATGAACCCCGATTCGATTATACAAGGATGGCCCCAAGATCTCCCACCTTTGCTTCGCCGACGACTTGTTCTTATTTGTGAGGGAGGACATTTCTGAAATGAAGACGATCCTTGATTGCTTTAGACATTTCAGTGAGGTTTCTGGACAATCAGTCTCGGTGAGTAAATCATGCATACACTTCTCCAAGAGAGTGCCCCCTAATCTCCGACGAAGAATCTGTAGTTTAAGCAGCTTCACTGAAGCAATTAACATGTGTAAGTACATTGGCATCTCGCTCATTCATGGAAGGGTCAAGTATGAAACATATGGACAGATCCCGGATAGAATTGCCTACAATATCAACTCGTGGTCTGCTCGCACTCTCAATCTAGCCGGAAGAGTTATTTTAGCTGAATCGACACTGGCTGCCATCCCAAGCTACTTAATGCAGACCTCAGTTCTACCAATGAAGATATGTGATCGCATCTACAGTTCTATTCGATCCTTCATTTGGGGAGGTAGTCATAAGAAACACCCTATCTCCCTTATGGCGTGGAACAAGCTTACTTACGAGAAACAGCACGGCGGCTTGGGACTAAGATCGATGAGGGAACTGAACCAGACCTTGATCATCAAGCATACTTGGGATTTAAGCGCTAGCAAAGGTACCTTTTGGTGTGAAGGGTTCCGATCCAAGTATGCGGCTTACAAGGCTGGTTCTCCACCTGTCATCTCCAGACTGGGTCGAGCAGTCATGCAACACAAAACGTTCATCCATAAACCCTTTGCTATGATTCCAGTTAATGGCAAAGACACAAATGTATGGATTGACCAATGGTGGGGCAGCCACCTCGCGCTTAAGGACCTAGTTATCAAACTGATTCCGATGGAGCTAGAGGACCTTAAAGTCGCAAGTCTCATCAATTTCGAAAACACTTGGGATATGAAGTTCCTGGAGGAATGGTTACCGCTGGACATTGTGAAGAAGGTGACCAGTACCACCTTACCTTTGAACACTGACATGGCTGATATTTAGGTCTGGTGTCATACTAACTCAGGCCAGTTCACTACCTGTAGTGCCTATGGGATTCTGAGAAAAGGTAAAGACATCATGTCTAATGGTAAGTGGAATGTGATTTGGAAGGCAAAGATTGCAATGAAGTTGAGATATTTCATGTGGTTGGTTGGTCACGAAGCCATTTTAACCAATTGCAGAAGGGCTGTTAGAAACATGTCACCTAATAAAACATGCTCCCTCTATGGATGCGAGGACGAAACCACTCTACATGCCCTCAGGGATTGTAAACATGCTTCTCAGATCTGGAAAGAGGTCTTAGACACTGGAAGTTGGAGCAGTTTCTTTGGGGAAATGGACATCTGGAACTGGATTGCTAATAAATTATCGACTACAAGGCCTCACGATGTTCTCTTTGCAAGGGGTTGCTGGCAGATCTGGAGCAATCGGAATTTGCAGGTATTTGAAAACAAGAGGAAGACCGTTAACCATGTCAAAGCGATCATCAAGAAGGACACGCCCATCCATCTCCAAGCTTGGGCACCTGCTAATACACCTATGCAATCAAATTCTATTGGAGTGACATGGAGGAAGCCAATGCATAATTCTCGGAAACTGAATATGGACGCACCCTTCAATGCACATACCTTTCAATCGTCTCTTGTTGTTGTATGTCGTGATAGTAATGGAAACTGGCGTGGAGGCTGGGGCAAGCAAGCCATGGCCAGGAGTGCTCTAGAGGTAGAGGTTCAAGCCATTACCCTTGCTTCAGAGGTGGGTTTGTCATTTCAGGGTATCAAGCTTTGCATTGAGTCAGATTCCAAGAACGCTGTCAAGGCATTGAGGAATAACACATCAGAAAACCCTATGTTGGCTAGATGGATAGCAGCTGTCAAAGAGAACTGGAAACTTGACTGGTCGTGCTCACACATTGGAAGAAAGGGTAATCAAGCAGCAGACCAGTTAGCTAAATTTCACCTCAAAAACCCTGGGGGCTTTTATTTCTATAGAAACCCTCCGTTTGTCCTAGTTGATGTAATCAACTCAGATGCATGTAATGAAAGTAGTACTACCAGATTTACTTTTGTTATTAATTCGAATGATTGTATTTTCTTGATGATTTGACTTGCATGAGAGGGGCGAGATGAATAGAAACCCTCTAACTTCCCCCCAAAAAAGGCAAATACTTATTGTGACATGAGTTGTGTGCTTCATCGCAACCAGTGCAACGACTAGCAAGCGGTGAGAAAAAAACAAAACAACCGGAGACTAGTCTAACATGTGGGGTCTCCTTACGTGCTTCTTTTTTGCTACGTTTCTTTTATTTTTTATCCCACACTAGGCACTAGGTGAAAAATACATATTATTTTTATTCTTCAGCAACATTTATGTCTATTTCAACAACGTATTTGGGAGCTTCTTGATTTAAAATGTTATCTACTTCAATAACATGTCACTTATCTTTCGTGTCCCGTATGTTTGGTGCATTTTAGTAGTTTGTCTGTGAGTATATCGAATATGTCTTCATGTGTGCTTATGTGATTATTGATTTGTATTCAATTGGCACAACGAAACAATAGCAGACATAACATTTGAAATGACATGTACATTTAGTATCATACATAACATTCGAAATGACATGTACATTTTGTATCATATTCGTTTCATATAATAATTAGAAGTAATTTCGGTGATGACATGTTAAAGGATATTGGGAGTTGAATGACAATCAATTAACTCATTCTCTTTTAGCAAATTGTACTTAAATTATTATGAGTACTAATTATAAATCTAACAAAAATATTAGTTTTAGGTTTAATTTTTTCCATCCATGTCGACAGTTAGATCACATGTATGTTTAGTCCCTTTAGTTTTATTGCAAATTTTAGATTGTTTAATTACTTTTGTTGCCGAATTGTCTATGTGCTTGCTTGATCTTGCTTTTCTGCAGCCATTAGGCAAACCAGAAAAAATAGAAGAGTTTACATTTGAAATGACATGTTACATGATGGAGGGAGTTAATTTGCCAATTAATTAGGTTTTATCTCTTCTAATGAGCTATATGTAAAATATTGTGAGTGCTAATTATGAGTGACAAGAAAAATAGTTTTTCAATTTATATTTTGTTGACTGTCATTTCATAATGTGTTTCCTCCGCTTTATTTTTTATCACAATGTTTTTAATGTTATTTATTTGTTTTTGTTGCTTATTTTGTACTTTTATAGCAGTAAGAACATGCCAAAGAATGGTAGGAGAGAGATAATTTTAGCATGGAGGAAGTCAAATGGAAGTTAATCAATTGTTCTATTTTAAAATATTGTATATAATTTTATTCAAATACTAATTATTAACCCACCAAGTTCAAATTTATTAATCTCGTCCAACTGGCAGTTGTCAGTCAATCATCCTTCTTAGCTCCACATTTAATTCCATCTGTGCTCATGCTTTTTATTGCCTTTTTTCTGCTCTTAGTATTCTTTTAGCAGGTTACATGCACATGTAGTATTCTTTTAGCAAGTTACATGCACATGCTAGTAAAAGAAGAGTGTAATAATACTTTACATGTTTGAGGGAGTAGGCTAGTTGTTAATTAAATTTGTTCTCTTTGAATGGTTCTTTAGTAAGTTATTGTGGGTATTGATTATGAACTAAAAAACAAAATCATTTTTTACTGTCAATTTTGATGATATAGGTCGACAATTGATTCACTAGCATATGTCGTCTCTTTATTTGTTATCACATTTTTAATCATGTTGTTTAATTACTTTCTAACTATTTTGTGTGTTTCATTATGTAGCACACACATGTTATATTTGGAAACATAGCTAATTTTTAAAAGTGCCATTTTTAGGTATGTATTGATAGCAGTCATCTAGTTAATCCAATTATTTCTTTTTAGCATGCTATATGTTAATTATTTTTGGTATTGATCATATTAAAAAAGTTTACAAGTTCATAATACATTTAAATCATATATCTTTAATTCTTATCTACAATTACACAATAAGAAGTTCAGAGTGAGAAAACACATGGTAACAAATAAACCATTTTATATTTCTTGATTATGTTTTTAACATAATTGAATTGCAACACTCGTGCTTAGCACCTATCTTTCTACTTGTATTTACCTAAATGTGAATCTATGTGAAGCATGGAACGACTCCAATATATATAGGGACTCAAAGATGAGTTTTTCATTTCTTGAACATCATTTATAATAAAAAGAAAATTTGATATATGTGTGCCTCCCACAACTTCCCTAACCAATAGAGGACAAAGGTAACATAAGAGACTTGTTAAGGATTGGTAGATAACTAAACCAAATCATGCTTGATCGAACCAGACCCCAGTTCACCAGTTCGGTGTGGTTTAGGGAGGTTTTCTTGGTTTCATCTTGTGAGGACTATATTCTGCTTAGACATGTAATTGCCATTTACTTGACTATTTACACGTTTAATGTGTTTGATCTCTTATTTATTGAGATATAGGATTATTCCCTACTTTTGTTTTATCTCTTTTATGTATTTCCTTCTTATTTTCTTAAATCTGATGTAGCATGGGCCTAGTCTACTAGGCCCATTTGGATTTCTTTCCGCTTACATGTATGTACTCTTGGAGATATCTATCTACTACTACTATTTATACGAGACACATTTTCTCTTTTGTGAATAAGAAACCTTCAACAACTTCTAACATGGTATCCAAGTGAGAACTTTTATCGATGATGTCATCTCCGTGCAAACACACTACCCCATCAACACCATTTTTATCACCACACATCTTCCCTACCACTACCATCTCCACCCACACTAATATTGGTTACACTTGGAGGTACACTTTCTCTAAAACTAATTCTCTTCTCCAACAAGATGATTCAACAATATAACCAACGATCTTTGGCCCTAAAGACAACTTCAGGAAAGCCCTGCCACATCTACTTGGGGTCACTCATGACCACCCATTATTGGGATCTTCTTATATTTATCTAATATGATCAGATATTCCTAACATATCACTTACACCATTAGAGGTTAACATATATTATCCTCTAATGTTCTTGCTTTGGAAAATCTTTTAACCTATTTTTACCTTTTGTGCCGACAAACACGCCATGTTCCACAAAGACACCATGTGTTTCCTGCTATGCATTTTCCCCCAAACACATGTACTTTCACATGTAGTGCTTGTACCATGAAACAACATGTCCTCTTGAACTTATTGCACTCTAAGCATTTGTATTAAGACATAGTGTGCCCTTTCCTAGAAATGAGTTTCAACCCTGACATGGCATGCCAGTCAGAGAGATGACACATTCTATTTTAGCTTTTGTAGCATAGACTATATGAGCATGTTCGAACCCTAACACAATGTACCAGTCAAAGACATTGCATGATCTACTTTAGCTTATGTCACATAAACCGACTGGGCATGTTTCAACCTTGGCATTGATAGGACATGCTCTACTTCAGCTTTTGTCACATAACTGTCTGACAACCTGTATGTCATGTCTGAACCTCAAAAAAACATGTCTTCGTCTATGATACTATATGTTTTCATTAAAATGTGACGTGTCACATCCCGATTCATCTACTTTTTATTTGTAATTCTAATGAATGAATGCAACAACCTCCTCTTCTTCTACTGATGTGTGTAAAGAGTGTTTGTCATTTTTAATTAAACTAAAACTACCAGTCATCACATATAGTAGTACAGGTCACATGTAGTATAGTTTTTGGGTTTAATTCACAGAGAGCCAACACAATTCAACACAAACTCAATCTTAATTAAACACACAATTTAATCAAAAAGTGATTGCTTGGTTGATTTAAATCTAAAGATTACAATAAGATTGTCATAATTATCTTTCAAATGATTCAAGTTCAAGATGACTATTTGATACCTAAAAACGTTCTAATCACATGATGAACAATCATACAAAATAGATATAACTCTCTCTCTCTCTCTCTCTCTCTCTTGTCCACATTTCACATGACGTTACAAATTAATGACTACAATTTATTAATGGAATAGATTGCTTGCATTAATTTATTTCGCAACAAAAAAATCTAGCTAAGGACTTAAGATCCCTCAATGTCTCTAGGGAAAGCCTAAGAATTTAAGTAGTGTAATTTGATGTTTTCTTTTAAGTAGTCTCTCCTTGATAAGTTGGGCATCACAAATCAACATCCACATGGGTGGATACATAAGGAAACTAGTATCATAAATATGTGTGGATGCACATGGAGACATGTCTATCTCAATCTTATTTTTAAATAAAAAAGTTACACTTGTCTAGGTCCTAGACTAGAAGGGTGAAATCTTCCTTTTTATTCACCTTAGGGGTTGGGAACAAGACCCCACAAAAGCAGAACAAATAGATAATATAAAAAAGATCAATTATGTGCATAGATATAGTGATTTGAGAAATAGTAAGGAAAAAGAATAACAAGTAATAATAAGTATCCCATCAATATATATATATATACATGGTATTAAGATGAATTTAAGGGTTTGAAGAATAATATGTCAAAAACAAATACAAAAAACAATGATCATACAATATATATATATATATATATATATATATATATATATATTCCATTTCACAAGTTTAAAATATGACACAAAAGCATACACAACATAATCATGGAATACAACCCAACAAGAATCATCAACATCATGTACTGATATAAACATAGTACTAGTGTATATATCAGACTAATGGTAGCCAAGAGACAAAACCTAGGACTTGATAGAGAATGACACGTAAACAAACTTATCACATTAAGGCATATAACCACTCATATAACAAAATAACATGTTGGAAATATAATACATGCTAGTGAATATAACCTCATCGTAACCATTAACAAAGTAAAGAAATTATACTACTACGATGCAAGTGTAAGTTTAGTCACAATATGAAAAATCCTAGATTCCACCACAAAATAGAAGTAATATGGTTTCTACCCCTAAAGTGGTTACACTAGGAGTTGTTAACCATAAAAGTCAATCAAATAGGTATTAAGGTTGTAAATTATGAAATATAAACTTAATACAAGAGATATGGTTCAATTTCAATTTCAAAAATTCAATTATGATATAAGATCAACTTCAAGGGATATGAACTAGTTAGATCAAATAGTAAAGAAAAGTGGGTTTCAAAATCAATATACATAAACTAAGTTAGAGAGAGAATACAAAACAACCAAAGAGCATGAACTCAATATGAATGCAATATTCCTTAGTCATTATACTACTGATCTCAACTAAACCCTTGGTTTAAATATGAGATTCCTTGATACAGTCCTATTTTAGGGCTTCATCTTGTGTCTTTTTGCATCTCAATCACATATAAACATAGTAGAATGTGAGTTAATTCCCTCAATATGCATATTACTATCAAATTCACTTATGGACGTTCGTTGCATATTTTTCAGGTACTTGGACCATGCCTTGGATGGATGAGAGAGAAGGAAGATGTTATGGGATTCCTCTATCCATGGAGGGGTCCAAAGAAAACCCAAAGCTCCCTCACCCTACCCATAGTGGCCAAGAGTCAAGCTTGAGAAAAGAAGTACATGGATCATGAAGTTTCAAGCTCAAAGTTCTACTGAAGACCTCAACACAGCCGTGGTGCCTAGGAACTTTCATGCTCGCCAATGCAAAAGTTACAGATTTGATCCCCATTTTGACAAGCTACAACAACACCACCAAAATGACCATTCTACCCAGCACGGTCGTGCTAAAAAGCCCCCAAAACGGCTGTGTTGGCCAGCATGCTGATGAGAATGACCTCCACTTTACCTTGTCCACCATGGTCATGCTACCCAACACGGTCGTTCAACCTAGCCCCCACCATGGCTGTGATATCAACTTACATTTCACCACTCCCACTCTGACATTTTTCATTTCCCACCACAACCGTTCTCTCCCACCATGGCCATTCTAACCATCACCCACCATGGCCACTCTGCCCAGAACGCCTGTGTTTCCACCCAAAACCTAGCTTTTTGTGCATTGATTTTCCAACAATACCCCTACTTACCCTAGTGCTTCCACCACCACCTATATATACATGGGTGGTGGCCACAATACTAGGTTAGCTTCCTTAGCACTATGACGCCTTGTTGTTGGTATGTATGCCCTGACAGCTAATCATGAGATGATTGGTGGGATACATTGAGATTGATTTGATAAACATCAAAGGCAAGCTTCCAATTCTTTCTGGTTCAGTCATATGAGATAGTGATAGAACAGATTGAATGTCTAGAGAATGACAGTACTCAATGACGTATGCTTCCAGGTTCAGGACCTGAACGATGAGATCATACAGATGCTAAGAGTTTGTACATTCTTGTTATGTCCCTAGTCAGATGTCATTGTGGAAGGTAGATAGAGCCATGGTCGTGCTTGCATGTTGGTAAATAGCTGGGGAGAAGGAAGCAAAGAGGTAGCGCTACCTGGAGCTAGCGTGGAAAGCGCGGCGGTGAGCGGCGGCAGCAGTGGCGGCGGAAGAAGAGAGAGCAGAGCGGCGGGCGGTGAACTAGCAGCAGCGGCAGCGGCAGCAGCGAGTAGAGGTGCACCAGTAGCAGCGGCGCACCAGCAGAAGTGGCGGCGGCGAGCGGAGAAGCACCAGCAGTAGCGGCAATGAGCAGTAGCGGGGTTGTCAGGTGATTTTAGGAGAGCGGCGGCAGTAGCACAGCAATATCGCGATGAAACAGGAAGAAAGGGGGAAGAATTGGGTGATCGGGATTATTAAGTTGGTCAACGACGTCAGTTATCTATAAAACCGACGCCTATTATAATTTAGCGTCGGTCAATAGTAAAACATCGACGCCCAACTAGAAAACTTTTACCCTAAATTATTTAGAGGGAACCATTATCAGTGTCGGTTATCGAAGGATAACCGACACTGAAAGTAGGACTTTTCGCACAAATTTTCATTTTAAATAGGCGTCGGTGAATTGTTAAAAGACCGACGTTGTAGGTAACCTAAAATGTTTTCGCTCAAAAATTGGATTTCACGGGCGATTTTAGGCGTCGGTCTGTTATAACCAGCCGACGTTGAATACAAAGCGGTACCCGTGTCTGGCTGGTCTTCGAATATAGACGTCGGTTTTCATAAATAACCGACATCTAATATTATAGGCGTCAGTTTTCCTAAATAACCGACGCCCAGAAAAGCGACACTGCACGCTGTTTCTATAGTAGTGTTTGTTTGTGGCAGGTGTTGGGTTTTAGGGGAGGCAGAGAAGGCAGCGGAAAAAAAAAATTCTCCTCCCCAAACCCAGAACAAGGAAACGCGTCAACATCTATACAATAGGAAAGGATGGTTTGTGGAATCATACCTTGTCCCGAGGCTTGCTCGGCGACAATACCTCACGGCTGGCGTGGTCTTCACCTCCGGTCTTGGACGGTGTCTATGCAGCTCCTGGTCATACCGGGACTGACGACTCCTGGTCTCACCGGGACTGTTGGGATTGATAGCTATCCTCTGAGCAGCAAAAATCTCCCGCCTCTAAAGTAGTCCACACGGACCACCTAGAACTCCAATCTCCTTGTCCCACAAGGAATTGGAAGGAGTTGCACCCTCCTGTCGGTGTACTAGTCACCGACACACTCTCCTGCCACCAGTTGCTTTCTGTAGTTGTCTTTCCCTTATTGTGCCACCCTTATCGGGTAGCACTTTCTTGGGCTCACTTGGTTACCAAAACCAGAGAGAACGGCAACTTTACAGAGCAACAGGTTGCACTAAGTTGTTCTTTGAGAAGTGCCCAATACCCCTATATATATAGGAGGGTCATGGGACAGGGTTCTCTATCCCGGGCAATGCGGGACTAAAGCAGGAGTAGAAGGGTTCGAGATTTTCCACAAAACAACCAACTGTGCAACCTGAACCGATCGTTTCATTTCTGAAACGGTCAGTTGGAGACCTGAGTCGGTCGGTTGACACCTTAACCGATCGGTTGGGACCCATGAAACGGTCGGTTCACTTCTGAACCGCTCGGTTCGTGGTCCTGGTCAGTTCCCAATTGACCTTTCCTCTTTTGTTTCGAATTGGTACCAAATACCAATCCTTGTTCAATCAAATTGGGCAAGTGAAACGAAAAGAAATTTCTCACTAATCCTACTTTCCCAACTTGCTCGATTGGACCAGTTGAACCGATCGTTTCAACATTTAAAGCAATTGTTTCACCCTTTCCATCAGCCGATCGACTCACAATCTGAGCCGATTAGTTCACCATCTCAGCCAATTGGTTCATCACATGAGCCGATCGGTTGGGAGTGCAGATTGTGCAGAATCAGTCAATTGCAGTTTCAATCAATCTGATACTTCAATCAATGTGTCCAACACCTTGAACATTGTGACATTGAGCTATCAATTAATTGAGTGTTTATTTGAACTACTAAACTCCTTTAGTAATCAATCTAAACATTATTTGTGGAAAAAACTCCTCTTCCAGGTTAAATCCTATGTGTGTGACCCTATAGGTCCATTTCACATTGGCAGTGAAAGTCCATAACACTTATGACTCCACAAGCAAAGAGTGCTGCCTAGTCACACATCAGTGCTACCCAAGTGAAATAGAAAGTTGGAGAACAACTTTCAATCCTACAATCCATGAATGGTGTTATAGTGAATGTATAATTCCTTTTTCACTGATATCCCGAATGAACTCGAGGTGTGGAACAGTCATCCTGTCAACGTTCATTCACTTTCTTGATCTCAGAGTAGATTGGAAGAGATATGTATGACATCAATATCACATATTGATTCACACATGAATGCACGCCTTTCTCAATCCTACTCATCAAGTGGCCATGGATATCAAACTCCTTTAGGAGGGACAAATCCCATATCTATCACTCACCCCTCAAAAGCCCCATGTGTCAAAGCCACCCAATCATCACCTTTATAACAACCCATGTTTCAGGACTGCGTTTGATGATGTCAAAGTGTGCCCAACGACATGTGTTGAGTGTAGTGATTTCAGGTCAAAGAATCACACTCACCACCATCACTGTGAGTACTGACTGTGACTACCATGTCATGGTTCCATGTGTCAAACTCACGGTGGGTCTGTCCAGTACACTTGTTCTCTAACAAGTACCTATGTGTTTGGTTTGATATCTCTATATCATGACTAATGAGATTCTGTCATCAACCAACACCACAATCTAGTCTTGTGTGTCATTGATGTCTGTCTACCTTCCATAATGACATCTGACTAGGGACATAACAAGAATGTACAAACTCTTAGCATCCGTATGATCTCATCGTTCAGGTCCTGAACTTGAAAGCATACGTCATTGAGTACTGTCATTCTCTAGACATTCAATCTGTTCTATCACTATCTCATATGACTGAACCAGAAAGAATTGGAAGCTTGCCTTTGATGTTTATCAAATCAATCTCAATGTATCCCACCAATCATCTCATGATTAGCTCTCAGGGCATACATACCAACAGACTCCCACTTGCACTGTGAGCCAATCACCCTTGAATCATATTCATAGTGATCTTCAAACATGTCCCACATGTTACTGTCCTCTAGTGCGAACATAGTGAGTAATGGCAACACCTTGCCAAAGTCAGTATAAATTGCATGTCTCACATCTTTTTGCTGTACGTCACACGTATGAGATGGAGTTGCCGTAAAATGCGATCCAGTATTCCTTTACTAACTTTTAGCCACATTGCATGATCAAGGATTCCATACTTGTCATCAATGAGTGGAATATCTATAAGTTCATCTCATGAACTTCCAGATCCATATAGTATCTATTGTTGTTCTCTAACACATAGATACTCGGCATTTCCTTTTTAAATTGTTTTTACCGGAACACTTCCAATTATCAACAAACTTTCAATTTTATATATCCCATATATATATTTTGCGATTAATTTTTCTATCCTTTCGGAAGTTCACATCAATGTAACCATTTACATTGGACTCTTCCTTATCTCCATAGAACTAGTACTTCTTAAGTACTTATCAAGTTCTCATGGTATTCCAGTAACCCTTACTAGAAGTAGACATACATCCACTCGTCATGTCCCACATACGAGTTATCAGGATGAGCACATCATATTGCCATGTCCTACATATAAGATGATGAATACATTTTGTTCTTGCCATGTCGATACATGCAAGATAATGGGATGATTAAATACATGATAGATCCATTTCTATTCTTAGTGTTTCCATTCTTCATAAGAATTGGACACTTGGCCTTGGGATACTAACTCCATATAACATGGACAAGTTTTCTCCCACTGAATCTGTGCATACTGAACCCTTCAGTACAGATTGCCAATGTATGCTTTCTCTTTTCAGGTCAAGAGGTTTTCAAGAACTATCTCTATAGATCTCTATTCCAATCACATAGGAAACATCTCTATCTTCCTTAAAGATAATTTCCACTTTTGGATTTCCATTCTAGAACATTTCCATTTCACATCAACATGTGGAATGTGAACACGCTCCCACTAAATCATAGATCCCTTCTTTATCTTTGACATATCAGTCAAACCCTTTGACTATATCATCAAAGTAAAGATCCAATTCTGAGTTGCTTGTACTCAATCAATCACATTGATTAGTCCATTGTAACTTATAGACTTCATTTGCATTAGTGGATTCATAAACCTTATAGGTTCTGTCACGTACACATCCTTATTTTATTCCTCATAGGAATGCGGTTTTAGTATCCATATGCCAAATGTCTTAGTCATTAAGTTGCAATCAACAAGCATCATCCTTCTCAAAATGTTATCCATGTGTCTTAACACTTAAGATTCATTTGCACTTATGGATTTCATGCAATGGGTGCTACCATCATGGTCATACCTTATGGTTCACATGGATGTCATTTAGGATGTAATGGTCATAAACCATAACTCAAAATTTGGTTCCTCATATTCATCTAGATAGTTGACTCATCACATAGATAAACAAGGTGTATCTGTCAAGGATATAAGAACTTACAACTCCTTGTGATTCTTAATGTCCTTTATTAGTGTGGGGTATTCTTTTATTAAGAAGAATTCAGTTATTTGATAATCATTCTCTAACTGCTTAGAGTATGATTCCTTCTTGATTTAGACATCACCATGCCTTAATCATGAGTTCACTATGATACACTATCACAATCACTCATAAGGATCTCAAACATTTGGTCCAAGTATTTCATTCATTGATCTCATCAAGAATTAACACTTTACCATATTTGCACTTCATCTATGATAATCTTGAACACTTCAAGATATTCATATTGGTATTTCTCTGAATACCATTTGAAGTATTAGCATTTGTTCCAATAGGTATGTAAATACATCACATGTATTATACCTAATAGGATAAACATTCTCCAACTACCATTAGTGAAGATTGATAAATCATGTTCAAGATATTCATGTCTCTTACTGGTTCTCTAACCAAAAGAGTCTAGATTTATCCATCATATGGAAACTAGATATGAATTTCTCATGATTTATGCTAATTTGATTGCTTGAGTCATCAATAACTTTAGGTGTCATTTTATCTTATGCATATCAAACACCACAAGATAAGCAAGGCATTGCCATAAAGATCATATCTTTGAGATCAACTTTATTAATTGCCATCATTGTCATACAATATGCAAAAATAAAGTGTTTCTATCTATTGGCAAATATGAAATAGCAGTTCATAATTGTATTACATGCCTTTTAGGATGAAAATAAACTAAAGTAATCCTATCTATGGCGGAAACACTTGCCCCATTTATTGAGTGCTTTACACTTTACATCTTGGTATCATATACCTCAAAAGAGTTACAAGTTTACTTTCATGACACCTTTAAGTAGAGACATTTGTCGCCTCCTTCTTCTTTTGTTCTTCCAGATAGAGAGGACAATTCCTTTTCCAATGTCCTGGCTTTTGACAATGGTGGAAATTGCCTTTCTTGGTCACGCCTCCCTTGGCCTTGAGAGCTGAAGACGACTTGGGCTCCTGGGTAGCATCAGAACCTTTCTTAGCTTTGCCCTTGCCCTTGTGCTTGGAATTGCCTTTCTTTCTCGTGATCACCATCACAGACTTAGGCTTGTCCTTCTTCATCTGTGTCTCGGCTGTCCTCAACATGCCCAACAACTCTGACAGTGGCCTATCAAAGTTGTTCATGGTATAGTTCATCACAAACTGACTATATGATTCTGGTAACGATTGCAGTATCACGTCAGTAGCCAACTCTTGGCTCAGTGGAAATCCCAGTCTTATCAAGTTCTCCACATACCCAATCATCTTGAATGTGTGAGGACCAAATGGATCTTCTTCTGTCATGACACACTTGAACAGTGCCACATCGTATCTCTCTTGTCCTGCTTGATCTTCATACATGTTCCTGAGATGCTGAATCATCTCAATGACACCCATGTTCTCATATTGTCTCTGCAACTCGTGGTTCATAGAGCATAACATCAAGCACTTTGCATCAATGGAATCATCACAATGCTTCTTGTAAGCATCCCTCTCTGCCTTTGGTGCATTAGGAGTAGGTTCCTATGGAATTGGAGTATCTAGGACATATAGCTTTCACTCTTGAGTGAGAACAATTCTCAATGTCCTATACCAGTCGTGGAAGTTTGTCCCATTTAGCTTGTCCTTTTCAAGGACCGATCGCAAAGAAAAGTGATTGTTGTTTGTTGTCATTTGTATTATAAAAGGAAATATGCAATTTTAGTCCAAAAACTTATTTGATTGATTTGAAAAGTTGACGATATAATTAAGCTTTTAATTAATTATCGCTCCCACTATTTTACTTCAAATTGATAGCCCTCACCATCAATTCAGAAGATTGCACCGTACAACCTTCTAGTGGGCAAGATCCTGAAATCCTCTAAGTCATGGACCAGCTAGGGCTGTCACCCACAACTTAGATCTTCCAAGTAGGCAACTTTTTCCAATTGCATCATATGCAACTCTTGATAATATGTCATATGCAACTCCTTGCCATGAGCATCTCCATGACTCAAGGTGCCAGATCCTATCTAGGTCACCTTGTTAAGTCCGACCCAAAGCCAACACGATGAATATGCACCCTGCTAGGGCAGACCCACACATTCATCCTTCACGCTTCCACGAGATAGACGGTGCAGGATGCTAGAGCGTTCCCACACTTGGTCGATCAAGTTTTTCACGTGTGTTGCATTTGGAAAGCATCTAAAACTTAATATTTAATGAGGGATTTGGTTTTTATATACATATACATATCCAATCACCACAATATATAGTACGTATCATATATATGTTATATCCCACAGAAAACATGCAAAATGATAAAAGCGATGATGATGGCCATCCTAATGTGATTCCTCGAGCCAAGAGGAATCACGGTCATCTAGGTCTACATCACATGCAACCTTTATAAGATGAACTTTGTGCTTTGCCTTTCTGGGTTTGATCAACTCATCACATGAATGATCGGCTAGCCATCAGACTAGTCAGTTGGGTGCCACCAGCCGATCGGTTGGCTCCTCCAACCGATCGGTTCGCCTGGTCATTGTGCATCTCGTCATGGCTGCCACCCGCTTGTCTCGCTCCTCGAATCGGTCATCAACCGATCGGCGCACTCCTTGAACCAATCGTCTCAAACGTCAACCAATCGGTTCACGCCTTGAATCGATCGTCTCAGCTATCGTCAGGATGTCCTCCGTTCTTTGACATAATAGGAAATAAAATCTATCCTATTTTACATTGTAAAAAGAGAAACCTTGAGTTACATTTGAGGGGACCAAAGGTAGGAAAGAAATCTCGAATTATTTTGAGTTACATTAGGAATAAGAGAAAGGGAATCGATGCGCAGACCGAGATGCAAGCAACCACATACAACCATTCACATATAGGGTTTATTGGCCATAACCACACTATACATCCACCACAAAACTCGTTTAAGGGCGACGCAAATTTAGTGCATTCATATTACATATCATTTATGTATATTGGGATTTGTGGATTTAGGATTGGACATGCATAAAGCAAATTTTATTCGCATCGTATGCAATAAATAAAGGTGACAAACCAAAATCGATCATATCGATAATCCTAAAGTATAGAGCGCTTGACGTGGCTCTGATACCACTGTTGGGTTTTAGGGGAGGCAGAGAAAGCAGCGGAAATAAAAAAAAATTTCCTCCCCAAACCCAGAACAAGGAAACGCATCAACGTCTATACAATAGGAATAGATGGTTTGTGGAATCATACCTTGTCCCGAGGCTTGCTCGACGACAATACCTCACGGCTGGCGCGGTCTTCACCTCCGGTCTTGGATGGTGTCTGTGCAGCTCCTGGTCGCACCGGGACTGACGATTCCTGGTCTCACCGGGACTGTCGGGATTGACAGTTGTCCTCTGAGCGGAAGAAATCTCCCGCCTCTAAAGTAGTCCACACGGACCACTTGGAACTCCAATCTCCTTGTCCCATAAGGAATTGGAAGGAGTCGCACCCTCCTGTTGGCGTACTAGTCACCGAAACACTCTCCTGCCACCAGTTTCTTTCTGCAGTTGTCTTTCCCTTACTGTGCCTCCCTTATCGGGTAGGACTTTCTCGGGCTCTCTCAGTTACCAAAACCAGAGAGAATGACAACTTTACAGAGCAACTGGTTGCACTGAGTTGTTCTTTGAGAAGCCCCCAATACCCCTATATATAGGAGGGTCATGGGACATGGTTCTCTATCCCGGGATATGTGGGACTAAAGTAGGAGTAGAAGGGTTCGAGATTTTCCACAAAACAACCAACTGCGCAACCTGAACTGATCGTTTCATTTCTGAAACAGTCAGTTGGGGACCTAAGTCGGTCGGTTGACACCTCAACCGATTGGTTGGGACCCATGAAATGGTCAGTTCACTTCTAAACCGGCCGGTTCGTGGTCTTGGTCAGTTCCCGATTGACCTTTCCTCTTTTGTTTCGAATTGGTGTCAAATAGCAATCCTTGTTCCAATCAAATTGGGCAAGTGAAATGAAAAGAAATTTCTCACCAATCCTACTTTTCCAACTGGCTCGGTTGGACCAGTTGAACCGATCGTTTCAACATTTGAAGCGATTGTTTCACCCTGTCCATCAGTCAATCAGTTCACCAGCTCAGCCGATCGATTCACTAGCTCAGCCGATTGGTTCATCACATGAGCCGATCGGTTGGGAGTGCAGATTGTGCAGAATCAATCAATTGCAGTTTCAATCAATCTGATACTTCAATCAATGTGTCCAACACCTTGAACATTATGACATTGATCTATCAATTAATTGAGTGTTTAATTGAACTACTAAACTCCTTTAGTAATCAATCTAAACATTATTTGTGGACAAAACTCCTCTTCCAGGTTAAATCCTATGTGTGTAACCCTGCAGGTCCATTTCACGTTGGCAGTGAAAGTCCATAACACTTATGACTTCACAAGCAAAGAGCGGTGCCTAGTCACACATCAGTGCTACCCAAGTGAAATAGAAAGTTAGTGAACAACTTTCAATCCTACAATCCGTGAATGGTGTTATAGTGAATGTATAATTCCTTTGTCCCTGATATCCCGAATGAACTCGAGGCATGGAACAGTCATCCTGTCAACGTTCATTCACTTTTTTTTATCTCAGAGTAGATTGGAAGAGATATGTATGACATCAATATCACATACTGATTCACACATGCGTGCACACCTTTCTCAATCCTACTCATCAAGTGGCCATGGATATCAAACTCCCTTAGGAGGGACAAATCCCATATCTATCACTCACCCCTCAAAAGCCCCATGTGTCAAAGCCACCCAATCATCACCTTTATAACAACCCATGTTTGAGGACTGATTTTGATGATGTCAAAGTGTGCCCAACGACATGTGTTGAGTGTAGTGATTTCAGGTCAAAGAATCACACTCACCACCATCACTTTGAGTACTGACTATGACTACCATGTCATGGTTCCATGTGTCAAACTCAGGGTGGGTCTGTCCGGTACACTTGGTCTCTAACAAGTACCTATGTGTTTGGTTTGATATCTCTATATCATGACTAATGAGATTTTGTCATCAACCAACACCACAATCTAGTCTTGTGTGTCATTGCTGTGCTGTCCAACACGGCCGTGGTAGGCCAACACAGCCACGGTCGTGCTTGCTGTTGGTAAGGATATGAACAAATTTTTATGTAATGCTTTATGTAAATCCTAGGATATGAACAAAGTTTTTGCTTGCATATATTTGTGCTTCTAATCCTAATGTTTGACTTAATTCAGTAAATTTTGATGCATGTTGAAATAAGATTTAAACTTGTCAATTATAGCATCCTAATTTGATTTGATTAAACCTAACATTGATGAAACACTAACATCAATTGTGATGAAACCCTAATATTAATTGTGATGAAACCCTAACATGTACATATCTATTACTGTGTTTGTTGGCCTAGAAACCCGTCCAAGATTTACTCATTAGGAGTAAATCTTGGATAGTCCCCGGTTTGGGACTATTCTTGAACACCTAATCTCACTTAGGATGTAAGTGTATAATGTGTATTGGGTTTTTGAGAAAATTTCGGTAGCATTTCCCCGTTTGTTCTCTAAGTACATATGTACTTAGAGAACAACGGGGAAATGTTGCCGAAATTTTCTTGAAAACCCAATACACATTATACACTTACTAGTGAGATTAGGTGTTTAAGGATGGGATAGGTGGTACACATTTATTATATATAAGAATGACATCACATGTGTTTGTTGGCCTAGAAACCCGTCCAAGATTTACTCATTAGGAGTAAATCTTGGATAGTCCCCGGTTTGGGACTGTTCTTGAACACCTAATCTCACTTAGGATGTAAGTGTATAATGTGTATTGGGTTTTCGAGAAAATTTCAGTAGCATTTCCCCGTTTGTTCTCTAAGTACATATGTACTTAGAGAACAGTGGGGAAATGCAGACGAAATTTTCTTGAAAACCCAATACACATTATACACTTACTAGTGAGATTTGGTGTTCAAGGATGGGATAGGTGGTACACATTTATTATATATAAGAATGACATCACATGTGTTTGTTGGCCTAGAAACCCGTCCAAGATTTACTCATTAGGAGTAAATCTTAGATAGTCCCTGGTTTGGGACTGTTCTTGAACACCTAATCTCACTTAGGATGTAAGTGTATAATGTGTATTGGGTTTTCGAGAAAATTTCAGTAGCATTTCCCCATTTTTTCTCTAAGATAAAGTCTTTTTAATGCTAAATGTTTGCCTTTTTCTGGTTAATACAAATGCTAAATGTTTGCCTTTTCTAGTTAATACAAATGCTAAATGTTTGCCTTTTTAATGACATTTTCAGATGGCTGACCATGATGAGCATGATGTCCATGATGAGCATGAAGTCCATGATGAGCATGTTGTCCATGACGAGCCTGGTGAGGATACCAATATAAGTTCTAAAAACATATCCTGTATTTCTATAAAATTCATTATCTTCTAGTTATGTCATATATCCCATATTTCTATATTGTGCTAATTCAGTGGGTTTATTTTTGTCAAATTTTAGGTTGATGATGCACATGTACCCACTGAAGCACTGGAGCAACTTGATGCGCAACACCAACCACTTAACAAGAAAAGGAGCATCACTCTGTTGAAGAAGTTAATAGCACTGAGTGGTAGTGGATCCAAATTGGTTGTGGAGTTTGATAATGGATGAAATGCAATTGGAGTAAACCGTAATAATTTTGTAAACTATCTTGGGTGTGTCACTCGAAACCATTGTGGTGTTAAGTATGATAATTGGCATAAAGTTCCTCAGGGGAAGAAAGACTTGATATGGAAGGATTTATGCGTGAGTTATTATTATTTGCAATTCTATTTTGTAGATTACAAATTATATTATTTGCAATTCTATTTTTGGATACTAGTTAATAATAATTCTATTTTACAGAATCTGTTTGCATTGGATGAGAAGATGCATCGTAAAAGCGTGATGCAACGTGCTGGAAAGATGCTTAGGAACTATAGGACAAATCTCAACAGAGAATACATAAAAGATGGTGATAAGAAGAAGAAGTCAGCCCTTGAGCAGTGGAAATTCTTGGACAAAGAAGATTGGGACAATTTTGTTGCTTCAAGAAAATATGAAGAATTCAAAGTATTACGCGTCACTCCCAATTTAATTAATATATGTTGTATTCACCTATTCAAGATTAACATTTAGTACTACTAACCAAATCATTAATGTGCATACTAACTAGGCCCTCAGTGACGCACAAAAAGCAAGGCGTGCACTGAATGTGCATGACCACAGTATGGGTCCAAAGGGCTATGCAAGTGTTCGCCAAAGACTACAGGAGGAGTCTGCGGCTACTCAGGAGTCTGCTCCTACTCAGGAGTCTGCCACACCCATGCCTCGCCATGATATCTGGATAGCTGGGAGGCAAAACAAGAAGGGTGAAATAAAGAAGCCTGTAACTACTGAGGCGGCTGCGAAAATGGTAAAATACAACTCTTAGAGCAATCGTTTGAATATTGATTATTTGTGGTGTTAACTTACCAATTTCTATTGATGGTGATTAGTGGGAGCTGCACGAGCAGAGGAAACAAGGCACGTTCATCCCTCAGGGCACAAGGGATGAATTGAAAGTTGCTCTGGGTAACCCAGAGCATCCTGGACGTGTTAGGGTGCAGGCGCTGGTGTGGGCATCAAAGAATTCTTTGGGCCATCCCAGCGCAAACCCAGAGCGAGACTTTCACAAGAAGAGGTAACCTATTCTTTTTTTAGAATGTTACTGCAAAAGGGAATTCAATAATAAGAAACTAATGTTTCTTTTATCCATGTATAGGAGAATAAGAGAGTCGAGGATATAGTTGCTAAGAAGGTCAATGATATAGTTGCTGAGAAGGTCAAGGAAGAAATAGTGCGGTGGCAGGCATCTCAGGCTTCCAATCAGCCTATGGTGACCCACTCTTCTCCTGATGCACATACTGCGAGTAATCCTGGAGACCCATCGCCTAGCACGTCTGCTGTAAGTATTGTTTATGACATTGTAGCTAGTCTTTTCAAGATGATATGTTCGAAAGGTGATATGTATATATGTAGAACATTCTTTACGTAAATTTGTAGGCATCGAAGCCATGCCGCTTAAGAATGCAAGACTATGTTGTTGTAGAGGCGCATGCTTACCAGTCCTTTCCTGGGGCAACATTTAATGGGAGTCCAATGCCACAGGGCTACGTTCGTGTGAGCCCGATATGTGTATTACCCGATTGGAGGGAAGCTGCATTGCCATATGCCCACCCAGATATTGATACACTTGGTGAGGCAGAAGGCAGGGTGATATTGTGGCCCAAAGCAGATGTCGTCTACACTACTGAAATTGGAAGATAAATTTACATTACTTTAGATTGTTAATGTGTCTATATGAGGTCAACTGATCTGAAATTATATATACAGGTTAAAAAGAAGACACCCGGAGCACCTAGGCCTCCACCTCCACTTCCTGCATTACCAAGTTGGGTTCCAACTGACCTAAAATACCTGTTAGGTCCTGCTTGTAGGGGAATGGCATGTTGGCTACGGGCACATAATATACATTGCCCTATAATTGTTTCTTTAGAAGTAGATTATGCAGGTCAATCATACGATAGCTCTTTATTTATACAAGATATTATTGAGTTATTTATGTATGATTGGATGGATACATCAATGATAGAGACATGGATAAGGTGATATCTTGTTTATACATCCATATACCTTGTGTAAGATCCGGTGATCTGGTTTCTTATATATTAATGCATACGTAATACATGTCTTGCAGCTACTTAGTCAAAGATCAATGCAAACAATTTGTATTTGATCATGTGGGATTTTTGATTCCATCATTGATTAGTATGGTAGCTAAAGACCTTGATAGTGTTCAACAATATTGTATAGATGCTTTTACAGTTTTTGGTCAGCAAAAGAAGACGATAATAATAGCTCCATTCAATGTCAAGTAAGTTTACTTTATTTATAATTTGGACTTAAGAAAATTCCATTTTTATTGTGCATTTTGAGTTATTAATTTTTAACTTTTTTACCTCTAGCGGTAGACATTGGGAGTTACTAGTTATTGTCCCTGGGACGTTCACTGTTTATTATCTAGATCCTGCGGGAAGTACATTGAACACCAAAATTGGACACATATTGAGAATGCCATTATTCTGGTGAGAAATATTTCATTTTTATATCCATTAACATATGTTATTACATTACTATTTAATTATGCAATTTACTGTGTTACATTAACATGTAGGGGTTTAGATGCATTCAAAAATGCTGGAGGAAATGTCCCAAGGAGAAAGAACCAACCAATAATTTGGGAGAACGTAAAAGTAAGTTCCCGACTCCAATGTATATATTATTTATGTGAACTGTGCTTAGTTGTATTTTTTAATATTTTGTTTGTTTCAATTTATAGTGCGCTACACAAGACAACGGCTGGGCATGCGCATACTATGTGATGCGATTTATGCAGATGATTATCCGACATGCCGCATTGGATATTAATACCATACATGAGGTATTATATATAGTCTCATTAGTTAGTATGAAATATATCAATCTTATTTTTATATTATTACTTATATATATACATCATTCTCTTTGCAGGTGTTTAAAACTGACCACACTATAGGTAAACGCTTAAAAAATGTACATGCTCCATATACGATGGAAGCATTAAATGAAATAAGAGAAGAATGGGAAAAATCCATACAAGCAGTGGCGATTGTAAGATATAATTGGGATGTTGATAGCGATGCTGAATGATATTTTGTAAATGAATATTTCTGAATGTTTATACATGTTTGAATGTTTCTACATGTATTTGAATGTTTCTACATGTGTGAATGTGAGAATTGAATTGATGTCTGAATGTATCTACTTGTGTGAAAAAATATTTGTTGATTTTGCAGGTTTGTGGCCTATTTGTAGGCTGATATCAATGGATGTCGTAAACCTGCAGTTCAGAAAACTGAACTGCAGGTTCTCATCCTACTGACCAGCCACAGCAGGCCTGCAAACTAATAAGAAAAAAAAAATTAAAGTATAGGTGTCGGTTATTTATAGAACACCGTCATCAAAAGCCTACAGCGTCGGTTATTTGATAAAAACTGACGCCTAATACGACAAACAACCCGATCGTGTAGGTTTGCACGGCCGTGGTGGAAAAGGCGTCACTTATTAGTATAAAACCGATGCCTATAGTACTAAACATGGCCGTGCAGCGAAGCACGGCCGTGCTTCGCCGTGTCGTCTGGGTGTATGGCGTCGGTTGTTAAGTTGTTAACCGACACAGAAAGTGTCCTAGGTGGTGCTCTTTTTTGTGGCGCGAACCTTATAGACGTCGGCCAACTATATATAACCGATGCCTATATGTCATATAGGCGTCGGTTTTAAAACCGACGCCGAAGAGTTCGACCTTTAGCGGCACCCACATAGGTGTCGCTTGAAAACCGTCGCCAAAGGGGGTTAAACAATCGACACCAAAGGCTGTTTCTGTAGTAGTGAAAGAGAACTACAAACTAAACGCGGAAACAAAACTCTACATTAGATGATGACACATATAGTGCTTTATAAGTCACAAATTAATAAGAAAATAAATTTTAAAATTTTAAAATTATAATCTACCAGATTATATAATTTCATAACCTAAATCAATATTAAGAATGGATATTTTTAGGGTTTTATTCAAAGGAGCATAAACCTTAATTCATTTGAATATTTACTCGGTAGCTTCATACCCTAGTTTGGATCTAGGTTTGGACCTTTGACCATGGATACACAAGTTTGAGGTATGTTTCTTATCTTTATGAGTCATATTGGACAACAATTCTGTTTCTGCTCCCTCTTTGATTTTATTGTGGCATATTGCTTTGTATGTCACTTGGTTGTATATAGTTGACCCGGTTGGGTCCAATCTCTAAATTCTATATTATGGCTTGTTTAAAAAGAAAATGGAATCTCTTTTATTTAAACATGGTCATATTTACCCATTTTAAACCTTTATTGCTTCATTTCATGTTATTGTTCCATTTCATAATGGAATCCCTAAATTGACTGCTTGGATAGAATTTATCTTAGATCTCTATTATATGCATGTTTGATTGTTGAGACTGTTATTATCTATAATAGCAATACATTATGGATTTTGACCCATTGATAATTTTTTCGATATATGGGCTTTTTGGTGCTCTGACCTTAGACCCATGTTCTTTCACCTGACGTATATATTATTATATAGAATTGTGGGTGCTCTCACCTCTTTCCTAGGCATGAAATGTGGAAGCATTCAACCCTTCTTTTAGATGGTTGTACTCAAATATTTAGTCTGCATGCATAATTCTTATTTTTTTATGTTCTCTAATTTGAGATTTGAAAATAATTGTATTGTTGTATTACACACTTAAACTGTGCACACTAAACACACGTGTACGCGTCGAGTAGTATTAGGCCTATGAAGCCCAAACGTAGAACTCAAGGAAACATACTCTAAAGACTATTACTAATTATATCCTAATCAACTTGTCATAAGAAAAGAGTGATTGGTTATTTATTTATAACTAATTGTAGTATTTGAAATCTAAATTAAGTAAAATGTGATCACAGATTGGTGGATTATTTAGGATTATAGTTTCACCACAGTTCATATTGTAATTAACCCCCATTACATTAATAATCATTTATCCTTAACCCTAGACCAAGGGATCTATAGCAAGTACTACTCGCTCCCGCATCATAATATACTACCTATACTAACACAAACCCCACTTTCATACTGATTTAAGAATTAGATAGGCACATTAGTGATATCTCTAGATTATTCCCTTCAAAGTCATAGGCCCTCTCCCAAGACACAGTATTAGCTATGCAAATATATGAATTATCCAACCCCTAATCCCTCTCCAAAAGTAATTAATGGTCTAAACAGTTGAGTATGGCGATCAAGAACATGCAACTCATTCAGTAATCATAGAGTTATGTCTAAAATTTAAGAAAATATATAATATAAAATCATTAGAGTCAATTACAATGCAAAACCAGGCTAATCCTAGTACCTAAGGAATGAAGGGATTAGCCTCGCATGATTTCAATCAACAAATACAACAAGGAAGAGAGAGAAAAAGAGATAAACATTAGTAAAGCATAGTGAAAAACCCTAGAGAAATAGATCTTGATGATCACCTCTGGTGAGTGCATCAATCTGCAATGTTACGGCTGCAAATCCGCTTCCCAAAGGTCTATGAATCTTCCGCTTCATAGTTTTCTCCTTTGTATCCTCCTCTTTTGGCTCATTATCAGTTGCAAAATGATAAAATGTGATTATTGATTTGACCAAACTCCACTTAGGTCATAAGTGGGGCTCGGGCTATCATTACATCTCAGTTGTCGAATTTGTCTAAATCTTCAATATGGTATGATTGCACATAGTCGGTACCATCGATTGGTAAGTTGGTAGCACTGAGTTGTCATATGACTCAAACCCCTGATAAGTCTTAGTAATACTAATTAATATGTCGATAGCACAAACTTGAATTCCTACAAGTTTTGACTCATTTGTATGCAAAAGTCACTACCACTGACTAGGTTGTCGGTGGCACCAAACCCATTATGTTTGGCACCTGATGATTTATGAGTGGAAAGTCTGTAGCATCCACTCATTCTTTAAGTAGAATTAGAAACCCTTTTTGTAACACTAAGGTTGGTCTCATTGGCACTGACTTTCTAATATTTCCCTATTTGATTTTTCCTACTATCAGTACCACTAACTTTACTATCAACAGATGCGACCTATGCCGTAAGTGTTGAAACAAGAGAAAACCACATACTTCTGAAAAAAATATGATGAATTATCATCATTTGGTAAAAATACTCATAATTTGATGCAATAATGTGTCACAGGATAATGATGATAAACAATGCCTAAATCATGTCAGGATGAACAATTATGCATGAAATATATGGGAAAATAGATTGTGAAAAGTGGTCAAAATCTATTACATCAAAATCCCTTAAGCTTGAGTATTGCTTGCCCTCAATCAACCTTACATTTGGATTTGTTTGGAATAAGTCAGCAAGAGGACAAACAATATGAACTACATTCCTCAAATACCCCCGTATGATGGTCCTGAACCGGCCCTTACCAACCACTGAACAAATAACTACTCTACAATGACCAAAAATGTTAATTAAAGATGTCCACCCTTAGATCATTGAAACACTATCAACAACATTATAGTCAATAGAGCATATGTTTGATGTATCATAAAATTCCTTATATACATTACTTTTATCTATCTGCCAACTACATTAGAAGCAATTCCCCCTATAGAAAGAATGAGGGATTAATCATATATGTGGCCTAGAATTAAGAGAAATGGATGGAATGAAATAGGATCATAAATAACATCCAAATTATTTATGTAAAAATAAAATATGATGAACCTATAAAATGAAGGAAATGAGAGATGCATGAATTATAATGCCTACTATTGTTGTGGAATGATGAATTCACTGAAGGTCTCATCCAGTCGATGAGTATGGGTAAAAGGATGAATACATGTAACTATTTTCACCATCTCTGTAAAGAAACTTCAGATTGAGTTCAAGGTATCCTTTTCTCCCTCTTTATTTGATCTTTCTCTTTTTTCCCTCTTATTTTAGAGTGATTTATGATTTAATCTTAGGCTTTTTCTTTAATATACCATTGCTTCTTTTTCTCATCTAGCAGGGATGTGCATGTGAATCATTCCACTTCATATTTGACAAGAAAGCTATATAGATACATTATCAAAAGTGATGCACAAAGAGAATGAAACATACATAAAATTTATTATGCAACAAATTATTATGCACATCTCAATTTTTTATCTTTTTTAATAAAAAGAAACTATCTATGAAATTCAGCCAAGAGAAAAGAATTTGAGTTACATGATCATCTTAAGGTAGTGGATGAATTGTCATGAAAAGCAGATGGAATCACATGATTAAGAGATGATGCCTTTCTTAAACTATGATATGTCCCTCTCCTATCAACATGTGTACATGGTAACCCCAAGGTTTCTTTCTAAAAATCCCATTAAGGTCTCATTACTTTTTTTCTTAGTTTGGGCTCCAACCTCATCATCATACACAATTCTTGGAAAAATTAAGATGTTCATTCATTTTAGGTGTCCTCAAGATGACTAAACCATACAATTCCTCTAGTTGATGTTGCCTTAGACATTGCAAATTAAGCTTTAAAATGTGATTTTTTTTTAATTTTCATTGCAAATGCATGAAACACATTTATCTTCAATGTTAGATGAAATCATGATAATTAAGCTCCACTATTACACTAGGTAGATGTGGATCCTATAGTTGCAAATAAAAAAAAACTAAAACAAGATAAAATATAAAACACATAAAGTCATTCCAACACCCCCAAGCTTGAACTTAACCATGTCATCATAGTCATGATTCAAACAAAGAGGTGGAATGGGGGTATTGTGGGCTCAGAATGGTGGTGGTGGCTGAAACGTTCCTAGTGGCATCACTGGATCTGGAGGGTAGACTGTTCAAGTGAACGTGGGTGGGTTCACTGGCATTTGTGGTGGCGATGGGTGGCTAGAAAAGTTTCCTTGACTACAATAATGGTCATAGAGCGACTTCTAATAGTACTCAGTTCATTGCAAGCAGGTGTACATGTTCTCCTAGTTGGCTAAGAGAATATGCTCATTGGCATAGATCACCTGTTGTTGCTGAAGTAGATGTTCTTGAACATCATGAATCTTAGTCAAGATGGCTGACTATTGGTACTGACCCTATTAAATGGACTACAACATCCCATATATACCCTCCATGGAGAAAGTGTATCCCGGTGGTGGAGGTAATGGTGGCAATGTAGAATTGGAAGCTACATAATAGTAGGGGATGCTTCTATGTCATCTTATTTTGTGGATTCTTCTTCTTCTTCATCCTCAACATCCTCTCCTTCAGGTATAGGCTCAGTGTTTTCTGCCAACCATCAAAGATGTCACACTCCTTGGAGATGAAAGATAGGGTTTGGAAGGGCCTTCTTCTTCATTTGTTCATTGACAGTGCAACCAACTTACACCTATCCTTGGATCTTGGCTACCAAGTGTGTCAGTTTTGAAGTGCTTGAAGTCGAGCATCATAGTTGTGGCTTTGAGAGGTCAAGGAGGAGGTGGAGGGAGAGTTGTGTATCCAGTCCCCCAAAGTGCATTGGGGTTTCCTCTGAGGTTGCCTATTTATCACTAGCATGTACTAAAAGAAGAGTAATACAAGATTGATTGTCTCCTTCCATGAAGAAAGGAACGACCATAGAATGAATAAGTCCATCTTTTGGCCCTTTTCTTGCCCCTGAGTGGACTTGGCAAATATTGTATTCATCAGGTAGCGATGTAGAATTCTAGCAAGCGGGTGCTCGATGTCCACCACAAATGAGCGGTGACAGTTGACAGTGAAACTCAAAGGTAGGGATGTCATCTACCTCCAATCCAATGTGTAGTCAAAGTTGTCCAGCGTGATGTGATGACCAGCTATTAGACAACCATAGATGGAATTGAACTTGGCCAGATTGAGATGGTTGTCGATGTTGTACAGTTGGAACTTCACCCAACTTGACTTCCATCCTTCCCCATGCTCTGGGATGTAGCAGATCTTTAGCAAGGTGAGAAAATCACACATGATCTTCTGGTATGTGGGCCAATCACCAAAGAAGATGTGACCACCTATCATACCTTGCTTGGTGCAGACTTGGTGCAAACTTTTAGCAAAGATGATGTCATTATGGAATGCACAGTCACCATACCATTTTGGTATGATCTCCCTATTCATCATGGTGATAAAGAGTTTTTCTAATCTTCATCTAGAAAGGCCATTATTGATGGCTTGGGTACTACCTGGTCGTGCATGCCTATCAATGATGCTTGCCTCCTTGAATCCATGGTTGCCAAAGTGAGAAATGGGCACAAAGAAGGGAGCTCGATGTGGACTTAGGGATCTCAGAGAGTTGTGGAAGCCTTCAGGATCCTCTAGCGCCTTCTATGATGGAAGGGGAGTTCTTGACTATGATTGAATAACAACCCATGCCTCCCCTTATACAGTTGTTGATCACCCTTAGGCTCTGTGTCGGTGCCACTGACTTTCTGAGTCAATAATACCGACTTTCATCCCTATCTGTGGGTTGTTGATGACATCAATTAATACAAACGGTTGTGAGATGTTGATATACTGAGTTGTAGATCACTCCATGTGGGTAGTACTGATAGAAGTAAGTGGTACAGACTTCTGCATTGCACATCTAGATCAATGCCACTAAGTATTGGATGCAAGATATCTCGAACATCGATGTCATTGTCATGGATTCTAGTATTATAAGTCGGTGCCACAAACATGGTGTTGATGGTACTGAGTTGTGATGGAGTGTGCACTTACGTCCTTTATCGGTGCCACCAATGTTTTTTGTCAGTGATACCGAGTTGTGCTGATTCTTATCGATGGAGTGGATTGTTTTGATACCACCACATAGTCTCTAGGTGGTATTGACTTTAATTTTTTGAGCTCCTGTTCTTTCTCGCAAAATTTCATGCTAGCGACTTCTTGTAGAAATTGTCTTGACAGAGATATGGTGCCACCGAATCCCATGTCGATGGTACTAAAATTTACAAAAATCCCTACCACGAATTTAATTGCAAGTCAGTGCCACCGAGCCAAATGTCGATGGTGTCAAAGTCTTCAAAACCATTGCCATCAATTTTTGTTGCAATTCAGTGCCAGCGACCCAGATGTTAGTGGTACTAAGTTTTTCTCTGCCTGCACACCAAACAAAAAGCTTAAGGTACCTTATTTTAACTTATAAAAATTCTATCAAAACAATAAAAAAAATCTATTGAAAGATGGTGAACAAGATATAAATGATAGAATTGAAAAACAAATGTGTTGCCTCCCATAAGCATGACTTGACATTATTTTCACTTTAAAGATCAATGAAGCTCATTGATATTCAACTCCTCTCCCTCATGGACCACCTCTCCTCCATGGAAATGCTTGATCCATTGTTCATTTGTCACAAATGTTTTGACCCCATCATTTATCTTAACAGCTCCATGAGGGAATGCCTTGGTCACCACATAGGGTCCACTCCATTGGGACCTCAACTTCCCAGGATGCAGTTCCATTCTAGAGTTAAACAATAATATCTATTGACCTGGTAGGAAGACTCTATGAAGAATTTGGTGATCATGAATTTTCTTCATCCTATCCTTGTAGATTCTACAACTCTCATAGGCATCTATCTTAATTTCATCTAGTTCATTTAGTTCGAGTCTATGCTTTTTCCCAACACTAGAAAGATCAAAATTCAATTTCCTCAATGCCCATTTGGCCTTATTCTCTAACTCGACAAGAAAATGACATGCTCGTCCATAGAATATCCTATAGGGTATAGTGCCAATAGGTGTCTTAAAAGACAAACTATAGTCATAGAGCATCATTTAGTTGCACGTTCCAATTAGTCCTATTGGTTGAGATGGTCTTTTATAAGATCATCTTAATTACCCTATTTGACACCTCAACTTGACCCTACATTTGGGGATGATATGGGGTTCCTATCGTATGCTCCATTTTTTCTCAATAAAGTCCCATATTTCCTATTAGTGAAGTGGGATACCCTATCACTTATGATCATTCTTGGCACCCCAAACCTGTAGAAAATGTGATCTTTACCAAATTTTGTGCACAACCTGAGCATCATTGGTGTAGGCATGAATTTCTTCCACCCATTTTTTCACAAAATTAACTTCTAGAAAAATGTAGAAATTTGTATTAGAATACACAAAAGGACCCACTAAGTCAATGCCCCAAAGATTGAAAAATTCTACTCCTGGAAAGTACATAATGACATTTCATATCTCCTAAAGATGTTTCCCGAACGTCGAAATGCATCACACCTCCGCACATAATCATATGTATCCTTAAATATCTTTGGCTAGTAAAATGCACTTTCTTATACCTTAGTTTCCATTCTTGAGCTTGCATGGTGTCCCCCAGTGGGTAAGGAATGCCAATGAGAAAGTAGGTTCTCAAACTCACACTCTGAAACATATTTCCTCAAAATGCCATCCCTGTATTATTTAAGTAAGATAGGGTCGTCCCATACATAGAATCTCAAAGAATAGTGGAATATTTTATTATCTATATATCCCCAATCCTCTGATTATCTCTCCACATGCTATATAGTTCACTATGTGTGCACACTAGGAATCTTTGTCCTTCATGGCAAATAGTTTCTCATTAGGGAACTCCTCAACAATGGGTACCTATGGCATTGATTTCTCTACTCTCTCCAACCTAAACAAATGATCCTCTGCTACATTTTATGTTCCATCCTTGTCCTTGATTTCCATATCAAACTCTTGTCGAAGCAAAATCCATCTAATTAGCCTCGGTTTAGCATCCTTCTTTTGCAAAAGATATTTAATAATTGCATGGTCAGTCCATACTATCACTTTTGTAATATCAAATATTGTCTAAACTTATCAAAGGAACGACTAGGAGTCCTTTTTTATGGTGATATAATTTATTTGTGCATGATTAAGGATTCTAGATGCTTAATAAATGATTGAAAGAGCTCGATCCTTAAGTTACCTTAGAACAAACCCCACTGCAAAATCTGATGTATCACACATCAACTCAAATGCTGACTCCAATTTGGAGTACCACAATAGATGGGTAAATTAGTTTCTCCTTCAAAACTTAAAATCTTTTAGGCATCAATCATAAAATTTGAAATCCACATCTTTCTCTAAAAGTTCAGAAGGTGACTTAGCAATTTTTGAAAAATCTTCTATACAACATCACTTAAACCTGACATGTTCTAAGAAGCTCCTAACTCCATTCAATGATGATAATTGAGTTAGTTTAGAGATCACTTCTATTTTTACCAGGTCAACTTCCATCCCTTTATTGGACACCTTATGTCCCAACACAGTTCCTTCACTCACTATCATATGACATTTCCCCAGTTCAAAATGAGATGAGTGTCCTAATATCTTTATAAACCTCTATATGGGCTGGAAAGGCAATCCTTAAGATATTCTCCATACATCCAAAAGTCATATATGAAAATCTCAAGACAATGCTTCACCATGTCAGAAAAGATTGCAAGATGCATCTTTGAAACATTTTCGATGCATTACAAAGACCAAAGGGCATCTTATGGTATGCATAAGTACCATAGGGGCAAGTGAAGGTAGATTTATATTTATCTTGTCATTTGATTGAGATATAATTGAAATTGAAATATCCATCAAGAAAGAAAAAATGTGAGCGATCGATGAGCCTCTCAAGAATTTGATTGATAAATTGAAGCGAGAAATGATTTTTTAAAGTGGCAGCGTGCAAACAATGATAATAAATGCACACACGCCACCTAGTCACTAGCCTAGTTTGAAATACCTCACTAGAAACATTCTTAATGACCATGATTCCTCCTTTCTTAGGAAAAACTTGTTTAGGACTAACCCATTTAGAATTAGAGATAGCTTAAATTATACTTTTTGATAGACTTTTAACTACCTCTTTCTTCACCACCTCCATCATAATTTGGTTTAGACGCCACTGAGGTTGTGCTACAAGTTTTGATCCTTCTTATATCTAAATCTTATGTTGACATAAACTAGAGGAGATCCTCTTTATGTATGCAATGTACCAACCAAATGCATCTCAGTGATTCTTCAAAATTATGAGTAGTTTCTCCTCCTCCTTCACACTCAGTGACAATGACATTATCACTTGGAGTTGTTTTCCACTGTATCAAATGTGTACTTCAAATGCGGTAGTAGTGACTTCTATTCCAACTCAGGAGGGTAGTGTAGATATGGGACTAATGGTGGAGGTGGTGGCCCCAAGTCTTCATAGTGTCTTGTATAAAAGTATGGTAGGGTCTTTAGAAATAGTACACACTCCTCCAATAAATGATAGGGAGTGAAGTCATCTACCAGATTCTTGAGACATGCTTCTAATAGTAACTATGGATATGCCTAATCACCATAGAGGACACAACATCTACAACTGTCATTGGGTACTCCTCTTCCTTTAGATCATCATGGTATTTCACAACTTTATTTAAAGAAATTTGCTTTGTATGCTTCATTACATCAATTGAAAGAGGCCCTTGTCCACCTTTTACATGACATGGGCCATATCTTGAAATAGTTTTACTAAGAACAATGACACTGGATTTCCAATTGTTGCATCATGTGGCATTGTGTGCTTTCCTTATCCGACAGTTGATAATCGGGTAACTTAATATCAAACCAGTTATATTGGATTCCCAATGCCAATCTTCCTCTCCCCATTTCTAAAATTACATTTGATGTGGCTTGGAATGACCTACCTAAAAGTAGTCCAGTTCCATAGTCATCATGCATATCCATGACAACAAATTCTACTGGAAATATGAATTTGTCAACCTTTACAATACATCTTCACAGATACCAATCAATTTCACTACTAGGTTGTCTTCCTTCTAAATAGTCATGTTGCTTTTCCTAGATTCTTTAAGTCCACATTTCTTGAATGCAATCAACATCATCGTATTAATGCTTGCCCCTGAATTGCAGAGTGCACCTCCAAACTTGACCCTGCCAATGTAGCATGGTATGTTGAAACACACTAAATCCTATCTCTTCTATGGAAGTTTTCTTTGTATCAGTGCACTAAATTCCTCCTTTAAGATGACGACATAAGAATCATCTATCCTCCTCTTCTTATTGATAATGTCCTTCAAGAACTTTCCATAGGAAAAAATTTACTCAAGAGCATCAACCAACAATAAATTTATCTGGTGATTTCTGAATGTGATTAGAAATTTATTAATTTATTGATCAACCTTCCTGGACTTTAAGCTGTTAGGAAATGGACTGGAGTCACATTTTTTTGATGATGGGGTGAAATGTTAGACTCCTTCTTGTTCTCCTTCTGGTCAGTTGACTCCTCCTCTGGGATTCCTCACATGGTGTGGTGTTGTGTGGTTTCTCTAGAGGGATAATCTATGTCACCTACCCTGTATCGTCTGTGGTGGTGTTCTTCTATGGAGCCACATTATAATATTTTATCAACACTTTACCACTATGGAGAAGCACCACTTCCACATGTTGATTGTCGGATGGAATATTTGTGTTCCATGAAAATCCTTGTTGATTGGACTTCTTAAGGAATGCCACTTCCTCTACTAGCTGAGAAATCTAGTTTTCTATGCTACGAATGAACGCCCATTAATTTTCCTTTTCTCTTTTTGTCTGGTCTAAAAGTCCCTTATTCTGAGTCACCAACCTACCCAACATATCTTTTATCTAGTCTATCTTGCTAGGACCCCTCTCCTACTGGTACTACTAAGACATGCTTCCCTACTGTTGTTTAGTTTGTTTCACCTGTGACAGATCTTGCTTAAAATTGTTAGGATCGTTCCACGAGAACTTTGGATCTTTCCTCTATTCATAATCATTTCTGCCCTGGTTATTTTACTGCCACATATGCATGCACTCTTCCTCTTCACCTCCAGATGACATTCCAGATGTCTACTCAAATCTCCTTGTGAGGTTTTCAATCTTTTCCTTCAATATAGTGATCTCCTTTGATTCTACATCACTTTTGATAATTTTTGGCAAGTCACACTCCGCTCTCCAACATTGATTCTTAGCTATGTTCTTCAATATCTAGTGACACCTTGTAGTCTTATTGTTTAGAAAGAACCATACTCCTGCAATGTCAAGAGTAGTTCCTCCCCTTGTGTAATGCATAGTAAAATATATTCGCCTAGCTATAAAGATCAATCCCATGATGAGGGACCTTTCTAAGCATGTTTAAAAATCTTTCTCCAGACTTTTGAATAGGTTTCCTCAACATGTTGTTTGAAGTTGTAGATTCTCCCGACCAAGTTCTCTATCATCTGTGATGGGAAGTACCTCTCAAAGAAAACATCTATCATCTTATACCATGTCTCTATCGATTCTAAAGGAAGACTAGAAAATAATGCTTTTGTCTTGTTAGGCAAGGGTAGGAGAATAGCTTTAAGTAAATTAATGTGTTTGAGACCATATCGATCTTCAATATATCACAACTCTCCACAAAGCCATTCATACGCACCATCATGTCCTCCATATTGTGGACATGAAATTACTAATATTTGATAAGTGCCATCAGTTTGGGATCTATTTTGTAGTTGTACATGTTGACTTCTTTCCATTTACGCAACCCTAATTGTGTTATGGATGAAGATTCCTTTATCTTTCCTAGACAGTTTGTTCCTCAAGATCGACCCCAACATGTTCTTCATCATTAGGATCCATATTCACTTCACGTGCTTGCTCTGCCTAGGGTGGTGGGGTTTGAAGAAACTTTTCCAGTGAATCCATAAACTCTCTTTCTCTATGACAAAGTTCCTCTAGCCCTATACCCGTCGGACTGGATTCCCTGTAGTCAGTGGTTCTGATGTGAACTGTGCACTTCTGTCAAAAAATTAGATACTAGTCAGTGAGAATGTGTACTAGTAATTTTTTTTGTAAATATAAGATTTCCAATTAAAGAACAATTACAAATAAAGGATTTTGAAAATAATTTAAGAAAATAAAAATGGCCTAGAGTGGTCGGTCACAGTGTTAGTAGTGATGGAGTTGTCATTCTCAGAAACAGCGTCAAAAAATTGACACACTGAAACTATGTGTGCTAAACACAAGTGTACATGTTTACTAGTATAGGCCTATGAGACTCGAATGTCAAACTCAGGAAAATGTACTCCAGAGACTACTACTAACTATAACCTAATCATCTAGGCCTAAGAAATGAGTGATGGGTTGTTTGTTTATAACCATGAAAGAATTGAAATCTAAATTAAGTGGAATGTGATCGCATATTGGTGGATTCCTTAGGGTTACAGTTTCACCATAATTCATATTGAAATTAACCCCTATTACATTAATAATATTTATCCTTACCCTAGACCAAGGGACATGTAGCAAGTATTTCTCACTCCTGCAGCGTAATACACCACTTATACTAACACAAACCCCACTTTCTTAGTAATTTAAGAATTAGATAAGCACATTAGTGTTATCTCTAGGTTATTCCCTTCACATTTGTAGGCCCTCTCCTGAGGAACGATATTAGCTATGTAAATCTATGACTTATCCAACCCTTAATCCCTCTCCTAAAGTAATTAACTATCTAAACAATTGAGTGTGGTGATCAAGAACATGCAATTCATTAAGTAATCATAGATATGTATATAATTTAGGAATATATATATATATATATATATAAATATAATCATTAGAGTCAATTACAATGCAAAACCGGGCTACTCCTAGGTCCTAAGAAATAAGTGGATTACCCCGCATGATTTCTATCAACACATACAATGAGGAAGAGAGAGATTAAGAGATAAACATCAAGAAGGCTAATGTATAACCCTAGAGAAATCGGTCTAGATGATCCCCTCTATGAACTCCTCAATCCGCAGTGCTCTAGGTGCAAATCCACTTCCTGGAGGTGCCTGAATTTTCTAGTACGTAGTCATCTTCTTTGTCTCCTCCTCTCTCAGCTCCATGCTCAGTTGCAACGTGATAGAATATGATTACTAATATGACCAAACTCCCCTTAGTTCATAAGTGACTCAGGTCGTCATTAAGTCTCATCCATCGAATCAGACTTAATCTTTAATTTGATTTGATTGTACAAATTCGGTATCACCGACTAATAGATTGGTGGCACCGAGTTGTCAACTGACTCAAAACCTTGATAATTGTCGATACTACCGGTTGGTATATTGGTAGCACCAAGTTGAATTCTTGTGAGTTCTGACTCGTCATGTATGCAAAAGTTGGTACCACCGACTAGGCTGTTGATGACCCCGAACCCATTATGTCCATCTTCTGATGCTTTATGGGTGGAGAGTTAGTAGCATCACCTCATTCTTTAGGTACATTGAACATCGTTTCAGTAGCACTGAGCTTGGTCTTGGTAGCACCAACATTTTGAGATTTCCTTGTTGGATTTTTCCTAATGTCGGTTGCACGAAATTTACTGTCGGTAGCACCAAGTTGTTTTGTAAGTGCAGAAACAAGAGTAAGCGAACACTAGTCCAAATGAAATGTGATGAATTAGCATAATTCAGTAAAAATACTCATAATTTGATGCAATAGTGTGTCACAAGCTAATGATGATAAATAATGCGTAAACCATGTCAAGATGAACCATTATGCATGAAATATATGTGAAAATAGCCTATAAAAAGTGATTAAAATCCATTGTATCATTGTACTTTTTATTGCTTCATATAATCTCTTTGTTTTACTATATGAAAAATTCTTTTGATATCCACTTGGATGCTCCTACTTCCCTCTTTATTAGGAATTGTGTTATTTTACTTTTGATGTACTTTTTCCATATAAATTGTGCAATCTCTATCATAAGCGCTTACCAGCTATTGCTGATAGCATTGTCTTCTCTTGAGGAGGGTGTACCCAACCCCTTAGGTGGAGAAGATCTTTCCCTAGGTGACCCATAGTTGTAGCTTGCTCGAGAGTAGTTGTTGTTTTTGGAGAAAGATTGGATCAGTTGGCTTACCCTCTGCAACCTCTTGGTTATAGTTTACTTTCATATAGTTTTCTTTTAACCGCCCTGTGTGGTGAAGAATGATGTAGACATAAATATGGCAATATTTAGATCTTATCTTCTGATGCTACACTTTTGGTATTTGATACATTACATGCTTGAATTATAGTTATCATCCTTTACCAAAAAAATTACTTGTGATAATTGGCATTGGATGGTTTTCTATTAGTCCTCTCAAGTAAGTTGAGTGGCTCCCCTCTCAGGTCCCACTCCTTACATCTAACCTCATATTATGCTTGATTCACTTATTCAAAATGGATTGAATCTTTCTCATATGGAATTGCTTTTCTCTATTGTTAGCTCTCCTTTTCACACACTTTGGTCTTAACTACCCCAGATGGATCTCTGCTATGAGAGTTACTGGGGCGATTAGAACCTTAATACTGAAATTCAGGATGTTCAGGGAAATGAAGGAAAAACTACACGTTTCAAGACCCAAGATCTACAAACAAAATATCTTTCTTTTATCATTTTGTTTTCTTTGATTAAACCTAAAAATGCTTTAACTTAGAATATGAGAAAAGCTCAATATTGGTTATTGGGTGAAGTGGGGTGCTAACACCTTCCTCACGCGTTACAAGGTCATCCAATTTTGTGTTTGTCCACGCTTTCAACTTTTCCTTATCCACCATCAGATAGAGTTAGATTCAATTTGTATTGTATTTTTCTACTGATTCAAAACACATTACTCTATTTTCCTCAGTTTATGAATAAAATTGGGCGGCGGATCCGAGATTTATCATTTTATTATTAGACGCCCATTGAGATTACTTGTCCGGAACATTCTTGTAAGGCATCTAAACATTTTAGAGTCCTAATTGTCTTCCCCTCTTCTCATCTTTTCTCCTACTTTTTGCATGTCTAACTTCGTGGTCGAATTTTTTATCACCAATATAGAAGCTAGGTTCTTTTTCCTAAAATCTTCTCTTTCCTCCTACTTTGCCCTACTTTGAGGTAGTGCATGTAAGGCTGCACATTTGCTATTTACAAGTTAGGATTTTGAGTTTCCGCGAGTGATATTTTTTTTTATATTGTAATAATTGTAGTGCTGTTGCTATCTATAATCATTGAGCATCATCTAAATACACGATACATGATCTAAAGATGGGCTTTTTGATAAAGCTTTGCATTGAATTTCCCTAAATTATCAAATTTAATTGATTCTTTACTATTTTTAGCATATTGAACTTAGACGTTGGAATCTATAAATAAAACTCTCCAGAAATAATTCCTTTTGTTATGCGATGCTTTTACAATAGTTTAAACCATCTTTTGAACCATAATTAGTGCGCTATATATTGCCGAAAAGTGAAATTTCCGGCTATAATTGTGTGCTAAGTACAAATTAGGGCTTTATATCTTATGACACTTTAATTATGTATGCAATACCAGGACGTTCTGAATTTTCCAAACATATCAAAATTTGGTACCGGTTGGTTTGGGGTTTTAATCTTCTAATCTTGGGTCGATGCCAAGTGTGGATAAATTGAAATATGGTTCCATTAGGAGTTAGCCTAGCAAAAGAAATAGGTTATGCAGAATTAGAATTTCGACATATTTGTCTATTTGTTGATCAAATGGCGGTTCACAGTTTTAAATTAAACGAATCAGATTAGTTTAGGAATCTAAATTTGACAATCCATAACAGAGTGGCCTACACTTGCCTGTTGAGGGGACTAGAAGGCGGAAGGTTTTTTTTTATGATATCTAGCATTTACTTAATCCTGAAACGATTCAGACACAAAACTTTGACCTTGTGTCGATCCGGACACAAAATTTTGACCGCCGTACCTATGGTATCCTCGCACGCAGAACGACCGAGTTAGCTTTGTGCCAATGGAGGTGTCCTTCGTCTTAGAAGTGTGACGCCCCTGCTTGCTGCCCTACTGGAAGATTCGGGATTCGAGATCCCAGACAGAGCCCACTGTGCAGAATTAATATCTCCGCTCACTGACTGCTTCCAATTATTTTGGTTGATTGATTACGCGCAAGGTGATAGACGCCATTTAAACCTTCGATTGAACACCGACGAATCTCCGTCGAGACGCAGGCAATCAACGCTTTTTGTCTCACCACTCTTTGCTTTCATAGCCCAACCCTAGACAGATCATTGTCACTACAGCACCGCGAAGACCAAAAGCCGTTCCTATGTCTCGACGGATCCGTAGCTAACAACTGGGGTTCGCTGCCACCGTAGAGACGGAGATGAAGGCCTCTCTGGTCGCTGAATTCTCTATTTTGCCTCATTTGTAAACCGGAAACAGGCAAGGCCCTACCTCAGCATCATAGTGGGCACAAGCCGCACAATAAAATAACAGTTACAGTACGGTATATTAATGTAGTCCAGCCAATGAAACATCCGGTCTGACCAGGCAGGACGGCAGGGCTGCTCCATCCGGGGCCCTTAGAGGCTCCGGGGTGAGGATAAAAAATAGGCCATATATATATATTCTTAATTCAACAACTTTAAATGAACACAAGTTTAGTCATAATTGTTAAAACTGTCATATAAAAAAATAGAGCATGTTAAAAGAACGTAAAAATTAAATATATTAAATATAGATATCTCCTTATCAAGCTTCACTCATCATATAAAACGACTTCTTCGAGCCTTTCTAGATGTAAAATCTTGAATAACAGTGTCAACATCAATATTTTCCAACATATCCTTCTCAATACATAACATTGTCAAACCGTTCAATCTTTCTTGAGACATTGATGATCTAAGGTAGTTTTTCAGTAACTTTAGCTTGGAAAAACTCCTTTATGCAGACGCTACTGTCACTGGCATTTTCAACAAAATATGATAAGAAATTGAAATATGAGAGAAACAATCTACATCTTTCACAAATTCAAGATCTTCAATAGCTAACTTTTGCTCTTCTGGCAAACTCACCTGCAATACTTCCAACTCGGAAAAAAAGTCATCCAAGTTTATGTCTGATGAACTTTTATGAGAAAAAGTAGCATGAAACTTAGTGCAACATGCATTTAGGATAGCTTCATTCAATGATTTTAAAATTTTTGAGTTATATAGGAATCCAAAAGTATCTTCAAATATCTTCACTTGCTCAAATCTCTCCTTCAAAGAAGAGATTGCCATATCCACAACTACTAGAAAATAATTCACTCAAAAAGACTCTTTCTCTGATTGAATAATATCATCATCATCATCATTCTCAACAAATTTTCTTTTCCTAACAATGCGACACTTAACTTGAAAAGTTGGCTCAACATTCATCTCAGAGGCAATCTCAGTAGCAACAATAATATTAGAAGTAAATCATTTATCTCTGTATTTCTCAAGAAAAGACACCATATCTTTCAATAACTTAATAGTAGCATCAATGCAAACAGATTTGGATTGCAACTTCTTACTTACTGCATTAACAATATATAAAATATCATGTCAAATAACAATACCCAACATAATCTCGAAACTCTCGATCGAGTAAACCAGACTGTTTGCTTCACTTTGTGTCCTAGCATCATCACATGACTTGGATAATTTTAATAGAGACAACCCGATTTGAGGAGCTTGAAATCTAATAGCTTTGACCTTTTTAATATGACTCTCTCAACAAGAATTGGACAGTGATTTAACAGTCAAACATGAGACATTGTTAAGCAAACACTTCCACCTTTTCAGACAACTTGCATATAATGTATATATGCGTTGTATAATTCCAAAAAAAGAAACATCTGAAATACAAGAAGGAGCCATATCACTAATAGTGAGATTGAGACTATGACAAGTACAAGACATATATAACGCTCTGAGATTCTGCTTTTGCACGCCTTGGTGTTTTCCCTTCATATTAGAACCATTGTCATAACCTTGACCTCTGACGTCCTCCACATTAAGATCAAGAGACTCAAGAGCATTTACAATTTCAATAAAAAGCCCCAATCTAGTTATATCATCAACTTTTAGAAACACTAAAAATAACTCCTCTATTTTTATTTTTTGAGCAGACATGTTCACACATTGTACAATGAGAGTCATTTGTTCTTGGTGGCTCACACCAGGAGTACAATTAATAATTATGGAGAAATGTTTAGCCCCTCTAATGATGTTCAATATAGAACTCATAATACTGTTGGCTAAAAGAGATATCAACTCATTTTGAATTGAATGACCAAGATAATGATGGTGAATCTAAGGATCATGAATGTGTTACATGATCTTGCATCACCAAATCAAATTCTACAAGCATTTCAATTATCCCCAAAAAGTTTCCATTGCTATCTTAGAAAAGTTTGTCATTTGATCCTTGAAAAGCCAAATTACATTTAGTAAGACACATAACGACAGACACTATTCTTAATAAAACTTGTCTCCCATGCTCTTTCTCCTTTGAAATTTCTTTCTGCAATTCTTTATCAACAGTTTGCTCATTGCTAAATCTTACTTTTAATTCATGCCAAGTGCTCATATTAGTGAGATGCTCGATGCTATTCTCATGCTATTTGAGTCTCTCACTAACATGTTTCTAGTCTTTGAACCCATTATGAGCTAGTGTACTTTTATTGTTCTTAGACTTGAACAACTTACAACAAAAACAATATATTTTATCAACATGTTTTGAGTAAACTAGCCACTTCCTATCATGAGTCTCTCCATTGCTCAATTTTTGAGAATAATAAGCATATAATAAGTGCCTCTTATTGTCATCTAAAAGAAACACAAGATTCAATTCTTTTTTAGGACCTTTTTCAACTGAAATATCTCTAACTTTATTGTCAATATTATCCCAATTTAAGGGATCATAAATATCAAAAGGAGGGAGAAGTTGTTCAACATCGTCTAAGTTGCTAACATTTAAATCAGTGACGTTAGTATCATCCTCAACATCATCATCATTTTCATTCCTAATTACATTTTTGACTTCTATAATAACATGATCATCATCATTCACATTTTCATTAGATTTATCGGGATTATCAACATCTTCAGAAGTTTGTGGGATAATAGAAATAAATTTATCAAGCGTACCTTTCTAAGTAGCTAGAAATTGCTCATCTTCCTTCTTTCTTCTTTTCTCACTTGCAGATAGATATTTTTTCAGAGGCATGTTGAGTAAACAGAATGGATGGTCTTTCAGGGGGAAGAGTAGGATCCTTCTCAGTTCTTGCCCCGTGCCTGTAGTTGCCGATGAAAAGTTTGGAGATGGTTGCACTAGCATGTTAGCAAGAGGCGTCATGGTCCTCGTGGACGTTTGTAGATCAGGAGCAACAGAGTCTACGGACAAGGAGAACAGGAGCCGCCGAACATGCACGATGGCAAGAGGCATCGTGGATTTCTACGGAGGAGTAGCATTACCGCTGTAGTAGAGTCCACCAAACGTGAATAAGTGGAACAAACAGGAGCAGGGAGCGTAACTGTCGAAGGGTTAGCGGAAGTCGCAAACGACACAGATTGAGATTTTAGAACAACAATAGATGTTTAGCAAAATAAAAGTATGAGGCCCCCTCTTTGTTGGGCATCTAGCCGTCGCCCAGGTTGGCCCCACCAATGGTCCGACCCTGGCTCCATCACATGCATCCACCCATTCATTACCATTCACAGTTGTTTCTCATTTGGTGTCGATGATTTCTTTTCCAAGACAATTTAGGGAGTCAAAGGTTTTACATTCTTTGGGATTCCATATGATAAAAATTAAAACATAGCTGAAACAAAATTAAAGAAAATATTTTTTTATTTTTAGAAAATCAAACTGCATGTATGAAACATAGTGAAACATACAAAATTAACCTGGATGTGGCATAACGTGGCAAGGAGAGGTGAGTCGAGGTGTGCACGCATGCGTGTGTGTTTTTAGTTTGTTAAAGCCCAATATACAAACAAAAATTCCAATGCCTAGAGTTACACCCACATACTAGGGATCTCCTCATGGTGTACTATTGGGTACTACACTTTGCCAAACATATGGCTTCGACCCCATTTATAGAAAAGATGTTTCTTATCAAGACAAACCAATGCCCAAAATACCATAGGAAATAAGTCTGTAATGAAATTCCGAGATTGTGTTACTAACAAACACATGCAAATCTTAGTTGTCTCTTTAAAGCACTCCTCATGGTGTCTCTGATTCTAGAACAGTAGGGTCACTACTGTGTTAAACACATAGGCAGAAGACATGTCCCCCTGGATGCACTAAGTACTAGCTTTCTAGCTAGATTTTGTGTGAGAGGATCATAAATATTATCTACAGACCTAACAAACTACTAGATATAACATCACAGGTAATGGATTCTCTCACATCTTCATACCTCTATCTCATAAGGTGCTTTCCTGAGTAATCATTAGATTATTTAGTTTTGTCTATGATTTACTTCAAAATTGGGGTGACGGATAAGGCAGCATAAACAAAAATTTTAATGCCTGATTCCCTAATCAGCAGGATGTTATCAACAACAATTATCTAGGAAGAAAAGTTTTTCAAGGTTATACTTGGTCTTGAAGCAAGTCCAACAAAACTCTTGCAGTAGTGTGTGACTTTCTTCCAGTTGCACTTGAACTATGTCAACAATGGCCTCCTGGTTATCACCATGAATAACAGTTGACTTTGTCCTCCTAGCGGCAGGCAATAGCCTCCTCATCTCTAGAGTAGTCTACAAGGACCACCAAGAACTCCACATTACACTATCATAGCCAATGTGAAGGAGTTGTCCGTTCGAATGTCAAGGTACTAGCACTGACTTACTCTCCTAATACTCTCTTTGCTATCCCTCCCTTTAATGGGTAGGACTTACTCCGGCTCTCTTGATTACCACAACCAAAGAAGACAATAATTATCAGAGCTTATTATTGTGTCTAGGAATCCCCCAGTACCCCTCTATTTATAGGAGGGCCAGGGTCAAGAATTCCAATCCATCTAGGAGTTTGAAGAGAGAATTTCATGATTTTTTTAGAAGCTATGAACAATGATTGGTTCACCATCCAACCATATGATTCATAGGTAAACTATTCAGTTCATGTACTTTCTTGTTCTAAATCAAATTGGCATTCAATATTCAATTAATGCAAAACATGATGTCAGCATCAATCCTTGATCTAATTGAATTGACCATTGAGCCAGGAGATTCATCACATGAATTGGTCGGTTCACTTAGTGAACTAGTCTGTGCATGCTCTGGTTCAACCATATCAGCCAATGCCATTTCCAATTGACCTGACACTCCAACTGATCGATTTAACACTTGAACCGGTAGGTTCAAAGTCAAGTCAATAAATTTTGAACCAGTGTTGTTTAAATTGAATACATAAACACTTTTAGTAATCAAGTTAAACATCATTCATGCATAAACTCCTATTCCAAGTGTATCCTATGCATTGACCTTATAGGTCCCAAGTTATGTTGGCAGTGAATGTCCATAACTAATTTATGACATCACAAGTAATGAGAGGTATCTAGAAACACATCAATGCCATCCAAGTAATTTGGAAAGTTTGAGAACAACTTCAACCTACAATACATGATCAGTGTTATCGTGATTATATAGTTCCTTTGTCTCTAATATTTGAATTGAACTCGAGGAATGGAAGCATCATTCTCTCAACATTCAATCTATGTTCCTTGAATTAGAGAAGACTATTTGAGATGCATGTGGATTCACATATGATATATTGAATCACATGAGTATGGTCATACATTTCTTAGTATCTCTTATCAAGTGGCCTAGATATCAATCTCCTATAGGAGGGACAAATCCCATCTGTATCACTCACATTCAATCCCCATGTGTCACAAAGTATCCAAGCATCACATTTATAGCAACCTTTATTCAAGGTCATGTTGGATGATGTAAAAGTATAACTAACGACATGTTATGAGTGTAGTGACTTCATCTCTAAGAACTGCAATCACTACTATCACTACAAGAGTTGATTCTAACTACCATTCCATGGTATGCATGTATCACTCTCAAAATGGGTCTGTTCGATATATTGTTCTCAAGCATGTATCTATCTTCTTGGTTTGATATCATATATAATGAATAATGAGACTCCGTCATCAACCAAAATATACTCTAGTCTTATGTATTATTGTTGCCTATTTTTCTTCCACAGTGATATTCGACTAGGGACATAACAAGAATGTATGTACTCTTCCAATGCATATGATCTCATCATTCAGGTCATGAACTTGAAGACATATTTCATCGAGTAACATCATTCTTTAGAAATCTACAATGTTTGTGTCATCATCTCATGATTGAGAAAAACATAATATACAAAATTACCTTTAACATTATAAAATTAGATATCTAATGCCTCATTACAATTATCGTATGATTGGCTATCTGTGCATACATACCAATAGACTCCCACTTGTACTTATAACCAATTACGCATGAATCTTATCCCAAGTGATCTTAACATGTCCATCATGTTTTTGCAGTGCAAGTGCTTTTATAGTGGGTTAGCAAGATTTTCTTATAGCCGGTATTTTACAAGTTTCACATCTCCTCCTTGTATGACTTTTCATATGAGATGGAAGTGTCATAGTATGCTATCTGAGATTTTCAACCTATCCAATAACTCCATTGTTGTCATAGTATCTCTACTATGTCATAAATGGTTTGGAACCTCCCATAAGTTCATCTATATGAACATCTTAATCCATATAATATCCTTTGTTCTTCATATAGAATTAAGATGCTCAACTTCTATTGTAGAATTAAACAACTGTCTATTGCTTGGAACTCTTGTAGCTTACAGTTCTATGGTCAAACACAAATTTACATTACAATCATTAATTTTCTTTGTCATTTTGGAACTTGCATAGATGTAACACTTTACACCAAACTCTTCCTTATTACCATAACCAAAGAACCAATCCTTTTAGTGCTTCACAAGTACTTAAGGATGTTCTTAATGACAATCCAGTGACTATCGCTAGATTTATTCACTTGTCACCATATACATATGAGTTAATGGGATGAGTACATATCCTCTCATCATGTCCAAAACATATGAGATAACACGATGTGTAGACAACATTTCATACATGATAGATCCAATTGTGAATTTATATGGAATCTTACTTATGTTACTTCCCATTCTTTACAATAGTTGGGACGCTCGACTTTAGAGAGACTAATTTCAAAAAATATCTCTCATGAAGTCCTACATGATAAACACCTTCCACATCTTGCCAATATTTTTTTCTCTTTCTTAGGTCAAGAAGCTTTACTTATCTATATCTATAGATCTCAATTCCTATCATATAGGACACTTCACCTGAATTCCTCATAGAGAAGGTATTTGCTTGTCAAGTTTCAATATTTGCAGTGTAAGGATGTCATTCACCAACATTATGTGGAATATAAATATGCTTCCACTAAATTCTTGTAATCATAGATTTCATCTTCATCTTGACTCAAGTCAAACTCTTTGATTGTCTTGTCAAATAGAAGATTCCAGCTCTGAGATGCTTGATACAATCCACATATTGACCTTTGTAGCTTACTGACTTTATTTGCATTAATGGATTTATAAAACATCCAGGTTGTGTCATGCACACATCCTCATTATTCTTCCTACTAAGGAATGCAGTTTTAACATCCATATGACAAATCTCATAGCCATAATAGGCTGCAATAACAAACATGACCTGATGGATTTACCATGACAACTAGTGAAGATTTCGTTATGTTCGACATCTTGAGCTAGTTTGAACTATTTCTGTGGCAACACATCCCACTATCACACAGACAATGAGGTGTTACGCGAAAATGTGCAGAAAACACCATAAACCACAAATTACCAAAAACACAGGTTAATTAAAACCGATTGCAGAAAGCAGATAAACAAAGAAACTATTACATTCAGATCCTCATCCTGCAAGAAAATAGGTTATATAGACATTTACAAGCCTTGATACGTGTCCACAACTTAGTAGATCAGTTGTCTAGTCATCACATGAGTTCATCACCTGTTTATACATACATAACGGCCCACATCCGGCCAGCAGCAGGATATACAAAGGATCAACAGCTATACATCGTGAAACAACGTCAAAAACGCTCCCAAGGACCTAAGAGTACAGGGATGACTCTAAGACTCTACTACAAACAACCAAAATAGCAGCATGTCCATCTCTTGCCTTCTATTGCTCTTCTTGCTGCTCGGCCGCAACTCCGCGACTACCACCACGTCTAGCTTGAACACCTAAAAAGGTTATAAACCAGCGGGGTGAGACACACAGTCCCAGCGAGAAACATAACTCCCCGCCGAAACCATAAAACCAAAGAAGATCACTAAAGCAATAGTAGCAGATAACTGGTAAAAGGTATAACAAGAGCAGTTTAGATAGCAAAGCTATTCATACCATCGGGCTTACCAGATGTACGGAAGGCATATAACCAAATATCTCTTTATGGAACATGATTGACAAGATATGATTTATAAGATCTTACCACATAACATAAGGAATGTATAAGTAACTGCAAGTATATCAAGATTAACTACACAAGCAAGGCCTCAATCAATGTTTCGTGTTTTACCTTAAACAGTAAATACTATTCGGCTGGATTACGTATTATTATGCCGTGAGGAAGTGAGCCGTACCGCTCAAATCCAACCTTCGGTTGCGAAACCCAAGCCGGTGCCATATAAGGTCAATGGAAGAGCCGGACTCCACGACCTCCCACCTCGTGGTCAGTTCACGAGTAAAAAACAAGCAGGACCACAATCTCATGCTTAAGTGGCCTCAGCCACAGGGTCAGCTCCATAGGCTACCCTCTGCCTAGCCTGCCTCGGTACAGGTCTCGGCGCTAGTGAAATTGAGCCACGGGCCTATTCACCGTGCTCTGAGCCATGAACGCATTCATGCTCCCATATCGCATATCCTGAGCCATGGGCTTGTTCACCATGCTCTATACATATCCCGAGTATGCAACCGCAGCTGCACTCGCATTCTCTCTATTTTAGGCTAGGAGAAACCTCGCATATTCAACAATATGCACTTCGGGTTAACCCGCAGGAGAACCCGTTTCACCATCTCCAGCTAGTGACGATGATGGATCTATGGCCAGGGCAGACTACATGATATGTTCCACTGTGATTAGTTAGTACATTTTAAGTGGATTGTTGAGGCAACCAAGTTGTAACACATGCATAACATACAACTACATTATTATTACCACCATCATGCTCATCCGGGATCTCAACCCCTCATCACAAGAAACCACTGCCTCAACAGGCATTCTCATCACTTGGGATATCAATCCCAGATCATCACCAGAGGATAACACCTCAACTGGGCACTTTAGCCATCTCAGGTCCTCAGACCATAACACATTATGCATGTTACCTCATCATCAAGAGTAACCATCAGAGTAGTGTTATTGAAACATATATACCTTATAGCCCTTTACCTGGCTATGCATCTGTATGAAACACCTGCATGGTTAGTATGCACAATCATCATGGATTGACAGAAGAATCATATTATCAAACATAGAGCAGTACTGATGATTATATGCTTTATCATTCATGCCTCAACCTGTGATCATAGACATACGTCATATTATCAAGCAAAGCCTCTTACATGCTTACCAATCCTCATCCTTATTCATGTAATCAAGATGATCATAAACACATGTCAAGTTACATAGATATAATCTACTACCTCAATTGCTATCAAGCATCTCAAGGGTCATCATCATAAGCCAAACGTGTTTGCATAAGCAAGAACTAGCATATCGGTTAGAAGAGACAAGACCCTCACTATAAGAGCCCACTACCCTCACCAAAGGTAGTATCGGGCAAGGCATCCTCACAAAAGGTAGTATCGGGCAGGGTACCCAGCATAGTGTGACGCCCGACACTCAAGCCCGATATCGGCCAAGCAAACCAGCCAAGATAACGGCTACCACCTCAGGGTATATCAGGCAACTCTAGGTGTCGCGCACCTCAGGTGTCGTGCAATGTGGTGTCGTGCACCACAGAGTATCATGCAACTCTGTGTCATGCACCTCCATGTGTAACGTGCAGTAGGGTATCGTGCAACGTGTGTCATGTGTCATGCAATTAACTGCGAACGGGCAATCGGGGCGTGCAACTCAACCAAAGAGGTATATCGTGCAACGATGCGTTGCACACTACGTATCTCGGGCAGCGCACACACAACTAGGCATAACGCCTAAAGGATGCAACTCTAACGGGCGACAAAGGAATCATAACGTCCAACTGATCTCATGCTATCGGCCAACACACAAGAGTAGGGCCAAGGGGTGACGCCCACCACAGAACTAGCTAACAAATCTTCCACAACATCAAGGTATAATGACACCAGGCCACCTCCTAGATTAAGTGTGTCAGGCAGGGAACTCAACATAGGGTGACGCCCGACACAACAAGGCAAGAACCAGATATGTAATGCCCGACACAACCACATCATGTCAACCAAAGCTCTAGGCCAACGAAGGATATTGGGCAACATCAACCCCAAGACCATATCAGGCAAGATGTAACCCACAACAAGATCGTCATCAACCTCAAGCACAAGGGCACCAAAACCCTAGTGGATCAAGAAGATGCTCAGCTCTGAAAAACCAAGTGGGAGGGGTCTTGCACACTTCTTATCACCAATCGGGCAACACAAAGATCAACCAACAAAGGTCAACAACCACCACAAAGCTCACCTCTCGAATCCATGGTGAGAGAAGGGTGTTGCTCAAGCAACTAGAACACAAGCTCACCTCTCAACTTAAATGAGAGAGGACTATTGCCCATGATACTAGAGTTCAAGCTCACTTCTCTAGACCAAGGAGGGAGAGGAGTGTTGCTCAACAAGAAACCCTAGAACATAGTTTGTCCAACAAGAAACAACTTAAGCAAGAAACCAAGCTAGCAACATATATAACTGATTATGATCATAAGAAACATACAAGAACATAGAAGAGGTAGTATAGTTAGGGTTGGGAGTTATGTAACCTGCCTTAAGTAAGCTCCAAGCTCCTAGCACCAAGCTCCAAGAACCACCACAAGAAGGAGAGCAAGGCACTCTAGGGTTCAACCACCACTAGAGGAAGAAGGAGACTCCAAGAAGGATCGGCCACCAAGCTTGCAAAAGAAGAGGGTGACGTGCACCAAGGGAGAGGGAGACTAAGGAACTAAAGGGATCCTTAGCAAGAGAAAGGGAACACATATATAGAAGAGGATGGGGGAGTAACCAAGGAAAGACAAGGCAAGGTGTCACCCACCTAGGGACACTTGTCCATGGGAAATGCCACCACATTAACATGTCTTAAACACATGTCCAAGGCCATTGACACATGAAAGCATCAAGCACCAAGTGTCCACTAGTGGTGACACAAATGAGGTCAAAGAGGGTCAGGGTCCATGGGCGACACAACTCCACACCTGGCCGACACACACCTTGGGTGACACAACTCAGGCCGACACCACCATGGACAACACACCTAGGCCGATACAAGGCTCACTTGCCTGACACAAGGTCCAAAAAGGAAAAGGCAAGGCACAACAAGGCCCACCAAGGCTCAACCAAGCCCAACAGAACACAAGCAACAAGCCCAACCCTTCCTCTCAACACTAGAGGAAGCAAGGAGAGAGAGGAACACCTCATAAGGTGGCAAACTTGCCCACAAACCCTAGACTTGGGTTAATTGCAAGTAGCATCTCTAGCTCTCAACAAGGCACCAACAAACCCTAATCACCACTAAAGGTGATTAGCAAGCAACTAAGCATCAGGGTTAAGCAAAGAAAGCAGGATAAGCCCTAAATAGAGGTCAGGGTCCTTACAATTTCTAACTAGTCTTCTCTTATAGGCTTGTATACTACCATTCATGTTTTGAGCTAGTTTGAGCTCTTTCCAACTAGTCTTCTCTTATAGTGTAACACCCTAATTTTTATATCACATGAGCAGAAGTATTTTTTTTATTTTGAATGGGGTGTCACAAACATTATTATCATTGAAATTATAGTAAATGAAACACTTTTGCATATATTTGAAAATGATTCATACATAGTTTTTGTCAAAAGAAAACTACATCACGTTCATCCATAAGATTATAATAAAAATATATCAGAACTTTGGATCATCTAGATAAATGTCACCCCACTAGGCTAAGCTTGAAATCTCCTAGTCCTTTGCTTGCCCTTTTGTTCTTCAATTGCTCTAAAACCTGTGGACATCGCGTCCCCACCCATACATTGGGAAAATAACAGTCGTTAGAGTAAGTGGCATGAGTATTCTAAAATATACATTACTAAAGAACTGAAATTAGATTTTACAAAGATAAAGCTAACATCAAACTCTGAGTAAAATTTGTAACATATTTTGTCTTGTTACTTAATATAAATTGTTATCTTTCTACCTTGTCTTTCTCTGGAGACATGTACTCTGGTACATGGATCTCAAGACCTACACCACAGTTCATGGGTCATAGTTATCTTATCTAATTTCCTCTCATCATACTTATGGATGAGATTATAGGCATTCTCTAGCCTAAGGTATAATTTACTTATAGTTTTTATCTGATTGTGGACACCATTATATAATAAGTCCTCCTGAATTGACGTATCTACGCCCTGAATTGGTACCAAATACTGCTAAATTGGCACTACATGCCTCTGAATGACACCGAGGTGTCTCTGAATTAGTGTGGATACACCCTAAATTGGTGTCCCAACACCTCTGAATTGGAGTAAACACTCCTCTGAATTGGCAATAGATGCCTCTAAATTGTCTCGGGACTACTGAATGAGGACTTATCATATAATATCTTATGCAAAGGTTTCGAATTAATAATCTTAAGTCTAAACTTACTTAATTCTTAATCTGAACTGAAGTTGAATACTAATTGCTTTATTGAATTCTAAATATGAACTTATCTTTTAGTAAAACTAAATGTTGATAACTGAACTTATCTGAAACTGATTACTGAGTACTGAGTAGGTACTAAATTCTAAATCTGAATCTGAATCTTTTATTCTTAAAGTATAAATTGAATCTATAACTTAATGTTAATATGGATCTCAATTACATCATAATTGAGATTGGGTCTAAAACCCTTATCATGTATCTTTATTCAAAATGTGGCTACTCACACCATGGGTAGTCTAAGTATGAATCTAAATCTAATAATAATATTATTATTATCTGGATAAACCTTATTTTGAATCTATGATTTGATAGTATAACTTCCCTGATACTAAACATAACAATTGAATCTCAAGGCTTAGTAAGGAGGATCTTATCTGAATACATATACAAAGCATACAAATAATAACTTCAATGAAGTATGTGAGAGTAATTTAAGAATAGAATATAAACATACCATCTGACAGGATGATTCAATCTCTACAAGAACTCATTATAATAGATCTTGACTTGAATCTTAATGTCTTCACATGAACTTATGTATTAAACCTTAAGTCTTATAATAGGAATCTTATACAATTGTACCTTGAAACTTAAACATAACTTAATGCATCATAATCTTATATCTATCATCCTAAATTCAAATTACAATACATCTAGTAGGGTCCTTATATTGAAAATAGATCATGTCTTAATACATTCAAATCCCACTTTGTACTTTGCTCCTATATGTTTCTTATTTTATGAAATCTAATTAACTCCTTAGTTCTTAAATCTTTACATATATAAGGAATCTTGATAATGTGTTTATACTTGAAATCTTAATACTCAATTATATACATAAAAGTGAGGAACCCTATAGTATGTTCATACTTGGAAATCTTAACACTTGGTTATATCTCATTACCATGGATGTATGTCAGTCTTAACTTGTATTTCTTATCTTGTGGTCTTGAACATTCATATAGAACAATATTAAGAAACATGAGAGTAATATAACCTTCTATCCTTATTCATTCATTACCATCTCATGACACATCTCTAATTAATACATTGAGCCTATGAAATATCACAATCATAAAGTGTGGCATCCAACTCACATAAACATGATTAACTAAGCGGAAGCGTTTGTTATTAGCAGCAGATTACTGAAAATCGCTAAAAATTAAAACCATTTATAAAAAGATCCATTACCAGAAAACTCTTTAAACAAGAACCATAGTATTATAATTATATACTGGTCCACATTGTACATTCCATGTACCATTTCTTCTCGAGGAATATATATACAACACTTTGCCTTGATAAAAGCACAAGTAACAAAATTCTCGAGGCATTCAAACCAAAATCTCAGATCGATTATAAAAACACTATCTACTGACTCATAGGACCTGAGAGTACAGAGAAGATACATATGACTCTATTTACATATGTACAAAGCTTGACAGCCAGTATCCCCACCTAGGATATCACTGTTGTCCCTGTTGTTGCTGCTGCTCTTCCCTTGCTACAGAGTTTCTACCTCTTTGTCTGTGTCTACCTAAAAATGTTGGATCCCACGGGGATGATACAATTTGTTAATTGCCCCAGCGAGAGATATAACTCTCCGCCGAAAACATTATTATTGTAGTTTGATAGAAATAAACTGAATAGTGGAATCATATATTTTAATAGAAGATAAATCAATATCTATGCAGATTAGAGCAACAATCCTATTCAAGTATTTCAGCTATAACTTGATAAGGCAGCATGTCTCTTATTCAATACAGAATTAAAGAACATAAGTAACATTTATGTATCAAGGACATGCTAAGCAAGATAACATCAACCAATGGTTCTCGTATTTCAATCTTATACAAATACGCTACACGGCTAATTATGTTTTACAAAAATACTTAAGCTCTTAGGAGATGAGGTATACCGCTCATACTCCAACCGACTAGTACAAAGTCAAAATCGGTACCATACAAAGTCAATGGAAGAGCCAACTTCCATGACTTCCCACATCTCGGTCAGTGCGAGATCACATGCATGACATCTAGTGTCTCTGCTACATAGCTTGCCAGGGTATAGTGGCATCTTCACTATAGAGTTACAGTGGCTGCTGTACTCTCTTCGCAATCGAGAGATTTTGTGTTTACCTCCATCGATCTGACATTAACAATATCAGGAGATTTGTGATACATCCATCCCGGAACATATAATGAAGAATTGAGAGGATTAATGTTTACCTTCCATCAATTACCCCATTAGGACGTAAGGATATTTTCGCCCATCGACCCCCACTTATTAAAAAATATGCAAACTCCAGGAGATCACATAGGAAAACTTGTTTCACCATCACCAGCTACTGACGATGATGGATCTATGGTCAGAGCACTACATAAAAAGATTTCACTTGATTAATTAAGTACATTATCATATTATTTTAGCATCAGTCAAATTTTCAAACATAACTTATTAGGACAAATGCTACAAAGAAACATGTATTGTTTTCATCAACTACTTCTCAGTCTTTATAAGACATTGGGATCTCAGTCCCTCATTTCAATACTAGGAATACTCATCCATTCACAAACTTAATGCCATAATCATATGGTTCTGGGTATTCAAACCCTCAGCTCATCACTGAGCACTGTTACCACTTTTTCAGGTAATTGTCACCTTCAGGTCATCTGACCAAGGTAGACATGACACTTACTACACCAGCATCTCTTATGGCACTTGAGGCCCATTAACTCCCTTGTTACCTCTTACTAAGCAACAAGGAATATTATGGCACATAAGGCCCAATAACAATTTTAATAAATAAAACATCATAGCTCATACATGGCTATGTTCATCATCTCATGATACCTGCATGGTTAGCACACATGACAACAAATATATCAAACATATTTCAGTTTCATGCTATTCAAGGGTAATACCACTATTCCCTTACCAGGGTTAGGGTTTCCCATTTTATTTCAATCAGGGTTACTCATCCCCTTTGTTCAATTAGGACCAATGATTCATCATTTCATTGTGATTAGACTTTCTTTCTATATAGTAAAATCCAGAATTAGGGTTTCACACATCTTCACCCTATTAGAATTAGGGTTTACTATTCAAATCACATCACCCTAGATTAGGGTTTATATTCAATATCCCATAATTAAGGTTTACTATTCACATCCAAGGAATGAAATATCACCGATATCGCCGGTATACCATTCGAAATATTGATACCGACGCCATCGGGTATCAGTTTGAGCAAGTCAACCGCTGGTACCGCAAATATCGGTATACCGGTGGACTTACCGCTAAATACCGCCACTTACCGCTGAAAACCGAGGGTTACCGCTGCAAAAAGCCCAACTTGCGGGCGATATAGGAAGTATGCCACCCGACATGCCGATATTTGCAAACCTGTTTCTTGCTACTGTTGTTTGAGTGGAGTTTCTTGTAGATTAGGGGTGATTTCTTTCCTTGGGCATACTACAATTTATCCTATTGCCGGTTATCCATTACAACCTCAAGCTCCTCAAACATGGGCTCCTCCTTCTTCTATAGCTACTCAACCTCAAGCTCCTCAAGAAAGGGCACCTCCACCTGCTTCTACTCAACCTCCCTCCATTTCAACAACAAAGGAAAAATATCTAAAAGATTTGGAAGAACATTTTCTGAAGTTTGTGATGATGCAGTTTACCAATCCTGAAGTGTATGAGGAACATGTTGTTTCATACAACAAGTCTTATAGAAGTTACATGACATGGGAGCAATATGTGGAGCATATGAACAACATATTGTATAGAGAACCAGCGCGCCACTCAACATACAACTGATGTGAGTTAGTAATTTACTACGTTGTTATATGTTTGTTGTAAATTGGATATTATTGCATAAGTGTGTTAACATGAGTTTATAGATTTTTCTAGTAAAATTTTAGATCTTAATTCTTGCATTTTGCCATCGATATCTTTCATCGAAATCTCCAAAAAATAGGACATACTCCTTAACTCACACATGTATGACCCCCCATACCCAATATAGAATTTTATTGCATAAAACGTTGCATCTAGGTGTTGAGACCATGCCTGTAAAATTTCATGATTTAATTTGTTCATTTTGGCGTCGGTATGGCCAGGATTGCATCTGTCGATATTTCCGTCGGTATACCTGTAAATATCTATACCCAAGCTATCGAAACGACGTCGGTATCGGTCATTTAATTCCTTGTTCACATCAAATCACCCTAGATTAGGGTTTATATTCAATAACCCACAATTAAGGTTTACTATTCACATCACATCACCCTAAATTAGGGTTTATATTCAATAATCCACATTAACATTTACTATTCACATCACATCACCCTAGATTAGGGTTTATATTCAATAACCCACAATTAAGGTGTACTATTCACTCCAAATAGGGTTTATCATCAAAATACCCTGAATTAGGATTACTCATGTCATTACCCTAAATTCATATCACATTATCCTCCTAGATTAGGATTTCACTCAGAATTGCCTTAAATTAGGGTTTGAGTTCATCAATTAACTTAATTAGGATTTCATGATCTCTTTATCAAGGATCATACCCTAAATTGTATATCACACTTATTTTGAATGTGTTAGGCTTGATTGCTACATGATTATCTTACATGTATGAATCTTTCTCTCATCCTCTTCTAGGATGTCCACTACTCAATACTTGATTAGATTGAGCCTACTCTTTATTCAAAAACATGCATTTAGGGTTAGCATGATGTATTGAATTATTGCATCCTTATGCATCAATGATTAATTCCACTAAGAGTATCAATAATCTAAGTACATTAGGTGTCCAGAAGATTTGATCAATTGAACCTTCAATTACATGAGGTATCCAAATGAATTTACCAATTGAATCTTCAATTGCAATGGGTGTCCAAGTGGATCAACCAATTGAGTATTCAATTACATTAGATATCCAAATGGATTAACCATGTTGAACCTCAAATGGTTTTGATTACTTAGACCCTAAACGGTCTTGGTCTCTAAGAATTCAAATGGTTTGAAACCGTTTGGGCAAATTTCCCTTGAAACCGTTTAAGAAAGAAATGTGTTGAAATCGAATGGACTTGGATCTCCAAATAGTTTGAGACCGTTTGGACTCAAACGGTCTTAAGACCGTTTGGTCCAAACGCTCTCAAAACCGAATGGACCAAAAAGGTCTTTCAACACATAAACAATTCAAGACCTTTTGGACCAAAATGGTCTTGAGACCGTTTGGACTCAAACGGTCTTAAGATCGTTTGGTCCAAACCCTTTCAAATCCAAATGGACCAAAAAGGTCTTTCAACACATAAACAATTCAAGGTTTTAATCAATGAACCGCCTATGAATTGAATCCTTGATTCATTCATCAATTGAACTATTGAATCATCCTTCAATTGGACCATCAATAAGGGTTTTGAACCCAATTGAACTAGGATTTATAATCAAGAAACCATCAATTAGGGTTTTGAATTTGAGGAACCATCAATGGTTAACATTGTGGAACTAATTCAATTGGAATCAATGAATCATCATCAAATTATGATATGACCTGACCTCAAATGGTCTTGAGGTCGTTTGTATGACCTCCAAATGGTCTTGAGACCGTTTGCCCCATCCATCATTAAAATTTGTGAAATCCAATTAAGGTTTAGATCATTGGATTGATCATCACTCTAGCTATTGATTGCATTTCAATTTGATATCTTTGGATCTTCAATTACTCAACCACTCAATCCTAGACCTCAAAAAGGTCTTGGTTGACCTTCAAACGGTCTTGAGACTGTTTGGGTGATCTCCAAACGGTCTTAGGACCATTTGGGTTAGTCAACCCAAAGTTTTAAATCAACCGATTGAAATTTCAGCACTTAACCCGATTAGGGTTTCTAATGGGAGGATTGTCCATATATTGAATCAATCAATTGGATCCATTAGATCATCATCCAACATGTACTAGGGTCCTGACCTCAAATGGTCAACCCATCTAAACGATCAACCCTTCCAAATGGTTTGGGATCCAAACCTCCAAACGGTTTGCAAACCGTTTGGTCTCTAAATGGTTTGGTGAAACCGTTTGGACCAAGGTCTTAAAACCGTTTGCAATAGAAACTTGTTGGAATGTGTGCCTAAGATGATGTCATCATCATCAAGACTTATTCCATCGAAAACTACTACCATTACCATGGTAGTTGCATCAACTAATCAAAGGATTTGTAAGAAGAGAAATTGAACATAATTGATTGAGAAATTGAATTCAATAACAATGAATAGGGGTCCAAGTTATATAACCCACCTTCAAATGAGCTTCAAAGCTTGGAGATTCACGTCAACAATGGTGGAAGAAGATTTTTCACACCACAAGGTTCGTTCCTCAAGCTTTTGAGTGAAAAGGATTGGCTAGAATTGAAGATGGGATCGAGATAAGAAGAAATCTTGCATTGATTTGTGATTTCCACCATGAAATCAAGGTGAACGAAAGTCAAGAAGCTTACCAACAGGTTGGGGGTCGTACTCCTGCTGCTCCTAGCTCCCTTGGTCACTTTTGCAAGAAAAGAGAAGAAGTGGATTCGAAAAAGCCTTTGGTTTGAGTTGTAAAAGGTGTTTTTATAAGAAAATCAATGAGAGAGAAAATGCCTTATAAAAATATTTTAATTCTGAAATTGATGCCACCTCTTCCCCCTCAATTCATTTCATGCAAAGATATCTTCCTCACCTCCGAGTTACCTTCCATTATCCATGAATTAAGGGAAAAGAAATTAAGCACCTTAACCTTTATAATATTATTATCCATAAGTTAGTGGATATTTCTTTTTATTTTCTTAATGTGAGTGGGTTCTCCACTCACGTAGATATTTCCTTTGACTTTGCAAGGCACAAGGATGTTCACACTTGAGGAAATCCAATCATCTCGTTTTTGGTTGAAGGCCCTTCAATTATTTTATTTATTCTTGCATTAAATTGAATTAAGGTTTCAATTATGCTTAAATCTTGATTATTTTAATATCAAGATTCTCTCTCCTTCAAAGTGATACAAATGAGATGCCCCTCTAATTTTCTTTGCTTTACATGTTGCCAAGAAATATTAGGGACTCTTTTGAAGTGGTAAATTGCATATTGAATCCTGGGTTTTGGGTAAATTGCACATTACACCAAAACTAGTTTTTAATGCACAAACATAGCTTTATCAACTCTTTCTTGGTACTCAGGCTTGGGGTAGTCATACCTCTACATCATCTTCATTCTCATTATGCTTTGACACATGAGGAACATATTGTCATGCACAATTTACAATTTAACCCCTCAGCTTGGGTAATTTGCACTTTAGTCCAAAACAAGCAAAACACTATTTTCAACATTATTCAAAAAGGACAAAAATTGAAGTATAAGTTACTCTTGAGCCTTAATTACTTTTCAAAAGATAATATCAAGCATATAATTATCTTTCTTAAACAAAACACCTAGGGTTAAAGCATAACCCAAGTCAAGGATGTTACATAAAGTGTAGAAAATCTTGCCTACATATCTGATTAGAACATTGGATATTAAGTTCTCATTTTAGATGCATGTAAATGTACTAGATTTTATAAATTGAAATACTCATGGGAATGAACCACTTACCTCTTGTACTGAGGGTATCTATAAGGAAATCATGATTCCAAGTTCCATAACTTTAATAACATGGATATCATCATAGTTCTATTAATCCAAGTGTATGTTCCCTCCTTCTATTTCTAAATATCAAAACCCCATTTTACTAACTTTATATACCAACTTAGGGTTATTATTTAGACTAACTATATCTTTAGTCTAAAATCACCATAAAATCTTGGCGTTGAAATTAAATAAAACTCTTATTATATAATTACTGTAATTTTTATACTGAAATAAGACATAGGTCATCATATGCACTAATATGAACATATACTTCATATAATTAGAATAATTCTTAAACATAGTCACATATTCTTTACTAACTGACTCAATTCGGAAATCAAAGTATAATACCATCATGTTACTAAGATCAGTCCTAATTAGGCATACATATATCACTTATTGTGTCAAGATAATTATATATTATTCTTACATAATGGCCACTCAAGTCCAAAACTAAATACTAATATAATAACACAAGAAACTCCATCAAATTTCTAAAAAAACAATCACACGATGCAGTAATATCATGTATTAAAACATCAGCTCATTTCATAATCAGATCATGGCTGAAATACCCAAAATACCCTTATTAGGGTTAGCATCAAAATTGATGTAGAAATATCGAATTATAAAGACCAGGCTTTGGAATCATACTAGGCATACCAAAATAAGATTACTGTAAATTATTCACAAATTTCTAAAGTCATATGCTATTTTTAATGCCCAAAATATAGAAATCTTTTATATTTTAGCAATCAAACTAAAATAAATATCAAAAATCTAAATCACCCTTTGCGTATATTTTTATAGGACAGTAAACATCATGATCTTTCTGTAGGTACCTTATTTGATAAAATTTGAGATCCCAATCCCAAGATATGAATTTTTGAATATGTTACCTCATCATCCATTCCTAGCCTTTGGAAGACAATCCAATGGCCCAGGGGCATCAACAATCCCCTCAACACAGGCGGATCACGCCTTCTTCACCCAATGGAAATGGGGTTTCTCCCATATTTCTTCTACAAGAATAGGGCACCGTGCCCAGTGCTTCTCACGGTGAAGCCCATGCTCCTGGTTGTTGAAAAAATTAGGCAGAGGTTGCCCTGGCCGTCGACGCTCCTCCTCTTCATCTCTGCCCATGCTATGTTGGCTCGATGACTGCCAAATGATGCTCCACCTAAACCCTAGAGCTTCCTCCATCATGCTCCTCTTCATTCTTCTTTCTCTCTCTCACTCTCAATTTCATGTGAAACCCTAGGATCGAACTTGCTAGCCCCTCATAAACCGAAATTCGAGGCTTTTATAGCCTCCCATGCACACGATCATGGGCGAGGGCCCCCTTTCATGGGTGCTCTATTCGGACCCTGAAAATAGGGGTCACGACCTCCAGTCCACGCGGACTGAGGTTGCCCTCCTTTTTTATTTTATTTTTCTTTTGCATAAAAGTCCAAATAAAAGAAATATTTCTACAACCTAGCTCATAGCTCCATATGATTCCAAAGTTTGGTACAAACACTATATTCTCATCATCTTTACATGAGCAAGATTCTAAGTAGAATCTACCTGGATAGACAATCCAAAACTATATTTTAAATAAAAATCAAATAATGACTAATTTAATCACCTAGGCCACTGGATAAAACACAAAATCTAAATTTTCTCTCTTGATCTAATATATTAATTATCCATCTATACAAATTACATTAAGTATTTATTATGAACACAAAATGCTAAATTCTCAAATTTATACTCTAAGGTTCCAGATGTGAATCCTCATTGGCCCAATTAGGGTTGAATAAAGTTCTAGGGACCCTAGACCATTCCCTGATCTTTCAAATGGTCCATTATTTATTCTCAATTATGGACTAAAGCATGAATCAATATTCCATCAACGAAAGCTTTCATATGATACATTATGTCAACATTACTTTACTTCCTTAATAATGAGACCTAAGTTGGACTAGAGCTCAAACCAGTAACCGAAGTCATCGTATTATGTATTTGTCACATTACTATTTACATGAATTATTCATTCATATTCATCAACACCTGACTACAATCATACACATTTAATCCATTATGTGTGTATTGGTTGACCAGATGACTTGTATTACAAATTTTGTGAACTTAATTACATACCTAGCCATGGTTAGGTTCATTAGGTCCCTTAGCATACACTAACCAGAAAACCCCACATTAAAGGATTACAATATCTATGAAATTGAGGATGTGACAATTCTACCCACCCTAGGCATTATCTATTACCTTAGTCTGTTGCTCAACTCATACTTAGGGTTTATGAAAATATATACAGTTGGATATATGCTTAGGGCATGTACCTCAACCTTGTCATGAATTTCTAACATTAGGTATAGTTGACTATCTAATCTTAGGTCTTTCAAGTGCCTACTACATTTCTAGATAAGTGGTGATCAAGCACATACCCAGAGATGTGAGATCCTGACATGCTATCTCTCACTAACCTACTAATACATGTGTCCCATACCACACAGACCAGTAAGAAATGAGCGATGCATCAAACTCTAGTGCTTATGGAATTCCTCTTCAATTCTCAATTGGCTGGCCATAACCAATGAGAATCGAGAAGCAACATCATTAGCTAGGGTTAGGTTGAAACCTAATACCTAAAATAGGTAAACATCTATCTCAAACATCTCTATTCCTTCTAAGATGAAAATTCTTAGTCATTCTAGGTCATTGTATCTTTCTTTGGGAATCTATCCCTAAACCCTAATCTCTTATCTTCATCCTAGGGTGACTATGAGAATCATATTTTCCTAGTGGCCATTTACCAAATTGATCTGATACCATATTGTAACACCCTAATTTTTATATCACATGAGCGGAAGCATTTTTTTACTGGGGTGTCACAAACATGGTTATCATTGAAAATAATTCATACATAGTTCATACACTTTTGCATATATTTGAAACACTTTTGCATATATTTGAAAATAATTCATACATAGTTCTTGTTAACAGAAAACCACATCAAGTTCATCCATAAGATTATAATAAAAATAAGTCAGCACTCTGGATTGTCTAGGTAAATGGCAACCCACTAGGCTGAGCTTGAAATCTCCTAGTCCTTTGATTGACCTTTTTTTCTTCAATTGCTCCAAAACCTACGGACATCACGTACCCAACCATGAATTGGGAAAATAACAGTCGTTAGAGTAAGTGGCATGAGTATTTTAAAATATACATTGCTAAAGAACTAAAATTAGATTTTATAAACATAAATCTAACTTAAAACTCTGAGTAAAATTTGTAACATATTTTGTCTTATTACTTAATATAAATTCTTATCTTTCTACCTTATCTTTCTCTGGAGACATGTACCCTGGTACATGGATCTCAAGACCTGCACCACAGTTCATGGGTCATAGTTATCTTATCTAATTCCCTCTCATCATATTTATGGATGAGATAATGGGCATGCTCTATCCTAAGGTATCTTTTACTTACAAGTTTTATCTGATTGTGGCCACCATTATACAATAAGTCCTCCAGAATTGGCATATCTACACCCTAAATTGGTACCAAGGTACTGCTGAATTGGCATTACATGCCTCTGAATGACACCAAGGTGTCTCTAAATTGGTGTGGCTACGCCCTGAATTGGTTCCACAAAACCCCTGAATTGGAGTAAACACTCCTTTGAATTGTCAACAGATGCCTCTAAATCATCCTGGGACTAATGAATGAGGACTTATCATATAATGTCTTATGTGAAGGTTTTGACTTAATTATCTTAAGTCTAAACTTACTTAATTCTTAATCTGAACTAAAGTTGAATACTGATTGCTTTCCTGAATTCTGAATCTAAACTTATCTTATATTAAAACTAAACACTATTAACTGAACTTATCTGAAACTGATAACTGAGTACTGAGTAGGTACTGAATTCTAAATCTAAATCTGAATCTTTTATTCTTAAGTGATAAATTGAATCTACAACTTAATGTGAATATGGATCTCAATTACTTCATAATTGGGATTGGGTCTAAAACCTTTAGCATGTATCTTTATTCAAAATGTGGCTACTCACACCATGGGTAGTCTAAGTATGAATCTAAATCTAATATTATTATTATCTGGATAAACCTTATTTTGAATCTCTGATTTGATAGTATAACTTCCTTGATACTAAACATAATAACTAAGTCTCAAGGCTTAGGAAGGAGGATCTTATCTGAATACATATACTAAGGATACAAATAATAACTTTAATGAAGTATGTGAGAGTAATTTAAGCATAGAATATCTATAAACATACCCTCTGACAGGATGATTCAATCTCTACAAAAACTCATTATAATATATCTTGCCTTGAATCTTAATGTCTTCACATGAACTTATGTATTAAACCTTAAGTCTTACAATAGGAATCTTATACAATTATACCTTGAAACTTAAACATAACTTAATGCATCATAATATTATATCTATCATCCTAAACTCAAATTACAATAAACTCTAGTAGGGCCACTTTTCTTCTAGATGTTGCTCATTCTATGAAATCTGATTCACTCCTTAGTTCTTAAATCTTTACATATATAAGGAATCTTCATAACGTGTTTCTACTCGAAATGTTAATTCTCAATTATATGTATAAAAGTGAGGAACCATATAGTATGTTCATACTTAAAAATCTTAACACATGGTTATATCTCATTACCATGGATAAAAGTGAGGAACCATATAGTATGTTCATACTTAAAAATCTTAACACATGGTTATATCTCATTACCATGGATGTATGTCAGTCTTAACTTGCATTTCTTATCTTGTGGTCTTGAACATTCATATAGAACAACATTAAGAAACTTGAGAGTAATTTAACCTTCTATCCTTGTTAATTCATTACCATCTCATGGCACATATCTAATTAATACATTGAGCCTATGAAATATCACAATCATAAAGTATAGAAAATCTTGCTACATATCTGATTAGAACATTGTATATTAAGTTCTCATTTAAGATGCATGTAAATGTACTAGATTTGATAAATTGAAATACTCATTGGCATGAACCACTTACCTCTTGTAATGAGGGTATCTATAAGGAAATCATGATATCAAGTTCCATGACTTTAATAACCTGGTAGTTCTATTAGTCCATGTGTATGTTCCCTCTTTTTATTACTAAATCTCAAAACCGCATCTTCCTAACTTTATATACCAACTTAGGGTTCTTATTTAGACTAATTATATCTTTTGTCTAAAATCAAAATAAAATCTTGGCGTTGAAATTAAATAAAAACTCTTATTATATAATAACTATAATTTTTATACTCAATTAAGACATAAATTACCGTATACACTAATATAAACATATACTTCATATAATGCGAATGATTCTCAAAGATAGTCACATATTCTAAACTTACTTACTCAATTAGGAAATCAAAATAGAATAGCATCACGTTACTAATATCAAGCCTAATTAGCCATACATATATCACTTATTGTGTCAAGATAATTATCTATTATTCTTACATAATGGCCACTCTAGTCCAAAACTAAATACTAATATAATAACACAAGAAACTCCATCAAATTTCCACAAAAGTAATCATACGATGTAGGAAGATCATGTATTAAAACATCAACTCATTTCATAATCAGATCATGGGTGAAATACTCAAAATACCCTTATTAGGGTTATCATCAAAATTGACGTAAAAAAATCAAATTAGAATTATCAGGCTTTGGAATCATAATAGGTATACCAAAATAAGATTACTGTAAATTATATATAAATTTCTAAAGTCAGATGCTATTTTTAATGCCAAAATTTAGAAATATTTTATATTTTAGCAATCAAACTAAAATTAATACCAAACATCCAATACACCCTTTGACTATATTTTTATTGCATAGTAAACATCATGACTATATTTGATAAAATTTGAGTTCCCAATCCCAAAATATGAATTTTTGAATATGTTGCCTCATCATCCATTCTTGGCCTTTGGAAGATGATACAACGTCTTAGGGGCATCAACACTCCCCTCAACCCAAGCAAATCTCACCTTCTTCACCCGATGGAAATGGGGTTTCTCCCCTATTTCTTCCACAAGAACAGGGCACCGTATCCAGTGCTTCTCATGGTGAAGCCCATTCTCCTCACTGTTGAAAAAATCAGGTAGAGGTTGCCCTGTCCGCCGACGCTCCTCCTCTTCATCTCTGCCCACACTATGTTGGCTTGATGGCTGCCAAACAATGCTCCACCTAAACCCTAGAGCTATCACTGTCATGATCCTATTCATTATTCTTTCTCTCTCTTTCTCTTGGTTTCATGTGAAACACTAGGATTGAACTTGCTAGCTCCTCATAAACCGGAATCCAAGGCTTTTATAGCCTCTCATGCCCGTGATCATGGGTGAGGGCCCCCTTTCATGGGTTCTCTGTTCGAACCTTGATAATAGGGGTCAGGACCTCCATTCCGCGTGGACTGGGGTCGCCCCCTTTTTTATTTTTCTTTTGCATAAAAGTCCAAATAAAAGGAATATTTCTACATCCTATCTCATAGCTCCATATGATTCCAAATATTAATACAAACACTATATTCTCATCATCTTTACATGAGCAAGATTCTAGGTAGAATCTAACTGGATAGACAATCCAAAACTATCTTTTAAATAAAAACCAGATAATTACTAGTTATTTAATCATCTAGGCCACTAGATAAAACAAAGGCATCTAAATTTTCTCCCTTAATCTTATATATCAATTATCCATCTATAAAAATTACATTGAGTATTTATTATGAACACAAAATGCTAAATTCTCAAATTTATACTCCAAGGACCCATATGTGAATCCTCATTGGACCAATCAGGGTTGAATAAAGTTCTAGGGCCCCTAGACCACTCCCTGATCTTTCAAAAGGTCCATTATCATTTCTCAGTTATGGAACTAAAGCATGAATCAATATTCCCTCAACAGAAGCTTTCATCTTATACATTAGGTCAACATTACTTTACTTCCTTAATAATGAGACCTAAGTTGGTCTAGATCTCAAACCAGTAACTGAAGTCATCATATTATGTATTCACCACATTAATATTTACATGAATGATTCATTCATATTCATCTACACCTGACTACAATCATACACATTTAATCCATTATGTGTGTATTGGTTGACCAGATGACTTGTATTACAAATTTTGTGAACTTAATTACATACCTAGCCATGGTTAGGCTCATTAGGTCCCTTGGCATACACTAACCAGAAAACACCACATTAAAGGCTTACAATATCTATGAAATTCAGGATGTTACACATAGATAGGGTATGTATAAATTCTCCCATAGGAATGTGTTACTCTCTCCAATATTAAATATTTATAGGTGATTGGAATGTGTTACTCTCCCTCACGTATTGGTTGATGTTTCGTAGGTTCCTCAACCCTATATAGTTTAGGTAGTCAATATTAATCATGCATGCAAACTTTCACTATTTTTGTTAGGGAAAGCATCTATTTATTTATGCCTCATACTTTTGACCAGCTTCATCTTATGATCTTAGCCTTTATTTACATGTTTTCTTATCTTTTGTCCTTGTTCAATATCTCTGACACATACCTTATTTTCTTTCCCTTTTGCTGGGTGCTTTCCCAAGCACCTAGGGTTAGATCAAGGTGTTGAACAAGGCCAAGGTGACCAAGTTTAGGAGTAGATTCAAGTTTTGCTATCAAGGATTACTAGGTTTCTTATTGCTATATCCTATAGTTTCTTTTTAGTTTTTCCTTTTTCATACAAACTCATGTAGTGAACTGAGTTCAAAAAAGCAATGTAATAACTTAGTTTCTTTCCATTTCTATTGACATCTTTCATGTATCTAAAACATGCTTATTAACTTGGATTATTATACATGCATTCCACAATGTCTATTTTTTTTTAAATGTGGATGTTTTGTATTTCCTTTAAATTTTAGCAAGGAGGTGATCTGTCCTCTTTACATGTGGATTTAGAGGCATAAGAAATTCCAGGTTTGCCTTAATCTAGATCTAAAAGAGTTGGATTGTGATATTTAGAAAATTTAGGTATTCCCTTTTTCTAAAAGATTTCTATGAATGTGTTCTAAATGAACAATTTTTCAGTGATAGATATTATTTGCCCTTAACACTGTGGAATCCTTCACCGGAAGCATGCTCCACGAGGAGGATACATGCTTCTGACTGGAGGATAAATCTAAGTCAAGATAGATGAATCACACTAGATTTGGGCGTCCTGGTCTATGCCAATTAGGTAAGACTCCTTATTATTGTGTGGTACTCAATAAAAACTTGAAATGCAGGTGGTACATGTGTTGTTGATCAGTGGTTATTATTGGTAAAACCACTAATGTAGAATAAGACATAGTGCTTTTACTCTTCCCTTGAGTACCCAGGTTTAGATGAGTTCAAATATCCATCTGCCCCCATTAGCCATTGAGAAACAGACATGGCGAGGCCCGCTATAGATTGGGTTGCTAGAGATTCAAACTTAGAATCTTGAGCATGCTTCTAAATCTTGAATTATGAGAACGTAGCTTGCTTTGATATTTTCACATGTTGTGGTACACCTCATGTGGGTCATGAGCATATATTAAATGAACTAAAGAACTAAATGCATAGTTAGTGATTTATCTGATCAATTTTTATCAATTCTTATGTATTGTTAGAATGATAGATAGTTTCAATTACTTTATTAACATATTTGTATCTTGAACAATATATATCTTAATTAATTTATCATGGTTACTTGTTGATTTTCTATGCACAGAGCCAATCACTCATCTACCTACAAAAATAGTTTTTAGATAAAGGACCCACTCCTCCAGAAGAGGAAGAAGCTAGATTTTATCATGATTGGAGTAGAGATCTTATGAAGAAGTAGTTAAACTAGTTAGTCAAACTCTTAACCTTCCTCTAGATCCTGGGAATGAGACGGTGAGAATGGGGAGAAGTTTATAATAAGTTGAACTTGATATTTACTATCACTTTTATGTAAAAGTTGAACTCTATTATAAACTTTTTTGTTTTATATCAATAAAGTGTTATATATTTCATAAATGACGTTCATACGTAACTTAGAAAGAAAGAAGAATGAAAAAAAATAAATCAAGATTGATTTTTAATAACAAATTAAAGTGGATTGTTAGCTTAATCCCTCCTTTGCGACCTAAACCCTGGTTAGTGGGTTTTGGTCATGCCGTTCAATTTCTTTTGAATTGAGCAACCAACATGACTTTTGACTAGCCAATAGTCATACAACTAACACATGAGTTGCTCGACTCACCTATAGTTGGAAATCCTTATCAGTTAGCAAGTCTCCCAACTCATTCCACGAGATGACCGACTGGAAAGTATACCTCACACTGAATGGCTCAAGATTCCACATATAATGTTAGACTTGCATGATTCAAGTTAGGTTGGAAATGTGATTTGAATATATATAAAACAAATGCATTTTTTGACTACTTCTAATCAGACGACTAGTCCCCCAATTTCCTAAAACTGTGATAATGGAAATCTATAACTCACATTTGACTATGATTAGACTAATTTGGATGGATGCAATATTTTACTGGCTGATATAAAAGTTCTTGGAGGGTGTTCAAGGCAATATTCCATGACCTATCTTTGACATCCACAACCCTAGTCATCAGAAATGAAGGTCGGAGATGAAAGTAGAGGACTTCATGTTGACATGCGCTTTGCTGGATATGGAGATCAAAGACTACAACTAACGATTTGGGGGTGGTGATGAGACCACTGATCTTATCCTTTACACATCTACTTTCTTTCGTAAGCTTCTTATTATCTTTTTTGTATCATGAGAAAGATTAGAGAGTAGATCATTTAATGGGATGTAGGGCTTAGCCCCGTTGCCTATATCTTGTACTCTCATGTTAATAAATTCAATTAATATGGATTTTTAGATTGATTGGTTGCATTCTCTATAGACTAGCTACCTATTTTTCACGATTGTTAAATTCCAAGGCATGTAGACTTTAAAATCTAGGATTACAATACTAATCAATATTATTAAACCCCAAATGAGATCACTGAAGGGAGTTCTCTGGGGCGATGAATTGAGGATCTATAGATAACGAGATCTCAAGCCTAGATGTAAATCTATCCTTGTGAATTTCATACTCCAAAAGGATATGAAATTCCTTGGCCCCAATCTAAGTATTTTTATGAATGTGTGATGGAACCTGAAAGAATGGATACGTAGGTAATGGAGGTGAAACTTGTCATCCTAATAATTAAATCATGGTATTAAAGAACAAACTCTTACTTAGTTTAATTTATCTTTCTTACTTGATTAATTTAGTAAACTAAACACGCCTTCAAACAATCATTTTTGCTAATTACTTTTTCATAATCAGGTTCGAAATATATTTTGTTCTTAATATTGTTGTCATTTTATTTTGATCCTAAAGCTATATTGCGATAACAATTATCCACTTACAGGTGATGATTATTGCACATTAGTTTAGATAAAAATTTGGAGGTTTTTCCCTATGTGAATTTATTGTGCTACAAATCATCATATCAATAAGTTTGAGACATGTATTATTGAGAGAAACAAGTCTAAGTACATGATGAAGGATTGGTCATTTTTGGTATAAGAACCAGAGTAGTGTCACATAAGGACTGAGATAGAGGCAACTTAAGTAAATCTTAGTGAATTTTTAGAATAATTAATTGGTCTGTCGTAGTCTAGTTTGATATAAGGAATTCAACAAAAACTCAATCTACACCATATGCCTTTTTCTTACCCATATGCTTCAAATATTCAATAATCTCGTTCTCTGGTGGAAGACTATAGCCAAGAGTTACATTTGAGTTGAAGTTAAAGGTGTTAAAGACCATGGCATGAAATCCACATCTTGTTGTCTAGTAGGAATCGTTGTACTAAAATGACTTTCAAATTTTGTAAAGACCATAGAGCAAAGTGCAATAGCATATGTTATGACATTCTTCTGTCGTCGAGCGTTTATATATATATATATATATATATATATATATATATATATATATATATATATATATATATATATATATATATATATATATATATATATATATATATATATATATATATATATATATATTTGAGCAAGGACGGGAAGCCCTATGATTGAGGCTCCCCGCCATCTATTAACTAGCTAAGTCACTAATTACAAACGACATAATGTTCGAAGGAAAATGCTGAGAAAAGGAAAACCTATCTACTTGGCCCCTACGGACAGAATTAGCTACCTTGTGGGCAACCTTGTTACATCTACGACTAACATAGATAAGTTTACAGAACGAGAAAGACTGCTTCAAGTGAAGAATGTCGTCGACAATGGAGCCAATGTAGTCTTTCCTTAGGCAGCAGCTATTGCATGCTAGTATGATTGCCTTGGCGTCGGATTCAACTTCCACCCTGTCTAAGCCTTTCTCCCTTGCCCATTTCAGCGCCGCCCTTATCTCCAGGGCTTCTGTCAAAGCAATATCTTCCCCCGTCCTCACCCTTTCCCCCATCATCCCGACCACCGTTCCCCCCTCATCCCTGGCCACGATGCCGATGCCCGCCTCCCCCTCTTCCCCGCAAGAGCCATCAACATTGAGTTTAACATTGCCCTGATCCGATGCCTTCCATTTTGCTTCAGCTGCGCTGCTAGATGCCAACCTATCATCCCCTACGTGCTGCTGCCGAGCCGTGTATGCCTGGGTAGCGCATGCAGCAGCTCGCCCGTCCCCCTCCACCCTGCTCTTCACCGTGGCCAGTGCCCAAGTACGCCCGTGTTCACCGCTCCAGATTGGAAGGCTCGTCGAGCCTTTATATAAACATGAAAGAACTTGGAGTTATTATCTTTACTCTGAAGCCAAATAATGTGATTCTTTCCCTAAGGTTAAGTTCATCGTGTACAGCGATATTTTGATAACGAGATTGCAAGGATGAACGCATACTATTTTGTTCAAAGGTATAGTTTAAAGAAATAGATGTTTGTAAATTATCAATTTGTGGTAGTATTTCAGTCTTCTCTTTCTGTACAGAGTGCATAGTATGTCTATCACATTCAGTTATAGCTGGCTTGACATCATGTACAGCATCCATATAAGGTAGCCTAGGATTCCACAAAGAAAAGAGTAGAATCTGAAACTCAGCATTCATATTCCACGAGTCCTTTGTTTTGAAGAGGTACTTGCACCTTTTCCCTTTGATGAGTTCGTAACAAAATAGGGTTATAATCTAATCTTACCACTACACCACGACAACATGATGATAATGCTTCCTCCCATATCTTAATTGTTGACGAGATAATGCTTCCTCTCATATGTTAATCGTCCTGAATCGTCGCTGTTACACACACGCGGTCAAGTTTAACGCCCACATTTTTGCCGCTTGTACCCGGACGGTCGCGTGACTCCAGTCCCCAGCCGCCACCAGGAGGTGAACTCCGTTGTGGTGAGTTTACTGCCGGACCCAGGGAAAGAAATTTCGAACGACACCGCTCTATTCTACTCTGACCGGTTCCACACGGTGCTGGAGATCCGGACAAAGGAGCTAAGCTCCCGGTAGTGAAAGGTCCTCGGTGACCAACAACCCCGCGGAAAGTTCACTAGTTTTGGCGATCGATGTATCGAGCAAATCCTTGGCGTCAACTTCCTTTTCTTTTCTCTCTCCTACTCGCGTTTTTAAAGAGGGACTATCCATGCTGCGCGGCGAGTGGCGACGAAGATAAGGAATCTCCACGAAAGTCACGCCTGTACCTCTCTCCTCGATCGGCGACGCGAAGGGAAAGCGACAGCAAGCATGGCTGCAATAATTCAGCAGATCCCGCCAAACTGCCGACAATCCGCCGTCCAATTCCTTCCATTTTTGCTTTCATATACACCCTCATTCTCAGCCCCGAACCCAGACCCCAACCACATGCCCACAAAAAAAGTCCTATTACATCTCCCACCCTAATGGACGGGAGACCGTTCCACTTGCTTCCGACTTTTTTTTTGAATTTTGAAACAAATTTAACGCGCGATGCTTCCTCCTCACTCCACTACCCCTCCCCGTCATCTTTCCCTCGGTCACTCCGCATCTCCCCTTTCGACTACCTCCTCCCACTGTTGTTTAGGGATTTAGTTGTGCTGCTTCAGACGATCAACCGTCCTGTGCCGATCATCGTTCCTCGCCTTATAACGTCGATCAACCAACGAACAAGAGTGAGGTGCTCTCCTGTAAACCAAATGGACTCCCCGACGCTACGCTCAGGTGAAAAGCCACCGCCTCCACCTTTGATCGGACTCCCCGGCGTCGCTGCTCAGGTGAAACCCTTCCGTGTCCACCAACGATCGAACTCCCCACCGCTGCTGCGAAGGTGAAACCCTTTCGCCTACACCTCGGATCAGACTCCCCGCCGCTATTGCGATGGTGAAACCCTTCCGCCTCCAACTCCGATCCCTGCGCCACATCATTCTCTATTGTCGTGGCCTTCTCGTACATAGACTTCAGGTAAGATAAAACCCGATCGTTCACATTGTCCCCCATGTGAGATTCTTATTGATAAAACCTAACCCTAATTCGTTCAAAACTAGAGAATCGGTTGCCCAGTGGCTCCTTGTTATCAATGTATCCATATGTCCATGCCGCGGAAACGGTTCCTGTGACCCTATGTCCTCGGTCAAAAATTTGATGTTGGGGAATGGAATGATCCCTCATGGTGCTATGTCATGAAAATTCTTATTCGTTAATCAACATTTAGTTTTTTCTTCATGCAGCGTGTTATTATGTATTTATAGGGTTTGCATAATCGAGTACCATGTGAAGATTTTGGGTAATGGTTAATGGTGGGCACAACATTTTAATCCTAAAAATCACAACTTTTGGTATGAGTATGTACAAGATGTTACTGGTAACATGGTGGGCATTACAATACCAGACCCGAAAACAAACCTGTGATACTCATTGGAAATGGTGGGGAAAGGGTTAATGTTGGCCATGGATAGTGGAATGTGTAAGAGCATAGGAATGGTTATCCGATTGTGTAAGTTGTTACTGGTAACAGGGGGTGACTATTACAGAGGGACTCTGTTACAGTAAGTATAATGATGTTATATTTGTCACAAGAATGCGTAATTTGTAAATGTTGCTTTTACCAATTTGTGTATTTTATTACTTAAGTGAACCAAGTTATTGTTATTGGCGAACAAAGTTATGTTATGGGTATGGTATATGCAGTAAGACTTTTATTACTGGTATTGATCTGTGATGGTCATATGAAGAGATGTTATATTTGATGAAAGTTGTTGTTATTGGTGAACCAAGTTATGTTATTGGCATGGTGTATGGAGTAAGACTTTTGTTACCGGTATTGATTAGTTTGAATCATAATTTAGTTACACGTGTTAGCTGTTGCCATGAGATTAACAATCATATTCATATTCATAATGTTACATGCAAATTATGATTTTGTTAAAGTTAAAATGGTACTAGTACAACTGAAAATGATCTTGTTTGGGGTAACATGATAACAAAGCAAAGTTGTTACATGTAAAATGAGAACAACACAATGTCGTTATGAACAACTGTATCCTTACACTACTACAGAAATAGCATTCAGTGTCGCTTTTCTGGGCGTCGGTTGTTTACGGAAACCGACGCCGATACTATTAGACGTCGGTTATTTATACAAACCGACGTCTATATTTGAAGACCAGCCAGACACGGGTACCGCTTTATATTCAGCGTCGGCTGTTTATAAAAAACCGACGCCTAAAAGCACCCGCGAAATCCAAATTTCGAGCAAAAACATTTTAGGTCATCTTTAGCGTCGGTTTTATAGGTATTCACCGACGCCTATTTAAAATGAAAATTTGTGCAAAAATGTCCCACTTTCAGCGTCGGTTGTGCCAGATAACCGATGCTGATTATGGTTCCCGCCAAAAAATTTAGGGTACAGGTTTTCTAAACGGGCGTCGATTTTTTACAGACAACCGACGCTAAAGAGTTAGAGGCGTCGGTTTTCTAAATAACCGATGCTGATTACCAAATTAATAGACCCGATCACCCAGCTCTTCCCCCTTTCTTCCTGTTTCATCCTGCTGCTCGCCGCTCGCTCTCTGCCCGACGACTCCAGCTGCTGCTCTCTGCCGCTCGCTCTCCGCTGTTTCTCTCCGCCGCTCGCTCTCCGCCGCTGCTCTCCGCCGACGTCTCTGCCACTACTGCCACTGCCTCTCTGCCGCCGCATCTCCGCCTGACGACCCCCGCGTCTCCGCCGCTGCTGCCACTTCCCTACGCCGCTGCCGCCTCCACTGCCTACACCGCCGCCTCCACTGCTCAACGTCGCCGCCTCCACTGCTCTTCTTCCTTAACGGAGCTCGCTACCGACAGAGCTACTCCTCTTCTTCCTCCACAAGCTTGCTACTTACAGGTTCGATTTTACTCTGTTATAGGATCCTTCAATGTGTGTTCTTTATAAGGTCAGATTGGTTTCTGAGTTGTTGGTCAATCATTTGGTTATGAGTTTTTATACCTAGTTACACAGCTCATTTTTGCTTCAATCATATTCAACATGTTGTTGTTTTTTATTGCAATTTGGTTCATTTTGTCATTTATATTTGCTTGTAATTTTTCAAAGGAGAACGGTTTAATTTTTCAATCATATTTGATTGTGATTGAGAGAACCCCCTCCCCTACCAAACTGCCAGGTCGTCTTTTCCTATGTCGGATTGTGAGATACAAGGATGCTCAAAACGCAAATCTAATTAAAACATTAACTATTAGCAACTGATGGGTCACTTTCCTATACCAAAAAGGAAACCCAAGAAACATATCCTAAACATAAATAAACACTCTCTCTACGAGTACCTATCTATTTGTTCTCCCAAACAAAAAGGAAAACACCGTTTAATCTGTTTGTAATTAGATTTTACAAGTCCTGAAAGTCGCCTCAACGTAGAATCATCCCTACAACATTATTAAATATATTTTTTAAGATGCAAGACGCGCATAATGTATTGAACACAATCATATATGTCTAATTTCGTAAATAATCATACTAAATTAGTATTACTACTCCGAATTTCACCAAATCAAGACATAACTATTATGTCACAAAGTATCAATATTAAAATCCACTTATTCACCTATATAAGCACCTCAAGGATGGAAATTTCATACCCTCATATATAATATCTTTTTTATCCATCCAAAAATCTTCAAGATCAGATAGAACATTATTATCAAGATCTCAATCGATACTTAATTTTACTTGAACCTCTATAAAGTCATAATGTGGTCATATACGTTCAGCCCTATGGTCCCTCTAACTAAAAAGGGCTTAAAATATGAGTGAAATATATTATAGTTGGGCATGAATTTCTCAATCTCAACCAACAAAAAATTCATCAATGTCATCATCATTCTGATTTTTGCTTTGACCTTGCCCTGAAAGTTGTTCATGTTCTTCTGATAAGTTGTATTGTGGGTGAACCTAGATGACCGACCTCAAAGATGGACCTTCAACTCAAATTTGTTCATGTTCTTCAACTCAAATTTCACAATGTTAATCCTGGGACAAACGACCAACTTCCTTGTTCATTGGCTCATATGGTAGCCAAGGACTGCAAAGATGGACCTTCATCATCCTAAGATGGGGGGTTATGAGGGTTATGAACTTCTAATTTGTGCATATATTTGTCATACATTTGTGCTTGAATATATGAACAAATCTTTTGCTTGTATATATTTGTCATATCTATTATTGTGTTTGTTGGCCTAGAAACCCGTCCAAGATTTACTCATTAGGAGTAAATCTTGGATAGTCCCCGGTTTGGGACTGTTCTTGAACACCTAATCTCACTTAGGATGTAAGTGTATAATGTGTATTGGGTTTTCGAGAAGATTTCAGTAGCATATCCCCATTTGTTCTCTAAGTACATATGTACTTAGAGAACATCGGGGAAATGCTGCTGAAATTTTCTTGAAAACTAAATACACATTATACACTTACTAGTGAGATTAGGTGTTCAAGGATGGGATAGGTGGTACACATTTATTATATATAAGAATGACATCAAATGTATTTGTTGGCCTAGAAACCCATCCAAGATTGACTCATTAGGAGTAAATCTTGGATAGTCCCCGGTTTGGGACTGTTCTTGAACACCTAATCTCACTTAGGATGTAAGTGTATAATGTGTATTGGGTTTTCGAGAAAATTTTGGTAGCATTTCCCCGTTTGTTCTCTAAGTACATATGTACTTAGAGAACAGCGGGGAAATGCTGCCGAAATTTTCTTGAAAACCAAATACACATTATACACTTACTAGTGAGATTAGGTGTTCAAGGATGGGATAGGTGGTACACATTTATTATATATAAGAATGACATCAAATGTATTTGTTGGCCTAGAAACCCATCCAAGATTGACTCATTAGGAGTAAATCTTGGATAGTCCCCGGTTTGGGACTGTTCTTGAACACCTAATCTCACTTAGGATGTAAGTGTATAATGTGTATTGGGTTTTCGAGAAAATTTCGGTAGCATTTCCCCGTTTGTTCTCTAAGTACATATGTACTTAGAGAACAGCGGGGAAATGCTGCCGAAATTTTCTTGAAAACCAAATATACATTATACACTTACTAGTGAGATTAGGTGTTCAAGGATGGGATAGGTGGTACACATTTATTATATATAAGAATGACATCACATTATACGCTTAGGATGTAAGTGTATACCCTAATCTTTTCCTAATATATACTTGTTTTCTCTGATCATAGAATGGATAGATCATGGATGTCCATTCGTAATCGTTGCACCCCAGAGTTTATATCTGGTCTTGATCAGTTTATTAGATTTGCCGAGGAACATAGGAAAAAACCTACAAATAGGTTCTACTGTCCATGTAGGCATTGCGGTAACAACTTGAAAGTCAACACTGGTGAGGAAATCAAAAGTCATGTCATGTGCAACGGGATTGTACAAGGCTATACAGAATGGCACTGGCATGGAGAGATTTCAAAATCGAAACCAGTAGATGTCGATAGCAGTGCTTGGGTGGAAGAAGAAATTGCCTCTGATGACGTAAATGTGAATGAACCAGTTCCAGCAGACATCGTTGATGTGATGCTGGATAGTTGTAGGGTAGAGCACACCGATCCACCTCCTATCTTTACAAACATTGTGCATGATGTTGAGATACCGTTATACACAGGTTGTGCTAAGTTTACGAAGCTTAGCGCTGTCTTGAGATTGTATAAGTTGAAAGCTAACAATAGATGGAGCGACAAAAGCTTCACTTCATTGTTGACTTTGTTGAAAGAAATGCTTCCTGAAGGAAACGAGCTTCCAATCTCAACATACCAGGTAAAGAAAATGTTGTGCCCAATGGGAATGGAGGCCAAGAAGATACACGCATGCCCGAATGATTGTGTATTATTTCAAAAGGACTATGTAGATTTGAAAGATTGTCCAAAATGTGGTGCGTCACGGTATAAATTGACGACTTCGGGGGAGTCCAAAACTGGTTCTCCTGCCAAGGTGTTGTGGTATCTACCTATAATATCACGGTTTCAACGCTTGTTTGCAAATCCGAAAGATGCGAGGAATTTGAGGTGACATGCAGATGTTAAGAAAAATAATGATGGGATCCTACGACATGCGTCTGATTCCCCACAGTGGAAGAAGATTGATCTATTGTACCCTAAATTTGGTGAAGAAGATAGGAATCTAAGACTTGGGCTTTGTACAGATGGGATGAATCCGTACGGGACATTGAGCAGCCAACATAGCACTTGGGCAGTCATGCTTGTTATATACAATCTTCCTCCCTGGATGTGTATGAAAAATAAGTACGTTATGTTGTCATTGTTGATATCGGGTCCTAAACAACCCGGAAATGATATCGATGTTTATCTTGAACCTTTGATTGATGACTTAAAGAAACTTTGGGCTGAAGGTGTGATGACCTATGATGCTTCAGCAAGAGAGACATTTCGTTTGCACGCTATGTTGTTTTGCACTATTAATGACTTTCCAGCATATGGGAATTTGTCTGGATATAGTGTCAAAGGAGCTAAAGCGTGTCCTATATGTGAAGAAAACACTGATTCAATAAGACTAAAACATGGCGGCAAGACTGTATATCTTGGTCATCGAAGGTTTCTTTCAAAATTCCATCTGTATCGTAGGAAGCGCAAAGCATTCAATGGATGGAATGATGAACGAAGTGCACCTAAACCTATACCAGGGGATGTTGTTTATGAAAGAGTAAAAGACATTGTCAATGAATTTGGTAAGAAATCACAATGTAGTATGGCCACACGGAGTGACAATTCTTCATTCAAGAAGAAGTCAATATTTTGGGATCTTCCTTATTGGAGTTCTTTGACAGTCAGGCATTGTATCGATGTAATGCACGTTGCGAAAAATGTATGTGATAGCATCATTGGTACTCTATTAAATATACCAGGTAAGACTAAAGATGGGATAAAATCCAGACTGGACCTACGTGAAATGGGAATAAGGTCAGAATTAACAGAATTACGTGAAATGGGTAATAAAAGAACATACTTACCTCCCTCTTGTTACACGTTGTCTAGAAAGGAGAAGAAAACTTTTTGTGAATGTTTGGTAAATGTTAAGGTGCCACATGGTTACTCATCCAACATCCGTAGATTGGTATCAATGAAAGATCTGAAGTTGATAGGTCTTAAATCTCATGATTGTCACACTCTAATGCAACAAATATTGCCCGTGGCAATTCGATCTATATTGCCGAAGCATGTAAGGTTTGCAATTACCAGACTTTGTTTCTTTTTCAACAGTCTATGCAGCAAAGTTATTGACCCTGATACTCTCGATAATTTGCAAAGAGAAGTGGTTGTTACCCTATGTCAGCTTGAGATGTATTTCCCTCCTTCGTTCTTTGATATCATGGTACATCTTGTTGTCCACTTGACTAGGGAAGTGAAAATGTTGGGACCAGTTTTCTTGCATTGGATGTATCCCTTTGAACGATACATGAGCGTTTTTAAAGGTGATGTTCGAAACCGTTATCGGCCTGAAGGGAGTATTATTGAAGGTTATGTGGCGAGAGAGGTTATGGATTTTTGCAATGACTTTCTCAGTGGTAATGACACTCCTGATAATGACAAGAATATTGAGGAGGGCAAAGGAATTTTGGGATCACGGGTGAAAGTAATCAGCCGTGAGCAGTTGGAACAAGCTCACTTGTATATTTTACACAATATGGATGAAGTGAGTGTTTATATCGAGGAACATACCAATTTCATAAAGAGACAACATCCTCGAGCAAGTTCAATGTGGCTTGCTAGAGAGCATAATAAGACTTTTACTAAGTGGTTTGAAGATAAAGTCTTACATCAACTATCTCAAACACCAAATGATATTACAGAAACTATCAAATGCCTCGCCTTTAAACCAAAACTGAATGTTATATCTTATGAAGGGTTTGACATTAATGGATTCACATATTACACAAAGTGCCAAGATGATAAGAGTGTCGTCCAAAATAGTGGGGTCACTCTTCAAGCGTCGACTATGTACTTTGCAAGTGCAAAGGATAAGAGTCCACGTGAAGCTAAAATGTCATATTACGGTGTCATTGAGGACATTTGGGAGTTTGACTACATAGATTTCAAAATTCCGCTCTTTAAATGTAATTGGGTTGATAACACCAAAGGAGTTATAGTGGATGAATTGGGTTTCACTTTGGTGAACTTTGAAAAGATTGGCGAGAAGGGTGAACCATTCATATTGGCATCACAGGCGAAACAAATATTCTATATCGATGATCCTGCAAATGATAAATGGTCGGTTGTTCTTCATGGTAAAAGACAGTTCATTGAAGATCCTATAGATGAAGAAGAGTACTATGATAAGTATGATGACTCCAGTCCATTCTCAGTTGGGTTGCCAACTCCACAAAATATTGAAGCTAATGATGACTTATATGTGCGCGGAGATCACAATGAAGGATTGTTAATTGATAAAAGATCACAATTTTAGAGACATGTATGTTTATACAAATGCTAAATGTTTGCCTTTTTCTAGTTAATACAAATGCTAAATGTTTGCCTTTTTCTAGTTAATACAAATGCTAAATGTTTGCCTTTTTCTAGTTAATACAAATGCTAAATGTTTGCCTTTTTCTAGTTAATAGAAATGCTAAATGTTTGCCTTTTTAATGACATTTTCAGATGGCTGACCATGATGAGCATGATGTCCATGATGAGCATGAAGTCCATGATGAGCATGCTGTCCATGACGAGCATGGCGAGGATACTAATGTAAGTTCTAAAAACATATCCTGTATTTCTATAAAATTCATTATCTTCTAGTTATGTCATATATCCTATATTTCTATATTGGGCTAAGTTAGTGTGTTTTATTTTTGTCAAATTTTAGGTTGATGCACCTGTACCCACTGAAGCACTAGAGCAACTTGATGCGCAACACCAGACACTTAACAAGAAAAGGGGCATCACTCTGTTGAAGAAGTTATTAGCGCTAAGTGGTAGTGGATCTAAATTGGTGGTGGAGTTTGATAGTGGATCTAAATTTTGTGAACTATCTTGGGTGTACCACTCGGAGCCATTGTGGTGTTAAGTATGACAATTAGCATAAAGTTCCTCAAGGGAAAAAAGACTTGATATGGAAGGATTTATGCGTGAGTTATTATTATTTGCAATTCTATTTTGTAGATTACAAATTCTATTATTTGCAATTCCATTTTGGAACTAGTTAATAACATTTCTATTTTACAGAATCTGTTTGCATTGGATGAGAAGTTGCATCGTAAAAATGTGATGCAACGCGCTGGAAAGATGCTTAGGAATTATAGGACAAATCTGAACAGAGAATACATAAAAGAGGGTGATAAGAAGAAGAAGTCAGCCCTTGAACAATGGAACTTCTTGGACAAAGAAGATTGGGACAATTTTGTTGCTTCAAGAAAATCTGAAGAATTCAAGGTATTAGGTGTCACTCCTAATTTAATTAATATACATTGTATTCACCTATTCAAGATTAGCATTTAGTGCTACTAACCAAATCATTAATGTGCATACTAACTAGGCCCTCAGTGACGCACAAAAAGCAAGGCGTGCACTGAATGTGCATGACCACACTATGGGTCCAAAAGGCTATGCAAGCGTTCGCCAAAGACTACAGGCGGAGTCTGCGGCTACTCAGGAGTCTGCTCCTACTCAGGAGTCTGCCACACCCATGCCTCGCCATGATATCTGGATAGCTGGCAGGCAAAACAAGAAGGGTGAAATAAAGAAGCCTGTAACTGCTGAGGCGGCTGCAAAAATGGTAAAATACAACTCTTAGAGAAATCGTTTGAATATTGCTTATTTGTGGTGTTAAGTTACCAATTTCTGTTTATGGTGATTAGCGGGAGCTGCACGAGCAGAGGAAACAAGGCACGTTCATCCCTCAGGGCACAAGGGATGAATTGACAGTTGCTCTGGGTAACCCAGAGCATCCTGGACGTGTTAGAGGTGCCGGCGCTGGTGTTGGCATCAAAGCATTCTTTGGGCCATCCCAGCGCAAACCCAGAGCGGGATTTTCTCAAGAAGAGGTAACCTATTCTTTTTTTAGAATGTTACTGCAAAAGGAAATTCATTAATAAGAAGCTAATGTTTCTTTTATCCATGTATAGGAGAATAAGAGAGTTGAGGATTTAGTTGCTAAGAAGATCAACGATGTAGTTGCTGAGAAGGTCAAGGAAGAATTGCTGCGGTGGCAGGCATCTCAGGCTTCCAATACGCCTATGGCGACCCACTCTTCTCCTGATGCACAGACTGCGAGTAATCCTGGAGACCCATCGCCTAGCACGTCTGCTGTAAGTATTGTTTATGACATTGTAGTTAGTCTTTTCAAGTTGTTATGTTTTCAAGATGATATGTATATATGTATAATATTCTTTACGTAAATTTGTAGGCATTGAAGCCATGCCGCTTAAGAATGCAAGACTACGTTGTTGCAGAGGCGCAGGCTTACCCGTCCCTTCCTGGGGCAATGTTTCACGGGACTCCAATGCCATAGGGCTACATTCGTGTGAGCCCGATACGTGTGTTACCTGATTGGAGAGAAGCTACATTGCCATATCCCCACCCGGATATTGATAGACTTGCTGATGCAGAAGGCGGGGTGATATTGTGGCCCAAAGCAGATGTCGTCTACACGACTGAAATTGTAAGATAAATTTACATTGATTTAGACTGTTAATGTGTATATATGATGTCAACTGATCTGAAATTATATGTACAGGTTAAAAAGAAGACACCAGGAGCACCTAGGCCTCCACTTCCACTTCCCGCATTACCCGATTGGGTTCCAACTGACCTAACATACCCGTTAGGTCCTGCTTGTAGGGGAATGGCATGTTGGCTACGGGCACATAATGTACATTGCCCTATAATTATTTCTTTAGATGCAGCAGGTCAATCATACGATAGCTCTTTATTTATACAAGATATTATTGAGCTGTTTATGTATGATTGGCTGAATACATCAATGATAGAGACATGGATAAGGTGAGATCTTGTTTATACATCCATATACCTTGTGTAAGATCCGGTGATCTGGTTTCTTATATATTAATGCATACGCCTATATGTTTTGCAGCTACCTAGTCGAAGATCATTGCAAACAATTTGCATTTGATCATGTGGGATTTTTGATTCCATCATTGATTAGTTTGGTAGCTAAAGACCCTGATAATGTTCAACAATACTGTATAGATGCTTTTACAATTTTTGGTCAGCAAAAGAAGACGATAATAATAGCTCCATTCAATGTCAAGTAAGTTTACTTTATTTATAATTTGGACTTAAGAAAATTCCATTTTTATTTTGCATTTTGAGTTATTAATTGTTAACTTCTTACTTCTAGCGGTAGACATTGGGAGTTACTAGTTATTGTCCCCGGGACATTCACTGTTTATTATCTAGATCCTGCGGGGAGTACATTGAACACTAAAATTGGACACGTAATGAGAATGCCATTATTCTGGTGAGAAATATTTCATTTTTATATCCGTTAACATCTTTTATTACATTACTATTTACTTATGCAATTTATTGTGTTATATTAACATGTAGGGGTTTAGATGCATTCAAAAAGGCTGGAGGAACGGTCCCAAGGAAAAAGAACCAGCCAATAAATTGGCAGAACGTACAAGTAAGTTCCCGACTCGAATATATATATTATTGATGTGAATTGTGCTTAGTTGTATTATTTTGTATGTTTCAATTTATAGTGTGCTACACAAGACAATGGCTGGGCATGCGCATACTATGTGATGCGATTTATGCAGATGATTATCAAATATGCCGCATTGGACATCGATACCATACATGAGGTATTATATATAGTCTCATTAGTTAGTATGCAATATATCAATCTTATATTATTTTTATATTATTACTTATATATATACATCATTCTATTTGCAGGTGTTTAAAACTGACAACACTATAGGTAAACGTTTAAAAAATATACATGCTCCATATACGATGGAAGCATTAAATGAAGTAAGAGAAGAATGGGCAAAAGCCATACAAGCAGTGGCAACTGTAAGATATAATTGGGATGTTGATAGCGATAATGAATGATACTATGTAAATGAATATTTCTGAATGTTAATACATGTATTTGAATGTTTCTATATGTGTGAATGTGAGAATTGAATTGATGTCTGAATGTATGTACTTGTGTAGAATTTTGCTTGTGACTTTTGCAGGTTTGCGGCCTGTTTGTAGGCTGATATCAATGGATGTCGTAAACCTGCAGTTCAGAAAACTGAACTGCAGGTTCTCATCCTGCTGACCAGCCACAGCAGGCCTGCAAACTGATATGAAAAAAAAATATAAATAGGCGTCGGTTATTTATAGAAAACCGTCAGGAAAGACCTACAGCGTCGGTTTTTTTCAATAAACCGACGCCTGATGTGGCCAAAGCAGTCCTGGAAATGGCGTCGGATATTCATATCAAACCGACGCCTATTTAACCTATAGGCGTCGGTCTTTTGGTATATAACCGACGCCAAAAGTGTTCGCGCCACAAAAAATGGCGTCATCTAGGGCACTTTATGCGTCGGTTATCTACTAAAAGACCGACGCTATATTCCATATAGGCGTCGGTTGTTTAGTAAATAACCGACGCAGAAAGTGCCCTAGATGATGCCGTTTTTTGTGGCGTGAACACTTTTGGCGTCGGTTATATACCAAAAGACCGACGCCTATATGGAATATAGGCGTCGGTTAAAAAACCGACGCCGAAGTGTTGGACCTTTAGCGGCGCCCACATAGGCGTCGGTCAGAAACCGACGCCAAATGGGGTTAAACGACCGACGCAAAAGTCCGTTTCTGTAGTAGTGTTAATGTTACCTAGTACTTATGTTATTAGTTCAGTTAACATCATTTAGACAAGTGTAACATGATAACAAAGCAAAGTTGTTACGTGTAACATGAGAACAACCCAATGTCGTTATGAACAATTGTATCCTTAATGTTACCTAGTAGTTATGCTATTGGTTCAGTTAACATCATTTAGCCATGTGTAACGTGGTAACAATGCAATTTTGTTATGTGTAACATGAGAACAACCCAATGTCGTTATGAATCTTTAACCTTACCTAGTACATATGATATTGGTACGATTATCATCCTTTATCCATGTGTAACATGATAAAAATGCAATGTTGTTATGTGTAACATGAGAACAACCCAATGTCGTTATTGACAACTGTATATTTAATGTTACGTACTAATTATGATTTTGTTACAGTCAACATGATTCTTCCACGTGGAACATGAGAACAATGCAGTGTTGTTATGACATTGCAATATTGTCATAATATTGTTAACTCCATAAAATATGTTGTTACATGTAACATGATAACAATGCAATGATTTGTTTATAAAATGTACCGTGTTGTATGTCAGTTAACCACAGTATATTAGTTTGCATACAAAGGGGTTTCAATTGTTAAGAGAAATGTGCATTGTGTTATATGGAATGAGAAGAATATAATGACTGGTAACATGTATCCTAGTAGGATATTTATTGTTCCATGAATTAACTTATGGTTATGCACATACGCAACATGTCTGCAGATGAATCAGTCAACATTGGTAAAAGGCAGAAGACTAAGGGGCTAACAACTCGGTGTTCATATCAAAAATTCAATATGGTATTGGGTATGGCAATGAGCAGCACAAACAAATTCTTAACTCAACTGTGTTTGGTCACTTCATGTCGTTGAATTGTCGTAAAACATTTGACATTTCTCTGATAAAGTGGTTGATTGAAAAATATGATTCCAAGTCAATGTGTTTTAAGCTTGGGACCAACCTTATCACTTTTGATGCAAAGAAGGTAGGTCTGATCCTGGGACTACCAACACAAGGTTAGTAATGTTTTCTATTTGTAGTAATTCAGTATGAGTTACTATAACAGAATGAATTGTATAGAACAAAAGTTTAATTTGTTATGCAGGTGATGTTGTGGTTCAAGATCAAACTAATAAGTCTATTATACATGGTAAATATATCAAAGGAGAAGTTAAGTCACAAGGGCATTGGATGTCCTGGAGTCAATTTCTTACAAAATAGATGAGGAATATGTAGAGAATTTGTAGAGACTTGGGTAGTTGTTATGATGGAAACATTTATGTACCCTTATGCTAGTTTTGGAATCCACGATTTCCTATGGGAATATGTGGATGTTCTGCCCGATCTAGGGAAATTCAACTGGGTAGAGTCTGTGTTTGAATACTTGCATGTTGGAATGAAGGAGATGGGGGACATAAACAGGGGCTATCTGAAGGGTTGTTCATTCTTGTTGATGGTTTGATTCAGAATGGTGACAACTATGAGTAAGAAATGTAGACCACATGCCTTCCCTTTAGTCAATTGATGGGACTATAACAACAAGATGAGTTCCTGGTTGGTTGCGAATGACGTCAATTAAAACACTTGGGCCGAAAAATATAGGGGAAGATTATTTAGTAAAATCGAGGAGTGTGGCCAAAAAGGCGAGGTTTGTTGGCAGAAAGTGTGAATGTGCTATAGTGGAATGAGAGGTAAATCAACATGATAGTATTTTGTTCTAATTGTTATTTCTTGTATATGAAAATGTTTCTTGATATAGTATTTGATGTAGATGTTTTTTTGTATATATAAGATGGTTTATTGCAATGAGATAACTAATGTGTATCAATATATTTGTAGTGTGTCACAACAAACATCAAAATGAAGAATATGAAGTTTAAGAAAAAGTCAGTACAAATCAATGATGAGAACGGGAAGGATGTTGCATTGTTGAAGAAAAGGCTAAGAAAGATGCAAAGGAAGTACATGTTGCTAAAGGAGGCACGCCATGAAAAGATTTGCGAGAATGAGGTACTTCAAACGGAGTTGGAGTCCAGGCAAATATCAGATCCAACTCTTGCTGGTGGTGACAACAACGCGCGTGAGGAAGAGGTAAGTGGAATGGAATATGGGGTTTGTTATAAGGTTTTATGTGTAGTTGTATGTTAAACATATTAAATGCAGACATGCCTGTAATAGTGAACTATTGTTATCTTGTTATAACAAGCATTTCATGTTAACGATGCTTTGGGGGCAAGAATACATTTTCAACTGGACGTTGGGTTTACAAAAAATTTAAGTTGGAATTGCACTTGTTTTTTACTCATTTTATGTCCATTGTGGATGGAACAGATAACGTGACAGGTCGGGAGCAAGAAAATGGTTTTAATATACGTGAAACATGGAAATGGTTTTTGAATTACAAATTTCAATATTTAACAAACACCTAATAGATGGTTGTGATAAACTAATTATGTATGTTGTAACGGCAGGAAGTGGTTCGGAAAGGGGATGAAACAACAAAAGAGGTTTCTGTATGCGAGGTTGATGGAGGTATTTCAAAGGTATGTGTAGGTATACATGTCTGAAGAATCTTTGTTACTAATATATTGGTACAAATATTTTGATGTTGATTCCTGCACATGATGCTATGCAACAACAGAAGGTTGGGGGCATCGGTGTCACAGATGATAGATTTCACAGTTCTGCTGGCATCTGTGTGGTAAGACGAATTGTTAAGTAGTTTTTGTTGTTATATGGAAATTGTCGAATTAAATGTCTGGTGTAACAGACATGCTCCTTTAGTTCAAGTATTTGGTTTGTGTAACAAATAGTATTGAATAATAATGTTGATTTTTAGGAAAACACAATCAAAGTTGACAGTGTTAGTCTACCTAAAAAGTGGAACAAGGTATTAGCACCAATTACATGATATGATTGATCGAATTTTGGTAATAAAAAATTAGCACTGAAAGATGTACCGACATGCATGTTGGAAATATTGTCATTGATGTGTCAGTTATTGATTTGGCTACACCTGTCAAGGTAACCATCACTTTTTCTTATGTGTTGGTGTAAAGATGATAGGAAGATTGTGCCTTTTATCCTGTAATGTGTTATGTTGTACTACAGACCCGCATCACAAGATCCAAACCTAAGAGGTTACTTACTTCAAGTGAAGATGTCTATAACTTACAAAAAAAATGATGGTGCATGATCCAAGTTTCAACTTAGAGGTAGTGCATGTGAGCTTCATTTAGTTTATCATTCTAATACTTTATATACATATGAATGGTATATTCATTAAGAAACATGTAGTATACATTGTAGGATAGTAGTTGAGCAGTTGGCATTGCTTCTTGTTCTGCTGTAGGAAGTTCTCTTGCCACATCGCATGAAAACAAATCAGAAAGTGTTGGCGGCCATATCAAGGTAATTTGCCTGATGGACTTTGCATGTGACATACATAATGCAGATGCACATCTGTTATAATGTGAAAAATTTGTAAGACAACAACATTGTTTTGTGATGGAACATTTATCGAATAACTATTGTTAATTGTGTGTTCTTGCTTAATTTGTCGCACTTGTTGTATGTAGGGTCATGCCATATTAGGTAAGAAGAATGTTGATGCTATAGACTGAGATGTATATGTTGGTGGTTGTTAAAGAGTCAGTTATTAGTGATGCAAGGAAACGGCTGTGCCTACATAACATTTTGACAACCACACCTGCTGATGCTGGAAAAAAAGCAATGGCAGACAATGCAAAGATTGTATATTATGTGCAAATAATACTTCAATTTGATAAAATAGTCATTTCCTATCTTAGATGTTGCACTGTTTGAGTACATTTGATGGGGTAGGATGTAACCATGGTAGTTCCCTTATAATAAGCATAGAAAATAAAAGATGGTACTATTGGTTTGTAGGAAGATGACTCTATTGGAAGTTGATCTGTGATAAGGTCAGTACAGAAAAAGGTGTGGTAATCGTTAATGAAACTGTCTTTGTATGTCATGTAGATGATGTTACTTAATGTGTTCTGTGTCTTTCCTGTGGTTCTATGTGAAGGGTATTTTGGCAATGGGAACCCCATTGGTTATTGCCAACACAGGTACTGTTAAGGATACACCGGATTTAAAGAGTAAGTGGAGTATAATGAAGACAGTGAGTTTAACACATCTATGTCGATATTATAGTTCTGAGGCAAAAATGTTTAATAGATGACTTGATATTGGGGTATTGTATTGTCTTATTTTTATGTGATGAAGATACAATATGACACATCGGAGAGAGCAAACAATGGAGATGATGTTGAAAAGGGAATGCTAGTTGATGATGGCACTAGGAAATTAACAGTTTGTATTGTATTGGTTGGTGAAGCGTATGTATAGTTGTTATGGTAATATTGTTGTTGTTGATGTGGTTTATATGGATAAACTTTGAAAGGATTATTCTTTATTCAACATTTTTTGTATATATAAGAAAAGTGAATAACTGGATTATGTGTTACATAATCAATATATTGCGTGCAGGTTAGCAAAGTTGTTGGTAGGCCTTCCAGTAAAAAGTCCAATGAGGTGCATATCATATGAATGCCTATATTTCAGTGGTGTTTGTATTTTGTTTGATTAGGTAGTTAATAATTAGGCTATTGCAGGTTGGTTACAAAACTCTGGCCCGATGCATCCTACTAGCGGGCGGGCCGACACCCTGTTAGAAATAAGTAAGGGAAGTGTCGCTAAGATGGTAAATACATAATCACCATTTCATGTGTACAATTGCAACCTTTTATTCAATTTTGGTGTTCACTTAAAATTAAACTTTTGCAATAAATGGTTGTCTAAATTTGTACATTTGTTATGATACGCCAGCCATGCACGAGTCCAAGAAGTGTGATGTGATTGGTTTGAATGTTGTTGCAGGAGTTAAATTTCAACTTTGAAATGGATGTTGTGTTGTTGAATGTGTTTGTTTGTATTGAAGAATACAATCATTTAATAAATATATTGCATGCAGGATAGAAAATTCGTTGCTAGGTAGTCAGTAATAAGGTCTTCCAAAAAAAAGGCAAATGAGGTGCATATCATATGATTCACGTCATTGGAGTGGTATTTGTATTGTATTAGAACATGTAATGTATAATTAACGTGACATCAGTTTGGTTATGAAACCACTGGCCTGGTGCAAAATACTAGTGGGCAGGTCAATGACCTGACATGAATGAGTTGAGGGAGCATAGCTAAGACGGTAAATACGAAAGAACCATTTCATATATACACTTATTGATATCTTATTAAATTTCAGACCTTTTTTTGCAATAGAACATTTTTATGCATACAATTGTTTTTTTCATTTGTAGATTTGTTATGATACGCTTAAAAATTGTGCAATGGTTTGTTTGGATGTTGGTGCAGGAGTTCATCACTCAATAGATTATCCACTTTCAACTGACTCATGAATATGCCATAGGCGTACCTGTTACAATGTTGAACATGATGTAATGAGTAATTGAACATGATCTCTTTAATTTTGTGTAGGATGAACCTATTTTTTCTGGTTGCAGGAGAGTAGAAATGCCAAAACTTGTTAAAACAACCCCTACAAAGAAACCAACAACAAGGCTTGATGGCATCTCTGTTGTAGTAAATCATGACGTCCATGGCCAGGTAGGTCATCTGTATTACTGGTGGAATGTAATGTTAGACAAATTAATGATGTTTTGTGTTATTTTGAATGTTGCACTGAAATAAATATGAGTTGGTGACTGGCCTAAATTACGCGTCCAAAAGTGGAGGCGGATTTGAGGTAGTCGAGCTTTTACATTTATAAACCCGAATCCTTCTAGCCCCCCACAACTTTGCTTACGGGGTCGAAGTAGATATACGGGGTCAAACACAGGGACAAGGATGGCAGTGTTGAGAACCCAGAATCGACACGCTACACTCCAGTAGGTATAAAGAGATAATAAATTCCCCAGAAGGGAAACAACAAGATGTCACAAACAAAATAAGAAAAATATCTCCAAGTGGAGCTACTAGGAAGATTTAAGGTTTTAGTCATTTAGCAATTTTTAGGGGTTTTTATGCAATAGAAACAGAAAGATAAAACTAGAGCTAGAGAAAGGTACGCAGGATAAGACTTTAGTAAAACAAGCGGCAACAGTAACATCCTGCACCCCTCCTCTCAGAGCGGGTACCTCTAACCAATCATCAACACCCCTCTCGAGGTTGATGGACTTAAGTTAGAGTGGAGTGTTACTAAAACAACTCCATTCCAGGCACTCTCGTACTCCAGAATCGGACCAAACACTAGAGCCACAACACAACTCTCAAAGTTGTTGTGATGGGAAAACACGATTCGGTACCTAAGAGAAACGTGATCCAAACATGCAAGCTAGAGTTCAGATATCAAACATAGAAGTCATCCAACACATTGCACTAAGCATAGAGCCACGAGTAATTAAGATTTTCCATTTCCATAAACATTAAAGGTCTTAATACATTGCATAAGAAAGGAATTAAATAATAGAATTAAAGATAGAGGTCACCTTCTTGATGTAGAAGGGCGACAGACTACTGCGGCTCTCCAGCCCGATACCGGTCAGGAGCCTAGCCCGATATAGTAGTTTCGGGCGGCACACTCTCTTGAGCGGCACACCGTGACAACCGACTGTATCGCTCAAGGACCCTGGCTGATACGCTTAAGTCAGGCGGCACGCATGACGGGCGAAGCGTATCGGGTTCGATATCGTGTCGGGCATGGAGCGACACGTTCTACCATCGGGCACTTGTGTCACTCATCATCGTTGGCCGATATCGGCCCGCAGTGTCGCCCGGGACGGTCCTAAGTGAACCATCCCCTCCCTCTCGGGATGAGGAAGGGCTCACCTAGAGTTGCCCGGCACAAGCATTGGGGCACAATACTCCTGCTCTCGTAGTTTTCCTCCGAAGGTTGCTCAACTGTCTGAACTATCTGAATTCCGAACTATCTTTTCGGCTTCCTGTAGCTGCTGTTTATAGGCAATGGTTAGGGGAAGTTATGGTGCTCGAAGCGCCACGTGTCCTCCGTATTCGCGAGTTTGGTGGACGGCCGATACACATATCGCCCGGCACTGGGATCTCGGCTGTTAGTCACGTGACGGGCGGCGCCTGCCGCTGGGTGGCCTGTGTCGCGCGACACGCCTGGGTTGTCGTGGCGAGCTTCGGCTCCCCTGTCGGGTAAAGGGCATGTCGTCCGTTAGTTTCTTCTTGTGCGGCATCCCCGTGTTGCACGTCATTGCGTCGCGCCACCGTGTCGGGCAGTGCTTGTATCGAGCCATTGGAAGGCCGATGCAGGTTGGACTTATTGCTTGTGGGCCGGGACGGCCTTATTGGGTCAAAATGGGAGGAAAATTCTGCAAAAGATGGAAGTATTTGTTTAAGAGCGTTGCTTGACCAATTATTGTGAAAGTACTAATAAAAGATAGTAAAATAGCTAAAAAGGGCAGTTTTGATAACAGAAAAATAGTCTAAAATATCACAAAAATTGGTGTTATCAACTCCCCCAAACTTAGCATTTTGATTGTCCTCAATCAATATTTAAACTTTATTTTGTGATGCTTCTTCTTGCTTGGTATAGCTTTCAGGCCAAGAGGTAAAACAAGTATAGTAATGCCTTTAGAGATAATGCTGCCTCACTGCAAACAAAAGACCATGCGTTTCCTTGCCTTATTATTTCAGTAAAAGTTTTCTCTACAACTTCGGCGAGACTTTGTTGTATGATTTCGAAGTTAGCTTACGCACCAAACAACTTTATTTTAGGGCAGAAAGTTGTGTATAAGGTAGGCTAGGGCTTTTTGGGGGTTTTTCTTGTCTCCCATCAGTCCATCCAGGTAAGGGTCCGTTAACGGGCAAGTGGTCCCTGCAGTCCAAGCCAGTTGGCTTTAGAGCAGTGATTTCACATCCTATGTACCAATGCCCCAGATCTACCATGCCTAAAGATGAGTACTTTTGGAAGATAAGTGTGTATATATATATATATATATATTTTTTCTTTTTCTTTTATTGGGCACAACTCTCATGCTTTTATTCACTCTCATAAGGCTTCTCTCTCTTTTTGGGATTTTTTTGGGGTAAGGGGAAATAAAAAGATTCTTGCTGTTTGGGTAGCTTTTTCCTTCTCCATACTCGTCTCTTAGCTGTTTGTGAGATTATTATATTTTTTAAAAATTTTAGCATGGAAAAACATAATCTTCTCGTTTGTTTTGAAGCAACATTATCAGAAAGATATAACAGAACTTGTATCTCGTTAAGCACATAGAAAACTAACTTTGCAAGAAGTTGCAATAGGTTTTTACTATTAGCAACTTTGTACATAAGTGTGGGGATGATATAAAATAAAAAGGATTTTCAAAATTTTGGTATGAACATATATATGTACACATGATACAAGAAAGAACAAAAGAATAAAGAATTTGAGACAAAAGAATGAAGAAGATTAAGTTAGAAAATCCAGACAAAATTTTGTACCTCCCTCACTGGTACATGGTACCCCCCCAAAACTTGCTCCACACTCTGTCCCAGAGTTGTGAAGTAGATAAGGTGAGGTAATGTTTATTCCAGTGAGGTTGCTCCTGCATCAGACAGAAGCTCCCACACATATTCGCCCCTTCTGCTGTGATAGCCGATGTGGTTGAGCTGGTCAGGCGTTTCTTTATTCGCTATCCATTCCAGGACGTAGATGCCGCAGTCGTTGGATAAGAGAATTTGTTGCGGACTGTGGTGGCAGAACTGGAGTTTGTGCCATTTTCCTCCTTGCATGTCCAGGAATGGTTGGATCATCTTTGCCACCTCATCGTAGTATTTTTGGGCCAGGCATTCGACGGATATCAAAGGTTCTGATGTACACGACACTGGATGTTTCTTGTTGCGGTCTGAGATGTTGTAGAAAATTCCTGCTCGCTGCCAGGTGTACACAGTTAGGAGCGTCCAATGATTGTAATGCAGAATTGGCAAAAAGATAGTGCCTGGGATCCCGCCTCTCAACTCTGCCAGAAAATTTTGCTTTGCTTCTATTTCGTCGTCGAGGCAGACGTCATTGAATAGCATGGGTTGGGCTATGTATGCATGTTGTAGCTTTGGCTGTATATACTGGATGTAAGCGGCCACAACTGCTACAACCAAGCACCCTCCTTCCTTCACTATGTCCCTTAGATCGTCATCCGGGACTACGACATCGCCTGCCTGAAAGGCGAAAACCGATGGGGTAGAATCAGCTAACTTCAACTTGATTATATTGACCTGCTCTTGTGTGAGAGTTGCACATGAAAAGCGGTCGAAATCTGTGATCAGCCCTTCTAAAGCTTCAGGCAAACCAGTGTCCTCCATCCCGTGCACTTTCTTCAGGACCGCCAACTGCTTGTCTGCCCCATAGGTATTGGTTGCTATCTCCTCTTCTTTTTCTGAGGAGCTGCTGGATTGAGAAGAGTCTTCTTCCAGGTCACTGTCCAGCAGCTGCTCCGGTACCCCTACGTCCCAGAAATAGCACTTGTCCTTAATCAGCAACATGGCGTAAATGCCCATGCGTTGATAGAAGGACGTGCCTTTGAGGACCCCCAAGTTTCCAAATGTGTTGAACGCCTCAATGGCACCCAGGATGATGATAGCGCTGTTTCCACTCCCCTCTTCTACCTGGATGGGGAGGTCTCGGAGAGTAAAGAAGTTCCAAGGACCTTGGTGACGTTGGCTTGCTTGCTTTATAGCTCGTAGCAGACGCAGTGGCAGGAGTCTCATCTTCCTGTCCTCTGGGCGGCAGAAAACACCCCCGGAGCGTGGCACCTCATTGCGGCTGCAGCTCAGCAGCTGGAGGACGTGGTTCCTGAGGTCTGCCACATAGAGGAACCACACGTTGCAGTGTTTATACGGGGCCAACACGAGGTTTGGTCTATGCTCTTCAATGTGCTGCAGCATGTCGGCCACCGCACGGGAGCCTGGATCTCCCTTCATCAGACTTCTCGCCAAGGTCGGGGTGGCATCGAGACTCGGGGGAACGGATTGCTGTTCTTTAGGGTTCCTAGAATGGCACAAAAAATCAAGTTTTAGAAAATTTAATTTTTACTTTTAGGCAAAGAAAAACAATAAAAAGAAAAAGAAAAAGAGTGTTGTCAAACTCATTTCTAAGCTTGAGGCATAGGAGTGTATTTAGTGGATTCAGATTCGTCTACAGTACCATTTTTGCCTTGTCCCCGGCAACGGCGCCAAAAAGTTGACCGGCCTAAATCGCGCATCCAAAAGTGGAAGCGAATTTGAGGTAGTCGAGCTTTTGCATTTATAAACCCGAATCCTTCTAGGCCCCCATAACTTTGCTTACATGGTCAAAGTAGATATACGGGGTCGAACACAGGGACAAGGGTGGCAGTGTTGAGAACCCAGAATCGACATGCTACACTCCGACAGGTATAAAGAGATAATAAATTCCCCAGAAGGGAAATAGCAAGATGTCACAAACAAAATAAGAAAACTATCTCCAAGTGGAGCTACTAGGAAGATTTAAGGTTTTAGTCATTTAGCAGTTTTTCGGGGTTTTTATGCAACAGAAACAGAAAGATAAAACTAGAGCTAGAGCAAGGTACGCAGGATAAGACTTTAGTAAAACAAGCGGCAGTAGTAACATCCTGCACCCCTCCTCTCAGAGCGGGTACCTCTAACCAAGCATCAACACCCCTCTCGAGGTTGCTGGACTTAAGTTAGAGTGGAGTGTTACTAAAACAACTCCGTTCCAGACACTCTGGTACTCCAGAATCAGACCAAACACTAGAGCCACAACACAACTCTCGAAGTTGTTGTGACGGGAAAACACGATTCGGTACCTAAGCGAAACGCGATCCAAACATGCAAGCTAGAGTTCAGATACCAAACATAGCAATCATCCAACACATTGCACCAAGCATAGAGCCGCGAGTAATTAAGCTTTTCCATTTCCATAAACATTAAAGGTCTTAATACATTACATAAGAAACGAATTAAATAACATAATTAAAGATAGAGGTCGCCTTCTTGATGTAGAAGGGAGACAGACTACTGCGGCTCTCCAGCCCGATACCGGTCAGGAGCCTAGCCCGATACAGTAGTGTCGGGCGACACACTCTCTCGAGAAGCACACCATGACGGCCGACTGTATCGCTCAAGGACCCTGGACGATACGCTCAAGTCGGGCGGCGAACCCTCTCGGGCGGCACGCATGACGGGCAAAGCGTATCGGGTTCGATATCATGTCGGGCATGGAGCGACGCGTTCTACCGTCGGGCACTTGTGTCGCTCATCATCATTGGCCGATATCGGCCCGTAGTGTCACCCAGGACGGTCCTAAGTGAACCATCCCCTCCCTCTCAGGATGAGGAATGGCTCACCTAGAGTTGCCCGACACGAGCAATGGGGTGCGATACTCCTGCTCTAACAATTTTCCTCCGAAGGTCGCTCAACTATCCGAACTGTCCGAATTCCAAACTGTATTTTTGACTTCTTGTAGCTGCTATTTATAGGCAGCGGTTGGGGGAAGTTATGGTGCTCGAAGCGCCACATGTCCTCTGTATTCGCGAGTTTGGTGGACGGCCGATACACATATCGCCCGACACATGGATCTCGGTTGTCGGTCACGTGACGGGCGGCGCCTGCCGGTGGGTGGCCTATGTCGCGCAACAAGCCTGGGTTGTCGTGGCGAGCTTCGGCTCCCTGTCAGGTAAAGGGCATGTCGTCCGTTAGTTTCTTCTTGCGAGGCATCCCCATGTTGCTCATCGTTGCGTCACGCCATCCTGTCGGGCAGTGCTTGTATCGGGCCATTGGAAGGCCGATGCAGGTTGGACTTATTGCTTGTGGGCCAGGACAGCCTTATTGGGTCAAAATGGGAGGAAAATTCTGCCAAAGATGGAAGTATTGGTTTAAGAGCGTTGCTTGGCCAATTATTGCGAAAGTACTAATAAAAGAGAGGAAAATAGCTAAAAAGGGCAGTTTTGATAACAGAAAAACTGTCTAAAACATCACACAAATTGGTGTTATGAGTTGGGCATTCCTGCTGAAAAAACTAGTTACGTTAAGCCAATCCCATGCAAGGCCCAGGTGTTAAATCAACTACCCCATGAGAGCACAACCATAATGGGGCATGTTGTAACATGATCGAATATGTGATACACATTTAATAGATTAGTGTTATGTAAATCTGGTGTATCCTTAATAGTCCCTGTTAAGATTAGTGTATATGTAACTATAATGAATACTTATTTATTGTGTGCAGGTTGAAGATTGGTGGAAGGAGACGGGCATTGAAGGCCACATTGAAAAGATCTTGAGTGAAGAAAGCACTTAGATTTTAATCTCTATGGCTGTAATAAACAAAGGTAAGGCAAAGACAGTGGGAAAGCCGAAATGGATTTTCATTGATGGACATAGGGCCAATGAAAAGGTGTTCCTACAAGGACTTACATTGTGGCCATATATTCATTGTGTGTATGCTTATATTGTGTTTTTTGATGGTGAAACCCTATAAAAGACATGGTCGATAGGGTTACATGCGCGAGTAGCAATGAGAAACCGTCAAAGAAAGCAAAGAAGTTGATAACGGCTGGTAATAGCCCGAGTTCATTAGTTAGGAGGGTCAAAGATGAACACTGGGAACGTAAGCTAAAGATAATGTCTCATGCAAAAAGATCAAGATCAGTGAGATGGCAACTTGGGATGATGAAGCAACCAAGTTTAACAACAAAGAAGATATTTTGTTACTGAAAAAGTTATGTAAAATAGTGGATGTGTATGACGAGATGGTACCTTTCAATTTCTATGAAGCATAATTGAGGATTGTTTGTTACTTTTCAGCTTACAAGCAAGGAGAAGTGTGCGGGTGATGTTATTTTCAGGTCTGAGAATGCATGTATCATGTGTTAGCATTTCAGAGATTTGTTGAAAAAGGATGGTAACATCACGAACCAGGTATGGCATGCATTAGTTAATGTTGTCATGTGACATATGTTGTCTGCATAGTGTTGCCCCTCAAAACCTACAGTATATAGATTAAGAACTTGAATGAGTGGTCGATGCGTTAAATAAAATTAAGGCATATGTTGCTATGAATAAACCTTAAAAGGATTGCGTACAATTATATTAGTGTCAACTATGTGTGTCTAGTGTTGCTCCTGCAATGAGTGTTTCCTGCTATTAATAAGGCAGTTTGTGATGGTTTCTTGCAATCACTATTTTAGGGGTGAGAGTGTGTTGTTGTGTGTGACATTCTGAAGGGTAGTATTGTTAGTTCAATGAGTAAAGATGTATCTACTAATTGTTATTTCTTAGTATATAAATCAGGAAATGATTCCCAATCTGCCATGTGGCACGTCTAGACTTTGACTAACAGTATGCACTTATTTGCTGAAGTTAATTTTGATGTCTTTACTTTACTAAATGAATTGTAGTTAACTAGAAGTAGTTCTATAAAGATTGTGAATTGTGTTATAGACAAAATGTTGTTTCAGCCAAAATGTTACACATGGTTGAATGTGAATTTTGTTATAGAAAAAATGTTACATATTGTTGGCGCATTAATTGTTATTTGTTGACCACCATAAATGACTTGCCTCCACATTTTCACTATAACAGATAATTGATGGTTGGAGTGAAGTCATGCAGAAGGAATATGGAAACAAGTGGGGATAGAGGGTATTCATTTTCAACACTACAATGCCACACGCAATTAAGACAAAGAATGCACCCCTGATGCGGAAATATTGTTACCAGAAAAGGGAAGACGTCAAGTCCTCAAATGTAATACTTCTTCTGATTATTAGTTCACATCACTGGAACTTGCTAGTGGGTTCACACGAATACAAGAAGATACTTCACTACAACAGTCTGTGCCCACTGAAGAGATATAACAGGCCAGCGATGAGCCATCCATATGACAGCAATGCAATTACCTTGGTAAGTATAAGTTGTGCATATCTTGTTGTAGACCATTTTTGTGATCAAACTAGAAGTTACCAACTATTTGTTACATGATTTTGTGCAAATACAGTCAATGGAGATCAAAAGACTCATGAGAAAGATAAGTGGTGTATCTGAAGAAGGCTGGAAGATATTGTTTGATAACAAGGCAATGCAACAACTTGCGGAAACAAGCGACTGTAGTGTGTATGTTATGAGGTGGATAGAATGCATATGTGAAGGGCAGAGGATAGATGAGTCCTACCCTGAACCAATGCATCACCTGTGCGACATCAATGCTATGCTGATACTATAAATGAAGGAGTATACAAATGAATGGGTATCTGAAATGGAACAGCTGAACCGATTTACTGAAACATAATTTTGTTGCTTCCATGGTGTTGTTGTATGTATATCAGGGAATATGGGTTTGTTGCAATATTTAATGAACTTACTGCGACATATAACTGGGTAGTGGTAGTGGCTCAAAACATAATATGGGTTGATTTTTTCAAAAACATGTTAGGGTCCTGAAACGTGGCAGTGGCCCAAAACTTAATTCAGTATATTGTGAAAATTCAATGTTTAGTTAACAAAACATTGATATTTTGTCAGTTATATATGGTTGAATGGGCTAATGAAGCATTTCATGTAGATGGTTGTGTTAATACATTTGATACAACTTTTCTATCACTGGTTATCCACTTGTTATCATTGGTGATCCACCTAGAAAGATTTTATTTGGTACGAAATAACTGGGGAATATTATTTGAAGATAACATGCATGTGTTACGTATAACGGTAATGACACATTCCTGTTGGCCCAAGGCAATGTTGGCGGGTAGCTTTAGCAGTGGTGTGGGATTGGTTGTTCTTGTTATGAGATAACATGTGAAATCGGTTGGCAGCACAACACAGCTGTTACATTTGCATATGTGTGTGTTTGGTTGTTAACCAATGTCAGTCGTTATATAGGGAGCAGATGGAAATGAACTTTAGATGAAGATTGAACTTAAATGGAAATAGGGGTACAAAAAGGATTAACTGATGAAAGTGAGATGGGAGGAGTATATGAAAATATATTCTGATATAAATTACAAAAGAAGACAGTATTGGATGGATATAAATAATGTTTTTTATTTGTGTAATTGTGTTGTGTTACACATTCAGCTGGAATACAGTTTACTCTAACATAACATGTTGTCTCGCGTGATGCTGGTGGAATGCAGTAACATGTATGATGCATCAATACTGATGTGGCTTTATGCAGTCAGCCATTAATTATGTGTTGGGAGTGAGTGTTGTTGATTTTATTTGATAGGAAATAAATGGTAAATGTTGTTTGTGGACAATAGGTATGAGTTACGTATAACAGCTCATTTTATTTGGGCCGAGTGAATGTTGGTGTGTGGCTATAGTAGAATTGTTGGTTTAGTTTTGTTTATTATGAGGCAACATGTGAGGTCGGTTGGTATCGAATATCATTTGTTACATGTGTGAATGCATATTCCAGGTGTTGCAAAGCAAGACTGTAATGTGGTGTTTGGAGCGAATGGGCTTGACTTTATCTGGTATGAAAATTCTATGTGATGGTGATTGGGTCAAAGTGAGTATGTGGTGTGTAACCAAGTGGTGAAGTAGGTTGTTAACCAAGATCAGTTGTTATTAAATGGATGAGCTATGTTTAATGGCTATAACCAAGTGGTGAAGTCGGATGAGCTATATTTAATGGAACTTTGGGCGAAGATGCAAAAGAACATTACATTAATTGATTAATATGGTTGTTAAAATGGAGCTATATCTAAACAATAAATTATGACATAAATACAAAAGTGTGCAAAACGTTGTCTCAAATGTTGTAGTCTATTAGTAGCATCTATTTAATGGATGAGCTATATTTAATGGCTATAACCAAGTGGTGAAGTCGGATGAGCTATATTTAATGGAGCTTTGGGCGAAGATGCAAAAGAACATTACATTAATTGATTAATATGGTTGTTAAAATGGAGCTATATTTAACAATAAATTATGACATAAATACAAAAGCGCACAGAACATTGTCTCAATTGTTGTAGGCTATTGGGAGCATATAAAGAATGGTTTTTATTTATTTAGTTGTCTTGTGTTGCATAATCGGCTGGAATTTTGTTTAGTCTATAATCGAATAGTTAGGATGGGCGATGTGAGTGAAATGTAGTTATTCAGATTTCTATAAAGTGTATGATGCAACAATACTGATGTGGTATTATGCACTCAACAATTAGTGAAATAGCAGGATACCTTGTGCTAAATGCTGGCTGCAGAAAGAAACATATATTCCACCACTATGGTCTAAATAGTGGGCCAATATTTATGGGTTCACATGCCTGTACAGATGTATTCTTCATGTAGACAGTTACACTACAAAGATGTACATGTGTTTTGTCAAAATAGAAGTCAAAAAGATATATTTTAGTATGAAGATAAATCTAGTCTCCATGGGTAGTGGATCGTAACCATGTGCAGCAAGATGAGATGGAGTGATGTAACTTTGTCTGATGCTTGAGCTAGCTGTCGCATATTTGTAGTGGTTGTTGACGAGATTTGCTACATTTCCATTTGTGTAAAAACTCCTTTGGTTACTGCCCAATCTAGACTACATATATTGACATGGTGGTGTGGGAGATGATGTGCCATAGCTTTGGCCAATAATCTGTTCAGCAGGGATACTGTTATACATACTGAAACCTCTGTTTGTAGGGTTGCAAATATCATTCATGTTGGTGTGGAGTGTCCACCCTTGCTATTGAACGTTTGGGATTTGGGGTACTGGGATTTGTCGATCCATTGTGGCTGGTTGAGTTGCCTTTTTCTTACTGCACTTTCTGGTTGTGGTTTTTTTTTAGTTCATTTCCTACCATCCCTTTTTCTGCAAGGATGGTGGTCTACCAACCTTTTTGGCTGTGATAGGATCCTTGATAGCATCAACAATTGCTGGTTTGGTCATTTGGTCCTACATTGAGACAAATGAATCGATTGTATTCCAATAATTCGAGTATGTAACAGGCCGATTCATCATGTACAGAGTTAAAAGAAAAATCATTAATATAAATTTGGCAGGAAAAAAATAGAGCTCATACTGGATTTGATCAGTTGTGCCTTTTTACAGGTCTAAATTATTGTGATTAGTGCATGCGTAACAACCTCATACTACTTATCTGAAACACGTGACATCTCTATGAAACATTGACAAATGTTTGAGACAGCATCAACTCTTTCAACAGATTTTGTTAATTACCAAATGATGTTTGTGTTGTTTCCATAATCCCGTACAATGTCCTTCCTCCATCTATCTAGCACATACTGCATTGGCAGTTTGTCTATCCTGTAGTTGCGAGTAAGGATGCACATGAGTGCCTGCACATAATCCCCTTGCACCCAAATGACCGACAATTCTATAACAAATTGTTATGAGTAGAGTCCTGAGTGACAATGAACTTGTTTTCCAGTAAAATAGATTGATCATCTAGTAAGAAAACCCTGCGTTGTTCCTTAACTAAAAATGTAGACAAAAAATCGACCTTGTTCAGCAACAATGTGTCACAATACATCATACATTGTAGTTCAATTTGAAATTTATTGAATGTATTTTGTGTACACCAATCATGCATTGATTTCAATCTGAAACTCAGACCTTAGCTGAAAAAGTTTATCCAGGTCATCATAATCAGATTTCCTCTCTATCTCGATCCTTGCTTCCTCTGCAACTTTGTATTGGTTAACAAACTGTTTCAAAGATGTCTTCAAGTTAACATAATGATCAAAGAACGAATTACTTGATTCTCTCATGCTGGGTTGTTGTCATGTCTGCCCAAAAGAAATCATTGATATACACAGGAACCCACACATGTCATATTTGATACATCCTCACAGGCCAACCATTTTGATTTACCTAGCAAGTATGAATTGCAGCTCTCCAATCCTGTTCAAATGCATCTATTAATGGGCTCTCATATACTACATTTCGGATAAGGTTGTACGTAGTGGAATCTTTCCCCAATTTTTCGGGTAATTTTCTTATTATGTGCCATAGACAGAGCCTGTGCCTAACATCGGGAAACACTTGCTGGATCACATTAATTATTGATTGAGCTTGGTCAGTTACAATACCTTTTTGAGGGGCTCCTGTGGAGTGCTAATTTTGTCACTAAATTTTCATATAAGAAATGGATTATAGTGCAACACAACTCGGGGGGGGGGGTATTGCATGTCATCAAGTGTGAAGCACGTTACAATGAGTGAATATTTCAGCATAAGTCATAAGAATATACATATAGTGGCACACACTATAATGTGAACAAATTTGGAATACAATTGAACCACGCAAGAAACACTAAAATGGATTGCAAACCAGACAATAAAATAATACAAATCAATATATGTTACATTTCAATAAGTAGCATTTTAATGTTAATGCATTTTTTGAATACAACTGACTCGCAACAAATATACTAAAAAGGAATGCACCCAAAACAGTATACAGGTGACACATTCAAACCAACATGTACTGCATTAACCATAAAATAATGATTATCATTGTACATCAAATAGAATAAATCTAGAAGGCAATGCACAGGCATAAAAGGATGTTAAATGGAACCCACAGTCAGAAGCCCATGAGTAATAATTTGATTCAACATGTACAGGGTTAAAGGAATGTCATTGATATCATTGTGTAGAGAACAAAAAGTAGAGATGATGTGTTACCCATGCATTGCAACCACGTTGTAAACAGCCATACATAGTTCTCTGTGGTTTTGATGGAGCCTCCACTTATGTGGAGTTGTGTGCACCAGTAAAAATCCTAGAGATAGTTAATCTCTAATTTTAGCCTTGCGTATGCTATAATAAGATCTCCACCCACGTATGCTAAGATACATGGAAGTCTTATCGTAGTATAGTTAAGGGTCGAATCCCCAAGACAACGGTCTTGTTAAGAGTTTAACAAGATGGAAAATGTAATAATCCTACTTATCCACTTAAAAGTTGATATTTAGATCAAAGAGTTGATTTGATGGTTAAGCTATTGTGCGGAGAAAGAAAATAACAAGAAAGTAAACTTAAGGTTGTAAACAATATTTAGAAACCACTAGGATGTGATCAGGTTTCACCACCACTACGCATGGATCAAAACATACATCACAATAACATGGCTTTCAAAGAAAAGGGTCTAAACAGTTAGTATATTTATAGACTTAGCTTCCTTTCAGATAACTAAATACAAGAAATGTGGGGGGTATTGCAATGCCAACCATTCTCGAACGAATGGTCACTTACTTTGCATTACTCCCTCCATAAAGTGTGTTCCTTGACCCATCAAAGTTGTACTTTCATACGTCAACTAATTCCATTTCATAGTATGGAAGTACAACGATGGGGGTGAGTTTACTCCACTTCATGAAAGACGTTCCTAGATACCGAAATAGATGTATGGTGACTACATACATCAAGAACTAACATGCTATTGGTAATCAAATATAAAATCACAAACATAGACAATTCATACTAATAGATAAAGATAACACAAGTTGGTGATCAAGCAACAAGCATTCATTAAGCGATTGATGTTAAACTGAAAAGATGGTATTTCTCTATTGCAAATTCATGAATTAAAATGCATGAGATGAAAACATCGGTAGCGGGGCTACTCCCCGCACCCTAGTATATGAGACTACTCGCTCATGGCAAGAACAAAGAAGGAGGCGGGAAGAGAGAGGGAAGGCATCATCTCCACATAGGAGGAAGGAAGGTTGACCCCTTGGAAGAGAGAGCAACTATCTTCACGCCTTTTGGTTGTCTTGATGAAGAATCCTCCACTTCCCACCTTCTTATGTTGATGAGAGAGGAGATATCTTGGAGATGGAGTATGGATCTTGAACTGGCAGCCTTTGGGTGAAGGATGAAGGGGGAATAGCTCTGGAGTGATTGGGGCAGCCTCTGGGCATCCAAGAAGTTGATGCCAAATGAGGACTCCTTATGTCCTATTTATAGGCTTCCAAGGAATCCCAAACAGTCTTGGGATCGTTTGGGTCTTTAATGGTTTGGGAACCATTTGGGATCATACAGTCCTGGGACCGTTTTCCTTCATTCAGTTGCCAAACCGTTTGCCTTTATTCGGTCTTGGGACCATTTGATTTCATTCGGTCTTGGGACCATTTGGACTTCATTCGATCTCCAGACCATTTGCCTTTATTCAGTCTCGGGACCGTTTGAGTTAATTCAGTCTTGGGACCATTTGGACTTCATTCGATCTCGAGACCGTTTGAGTTCATTCAGTCTTGGGACCATTTGGACTTCATTCGGTCTCCAGACTGTTTGCCTTTATTCGGGCTCGGGACCGTTTGAGTTCATTCGGTCTTGGGACTGTTTGGACTTCATTCGGTCTCCAGACCATTTGCCTTTATTTGGTCGTGGGACCATTTGGACTTCATTCAGACTCCAGACCATTTGCCTTTATTCGGTCTTGGGACCGTTTGAGTTCATTCGGTCTTGGGACCGTTTGGGTTCATTTGGTCTTGGGACCGTTTGGACTTCATACGGTCTCCAGACCGTTTTCCCCTTTTGCAATTTTTTTGGGTTTTTCTGTAAGAAAAAGGAAATAAATGTTAGTTTAATGGTGAATTCATAATAATGCAGAAAGTTAAGGATTATATCTATTTTATCTAAGAAAGAGTATGGAAAATTAAGAAAAACTAGTAAGATAACATCACAAAAATGGGAGGTTATCACCCCCCCTAACTTAGAGTCTAGATTGTCCTCAAGCTGGATAGAGCTAAGGCACATAGTGGCGAGGCAATTTTATTTAGTGAAGATTTCCATACTCTTGCTTCAATTCTAAACCAGAGATCTCTTAGAGTTTTATCGGGACTTCCTCTTGCATTAACTCTTTCGGGTGAGAGTTGCGTGGATCTCAGGTTTCTTCCGTATCGCGTAACTCACACTGGGACCACCTTTTCCTTGATCGCATTCCGTGCATGTTTTTGTCTGTAAGCAGTTTTATACTTCTTTGAAAATCCTACCAAAAGCTAAGATAGGTATGAGGGTTGGCTAAAGGCTGTTGTGTAACTTCCCCTTTAGGTGGGGGAGGGTTTATCTAAACTTTTAGGATCTCACTACCAGGCGTGACACATCAACCTTTGTGAGGGCAGCTAAATGTACCGACTGGGTGAGTCCTTTATCAGATTTTTCATATACTTGGATACCTTAGGATATCACTACCGGGTGCGACACATCTGCCTTTGTGAGGGTAGTTGAATGTACCGGCTGGGAAAGATCTTTATTGGTTCTTCGTATAAGTCCTTATGCATGGCACAACTCTCATGTTTTTATTCAACACTCAGGCTTTTATTCATATGCTCACAAGCTTAGGATTTGGGTATTTAGGATTTTATTTGGGCTGCCAAGCCTCTTTTTGAAAAGAAGAAAACTATTTCTTAGGGCTTCCTGACATGCACTTATTGCGGTTTCGTACTTGGTGGTCCGCTTGCGAGGTTCCTTGATTTGAATTTCACCTGGTTCCCTCCCATTCTTGAGAGTGTTTAGCTTGTGTCGGTCATGATGTTAACATGTGGAGAGTCTGATGCAGAATTGAAGAAAAAGCATAAGAATCAGGTATGAAAGTAATTTATTAATTCACCATTACATGCCTAAATGCTTCATATGTAAGTGAGGATTACTTTGTCTCTAACTTAGCTAGGGGTGTTCCTTTTCCAAAAAGAGAGTTGTTTTATGGGCAAGAGTTATTCTATAAAAGAGATTACTAAAAAATCTAAGTGTTGAAGGAAAGGAAAAATATGTACAGAAAGACAGGGGTGAAAGAAGGAATAAAGAGAAAAGGGGTTTGAATATGATACCTCACCCTTGTCCAGTGTAACCCCCCCCAAAAAAAATTATCATCCACTCTGTCCTCACAGTGTCAAGGTGATAGGTTGAGAAGTACATGGGCAAGGGTATCACAGTTCTATAAATCCCTTGTTTGCTCCATACAATTATAGGAGAGTAGCTACAAACTTTCCCCGTAAAGCATGATAATCCACGTCCTTCATGTCTTCCACATGCTTACCGAGGACAATAAGGGTGTACATCCAGTAAAGGATGTGGAAACCACATGCATTAGATTCTATGATCTGCTGGGGACATCTATGGCTGAAGGCTGGGCGGTGAAAATGTTCATTTTTGTACGCCTTTGTGTGTTTGCCCAAGAGATCAATGTAGTCGTTCAGCACAATCCTTCGTCACTTCCTCCATGGGCATCTTTGCTGTAACAACATACTTTTTTTGTTTGGATCAAAATTGTTGTCGAAACTATTGTAGATGATTGTTGTTCCTTCATGTTGGTTTGTTGCCAGTAGCATCCAATGAGCGGAGTGAAGAAAGGGAAGCATAATGAACTTCAGAGTTGTATGTTGAAGCTATGGAATTAGTGCCTCCGTGGTTCTGAAGTTCTTTGACCCTAATAGATCATCCTTCATGTATGTTGATGCCATATAAACTGTAGGGTGGTTCCATGCTAGAAGAAACTGGTACGCAGTCATTACGCTCACAGATAAAGAACCTTTAACTTGTATGATTTTACGGAGAGAATTTGCCATTAACAAAATATCTCCATGCGAGAAAACTAGCTCATCATTCTCTGCGTGTAGCAGAGACATGATGAGTCAGAGTTCATTGTTGGAGAGGCTCTTGCATGCATTAAGGTCAAAATTTGCTAACGTTGGTTCTATAGCAGATAGGGGCACCATTGGATGGAAAGCTCTATTGATGGTGGCCCCTGTTATCAAATCGATGTCCCCTTTGTCCATCGCCAAATCGAAAGCATAAGGTCCCACTGGCGTTGTTCCGGGATTTTGGCGGTTTGATGTTGCTTTTTCTCCAATTCTTTTAAAATTGTCCTGTATGGACACTTTTGCAGATTTTGGATAGCAGAGACGAGGTACTGAGGTACGTCATCCTGTGCCATTGTTGGATCCTTAAAGAATCATATGTCACAGATGAGTTCAATGGCATAATGTCCTCGTAAAGAGTGCATATCCTCTGCTGCTAATTCAATAAATGGGAGTTATCAATTTAGTGCTTATGTGTGTCTTATTGTAAAGAAAGCACAATCCTTGGAACCCTCAATTGTTTGGACATGCGGGTTGATGATTCAGAACTAGGGTTGATTCCAACCATGTCTAAGCGATGGGTAGGCGACCCATATTATTTTGAGAATCCAGAAAGGAATGCATCGTCTTTCCCCAGCTTCCAACCCTACAAATTTGATCTATCCAGCTTTTAGTTCACTAGCACAGAAGTTGGACACCTTGGCATCGTATGCCGCGATGTCGATAATCATGAGTAGACAGTGTCTGGAAACTTTAAAGGGCACGGTGATGTAGCGTGTCCTCCTTGCTAGACCAGCCTGGATCCACTCTACGGACTTCTCCTGTAAGTCCTTGTGTAGCAGAGATAGGGACAGGGAGGGTGAAGCATTGAAAATAGGTTGCTCTTTCTTGGAGCTTCAGAATTCTTCTATAGCATTGGAAAGTAGGACGTGGAAGATAGCCATCGTCACCGCCGATTGTGGTCGAAGGAGAATACATAAATCTTCATAGGTCAACTTGTGCTTTGACATTGTATTGTTATATATGAGGTCCTCCCCGTTCTTGCCATCATCTAAAATAGTGTTTAGGATAAACATGTCCTGAACATCCAGTGTAGAGATGGCCGCCATGTCTAGATCTTTCATCAGATGAGGTAGAGGTGGCGGCGGGGGCAGGTCCTGTGGTGGGAGTGGAGTCTGCTGATGCGATGATTTTGAGTCGCATTTATAGACCTGTTTGGTATGTGTTTTGTGCTTTTATGAATCATTTTTATGGTTAATATTGCATAATTCATCCATTTTGGTCTTTGCCATCATTTTATGTCAAATTCCCTTTATTTCATTGTTTTGAGCATTAATTATCACATTATTATTATTTGTGTGGATTTATTTGATCTTGTCTTTGCATTTCAGGAAAAACAAGTATTTGCTTCCGTCGATACCATCGACGGAAGTCGATACCATCGACAAGACCGTAGGTTGCCAGCCGAAAGGAGCAGCAAAAAGTCAATACCATCGACGCTGATGTCGATGGTATCGAGACGTCTTCAGATTGCTGGTGAAGAAGCAGTCGATAGTATCGACACAAAGTCGATACCATCGACACATGGAGGCTACAATGTCGCAAAATGACAAAACCAATGCCAAAAGGAAGTCGATACCATCGACCCGAGTCGATGGTATCGAGTCGATGGTATCGAGATGATGTCAGGCACGACAAAGGAAGGGTTTGCAGCCAGCCACTACTGTAGCGGGTCGATACCATCGACTCACGTCGATGGTATCGAAGCCGTAGGATATGAGTTTGCTTTCTAATGATCTCAATCGGACGGTTGGAGTTAATTAGCGACCTAATTAGGGACTTATACCTAAGGACGGCCACCCAGGCAAAAGGAGGATCGGATTAGCCATTACACAAGGGCCGAGGAGCGAGAAAAAGGAGAACGGAGGCCAGAAGTTCATACCAGTCGATCCGGACACTGCCGAAGACAGATTTCACCACCGAGAGGTGGGAAAGCATGTGTTCTACGCAAAGGATCGATCGGTTCTTCTCCGTTCAGGGGTTTTCCCATTCAATTCACGTTTTTCATATGATTTCCCTTATTTCTACCATGTACTTGTGTGAGATGAACATGCGGGGCTAATCCCCTACATCTTTAGGACCGGGAGTAGCCCAGGAATTCATTGTATGACAGTTTCATAATAGTAATTCATATTTTCTCTCTTAAATCCGTGGTATAGCTTCGTTTTCTCCATATATTGTTATGGTTGATCACCATAATAATAACCTAACGCCCTCAATCACTTCGACAGAAGGATTAACGGCTAAAAAGAGACGAAACCTACATTAATTGATAAATCCCTTGAACAAGGTGGTGTAAAATTAACGGTGGACACTGAGAGATCGTTCATAATGCACTTAGTTTAGGAGATAGGTTACTATGAAGGTGGAACCGACCTAAACCTAAGTAGTGAATTGTACCACGACAGCGGGCAATTATGTTTTCAGGCCACTACCCGAATAGAGAGAGAAGAGTGAGGCATTATATAAAACCTAATGCAATGAAAACCCGTGGTGAAACCGCAATCCTAAAGATACCTTTTTGAATTGATTAAATTAACTTTTAATCGATTGTTTGCTTTGTTTTATTTTTATTTTCTTTTAATTTTGACAAAAAACCCCAATTTATTATTCGGCTTCGCTGATCGCAAATAGTTAGTAGGAGTCTCCAACATTTCTGAGTATCCCTGTGTTCGACTCGGGCCTCACAAGGCCTGTACTACTCGACGCGTATACTTGCATTTTTAGCGCGTAGTAAAATACACGTCAAGTTTTTGGCGCCGTTGCCGGGGATACGGCGAATTGTTGGCACTTTGAGTGCTACGCGCGGCCACTCTAGGCCACAATTTTTTTTATTCTTCATTCAATTTCAAATATTTTTACATTGTGCTTTAATTGTTTATACTCGTCTAAGCTTAGTACTGAACTCGAATTTTCTTATTTCAGGTACTGTGTATGGTGCATACGCGTAGTACTGACTACGCAGAACGCGCACCCGAGATTCCGTTTTCGGGACCTGAGGACGAGGAGCATTCCGAGCAAGAGTACCAAGAAGAGGTAGATTCTGAATCTGAAGCAGAAGAGATGGCCGAGCCACAGACCATATGGGAGAAGATCAAAGCTTCTTCCTCATCAGCTTCAAAGGGGCCTATAAAAAAGCAGGCGATCAACATACCGACATATAAGATCGATCCAGCGTTGATTAATTTGGTGAAATCAAATGCGTTTCATGGGCTGAAGAATGAGGATCATGTTGCACACATCAGCCAGTTCGTTGAAAACTGCGACATGGTAAAAATAGAGAGGTTTCCAAAAGATGCATTGTATCTCAAGCTTTTCCCAAGTTCCTTGGCGGGAGCAGCAAGAGAGTGGCTACATAATCTAGACGATGAGTTCGTGGAGTCTTGGGACCATATGGTAGAGGTCTTCTTTGAGAGGTTTTTCCCTCCTGAGAAGACTAACGACATGATCTGGAAGATTCATAATTTCACCCAACAGGCTGGTGAAACATATTCTGAGACCTGGGAGCGATTTCAGGTTATGTTGAGGAGGTGTCCGCATCACATGCTGGACAAGGAAACGCAGGTGAAAATCTTCTATTTTTCTCTCTCCGAGCATGATAGGAGTAATCTGGATTCAGCCGAGTCGGGATTTTTTCTAAACAACACGAACACTAGATGCTGGGAAATACTCAAGAACATGGCTAGAAAGCAGTCTTGGGGAGAAAGATAGAGAGGCCCAGTTGAGCAAGCACGAGTCGCCAGTGAATCAAAGGCAATGAGAGAGCTAAATGAGAAGATGGATCTTCTCGCAAAGAAGCTACTGCAAAAGGAGGAAAATGAGTCCAAGGATGAGGCTCAAGTCAAATACATGAGACAACAGCAAGGATATAGGAACAATGACTATTCATGGAGAAAAGATAAAAAGTTCTCATGGAAGGATCCGAACAATTTTCTGCAGGATCTGGAAGCCAAGCCCGCGCTGGCTGCAGAAGACAAGAGCACGGAGTTGCTCAATCAGGTCATCAAGCAAAATCAAGAGTTAATGAATACATTCAGGCAGCAAATCAAGCAACAAGGAGAATACATGAATCAATTTGGGCAGACATTGCAGAGCCGTGGGGCTCAAATGAGGACCATAGAGACATCCATGGCACAGATGGCAGCCGAGATTGCCAATTTGAAGAAGCCGGCACATCTGGGTTTTTCGGGGAATACTAATGTTCCCGGGGGAAACCAGCAAGCCAAGGCTATCCTTCTTAGAAGCGGTAAGAAAGTGTTGAATCCAAAAACTGATGAAACAAGCACACCGCGAGATGAAGTTGAAGGTGAAACCAATGTGGAGCAGCCCACACCAGTCTCAGGACAAGTTGAAGACATAACCGTGGAGAGTACTGAAGAACAGGATGTTGAGGAGGAACCGCAAAAAAAGACGCCTTATGTGCCACCTCATCAAAGGGCACAAGCTGTTCCGGTCCCATATCCGAATAGCGTGAAGGCAAGGAAGGTAGATGCACAGTTCAAGAAGTTCTTGGACAGTTTTAGGAAGCTTTCAGTCAATATCCCGTTACTGGAAGCCATTGAGCAAATCCCTTCATACGAGAAGTTTCTAAAAGATGTCATTACCAAGAAGAGGAAAATACCAGATACTGAGGTCGTTGTGCTAAAGGAGCAAGTGAGTGCCTTCATTATGGGCACTTTTCCGCCAAAGAGACAGGATCCAGGGTGTTTCAACATTTCTTGCTATATCGGAAAGTGTAAATTTGGAGAAGCATTTTGTGATTCAGGGGCAAGCATCAACTTGATGCCCCTTTCGACATTTAAAAAGTTGGGACTGAAGGAGTCACGGCCGAGCAATATGACTATTCAATTGGCCGATAACTCTGTGGTGAAGCCTTATGGAATCTGTGAAGATGTCTTAGTAAAGGTGGATCAATTTGTCTTTCCGGCTGATTTTGTGGTTATGGAGATGCAGGATGAGCATGGCAATGAGCTGTTACTTGGACATCCTTTCCAAGCTACCGCCGACATGATCTTAGAAATGGGGAGAGGTCTCTTGACCTTGGGCATAGCAGATGACCGCTTTGAGATGGTCATGCCTTCTAGCACTGTGCCATCTAAAGCAAAAGAACAATGTAATTTGGTGAAACATATGGATCGAAATATCTCACTCTGCCTTGGAAAACCATTTCTAGACATGGCTCATGTGATGAGCAAGGTGGATAATGGAACCTTAATTGTGGATATCATGGAGCAGACTAAGGTTGTTTCTTTGTGTAAAGCTGTGGGATTTCCAAATGATGAGAATGAGGACATTCCGCCTTCTTGGGAGGATGATGCGATTGCTATTTCTGTTGTTGATGCATATCCGGAAGTACCACTGGAGGCTTGTTTGTTGAATATTACATATGATTGGATGCGGAGTAAATCACTCAAGGAGTGCGCTAAAATGCTTCAGATGCTTCCATGCTTCTATGCGAGGCACTATGAAGATTTAGGTGCACTTCCCCCACCGCTGCAATCATCTCTTATCAGCCCACTGGATTTGGAATTAAAGCCGCTGCCCCCGCATCTCAAGTATGTCTTTCTAGCTGAGAAAGACAAGTTACCGGTGATCGTTTCTGCTTATTTGAGTGCGGAAGAGGAGGACCAACTGTTGATAGTGCTGAAAAACCACCGAGGAGCTTTTGGGTGGTCCGTTACAGACATCAAGGGGATTTCCCCTACTCTATGTCAGCACAAGATTCAGCTCGAGGAGGGAGCCAAGCCAGTGATTCAGCCTCAGAGACGTCTAAATCCGAGCATGATGGAGGTTGTGAAGAAAGAGGTCATTAAACTTCTTGCTGCAGGGATTATCTATGCCATATCAGACTCGACATGGGTGAGTCCCACACAGGTAGTCCCTAAGAAGGGGGGAATTACTGTCACTCAAAATTTATTGAATCAACCTGTCACCACCCGATTGGTAACCGGGTGGCAAGTTTGTATTGACTACCGTCGTTTGAACGCTGCCACTCTTAAGGATCATTTTCCTTTACCGTTCATTGATCAAATTCTAGAGCGTCTTGCCGGGCGATCGCACTTTTGTTTTCTAGACGGGTACTCGGGGTACAACCATATCTCGATTGATCCTTTGGATCAAGAGAAATCTACATTCACTTGTCCCTATGGGACTTTTGCTTACCGTCGAATGCCGTTTGGTTTATGCAATGCACCGGCGACGTTTCAACGCTGTATGCTCGCCATATTTTCTGACATGGTAGAGCTTTGTCTTGAGGTTTTTATGGATGACTTCTCAGTTTATGGTGCATCGTTTGATGAATGTCTCTATAACCTAGACAAAGTGTTGCAGCGTTATGAGGACACACACTTGGTCCTTAAGTGGGAGAAATGTCACATGATGGTGACAGAGGGAATAGTGCTAGGACACAAGGTGTCTAGAAAAGGTCTTGAGGTGGACCCGGTGAAAATTGAGGTCATTTCCAAGTTGCCCCCACCAAATTCTGTAAAAGGGGTGAGAAGTTTTCTAGGACACGCCGGGTTCTATCGGCGATTCATAAAGGATTTTTCTAAAATTGCAAAACCTTTATCCGAGCTTTTGGAGAAAGATGTGGTTTTTGATTTCAATGATAAGTGTCTACATGCATTTGATGTTTTGAAAGAAAAACTGATTTCTGCCCCAGTTGTTCAAATGCCGGATTGGACAAAACCTTTCGAATTGATGTGCGACGCTTCAGATTTTGCGGTAGGAGCCGTATTGGGGCAACGGGTAGATAATAAGCCCGCTGTGATTTTCTATGCTTCAAAAACTCTGAATGATGCTCAATTGAATTATACAACTACTGAAAAAGAATTACTTGCCGTTGTGTTTGCTTTCGAAAAATTCTGGCAGTATTTAGTTGGATCTAAAGTAGTTGTATGGACTGACCATGCTGCAATAAAATACTTGATGGAAAAAAAAGATGCAAAGCCTAGACTCATTAGGTGGATTTTGCTCTTACAGGAATTTGACATTGAAATCAAGGATAAATCTGGGATTGAGAATGTAGTAGCTGATCATTTGTCTAGGTTAGAAAGGGTAGATGAAAAAGATTTACACATACCCATAACCGAGACGTTTCCGGATGAACAACTTTTGAAAATTAATTCTAAAGAGCCTTGGTTTGCTGAAATTGTTAATTATTTGGCTTGCGAGATCATCTCGGAAGAGTGGTCATATCAGGAAAAGAAGAGATTCTTTCATTCTTTAAGATACTATTTTTGGGATGATCCAATTCTTTTAAAGCAATGCAGGGACGATATTTTACGCAGGTGTGTGCCTGAAGTGGAGTACGAGAGTGTTCTCCATCATTGCCATGCATCACCTACGGGAGGACACCACGCCAGCTCGCGAACGGCAGCTAACGTTTTGGAAAGCGGCCTTTATTGGCCAGCTTTGTTTCGGGATGCCTACGATTTTGTGAGGCAATGTGATCCTTGTCAGCGAGCAGGTAATATCTCAAAGCGACAGGAGATGCCCCTGAATGTGTTTCAGGAAGTTGAGGTATTTGATTTGTGGGGCATAGATTTCATGTGACCCTTTGTGTCCTCGAACTCCAATTTATATATTCTGTTAGAAGTTGACTATGTGTCAAAGTGGGTGGAAGCAATCCCCACAAGGACTAATGATTCCAATGTAGTGTGCAGGTTCATGAAGGAGAATATTTTCTACAGGTTTGGGATACCCCGAATGATAATCAGTGATGGGGGTACACATTTTAGGAATCAGAAGTTCTCGACATTATTGAAGAAATATGGGGTCAAGCACAACATCGGCACCCCATATCACTGAGACCTCGGATTTGAGGCCAATCTGGCCTATGTTCTGCAGGGGCAGGCGAAACGTACAAGCAGGAGGCCCGATGAGTTACAGTATCATGCAGATGGCCAGCCGTTTTTTGGCGAGTGGCCAACCTACAAAGAGTTGGTGGCGGAGTTCATGGCGTCACTTGACATCTGCGTCGTGCCCAACGACATCGTCGCTACCGACCGTGAATGGATAAAGGGCCGGGTGTCTTTCTGGCTGTACAACTGTGACTATACCCTCACGCTTCGCCAATTCAACAGTATTTTCAATTGGATGCATTCCCCATACGACCACCGGCGGCCGGATAACCACACCAACTACGACGCTCTCTTCTCCGAGTTGGTGACAGTGCCACAAGGGAGGTCGGTGAGCTACCACAACGCTGCGGTAGCCGACTTCGAGTACCTGTTTGTTCGGGTATTGCACCGGATGTTGAGTTCCACCATCTTTGCTCGAAGTGATCTGGCACTAAGCAAATTTCAGGAGACGGATCTTTTCTTCTTATATCAGCTCCTGAAGCACCAAGAATGCAACTAGGGTGCATTCTTTCTACAATGAGTGTTGGCGGTGAAGAGGAGCACGAGAAAAGCCCCGATTCATTTTGGGGGGCTTGTCACCAAGGTAGCCCTCTACTTTGGCTTGAATCTCGATCAGCTGACTCCTCTTTCTACGAGAAGCAAGGTCAATTTGCAACATCTACACTGAGCCAATCTCGTTCTTCTCCGAGCTGGCGTGGCTTTTGCGCATTGCCACGTAAATCAAGCGTACTAGGAGTGCGCGCTGCCGGATCCCGTCTTCAACATCGTGGGTGCACATCATTTCAGATGGATGATCATAGCCATCGACTCCGATGATGAAGAAGGTGGCAATGACGGCGGCGACGACGGACAGGACGACGAGGCTGAGGAGGAAGAAGAGGCCTTTACACCTCTTCGAGCATGAGTAGCACCCCAGAAGCATCCTCAGATGCATCCGGGTGCGTCTTCATCATCTCAGCCTCCGCCGCCATCACCACAGCCCTCACAGCCTAGCGAGGATGTCTATTCCATGCAAGGCATGTACAACATGCTCCAAGATATTCAGCAGACGCAACACAGCCACACCGCTGCATACACCGGTATTCAAGATACCACCAACTGGCGTTTTGTCAACCAGCAGGCGATCTTCGAGAATGAACGCCTTCTTTTCGCAAATCAAGAGAACATCCATGATCGGCTGCATAGGATGGAGCAGCAGCAGCAGCCATTTTATGATCATTACTGGAGCCAGAATTATTTTGGGGGGTATCCATAGCCTCCTCCGATGCCCCAGTATGATCCGACTTTCCAGAGGCAATACCCATCTTGGGACCCCACGGCACCGCAGTACCCGCCTCCACCACCACAAGAATGATCGGGTATCCCTGTTCCAATCTTTGAGTTTGTTTTTGACTATGAGGCCATAGTCGAATTCAAGCTTAGGGGGGTAGTTGGAACAACTCTATCTTTTATCGTTTTCAGTTTTTAGTGTTATTGCTTTTTTTCTCTTGTTATTTGTTTTCTTGCAATTTTAGCTTTTGTAGGATCCACATGCTATCTAGTGTAATTGTGGATGTCATAAAAGTTATGTCATCTTGCTGTTAGTGCATGGGAAATTCAAGGGAAATTTGAAAATTTTTGTGTGTTTGGATAGCTTGTTTTGTTTGACCTTGGGCACACATCCTATGAAAATGATTGATTATGTCAACTTTAAAACAACATTTCCTACATGTACTCCTAATGATTCATGAAAGTGGCCGGAAATGGTTGTTTGAGCCTAACCTAACCAAATGGTAATGAGACCTTAATTGGATGTAAGAGAGAGAACCCTCTAAGCTACTATACAGGTCAGTAAGGAGGGATGCATAATATCCTTCTAAGGTTCAGTCATCTAGTCTTGTGATCGTTCCACTTCATTTTTCTATAATCCACCTAACATTGGAAGTAAAGTGCAGTTTTTATTCCTTTTTGTGTGCATAGCATTTAGATAGGACTTGCATTGGTATTTTCCATATGTTTGCATAAAAAGAAAAAAATATAGTGAAATATGCACATTACCTTTAGGTGCATGCCATGTAGTCGCATTCATGATTTTCATGCATAAAGTATATCATGTATCTCAAATTTTCCCAAATGGTGAATTAAAGTTTTCCATACCTTCTAAATAGTGCAACAATTTCTGAGTATGCAGGAAATAGCCCAATAAAATTATCTTTGAGCAATTATGGATATGTGGGCTGAAAAAAAAGCTGAAAATCTGCAATAAAAAAAGGAAAAGAAAAAGAATTTAGAAGAAAGTGAAATAAGAAGGAGAAAGGAACGTAATATCACTCGCATTTCAGGATAATTGAGTACATGATGTAGCTTGACTAGATATCCATCTCATTTTGAGGCGGATGGTTAGTGCATGCATCATTCCACCCAATTTTAGGCATTAGGGCATTTCTAATGTGCATTTGCATCATATAGGACATTTTTGTATTATGCATGTTGAAACTGTACAATACTTCCACTTTCTTCCATGAGCCACCCATTTTCATCCACCCGTTGCTCGGATTGGTAGGCCACCGTGAATTTCTCCTCACTAATGAATATCAGGAGAACTGCTTCCATGTAAATGGTAGTTAGGGCGAGCAACGTAGTATAGGCGATCACAAGATGCACCAATGCTGAATCGGCGAATTTTATTATGTTAACTGCCTTATGTGATAGTGTTCATCGGTTAGGAGGTTAATCTCTTTTATTGATGATTACTGTCGCCTTTAGGGTAATTACCGTTATGTGGTTAGAGAAGGCCGGTTTGCGAATGATCAGTGGGAGTCATATGGAATGTTGGGTTGGTTTCTTGTTTTTCAGTTGATATTTGCAATTCTATTCTAAGGATGAGTTGCTCAAGGGCGAGCAATATTCAAGCTTAGGGGAGTTTGATGCGATGATTTTGAGTCACATTTATAGACTTGTTTGATATGTGTTTTGTGCTTTTATTAGTCATTTTTATGGTTAATATTGCATAATTCATCCATTTTGGTCTTTGCCATCATTTTATGTCAAATTCCCTTTATTTCATTGTTTTGAGCATTAATTATCACATTATTATTATTTGTGTGGATTTATTTGATCTTGTCTTTGAATTTCAGGAAAAACAAGTATTTTCTTCCGTCGATACCATCGACGGAAGTCGATACCATCGACAAGACCGCAGGTTGCCAGCCGAAAGGAGCAGCAAAGAGTCGATACCATCGACGCTGATGTAGATGGTATCGAGACGTCTTCAGATTGCTGGCGAAGAAGCAGTCGATAGTACCGACACCAAGTCGATACCATCGACACATGGAGGCTACAACGTCACAAAATGACAAAACCGACGCCAAAAGGAAGTCGATACCATCGACCCGAGTCGATGGTATCGAGATGATGTCGGGCGCGACAAAGGAAGGGTTTGCAGCCAGCCGCTACTGTAGCGGGTCGATACCATTGACTCACGTCGATGGTATCGACGCCGAAGGATATGAGTTTGCTTTCTAATGATCTCAATCGGACGACTGGAGTTAATTAGCGACCTAATTAGGGACTTATACCTAAGGACGGCCACCCAGGCAAAAGGAGGATCGGATTAGCCATTGCACAAGGGACGAGGAGCGAGAAAAAGGAGAACGGAGGCCAGAAGTTCATACCAGTCGATCCAGACACTTCCAAAGATGGATTTCACCACCGAGAGGCGGGAAAGCATGTGTTCTACGCAAAGGATCGATCGGTTCTTCTCCGTTCAGGGGTTTTCCCATTCAATTCACGTTTTTCATATGATTTCCCTTATTTCTACCATGTACTTGTGTGAGATGAACATGCGGGGCTAATCCCCTACATCTTTAGGACCGGGAGTAGCCCGGGAATTCATTATATGACAGTTTCATAATAGTAATTCATATTTTCTCTCTTAAATCCGTGGTATATCTTCGTTTTCTCCATATATTGTTATGCTTGATCACCATAATAATAACCTAACGCCCTCAATCACTTCGACAGAAGGAGTAACGGCTGAAAAGAGATGAAACCTACATTAATCGATAAATCCCTTGAACAAGGTGGTGTAAAATTAATGGTGGACACTGAGAGATCATTCATAATGCACTTAGTTTAGGGGATAGGTTACTACGACGGTGGAACCGACCTAAACCTAAGTAGTGAATTGTACCACGACAGTGGGCAATTCTGTTTTCAGGCCACTACCCGAATAGAGAGAGAAGAGTGAGGCATTATATAAAACCTAATGCAATGAAAACCCGCGGTGAAACCACAATCCTAAAGATACCTTTTTGAATTGATTAAATTAACTTTTAATCGATTGTTTACTTTGTTTTATTTTTATTTTCTTTTAATTTTGACAACAAACCCCAATTTGTTATTCGGATTAGCTAATCACAAATAGTTAGTAGGAGTCTCCAACATTTCCGAGTATCCCTGTGTTCGACTCGGGCCTGACAAGGCCTGTACTACTCGACGCATATACTTGCGTTTTTAGCGCGTAGTAAAATACACGTCATCTGTGCACTATCTTCTAAGAATGGAGGTAGAGTTTCATCTTTGTTTGAGTCATAACTAGAGTTGAGTCTATCTTCTGTGTTTAGACTCACTCTATCAGGTTCTTCCTGCTCTAGGGGGAGGTTTGTAGATTGGTCAATTGCTGTTGTAGCTGATCTTATGCTGGTTTCCATGATACATTGTTGAAATTCAGCAAAAGTGACTTCTTTAGTAGCTTCCCCCAGGGATACCATGGCTGAGAAATTAAAGAACGGGTCCCCATATGACATTCTGACATTGTCATTGTTATTGGGGGACTTGGGATCTTTGGTTCCACCATCTTGGTGGCCTCTATCCTGTCCTGATTGTGCGGGGTCTGCCCCTCAGCTTGTGCCCTCCCCAACATTGCCTGGGTCATCGGGTTGATCTTCTGAGGAGGAACTATCATTATTGGAGTCAGACAAGGAGTCAGAGTCCTCATCGTCGTCTTCACTGGCATCATCATCGTCATCTTCCACCTTTTCCTTTGTCTTCATGACTGACTTCTTCTTGCACCACCGATGGATTGCTTACAACTCTTCAAGTTCCACTTGCACATGCTCATGGGTTTTGAGCAGTGCGTCATGACTGTCTTTAAGATCCGCATATCATGCTTCGGCAGAGCAGAGTCATGCAGACAGATCGATTGTTTATGTGTGAAGGTCATTGAGTTCTTTGTTGGAGTTCTCCTCCTGGCTCGGGATGAGTTGTTGAAGGTTGTTGTTGATGTCGTCCAAGCACGCACGTTGAGAAGTTTGCTACTACTGAAGCCCACAAAGGGTCTCAGGCAAAGGTTGAGTTTGCATAGAGACCCTATCGACTTGCTGGGCCAACGCTTCTTGCTGGACTTTCATCTCGAGCACCAATTCTGGCACGTTTGTAAGTGGCTCTCGATGCGGTTGACTTGTTGAGCCACTGCTTCCTACCGTTGTTGGATGCTGCGATGATGCCTGGCAAGGTGTTATTCCACTCGTCGGTCTTGGAGACCTGTGAAGCAATGTCCTGCATACAAGAAAAAATAGATGATAATATGTTAGAAGGATCAGTGAGGGGGTTTTCGAATGGCGACAAATTGCCGTCCAAATTCCTCACCGACGTTAGAAAAGGGGACCCCAGAGATGGAAAGGTGAGGTGGCTGGGGTTGGGGTAGAAGGGTGGTAGTGCCTTGCGAGAGAGAGACTATTGATGGACCCACAAATTGCGTGGTGACTGTTGATGGAGTCACTAGTGATATCGGGGTGGTGGTGGTAGATGGGGTGGTGGATGGGAATGATGGTGGCATCCCAAGTGAGAAATGAGAAAATGGAAATGATGAGGGGAAATAAATTGAAGTGAAGGTGAGATCGGGTGTTGAGGTGGAGAAAGGATTGCCCAAAGGAGAGAAGAGTGAGGTGGAGTATGCGGGTGAAGTTGTGGATGTGGATGAGGAAATTATGGTTGGCATTGTTGTGGAGAATGGTGGAAGAGTGATGGATGGTGGAATGGTGGAGGGTGGTGGTGTGGTGGCAGAGTGGTGGAGGGTGGTAGTAGTGGTTGTGGTTGAAGAGGTGAGCCCAACATCCAGATCGAAGATGCAGGTGTCTGGTGTTTCGGTGCTTTGTGGTGGCTCCACCTCTGGGTTTATCTTTGATGTGGGCATCTCTAATTGCTGTTGTTTTTGTATACACAGCTTTGAAGGTCGTGTTACTAGAATTTTCTTTGGCCTTGCTGCAGGGGCAGTGACGCTGTGCTCAGTTTGCCCTATTTTTGCCTATTTTTCTTTTGCTTTTATGGAGGCTATGCGGTTGGCGATCTCTTCTTCAGTGAAGAGAAGCTTATCTTTGTCATAGTCCGCCAGTTCTGGAAGAGGTAGCAAAGTTCTAGATGTTTTGACAGTTGGGTAGAAAATGTAGTGGAGTTTAGCATCCTTCTCCTTTATAATGTATGGGTTTTGTAAACTCTATTCATTTGTAAGGATGTCGCCCTTTATCATTGTGCATTTAGGTAGCGGTCTGTCTATCTTGAGAAATTTCAAGATTGATGTTATACGACCACCCATGTAGATTTCTTTGCCGAGGGCATAAGCTGCGTGCTTGTGAATTAGTTGTCAGCCTATGTTGACCGGCTGCCTGGTGAGAATGGACCATAGGATAAAGAGATCTGAGATAAGAACGTTCCCACTCTCTGTCCTGGGGAAAAGGGCGCCAGTAATGATTTTGTGCAGCGTTCTCACCATGCTAGAATGAATGTTGGAGGCCTTGCAAGTTTTTGCCTCGTAGGTTGGAATCCCCGTTAAGGATTTCCAGAAGTTGTGCCTGTTGAAATGGGAGTTGTCCAGGTATACATCTTTAGCCTTCTTCAGTTGATCCTGGTTGTCGATGAAGATCTCATTCAACATGTTTTTAGTTAAGACAACATTGCTTCCAAAAAGTGAGGTGACCAGCCTGCGATCACCTCCGTCTTTCCATCTATCCTTTACGTCCATGGTTTCTTTGGTAAGGTATGTGAAGAACTCAACCTAGGGCTCAACGTAAGAGGTTTCTACCACAAAACAGAGTTTTGAAAGATTCACGTTGTCTATCAAGGCAAGGACTCTATCATAAATCCCCATTTTCTTTAGTATTTTTGAGTAGACATACTTTCTTGGGCGCAACACTTTATCACCAGCTAGGAGGTTTTGGATGTATAGGTCAGCTGGTGCAGGTTATGTGGTGGTGGGAGTTGCAACCTCAGGGAAAGCGTGTCCTACCAAGATCTGTTCCCTTGCGGTAGAGGACCGAACTTGCTTTCTTGCCCTTTTCTTTAATGGTTGTCCCTTGGCGGCTTCTTCAGTCTGCCTTTTGCCTTTGGAATTTAGAACTGAGGATTCATCCTCGGAGTTTGGTGTGTACTCCGAACCTTTGTCACTGGAGGAAATCTCCTTTACTTCTTGAACAGGGTCTTCAGTTAAGCACATGTTGATTCGATCAATTTATTCAGGACTTTAATCATGTCAACTTTTGGTGGGACCTTTTCGGTCTTTTCGTAAGTGTCCATGATGTGTTGGAGCTTTGAATGATCCTCCAGTAGTTTCTCCCTTGTCCAGAAGGGAGCATTAGCAGTTCCTGTGGCTTATTTTGTAGGTGAGGCCATTCTATAATCAGAAAATTATATATCTTAGTAAAAGAAAAATGTTGAAAGAATTGCAATATTGAAAAATGAAATCGTTTTAGGGGTGAAATCATGTTTTCCAAGACTATTTTGGATCCAAATGGTTTCAAGACTGTTTGGCTCCAAACGATTCCAAGACCGTATGGCTCCAAATAGTTTCAAGACCGTTTGGCTCCAAACAGTTTTAAGACTGTATGACTCTGAATGGTTTCAAGACCGTATGGCTCTGAATGGTTTCAAGACCGTATGGCTCCAAACGGTTTCAAGACCGTATGGATCCAAACAGTTTCAAGACCGTATGGCTCCATACGGTTTTAAGACCGTATGGATCCAAATGGTTTCAGGACCGTATGGCTCCATACGGTTTCAAGACCATATGGCTCCATACGGTTGCACGACCGTTTGGGCCGAAACCGCACGAAAGTTGAAATGGCAGTGACGACTATCAGTGAAAAGATGGCGAGAATGGTGAAAACGATGACGTCAATGAATGTGTTAATGGCGGTGATAGCGGTGGCGGCAATTGGGAAGTTTGTTTGTGGTAGAAATGGCACCAGCGTCAGTGGGAAGGGTGATTTCGGTAGCAGCGTTCTACCTTGCTGCTTAGACGATGATGACGGATATGAAGGATGCGTCATGGTGGTGGTATCGTCGGGGGAGTGGATGGAGCAAGTTGAAATGAACTAGAGATGAGAGGAAGAGGATAGCGGTCGTCAGGGCAGAGAGTCGGAGTGAATAGAATAGGGTTTCGCATGTGAGCAAAATCTGAGGAAGCGAAGGAAAGAAAAAGAGAGGGGGTCAAGTGATATTTATAGAAAAAGGAGGAACAACGTTACAAATTCTCATGGGCAAATGATTTTGAGACCGTATGGAGTCCAAACAGTTTTGAGACCGTATGGAGCCCAAATGGTTTCAAGACCGTATGGAGTCTGAATGGTTTCGAGACCGTATGCAGCCCAAACAGTTTCGAGACCATATGGATCCAAACGGTTTCGAGACCGTATGGAGCCCAAATAGTTTCGAGACCGTAAGGATCCAAATAGTGTTGAGACCATTTGGAGTCCTAACGGTTTCGAGACCGTATGGATCCAAATGGTTTTGAGACCATATGGAGCCCAAATGGTTTTGATACTGTAAGGATCCAAACAGTTTTAAAACCATTAGGATGGAAAAAGCTTTTGGTTTTTATATTTTTATTTTTGTTTTGGATGTTGAGTAATTTTTTATATTTTTTGGATAAAGGTGAAGGGTCTAAGAAATTATAAAATTGTCAAAACTAAATAGAATAAAATGTGATACTCAGTTCTTGGGTTGCCTCCCAAGTAGCGCTTGGGTTTTACGTCGTTAGCTCGATGAAGTTCTGACTTGATTAGATTGATGCGACAGGATCATGAATCTCGATGGTTTGTCTTGGAATTTTGTTAGCTGGGGTATAATATTTCTTCAATCTGTGGCCATTAACAGTTCTCTCCCCTCCATTGTCGTCAATAATGATGATTTCTCTTGTTGGGTAGATGTTCTTGATGGTGAATGGCCCAGACCACTTTGTGCGAAGTTTCTTGGGGAATATCTTAAGTCTAGAGTTGAAAAGAAGGATATCTCTGACGGTGATATCTTTCCTTTTGAGATGTCCATTGTGCCACATATTATTTTGTTCTTTGTAGATCCTGACACTTTAGTAGGCGGTCATTCATAGTTCCTCAAGTTCTTGTAATTGTAGTTGTCTATACTCGCCAGTGCTTTTGAAATCGAAATTCAATTGTTTGATGGCCCACCAAGCTTTGTGTTCTAGTTCAACTAGAAGATGACATGACTTCCCATATACCAAATGAAATGGGGTCATTCCTATTGGTGTTTTGTAAGAAGTGCGGTATGCCCAAAGGGCATCAGGGAGCTTAGTGGACCAATCTGTGTGATGTCTGTTGACCGTTTTTTCCAAAATGGCTTTTAGGTGTCTATTTGAAGCTTCGACTTGGCCAGTTGTGTGTGGATGGTAAGGTGTGGCGACCTTATGGTTAACTCCATATTTTATTAGGAGGGCTTCGAAACTTCATTCTAAGAAATGAGATCCTCCATCTGATATGATTGTTCGAAACTTCGACATACCAAGGAAATCTGGTAGTAACTTTCATAAGCTGGTCGTCGGGTAGGGAGTCTCGAATAGGTATATTGTCATCCTCCTGAGATTCGATACAACTTAGATGATCAACAACGACGTTTTCCACCCCACTTTTGTCCTATATTTCTAAGTCAAATTCTTGAAGCATCAATACCCAGCGGATGAGTCTAGGTTTTGCATCTTGTTTCTGAATTAGGTATTTGATGGCTAAGTGGTCCGTGTATACTATGACTTTCGATCCAAATAGATAGGAATTCAATTTCTCAAAGGCATAGATTACTGCTAAGAATTCCTTTTCAGTAGTAGTATAATTCTTCTGCACCTCATCTAGTGTCTTTGATGCATAGTATATCACATAGGGCTTTTTATCTATTCTCTACCCCAGCACTGCTCCTATAGCATAGTCGCTGGCATCACACATTATCTCAAATGGTTGTGACCAATTGGGTGCTCTCAAAATAGGTGCAGAGATTAGAGCATTCTTTAATGTCGTGAAGCTATGTAGGCATTCATGGTCAAAATTGAAATCAACATCCTTGGTAAATAAGTAGGTCATGGGTTTTGCTATTTTTGAGAAGTCTTTAATAAATCTTTGATAGAATCCAACATGGCCCAGAAATGCTCGCACTCCCCTTATGTCCTTAGGCAGTGACAGCTTTGAGATGAAATCAATCTTTTCTTTGTCTACTTCAATTCCTCTTTCACTTACTCAATGTCCGAGGACAACACCTTCAGTTACCATAAAGTGGCACTTTTCCCAATTCAGGATGATGTTTGTTTCCTCACATCTTTGTAAAACTTTCCTGAGGTTGAGTAGACAATTGTCAAAAGAGTCTCTGTAAACTAAAAAGTCTTCCATAAATACTTCTATTATGGACTCAGTTAATCCCGCAAAAATTGCTGACATACACCTTTGGAAGGTTGCGGGTGCGTTACACAGCCCAAAAGACATCCTTCTAAAAGTGTAGGTTCCAAAGGGACAAGTAAAGGTTGTTTTTTCTTAGTCTTCTGGGTGTATTGGAATTTTATAGAACCCATAATAACCATTGAGGTAGCAGAAGAACTTTTGGTGGACCAATCGTTCAAGGACTTCATCAAGGAAAGGTAGAGGGAAGTGGTCTTTTCTTGTAGCTTTGTTTAGTTTTCTATAATCAATACAAATCCTCTATCATGTGACAGTCCTTGTGGGTACTAGCTCATTTTTATCATTCAGAACGACAGTAGTCCCCCCTTTTTGGGAACCACTTGGACCGGACTAACCCACTGAGAATCAGAAATGGGATATATGATACCAGCTTTTAGGAGTTTAAGGACTTCGAGGCAAACCACTTCTTTGAGGTTTGGGTTTAGTTTCCTCTGGTGTTCCCTCGATGGTTTGAACTCCTCTACCATAGGTAGTCTGTGCATGCACAAGGCTGGATTTATTCCCGTTAGGTCAATCATTTTATATCTGATAGCTTTCTTGTGTTTCCTTAGCTCAGCGAGGAGTCTTTCTTCTTGATCATCTATTAAAGTAGAGTTGACTATGACTGGGCACAATTTTTCTTCATACAGGAAGACATGTTTGAGCCCTATTGGTAAGGCTTTCATTTCAGGGGCCTTGAGTACTTCTGTAGTTTCCAAAGTAGTGACAGATTTCAATTCCTCAAAAGTGGCTGTCGGAGCTTCTTTGGCTTGGTCTAAGTATCGTAGACATTGTTGTACTAGTTCGCTGGCTGAAAATTCAACTTTTAAGTTTGTCAAGACATTCTCCAAATCATCATATGGTTCAGCTGTAATTGAGACATTTTTTCTATTGCCTCGAGAAGGAAAACTTCTTCCTGGATACTGGGACCTTTTAGGCTGTTAAGGACTCTGAATTGGATGGCTTCTTTTCCTAGTCTTAAGATAAGTGTGCATGCTGCAACATTGATAAGTGCTCTTGTGGTAGCAAGGAAAGGCCTGCTGAATATTATTGGATATCTTAGATCATCCTTTATATCCATAATAACAAAGTCGCAAGGGACATAAGAGTCCTTCCCTATCCTGACTGGGATGTCTTCAATGATCCCCAACGGTGCAGTGATAGTAGAATCAGCCAGCTGAATTGTCATTGATGTTGGTAATAACTCGGTAAAACCCAACCTTTTGCACATTGAGTAGGGCATAATAGATATACTACCTCGTAGATCAGCTAATCCTTTTTTTTTCTAGAGGTGTTCCTGATGGAACATTGGATACCAAAGGATCTAGGATCTTTTTGTTTCCTTGGCATTTTGTTGAGAATAATATCAGAAGTTGTCTGAGCCTGTTTAACAGTCTCTTATTCTCCAATCATATATTTCTTTGATAGTAAGGTCTTCTAGTATTTTGACCAAGCTGGGAGTTTAGAAAGAGCATCGAGGAACGGAATATCGACATATATCTTCTTTATAGCTTCCTTGAATTTTTGTAATCTAGTGTCTAGCTTAGTTTCCCTCAATCTACCTGGGTAGGGTATCCTAGGCTTATACGGCGGGACTTCTGGTTCTTTGGTAACTTGCTCTTTTTCCTTTTCCTTCCCAGCCTCTACAAATGTTTTAGTTTCTTGATTTATGCTAGCAATTGGGTTGACTTCAGTTATATCTTCATCTTCTTGAATGATTTTCATGGCTTCAGTAAGGACACGACCTGACCTTGTGGTGATGGCTTTCAATTTCTCTTGTCTGGATTGATCGTTTCTTGGGTTTATCTCTGGTTGACCAGCAAAAGTGCCTACCGGAGGTTTTAGTTGAGCTGTGATCTGTGCTAACTGAGTTTCAACAACTTTTTGCTGGGCTTGCTGGTTGGCAAGCATGGTTTGTTGCGATTGCAGCATTTGTCTTATCAATGAGAGTTCATGTGTCGATGGAGATGGATTATTCTTTTGTGGATGTTGTTGATACTTTTTTGGTTGCTGCTGCTGAGGCACGGTGGATAGTTGGGGTTGTTGAACTTGTGGTTGTTGCAGCTGGGGTTGCTGTAATTGTGGGTGCAACGGCAGATGAGTATATTGATAATATGCAGAAGAGTTTCTTAGTTGTGTGAATCCTTGAAATCCTCCTTTAAAGTTTCCCTCGTTTCGATTATAATTGTTCTGGAAACCTGGTGGTGATCTATTAAAACCTCCTCCTTGGTTCTGGTGCTGTGGGTTGGCAGTCCCCGTAGGATTCCCATATTGAAACCCGAGATAGTTTCTTGGTTGACTTGGGTTATAATAAACTTGTTCTGGTACAATGTGGATGGAATTTACTTGTTCTGGTGACAGATCCTCATGATGTTCGATGACCAGTTCATACTGTGGTTGTGGTGTCTGCATGTCCATCATCACATTATATAGGAGACCACATGATAATGCAGGGTGATCGGATGCATGACATGCTTTGCAAGTCACGGTAGCTACCTTGACCTGTTAGGGGCTCTTCTTTTCTCCAAGTGTCGTTTCAAGAACTTATTGCTTGTGAGAAATAGTTTTTAGGGCTTCGACGATGGCTTTCATTTCCATTAATTCTTCAGCCTTACAAACTTTTAGAATTCCCCCGGTGGATGACCTTCTCCAATTAGATTGGTTCTCGGCCCCAAGCGTAACAATCCTCCAGAAATCTTTGTAATTATTTTGCATGAAATCCCCCCAGATGAGGAATCCAAAAATTTCTTAATATCATCACTTACTCCTCTATATAATGTCTCTATCAACTGGTTTTCAGAGATTTTGTTGTGCAGGCATTTCCTCAAAAGTTCCTTAAATCTCTCCCATGATACTTCCAGTGATTCCCCAGGGAGTTGAGAGAAGTGATTAATTTGTCCCCTAATCTCATAAGTCAAGGAAGGCGGAAAGAACTTTTCTAGAAAATTTTCTTCCAAAGGAGCCCAGGTGGTGATTGACTCCCCATCTAGTGCGTTATACCAGCTCAATGTTGTTTCTGAAAAAGTCATGTGAAACAGGTGTAGCATGATTGCATCAAAAGGAACTCCGACATGTGATACTAGTCGACAAAGAGACTTGAATCGCTTTAGGTGATCCATGCAGTCATCCCCAACACCTCCAGAAAATGAAATACCTTGCATAATCTGGATCTCTTGCATGCAGATCTCAAAGTTGGGAACATTGATGAGTGGGGGTCTAACTGGGTGATTATCTTTGAAGTTCTTAGGAATGACATAATCCTGAAGTTGCTTGTTTCGCAACACCATCTGAGCAGCGGATGTGGTTGCTTCATTCTCATCTTGAATGCGGGCCTGTTCTTCAGCTCAGACCTCAGCTTTAATCGGAGCACGCGTGTCAGCAATAAGTTATGCTCTTTGAGCTGCTAAGGCCGCATTGACTCTTTCCATAACCAGAGTGGCTTGGCGTTGTTCGTCAGTCATTTGTCTGGCTCGTTGGCGGTTGAGTCGGATGCGTCAGTGGAAGCTTCGTTCTACCTCAGAGTCGTACTCTGGTTCAGGGGAAAATCCGATGTTATGCAAAGGTTGCATACACATGTTCTACCTGAGTAGAAGAAGAAACACAGTTTAGATAATGTGGAGAAATGATGAAATCAAGATGATATGAATTATGGTTAAAGAAAAGTGTAAAATCCTAATCAACTAGAAAGGTAACAAGTAAAAATTAAAACGTTCTATTGTCCCCGACTACGACGCCAATTTTTGATGGAGCCTCCACTTACGTGGACTTGCATGCACCACTAAAAATCCTAGAGATAGTTAATCTCTAAGTTTATCCTTGCATATGCTATAATAAGATCTCCACTCATGTATGCTAAGATCTTCTTGGTCTTGGCTTCAATGATAGGTTCATCTCTATTCTTAAGCAATGTGTGGAAACCTCATCATTTTCTCTACTGTTGAATGGTTCCTCAGTGGGGTTTTTCAAAAGCTCTAATGGTCTTCGTCAAGGTGACCGTTTGTCACCTTTACTCTTTGCTCTGGCTATGGAAGGATTCAGTAGATGCATTGAGGTTGCTTATGACAACAAGCTTATTCGCAGCTATCCTATCAACAGGACCAAAGCTCTCAGCCACCTTCTGTTTGCAGACGATGTTCTAATTTTTTCTGAAGGTCGTATGCGTAGCCTTGTCAATCTCAAGAAAATTCTGCATGAGTTTGGTGATACATCTGGTATGAAATGTAATCCAAATAAAACCCATATTTTTCTATCTTCTTCATGTCGCAACAAAGATTCCTTGATCAATTGTCTGGGTATGCAGCAAGGCACATGGCCATCTAAGTATCTGGGATGCCCTATGGCAGGTGGTAATCTTAGAAGGCGTCACTATCATGAATGTTTGGACAAATTGATAGATATGATACAAAGATGGCCGGGTTCTAAAATCTCTATGGCTGGTCGCATAGTCCTTATCAAACATTGTGCTATGGGTTTGATTATCTATTGGCTTCGTATGGGTGATATTCCTCTTGCTGTGTTACGTAGGATGGAATTACTTCTCTCGGATTTCCTTTGGGGCAGCTCCACACATCCTTCTTGTTGGGCTCGCTTGGCATACCCTCTTTCTGAAGGTGGCCTTGGATTCAAAAGACTTGATGAGCTTGCTGATTTCTACACTTTGCAACACATCAAAAGATTCACTCAAACGCAAAGCATATGGAGCATATGGATGACTAGCAGATATGACAATTCTTTGACTGTGCCTTCTAGTTGTGGCTCTACTTGTCACAAGCGCACGGTGGCCCTTTGTCCGTCTTTCTCCTTGTGGGCGGACAATGATCTCTGGAACAATTGCAGACAACGGCGACCTTCTGATAAAATCTTTGATAATCTTTGGTCTTCCAGGCACTATCCTAGGTGGAGCCTTTACTTGCTTTAGAGCTCTTAACAACATTCTTCCTACTTGGGAAAAAATCTGCTCTTGGTCAGGAGCCCCCGTCCCTGCATGTTTATTGTGTGGTTTACACAGTGATTCGACATCTCATTTGTTTGATGTCTGCAAATACTGGAGATATATCTGGGGTCGAGCACAACTTAAACTTAACATTAGAACTTCTTATTCTCTTCATGAATGTCTTGCTGAGCTCGGCAGGAGATCCAAGCATGCTAGAATCATTGAGCTTTGGGCTATCACCGGTGCAGTTCACCTTATTTGGACTGAACGCAACAAGAGACTACATAATGGAGGCTCCTCGGACTTCGTTATCATATTCAATCATCTTGCTTTGGAAATCAAGAGAATGTACTTTTCATTTAAACCAATGATTGATGTACCTCCTATAATTGCTAGGAATTGGGATTTGTTGTAACCATTTCCTAGGAACTTGTAGCCACATGTTAGGGTGTGGCTTGTAATTTTGTCCCTCGCGGGGGTTTTGGAATATACTTAACCAAATTTTCCAAAAAAAAAAGATACGTGGAAGTCTTATCGTAGTATAGTTAAGGGTCGAATCCATATGACAATAAGAGTTTAACAAGATGGAAAACGTAATAATCCTACTTATACACTTAAAAGTTGATATTTAGATCAAAGAGTTGATTTGATGGTTAATCTATTGTGCGGAGAAAGAAAATAACAAGAAAGTAAACTTAAGGTTGTAAATAATATTTAGAAACTACTAGGATGTGATCGGGTTTCACCACCACTATGCATGGATCAAAACATACATCGCAATAACATGGCTTCCAAAGAAACGGGTCTAAACAATTAGTATCTTTGTAGACCTAGCTTCCTTTCGGATAACTAACTCTGAGAAACGTGGGGGTATTACAATGCCAGCCATTCCCAAATGAATGGTCACTTACTTTGCATTACTCCCTCCATAAAGTGTGTTCCTCGACCCATCAAAGTTGTACTTTCATACGTCAACTGATTCCATTTCATAGTATGGAAGTACAATGATGGGGGTGAGTTTACTCCACTTCATGAAAGACATTCCTAGATACTGAAACAGATGTATGGTGACTACATACATCAAGAACTAACATGCAATCGGTAATCAAATCTAAAAGCACAAACATAGACAATTCATACTAATAGATAAAGATAACACAAGTTGGTGATCAAGCAATAAATATTCATTAAGTGATTGATGTTAAACTGAAATGATGGTATTTTTCTATTATAAATTCATGAATTACAATGCATGAGATGAAAACATGGGTAAAAGGGCTACTCCCCGCACCCTAGTGTATGAGACTACTCGCTCATGGCAAGAACAAAGAAGGAGGTAGGAAGAGAGAGAGAGAAGGCATCATCTCCACGTAGGAGGGAGGAAGGTTGACCCCTTAGAGGAGAGAGAAACTATCTTCATGCCTTGTGGTTGTCTTGATGAAGAATCCTCCACTTCCCACCTTATTATGTTGATGAGAGAGGATATAGCTTGGAGATGGAGTATGGATCTTGAACCGGTAGCCTTTGAGCGAAGGATGAAGGTGGAACATCTCTGGAGTGATTGGGGCGGCCTATGGGCGTCCAAGAAGTTGATGCCAAATGAGGACTCCTTAGGTCCTATTTATAGGCTTCCAAGGAATCCCAAATGGTCTTGGGATCATTTGGGTCTTTAACGGTTTGGGGACCATTTGGCATCAAACAGTCTCGGGATTGTTTGGGATCATACAGTCTTGGGACTGTTTTCCTTCATTCGGTTTTCAAACTGTTTGCCTTTATTCGGTCTTGGGACCGTTTGAATTCATTCAGTCTTGGGACCATTTGGAATTCATTCGGTCTCCAGACCGTTTGCCTTTATTCGGTCTAGTGACCGTTTGAGTTCATTTGGTTTTGGGACCATTTGGACTTCATTCGGTCTCGGGACCGTTTGAGTTCATTCGGTCTTGGGACTGTTTGGACTTCATTCGGGCTTCAAACTGTTTGTCTTTATTTGGTCTCAGGACCATTTGAGTTCATTCGGTCTTGGGACCATTTGGACTTCATTCGGTCTCCAGACCGTTTGCCTTTATACGGTCTCGGGACCGTTTGGACTTCATTCGGTCTCTAGACCGTTTGCCTTTTATTTGGTCTCAGGACCGTTTGGGTTCATTCAGTCTTGGGACCACTTGAACTTCATACGGTCTCTAGACCATTTGCCCCTTTTGCAATTTTTTTGGGTTTTTTCTGTAAGAAGAAGGAGATAAATGTTAGTTTAATGGTGAATTCATAATAACACAGAAAGTTAAGGATTATATCTATTTTATCTAAGAAAGAGTATGGAAAATTAAGAAAAACTAGTAAGATAACATCACAAAAATGGGAGGTTATCATGTTTCTTTGCACAGTAGCCCACACCCTAAAAGAGTAGATTTCCCGCGATGGTTAACACCAAGAAATGGTGTAAACGACATCTCATACCTATTTGTGAGGTATGTTGTATCGAAGGTAACAACATCACCAAAATATCTGTACGCCTTTCGAGATCTTACGTCAGCCTAAAACACATTTCTGAGAATGCCTTCATCCTTCAAGTCTAACATGTAGAGGAACTTTGGATCACTCTTTTGCATCCGTACAAAATATGATTGTATCGCAATTGCATCGCCTTTGCCTAGACGTAGATTTTGAGAATTGAGGAGATGGTTGTTAAGGTCCTTCTGAGTGAATTTAAGACAATCGTAACCTCCAACTTTAGTTACTAAAGAAGTCATAGTTTTGGCTGCACCGATACCAGATGCATCATTTAGATCAATGCGCCATTGTATGGGAAACGACATTTTCCTCCAGGATGGTAATAATTGCATCATATCTTGCTGCATCATCGGGTGATTGTGACTGATTTGTACGTGGGAGATCTAATATTCTTCTGAGAAAGTTCATTTCAACTTAACATGGCTGGGGCGTGCTGTTTGTGCAGTCAATTTGTATCTGTATTGTGTATCCTTACATTTGTTTGGTGGCCTTCCTCCCTTGACACAGGTGAGTGTGACCCATGCATCTAATTTATCATTTCGTTCCTTGGAAGAATGGGTTGTTTTGATACCAAACCCAACTGCATCTACATATAGCTCGTAGAATTGTCTTCCATGGTCGGGTGGACTGAATATAGTCCCAACCAGAGGCACTCCAACTTCTGATGGGGTAATGGGAACATGTAGAGACGATGGTGCTCTTGGTTTTGAGTAAGCCGTTGTTGAATGGCCACTAGCTAATTCTGATAACAAGTCATCCTAACATTCATCCATAATAGGGCGAGCTGGTTCTGGTACAAATACATCATCGTCGACATCAATAACAACAGTACAATGAGAATAGTTCTTATGGGGAACTTCATTCAGATCAACGTTAATTACTTTGAATGCCTAAGTGAAATATTAAAATATAACTGAAATATAAGACGAACTAGCAAAGGGTAATGTGATTGTTTTGACTATGCAAATGTATAATCAGGATGAATTGCCAATCAAATTTTAACATATGAATACATATCAGGATGAATATCAAAAGTATAAATAGGATTATTGGATTGGTTGACTTGGTTGATGGAATAGCAAATCAAATTTTAACATGTGAATACATATCATGCTAATTAATCGGGACTGTCGCAGTTTTACTATGTGAGAATGCACAGTCTGTAGATTTGCTGCTGTTACATTATGATACATTTGTTTCTAGTCATTAATTGCTACAGTATGTTGCACCACATGTGTTTTGTTTTATAGTATGTTACAACAGTTGTGTTTTGTTTCACAAACACAGGTGTAGTCTGTTGCAACATAATGTTGAGGTTGTGCTACAATGCACCACTTCCTAAAACCAATCTTGGAGAGCAAATGTCAGGGATAGTATAACAAATCGTATGTATAGTTGTTATATAGGAAATTTATTACTATAAGAACAACAAATGTTGTTAGGAAAACCACTATAGCAAATGGTTAAAGGGGTAGTTAGTACTAAGAGAACAAATTATTTTCGTTGGATAACAAACTGAGTGAAGAGTTGCTATCGAAAGAGTTTGTTATCATGTGGTTGTTAGCAAAATAACTATATCAACCGGTAAAATGGGATTTTAGTACTAAGAAAACAAACAAATCTGATAGCAGAAATGAGTGCAACAAATGATTGACATCTTATATAACAGACTGAGTGGAGAGTTGTTATCAAAAGAGTTTGTTATCTAGTGGTTTGGTATGTTGGATAAAAATTTGATTTTTATGTTTGATGACCAAAGGGATTACCATTGGGGTTTTCCTTCCTTCACATTGTGTTGGTAACAAATAAAATTTGTATACATTTGTTGGATAACATCTTGATAAATATGTGAGATTACCAATGAAATATGTTACCAGATAGATCGTAGTTTGATGTGGTTATGTTCCTATTTTGTTTACATGTTAATGAAGGTTTTAGAGTGTTTTAATTTTATGTTGCTTACAACTCATACCTGTGTCTATACGTGGCTTGGTTTGCTGTGTGTTATTGAGCTTGGTTAGTGGGAGAATAAAACATGCTCATTACTAAATGATACATGTACAAGAGGGGATAGATCACACTACTAAACAATACATGTACTATGCTCAAAATCAAATTAGGGTTACTTGCCTGGCGATAAATATGTTGTGAACCAACCTTTTTTTTGTTGTAATCTCCGACCGGTCTATAGTTTTTTCCGCCAAATCCTATTTCTCCGCCGACTGAGCTGCTTGTTGCGTCCATGTTGCCGTAGCATCTCTGGTTCCACCGTGCTTCTCAGTCGCCACATCGCAGGATTCCTCCATTGCTGCCGTAGGTGGTACTCTTCCCGGTGATGTCGTCATCATGTGACTGCTCAGTCTCTCTTTCCACTGATCACTGGGGAGAGCCGGGTCCTTCATCTCCAGGGAAATGGAACTGGAGAACCATCGTCTCCTAGTGCACGAAAGAGCGGGATAAGGAAAGGGGCAAGTGGGCAGGTTTCGGGGAAGGAAGAGCAGGACAATGGGCAGCGGCAAGTCCCAGAAAAGGCAACGCTTGCGGAAGACTTTTCGGGTTGTCTCCAGGGTAAAAAACAAACCGAGCCTCGATTCTAGGCTATATCATTTTCCTTTTTTTAATGTCCTCTCCATCCGGTCCCAGCAGCGGCCATAGCTGGCCCACTGGCCCCCGCATTGATGCAGTCGGCATAAAGAGTACCATCCGGCCAGTGAGCCAAGCTATGGATGCTCCATCGGTACGTCTGCATTACATGGGCTGGCGTGTGCGGCCTGACCAATGACCACAAGAGGCGGAGGTGGGGGAGGACGGAGACTGAGCAGAGGGGTTTGAGACTCTGTAGCGGTCAGGCCAGCTTTCGTAGTCTTTGCCAACGCGTCTGTACGTTGTGTCACTGCCACGTCGGTTGTTGTTGCATAGGCTCCGCAAGGATCAAACCGTGGGTTGATGGATGGGGACAACTGACATCGAACTGCCGACTATATATACTAATCGAAAATGTTCCTGTGACGCGCACTGGGGGCTAACTCACATTTTCACGCACGCGTGGGAGAAGTTTACCCAGCGAAAACCACTGGGGACCCTGTTTTGAGCGGTTTGGACTCTGAGTGCCTCGGGACCATGCACGGGTAGTGGGCAGTAGGCTTGCGCCAGTAAATGTGTGGAGCAGTGGTCAGATTTAAGGGGAAACGAAGGGGCCGCCGGGTGTGCTGCTGAAAGAAAATGGATTAACCAATAGATATCAAGCCATTTTGGTGCAAATGGCCTTTCATTGCCTTCCATTCCACATTAATGCACCGAGTTGACACATTTAAGAGGGAAAGTGTGATTGATGCTGCATTATTTGACACATTTAAGAGGGAAATTCTGATTGCTGCTGCATTGATTGACACATTTAAGAGGGAAAACAGAATGTTGGACACCATTAAGAGGGAAAATAGAATGTTGGACACCATTAAATCATCCCTCCCCCCACCTAAATGTTCTTCTTCCTCATTAAACTCTTTCTGTCGTTCGTCGTTCTTCCTCACCACCTACTTATTCTTTTGCATTTGTTACTTCATTTATTCTTGGTGGAAGAAATGAAGTTCGATATAGGTAACTTGATTTATTACTTTTGTAAAAATATATCTTTTTGCAGCATGTATAAACTCTTTATCATCTCATACATCATTTAAATTGAATTTGTGAGTAGATGTAGAACTTGGAAGTGATTATAAAGAAAATTATTCTTCCGAGGAAACCAATGACACCAGTGATGGAGAATCTGAAGAATATTTGCAAGAGGAAGATGTAGCTCTAGAAGAATTTGGTGATGAATCTGAAGAATATTTACAAGAGAAAGATGTAGTTGAAGAAGAACAGGAAGTACACCAAGAATATCATGTTGTAGAATTTGATCTTAACGTACCCCATGCACATGAGGAAGAAGAATTCTCTACTGATCAAGGCTAGTTATGAAGAACTGATTAGCGGAATTCTGTAATGGTCATTGGCATTTAATACGCGCACTCTTTAATGCTAATTAGTGATGAATACTATATTAATGAAAGGCAATGAAAGGCATTTAATTGCCTTACATTTCAATTGCACCCATATAAGTCGTATTGCACCTATATTTGTTTCATTGCGCCTATATAATTTCAATTGCTCCCAGATATCTTTATTTGCGCCCATATAAGTCTATTGCGCCCATATATGTTTCACTGTGCCCATAAAATTTCAATTGCGGTCATATGTCTTTCATTGCGCCCATTTAATTTCAATTACGCCCATATATACTTCATTGCACCCTTGTAATATCAATTGCGCCCATATAAGTCCTAGTGCGCCTATATTTGTTTCATTGCGCCTATATAATTTCAATTGTGCCCAAATATCTTTATTTGCGCCCATAGAAGTCTACTACGCCCATATATGTTTTACTGTACTCATTTAATTTCAATTGCGGTCATATGTCTTTCATTGCGCCCATATATATTTCATTGTTCCCTTGTAATATCAATTGCGCCCATATAAGTCCTAGTGCACCTATATTTGTTTCATTGTGCCTATATAATTTCAATTGTGCCCAGATATCTTTATTTGCGCCCATAGAAGTCTACTGCGCCCATATATTTTTTACTACGCTCATTTAATTTCAATTCCGCCCATATAGAAGTCTAATGTGCCCATATTTCTTTCATTGCACCCATTTAATTTCAATTACACCCATATATGTTTCACTGCACCCATAAAATTTCAAATGCGGTCATATATCTTAAGCGGGCGCAATACTACATTAAGTGGGCACAATACTACACTAAGTGGGCGCAATAATACACTAAGTGGGCGCAATAATAGACTAAGTGGGCGCAATACTGCACCAAGTGGGCGCAATACTACATTAAGTGGGCGCAATACTAGACTAAGTGGGTGCAATACTACACTAAGTGGGCGCAATACTACACTAAGTGGGTGCAATACTACACTAAGTGGGTGCAATACTACACGAAGTGGAGGATTACCAACTAATGTTGTTCTTTCTCTTATGTTGTAGATCCCAGTATTCCTACTGTTGGAATGGTTTTTGCTAGTCTTGGTAAAGTGAAAGATTTTTATAAAAATTTTGGTATTTCCCGTGGCTTTGGTGTTAGGGTTCGTAGTTATGGTAAGAACATAAAGGGCGAAATATCTAGGGTAAAGATGGTTTGTATAAAACAAGGGGAAACTATACAGAGTACCGATAGTATGGCTCAGAGGTGTAGTGCTAGAGTGAACTGCCCTGCTCACATTGTTATCCATCTGAAGAATGGGGTATATATGATTGACCACTATAATGATGATCACAACCATGTTATGCTTGGAGTAGATCATGTGCAATTTTTACCGTCCATGAGGACCGTCTCTTTGATGCAACAGAGAAGGCTTATAATTAATGACCATGCCGGTATATCAACATCTCAGACAATGGTTGCACTTGTTGTTGAAGCTGGTGGAGTAACCAAGCTAACATTTACAGAGAGGGACGCAAGGAATCTGTTAACACGGACTAGGAGAATAATGCTTGGAAAAGGTGACGCCAAAGAAATGCAGGAGTATTTCACAAAGATGCAGTGCACCCATCATAAGTTCTTCTACATGATGGATTTGGATGACTGTGGTGTTTTAAAGAATGTTTTCTGGGCTGATTCTAGAGCAAGATCTGCCTACAAGTACTTTGGGGATGTTGTATCGTTTGATAGTACATATCTCACCAACAAATACAAGATGCCATTTGCTCCTTTTGTGGGTGTCAACAATCATGGTCAAACAATTTTTCTTGGTTGTGGACTTTTATGCGAAGAGACAACGCAAAATTATGTATGGATATTCAAAACTTGGTTGTCATGCATGGGAGGTAATGAAAACTTGTTCCAATTTGGTTATACATCACTCAAAACTTGTTCATTTCTGATTGTGTATATAAACACTTAAATTTTCAAGTGTCCATCCTAAAGGCATCATAACAGACCAAGCTCAATCCATTATCAATGCTATTGCCGAAGTGTTTCCTACTACCAAGCATAGATTGTGTTTGTGTCACATAATGAAGAAGCTACCGCAGAAGTTTGAAAATTCTGAAGGAGCACGTAAGGCTATCAAAGGAGTCATATATGACTCGATAACTACAATTGATTTCGAAAATCAGTGGACTGAATTGGTAAACTTGCACAATTTACAACAAAATAGATGGGTCCAACGGATGTACCCTATCCGGAAGATGTGGGTGCCATGCTATGTGAAAACATCATTTTGGGATGGAATGTCTACAACACAAAGAAGTGAATCCATCAATGCAAATTTCAAAGGTTATTTTAGAGAAAGAATGACGCTGAAAGAATTTATTGAACAATTTGAACTTGCTGTAAGTGTGAAGTTCAAGAAGGAATCCGAAGCAGACTACGAATGCATTCACAAAAATCCTGTACTGAGGACTACTTTTGAAATGGAACGTCAACTTGGTGAATGGTACTCATTGGACATTTTCAAGAAATTTCAAACAGAGCTTCAGGGCCTCATGTACTACAACACGGTTCATAGAATGACAAACGGAGAACTGTATTTCCTTGAGGTTTTCGAGAGGAAGAGGATACAATTTGATTCTAACATCTTTGTGCCACGAATGAATTCATTTCAATTGGTATATAGCACATCAAATCTCAGAGCTATTTGTCATTGTTTAATGTTTGAATCATTGGGCATTATATGTAGACACATGTTTGCTGTGTATATGTTCCTTGGTATTGTCAAGTTGAATGAGGAATACCACTTGATTGACAGATGGAGGAAGGATGTCAAACGAATTGTAAGCAAACCAGACACTATACAACGTGTTGAATATACTAACTCTGAGGATAGGTATGGTGCCGTCATACAAAACATCCAATCATTGGGCGAGGCAGCTGCAATGTCTCAGGAAAAATTTGATTTAATTATGAAAGGATTGGAGAAAACAAAAAGGGACGTTGGGGTATCAGATAGTGTAAGCCACAATTTCTTCTATATATAAATAACTCAGTTTTAGGCCTGATCAAGTTTAACAATTTTATTAATGTTGTTGTAACATTTGCATTATAGGTTTGGGAATTTGTTGCTGTTCAAGGAATTCAAAACCCAAATATGGCGGGTCAAGTCGGTCGACCGTGTAAAAAGAGGTACAAGTCATTTGATGAGAGAATGTCGAAAGCTAAGAAGCGTCAAAACTAGTAGTGTTTACGATGCAAACCACTATGTGAAGTCTACGTCTTTTGCATTTTAACTTATTTTTTGTAAGTGTCTAATGAAGTGGGCACAGTGAAAATAATGTTCAGTGTATTTTGGGTGAAGTGTAACTAACCGTTGTAAATTTTATGCATGTTTAATGAATATCTTCATGACAAAATATAGTATTTTGGTTAATGTTGTGTATATTAAGGGCCCCATGAAGTGGACATTGACGCATGTAGTAGGCGCAATATCGCAGAAAGTGGGCGCAATAGCTCAGAAAGTGGGTGCAATAGCTCAGAAAGTGGGTGTAGTAGCTCAGAAAGTGGGCGCAATAGCTCGGAAAGTGGGCACAATAGCTCAGAAAGTGGGCGCATTAGCACAAAAAGTGGGCACATTAGCGTAGAAAGTGGGCGCAATAGCTCAGAAAGTGGGAGCAATAGCTCAGAAAGTGGGCGCAATAGCTCAGAAAGTGGGCGCAATAGCTCAAAAAGTGGGCGCAAGAGCTCAGAAAGTGGGCACAATAGCTCAGAAAGTGGGCGCATTAGCGTAGAAAGTGGGCGCAATAGCTCATAAAGTGGGCACAATAGCTCAAAACGTGGGCACAATAGCTCAGAAAGTGGGCGCAATAGCTCAGAAAGTGGGCGCAATTGCTCAGGAAATAGGCGCATCAACACAGTTATGAAGTGGGCAAATTGATACAATAAATAAATGAAGTGTGAACATTTATGCATGTCGTGGGTGCATCAACAGATGAAATTAGGCACATCAACACATAGTTCCAAAATATACATGCCGTGGGCGCATCAAGAGATGAAATTAGGCGCATCAACACATAGTTCCAAAATATACATGCCGTGGGCGCATCAACACATACAAAAAAGGCACCTAATTGTTCATTTTGTGACGTGTTATTATTCACGTCTTGACGCGGCTAGACTTGTCCCTCAACATTTGTACTGCAAACGTCCCTCTCAACCTGTGAATGTCTTCAGCAGTAGTTTCATCCCCTACAATTGGTTGTCCATCCAATATTCTTTTGATCCAATGTAGAGTGAATAGTCCACAGTCATTGCTATCAGCTGGTTGTTGTGGGCTGTCCCTGCATTATTGCACTTTCCATTCATTTGCTTCATGTCCCAAATGTTGTGCGAAGAAGTTTTTCAGCCACACACCCTGTAAAATGAATTGCACGCAATGTCTTAAAAGGTGTATATAAGAAAGCATACATTAAGTATGTGATGAGATGCATGTTTGCTTATAATATTGCATGCAACCTTTTCATGGGCGTCCCACGAAAGATGTTTAGGGAAATTCTTTTTATTACGGTATAAGCATACACTGTTGTAGTGGAACATAATTTTCTGTTTCATGCTAATCTCAAGCAAATGCCAATGGTAATTGGAGTGAAGCACCATTATGGCTTTGTCATTTGTTTTTAATTGATCCAATCGCCTGGTGAAGTACATTTCTATATTACTATCATCACCTCCCTCTGTTGAACGACAAGTATTGACGTGTAGTATTATGGGCATTTGACGATCACAGCTCGTTGCATACTGTTCTTGAAAATTTTGGCACATCGACTGTATATACTACAAAAAAATAAAATGTAACATATATGGGTGCAATGAAACATATATGGGTTACCGTTTCCGAGACAAAACCTTGATATTTAAGGCTTGACAATAAGTCCTCCCCCAACACTCCAGTATCTCCATGCAGCCACAAGGTTTGACCAACTTTTACAGTGGATATCACCGAATTCAGCAATTGTTGGTCACTTTCATTGAGGTGGTCCAGTGTTGTCTTATCTATTCTGGAAGGTTGTACATTAATCAACAAGTTGGGGGACTCAGCTGAAGACAACTCAACTGTTGCAGGAGACTTGGGGCTTAATGACAACCTAATTTCTTTTGTAAAGACAGATCAATGTTTGTTAGACAATATTGGCAACAATTTGCATTTGTTAGAAGTCAATACCTTCTTTTCCACTCAAAGAATGTTCTTTAGCTAGAGATTTTGGGGAAAACTCTCCGGAAAATGTATGTTGTTGTTGCTTCTCCGGTGAGGCTTCTTCCCAAACATACAGTTTGCGTTTATTTTCCTCGTCATGATTTGGCCAGTGCTCTACGTAAGGGTGGGTGCAGTCATCACTCTTGGAGAGTCTTCGCTTCATTGCCATGTTAGCAGTGTACAACTCGTCACAGTAGTCATGAAGTCTGTCTAAGTCTTTTTGCATCCTCATGAACAACTTCTTGTTATTTATTTCCTTCTCCTTTGCAAATCTCTTCTCCACCGCCAGCTCGGTCTTCAGTTGTTCAATCTCGGCAAGTAGAGCTCCCATGTTGCCTTTTTCATTATGTCTTTCTGGTATTGCATGTTGTTTGCTTGCACCTTGGGTAGGTTCACTTCTGGATACGGCTGGTTGACCCACACGATCATAAAAAACTGTGGAAGGCAAGGAATCTAATTTCAGATCTTTTTGTCGGAGTATGGCCGACATCCTTGTCGCATAAGACCACATGTTTATGATTAATTGCTCGTCGGGGTGCTCAATTCGTACGAAGTTGCCCGTCTTCAATAACCAAGGCTGCGACAGTTCATAAGAAATGAGGTATTAATATAAATTACAACGAAATTAACGGATTGTTAATGCTAAGTGGGTGAATTGTAATACCGTTAGTAGCAGGATGCATCCTTTCATATATCCTCCACCGTTCTTCCTGTCCTTCACTAGATCAAATCCTATACAAAGTAGTTCTTGCACTACGACGGCCCAGTCATATTTTTCAAGGTCATCTAAATTTTCAGTGAGGGGGTACAAGCAATTCATGATCCTGCTAGAGCTAGAGGGGAAAAGAAAGTGGCCGAATAATATAATTACCAACATCTTCACACGGTCCCTCCTCAGCTCATCCATATTTGCAGGAGAAAGACTTTGTATCTTCTGCACAATTGATGCTAACCTTGGATCATCTCCATCAAAATATTTTTGACGGATATATGAGTTGGAGATTAACTTTTTTAAAGTGACCCTGTCGTCTGTATTACATGAAAATGTTATGGGCGTAAAGGAAGATATATGGGCGCAATAGCTCAGAAAGTGGGCGCAATAGCTCAGAAAGTGGGCGCATTAGCTCAGAAAGTGGGTGCATTAGTGTAGAAAGTGGGCGCAATAGCTCAGAAAGTGGGCGCAATAGCTCAAAAAGTGGGCGCATTAGCACAGAAAGTGGGCGCAATAGCTCAGAAAGTGGGCACAATAGCTCAGAAGGTGGGCGTAATAGCTCAGAAAGTGGGCGCATTAGCGCAGAAAGTGGGCGCAATAGCTCAGAAAGTGGGCGCAATGACAACTAAAATGGGCGCAAAGGAAGATATATGGGCGCAACAAAACATAAAATGGGCGCAATGTAAAATATAAGGGTGCTATGACCCATTTTATATGGGCGCAAAGGAAGATATATGGGCGCAAAGGAAGATATATGGGAACAATGACCCATTTTATGGGCGCAGTTGGGCACACATTGCCGCAATGATACATACATGGGTGCAATGACACCTAAACTGGGCACATTGACCCTTTTATGGACGCATTGGATCCTACATGGGCGCAGTCGTGCACACATTGGCGCAATATAACATATAAGGGTACATAGGCGGTGTTAAACAGAATTACATAATCACAATTAAACCTACATGAGCGCAATGATATGTACATAGATAGTGTTAAACTGAATTACATAGGCGCAATTAAACCTACATGAGCACAATGATATGTACATAGGCAGTGTTAAACAGAATTAATACCTCTTTCAGGAAGACCACCCACAAGCTGTCTTATTTGATCTGCAGCGAACTCCAATCTCCGACTCCTGAAGTTGAATGTCCCGTCTTGGTTGTTGAAACAGGATGCCAGATCCTCTATCAACATATTGTCATTAATTGGTACTCGTTTGATGCCAAGTAGGCATTTGAAAGGTGTTTTTTGCAAAGATGGCTTGTTCTTCTTCGCTGAAAGTTTCGTATATATCTTTGAAGATTTTACACGAACACCTAGACTTCAACCGCTTTGGCTACTTATCTACATGAGATGGTTCTGCCTCGTTGAGTTCTTCCGCCTCTTTCTCCGCCCCTTTTTTCCTTCTCTGACTCTTCTTGGTTCTCTCTTGCTGTAGGCATGTGCTGGCTGTTGTTGTCGCCGACGGTGGAGTTGTGGCCTTTTCAAAAGCAGGCTTGTTCATCACAGACCTGGTCTTCCTTTTTCTCGCTGGTGGGGGAACAGTTGTGGCCTTCTTCTTCATCGCAGAGCCGGAAGAGGGCATCAAGCCGGAAGAGGGCTTCTTTCTTTTTCTCACCGCTGGTGGAGCCGCTGTCTTCGGGGGAAGAGTTGTCGTCGGTGCGGGAGCTGCTGTCTCCGGGGGAAGAGTTGTCACTGGTGGACCTGCTGTCGCTGGTGGACCTGGTGGAGGAGATGGACGCAATGTCGCCGGTGGAGTTGTCATCGGTACGGAAATCCTTCTTTTCGCCCCTCTTCAGCCTCTTTCGGGTCTCCTCCCAGACGACCTCTTTGTCTGCATTCCCTGAGAGGGTAAAACTGGGGTCGGCTGCAAATCCATATCTGAGAAGAAGGCACGGGGAGAAGGAGGAGTACAGGCGCACGAAGCAGCAAGAGGAGTGATGGCACGGGAAGACCAACCGCCGAGGAGAAGGGAGGGTGCGGGAAGGAAGACCAGTGGAGGAGAAGGGAAGGCGATTTAGGGGGGGGGGAATTCGCTGACTTGTGTGACAGGGTGCAGGCGAGAGGACATTTGCTGAATGGGGCCAGGGGGCGCATAGTGTTGGCAGACCGGGTGGTTTAGGGAGACCGGGATACGCACGTCAAAACGCACGTTATGGCTATTGCGCGTCAGCAAATTTTAACCCTATACTAATCTGTGGCCGCTCACCGCTCCTACACACAAAAGCTCAGGCTGCGCAAGGCGGCTATGATTTTTATATAGTTTGGCCGGGTGTAGTAGCAAAACTGTAGTCTGATGCAGTTTGTGTGAGTTGGCAATGCAAAAATATACATCAAATACACACTTTGTCTATATCCTACTAAACAGACTTATTATTGTATTTGAGCTTATGGTGGATTAGCGACAGCCGCGAATCAAGAATTAGATGTTATAAGATGTTTACTCAAGAAATCTAACGACTACAATTTTTCTGTTGTTTAAGTGTATAGTTTTCTAACTATCATCACAACTAGAGAGTGAAAAAAAAAACACCAATCTGGCCGATCCAATGCTATCCTCTCATAAGTTTTGGGTTAGGAGTCTGTATGGACTAATTTAGTTCAGGTAGCAGGGGAGGACTAGTTTGGGTGGTGCGGCTCACAAGCCCCTTGCAAGGGGGCATGGGTTCGACTCTCAGCTATCCTCTGAAGTGAATTGCCCGTAGCGTCGACCGGCCAACGATGCGACTGTTTGGTGGGCAGCCCTTACGGGCCGGGGGTCCACCCGAGGGTTTACGCTGCCTGCGGGGGTTACAAAAAGTGGTGCTCGTACGGTAGTGGTTCCCTCGTCAGCAAAAAAAATTTAGTTTACATAGGAATAGATATAGTTCAAAGTCGGGTAGGGATGGATTTTAGGTTTACTACATTCAAAGTCAGTCGGATGTGCATAAGTTTTGTGTGAGTTTGGGTTAAATGTTTTAACAAGTCTTGGTTGGATTGGATGAGTCTGTATTGAGCATGTTCAGATCGGTCAAGTTTGAACAAAGGTAGCAAATTTTCGTTTCCTATTACAACATTGAAAATATAAGATAATTCTAGCCAGATTGTTATTACGCAAATAATGATAGTGCACACTCAAAGTCAGAAAGTAAAACTGAGGGTATAATCCATTTTGATTTAACCTAAGATATTTTTTTTCGATCAAACCCCTTTCTGTTTTTTTAAAGAAATTATACAAGGTATGAAAGCGATATGTACGAAGAAAAAAATTGAGGAAAATTTATAAAAAGCATCTAATGCTAGCATAAAGAAAAGAAGGGAGTTACAATCCAACAAACCTTAATGTAGCTTATGTAGCTATATACCCTATCCCAGAAACAGGAGACCAACTAGGCTTTCAAAGAAAGATGTACAGAGAGAATGTACTTTTTTTTAAAATAGCTCAATATCATTAAAAGTAAGCCATACAACATCTACAAGATAGACATCTCTCATCAAGTAACCAAGCAACAACTCCTTTTGCGGAAAGACATATCACAAGGCTCAGATTGGGATGTGATAGGTACGCTTCTGCACCGTCCACCTCTTATAGTGACTGTCTAAAATAGCTATCTGGGATGGAATTCATCAATCTACAAGAACCTATGAGTACATCTGGAGAGGAGTTTGCAAAGCCGCTGACAGAGATTACCATCATGAAGACAACAAAAGATTACCAGACAAAGAGCTCGATCACAAAGCAACGACACAGACCTAACAAAACATACACAATGGCCCACAAAATAGGACGAGAAACACAACTACCAGTGACGAGCACTAAGGTTGCACCAACCAGGAGACCCAGGAAGGAGGCCAAACCCCAGCGATGCAGATACAGAGAAAGGATGGCTCATGCGGATATAAAGGCAGGGAGTTGAGGGTGCCAGGAACTCCACCACCACTGCGAACAGGGGGCGGAAGACCCGCACGAAGCCCAAACCCAGCTTACTCCTCCTCTGCCTGAAGCACCAAGAGGAGCCTGAGCTCACCGTCCACCCAAGAAGGAACCCGAGGCACGACACAACCAACAAACGACCACTATAGATAAAACAAGCTCTCTCACAGGAGGACAAAAACCAAACCTAACAACTAGGAAACGTCGATTGTCGATGACAAAAAGGCAATAGAAACCTGCCACTGACAACCACCTAAACAGAACTAACCTAAACAGATGAACGACAAAACTTATTCAAAAGGAGCAAGCAGACTCCGATAAACAACGATACAAGAAAAATGACTTTCATGAAACTTGCTCCCTAGCGAAACCTACCAAAAAAAAACCTCAAACTTGTCGATCCCTCAAACCGAGAGGACGCCACCAGAACCCTACCTCTTCACAATGGCCTGGAGCCCAAAACAGGGTTGTGGCAAGGGCCACAGAAGCCCCGCTGCCGCTAGGAGCACAGCACACGACACTAGCACCGCCGAGAAGAGAAGTGAAGGCGGAAAGGGTGAAGGGCGACCACCCGGCGAAGAGCTGTCCACGATGATCGGGCTCAGAAGAGGCCCTGGGGAAGCGGGGTGGCGCTAGCCGCCGCCAGAAGCCCCCTCCCCCGAGTTCGGGAACTCGCACCCTAGTTGCCCTACGAATCGCCCGAGTACAGCCACTCTCGTCCGCTCCTCTACTGAGATACACAACTCTTACAGAGAGAATGTACTTACTTTCTTCTGAGTTGGATACGAGAAATACCAAAAGGAACCTTCCATGGCATTCCAGTACGAATAAGAACTATTTTACACTAGGACCCCATATACTAATCTAGAATATGCATAAAATGATGAGATGGGATCTCAGAGATAACACTGATATAAACAAAGTCCCATACAGATAACGAAGCCATTTGTTATCCAAGTCATACAAATAGCAATAGAAGAAAATACTATAACCGCCAAGACTTATCTAAAATGACCAAAATATCACCGAAATCCCATGTAGTTTCTGAATACTCCATAAGAAGTAAGAACCTAGGGGAAATCAAATTTTCTTTTTCCATACATAAGACTAAACTAGTCCTGTAGATGTTTGTCCAAAGAATATTAGTAGTTCTACTTATGTTTTAATGAACTCTATGTTTTCTTTCCAACCAATATAAATAATTGAGAAGAACACATAGAATCTGAGAACATTTAGAATTGAACCTTAAGAATCTTCCCATTTAGCTGGAGGATTAATGAAGGGGTCGTTTTCTTTGACCTTATTCCGAATCTTTTTACATTAATCACATCCAAATAAAATGTGATTTGTGCATTCACAATCAAACAAACAAAGAAACATGAAAAAGAAATGGGAATGCCTCATCTTCTAGAGTAGTCAAAGGTAGGTAACTTATCATGAAAAGCTCTTCACAAAATGCAACAAGCTCCTTTATGGATCTATACAATTCTAGATCCACTTGAACAATTTAGATTCTGATCCATATTCTCTTTTTTTATCCTTATTCTCTGATAGTATTTCAAACGAACTTCATCTTTAATGTCTTTCTCCCATTCATGGTAAGATAGTCTTCATGATAAATTAGATCGTGACTAGGAACAAAAATAGAAATTGGTTTAGTCTTTCTATTATATTTTAGAGTCCATACTCCATAAACAATGATAGAATTCATGGGAATGTCCAAAGTCAAACTAGATTTCAAGATCATCTCGCTTCCCGCCAAGTCAGTTTGAAATCTTATACTGCACCAAGCATATATACATAGTTTAATTTGGTCTCCTTTACCAATATAAACATTTGTATATGCAAGGAGATCGTTTCTAATTCTAAGGGTTTTGTTCAAAAGACATGTCATATTAAGAATCTATGAATTATTTAGTTGAAGTAAGACTAAAAAGTAGGACAACAAGAGGAATTCATAGTCTAGAGATGGAGGGATGTGATGTGTCATCAGGACCTGGGGGAGAGTGGGAGTTTGTGGGATCTTCTGTGACCAAGGAGGAGGAAGGGGATCAGGAAGATCATAAGAAAGCATCCCTTTCTTCATAGGGTATCATTGGAAAGACCTGATATTATGAACATGGAACTAGGAGGACACATGAAAAAGGGAGTTAGGGTTCCATTATGGACACATGTATGGGAACCTTGAATTTGTAGACAATGGATCAGTAGAGGCAACTATGAAACATATTGTCACCGCAAAAATTGATTTTCCCCCTCTAGAAGAAACAAAGTATCTACATAATGGAAATCATGTGAGGAGGCGGGAAACCCTGATCTTCCCTTGGAAGGAAACAAGATGGCATTATTACAAAATGTACAAATCACATTCAGTAGTATGGTTAATAACTCTAGCACATCCTCAGAGGGAACTTTCTTCCTAGAAAGTCTATGGGAGGGAAACCTTGCTATCTCAAATATTATTCTTAGAAAGGAAGATGTATGTCGAGCCCTAGTTATAGATCCCTACACCAAAGAGGTGATGACTTGAGAGTTATACATTGTCCATATATTGATAATGACTTAATAATTGTATTCATATATATCTAATATGTTTGTTTAAGGTTGATTTTAGGCGTTAGGTATATGAAAAGGAACAAATTACACAAGCCCTACCTTGTCCAAGTTCAAGTCAAAAGCAATGCAAATGTGCAATTTGGGAAATCATCCCAAACGACCTTAGAATATTTTGTAATCATTTGTATTGATGATATGACTTGTAACTAAGATGAGAAAGGTCCAGAGACACCTAATTCTATTGTTTGATCACTTCAAAACCATTTTGAAAATTTTGTCACAACAACTTTGTTAGTCGAGTTTGAATCTTGACCGATTAGTGGTGGATTTTTGGAAATGGTTGCATCGGTCAAGTTGTACACTCACATAACTCAACCGAACAATTTACTAACCAAAGTTGATTTTAGTTGGTCGGCCGAGTTTTCCCAGGACAAACTCGGTCGACAGTTTGAAAATTATCTTTGTCATTTAATGGATCGATCGAGTTATCTTTATTGAAACTCGACTGAATGTACTATAAAGAAAACACAAAAATAGTGATTCCAACCATTGGATAGTTGTTAGAAATGAAAACAGATCCATTACAAGTTGTAAAAAGGCTATTTTTCATTCTTAAGTGATCCCACATTCAAAGGAACACCCCCATACATAAATAGAACTGCTTAGAGTTCATTCCAAGGTTGCTCATTCATGCTATCCTTGGTCCTTACTATATTTGAGTGTGCTACAACCCTTTGAGCATCTTTCTCTCTCTCATTTACAAAGCATTTCATGATTATGAGTGAGTTAGGCCTGTTGTAAGAGAGCTGTCTCCATGTAATATTGTAAATATCTCCATCTCTTAATCTTCCCAACCCCCTTTCTAAAAAAGAAAAGGTTGAAATGATCTTCTCTGAGTGAAGGAGGAGTTGTTGTTCTTCTTAAAGGTTGAAGAAGGTGTGAAGATCTTCTCCAAGTGAAGGAGAAGGACAAGGTAGAAGATACAAGAAGAGTGGGTAATCCCTGTGAGGCCAAAGACTTGATGTAAGTGTGGGTAAGTCCTTGATGAAGGCTGAAGACATCTTGATCAAGTGGGTAAGTCCTTGTTAGGTGAAAGACTCTTGGATTGGATATGTAAGTCCTTGGATGTATGGTGGTCTTCGTATATCTCTTATAAGGGATTATAAGTATACATGGGTTGCAAAGTCCAAGAGGTTGACCACTCTAGGAAGTGGATTGACAGTCTCCTAGTTTGGATATTGGAACCACTCTAACCACCTTGTACACGTGTTTGTTTCAATCTCTATCATCCTTGCTATGCTTGTTTATATAGGACTTCAAAATTAGTTTTATCTTTTGGTTTTAATTGATATAATTTGAAGGTCTAATTATTCTTGTGAGAATTTTGAAGCTCTATTCACCCCCTCTAGAGCCCTAGATCCAACAAGTGGTATCAGAGCAAGGATCTTCACCAACAAATCTCCTACAAGACAAGAAGATGGGTGATAACCTACTTGGTTTCCTTAACCTAGAGGGAGGCTTCGCCCCCGGTCTTCGATGCACCAACTTCCTCTATTAGAAGCAACAAATGCAATTTTACATTGAAGGGCTGAACTTTGACATGTGGAAAGTGATGATTACACCCTACAAGGAGCCAATCAAAGTTGTATCAACTTGGGATGAAGCAACCCTAAAGAATGCCTAGCTCAATGCCAAAGCAATTAGCATCCTCTATGAAACCCTCACTCCATCTGACTTCAAGAGCATCTCCTCATGGGATACAACCTATAAGATATGGGACAAGTTGTGCATCACCTATGAAGGCACAAAGAAAGTGAAGGAGATAAAGATCTACATGTCGAACAACCTCTTAGAGAACTTCAATATTGGAAAGAAATAAGTTGTTGAGAAGTCGTCCATGCTTAACATCATCATCAACGGCCTAGCTGCTTTGGGAAATACTTTGGATAGACGAGCAATCAACTCAAAGATCTTGAGGTCTCTTCTAAAGAGATGGGAGTCAAAGGTGACCTCCATTGAAGAAGTAAGAAGTCTTGGTGATTTCCAACTGAGGAGCTTATTGGCAATCTACAAGCTCATGAGACAAGACTTGACATGAAAGAAGAGGAAGAAAAGCAAGAAGAGAAAGAATCATGGAAGATCAAATATAGTGCCTTCAAAGCTCAAGTAGAGGCCCTTATCATTCCACAACAACTTTCTTTCTGACCTCTCCCTCATCCTCAAGTGAAGATGATGGCCCTAGTGAGTGTGAAGCCAACTTCTCCAAGGGAAAGAACTTCAAAGGAAAGTGATCTTCTTCATCTACTCCAAGGTGCTGCAAGTGTGGTAAAAAAGGACACTACAATAGTGAATGTCCTATGGCTAGAAAGTCACACCATAAGAGAAGCTCCAAGAAGGAGGAAGAGTACATGAAAGATAGAAAATACAAGATGGCACAAAGACACAACTCATGCAGCTTGGAAAGGATCATCCTCTAGTGGCTCAAGCTCTGATGAAGATGGAGAGTGCCACCTTGCACTCATGGCCTCTACAAGTGAAGAAATTGGTGAGGTAAGTGAGGTAAGTTTGAATGATTTGACTAAAGAAACTCTTATTGACATGCTTGTTACTATCCATTCTTCTTATTCTAAATGTAAATATAAAAAAAGAGGTTAGGTAATATCATTGATGATTTGTATACTACACTTGATATTCTTGAGAAAAATGAGAAAATTCATCTTGAGGGAATTGACACCTTGCAAGGCCAATTTCTTTATGTTGATCTCCAAGACAATGGAGTTGAGGTAGAGAATTGTGTCTATCTTAAGAATATTGCATCTTTTGAGGAAGACAACCAAAAATGCCTGAATGAGCTTGTGTTTCTTAAAACTGAAAATGTTGAATTTAAGCATGTTAGTGATGCTCGTAGAGATGAGAGGGATGTTTATCATAAAGAAATTAAATTGATTAAATCTAAAAATGCTAGGTTACTTGGTCAAGTTAGTAATTTATCTTCTGGACCTATTTTTCCTAGTAATGATGTTGCTTCTATTACTCTTGAAAAAGATTCTTATTCGACTAAAGCCATCTATTTAGAGGTCGAACTTTTTAATGCTAGAGATGATCTTGCTAGTTTGTCTTCTACTATTATATCTCTTGCTGATGACAATCATAGACTTAGAGCCTCTTTGCAGGAATTCCTCAAATGGAAAAACCCCCTAAATGAAATCTTTGACCATTCTACCAAACAATGTGGTACTAGTGGTTTGGGATTTGTAGGGGGATCACCTAAGGGCAAGAGTAAGGACAAAGGTAAGAAAAAGAGTAAGGAAACTTCCTTTTTCATTGCAGAGTCTTCTGGCACTAAGAACCCTATGATTTAGTGTCATTGCAAAAGTGATGATCATTATTCTACTTATTGTGCTTACAAGCCTAGGGACCAACCCAAAGATGAAATTGGTCCCCAAGCTAACATTGAATCCCAAAGTTTGAGTTGGGAACCAACAATATCCTTTCTTCTAGGAAAAAGGAAAATGGATTCTTGATAGTGGTTGCACTAAGCACATGGCAGGTGATATAAGCCATTTCAACAATTTAACAAAGATGAAAGGATGTTCGGTTACTTTCTAAGACAACAAGAAAGGTAAAGTAAAAGGTGATGGTGATGTAGGTGATCCTAGTGTATCAAGAATGTTCTTTTTTTGGATGGCCTACATCACAATTTAATAAGTGTAAGTCAACTATGTGATAATGGTTACCTTGTGCTATTTACTTCTTTTGAATGCTTGCTTCTAGATTCCCTCACCTATCATGTCATATATAAGGGAACTATAAAGGGTGATCTTTATGTAATTGTACTTGACTCTATTAAGTCTACTGTTGGTAGATGCCTTGTAGTGAATTTGAATGATATGTCTCTTTGGCATTGTCAGCTTGGTCATGTAAATATGCATTAATTGAAGAAGTTGAGCAAAAAGGACTTGGTCAAGGGACTTCACAAATTATATTTTGAAAAGTATGAGGAATGCTAACCTTGTACCCAAGGAAAGAAAACCAAGTCCTCCTTCAAATCCAAATAAGTCCTTAGTACCAACATAGATCTTGAACTTTTCCATATTGATATATTTGGACCAATGAGAACTCAATTGCTTCATGGTTCCAAGTATTTGTCTTGTTATTGTTGATGATTTCTCTAAATATACTTGGACCTTCTTTCTCATTTCCAAGAGTGACAAGCTTAGCATTTTCTCTACGTTTTGCAAATGAGTTGAGAATGAAGTTTCTTACTGGATTGTTTCCATCTGTAGTGATCATGGGAGAGAATTTGAAAATGATCTGTTTGAACACTTTTGTGAACAATCTGGATATGTACCTTACTTTTCTTCACCTCTAACACCTCAACAAAACGGGTTTGTAGAGAGGAAGAACATGTCACTATAAGAAATGTCTAGGACCTTGCTTTTAGAGTATGACACTCTAAAGAAGTTTTTGTGCCGAAGCTGTTAGTACCTCATGTTTTATGCAAAATCAGGTTTTCACGCATCCTTCTTTGAAGACCCCCCCCCTATGATCTATGGCATGGTAGGAAGCCTTCTATATAGTATTTTCACATTTTTGGGTGTCCTTGTTTTGTTTTGAACACAAAAGATTCTCTTGACAAGTTTGATCCAAAATCGTACAAGGCTTTCTTTCTTAGATATAGAACTACTAGAAAGGCTTATAGAGTGTTTAGTGTTGATCTATCTAAAGTAGAAGAATCTATTAATGTCAATTTATTGATACTAACCCCTCTATTCCCAAAAATACTATATCAAATGATGATGTTGCAGGCAAGGTTGTTCCTATCTTAAAGGAACTCAACATCACTCAAAAGGGAAAAGAGGTGGCCACTCAAGAAGAAGAGATAGACAAATAAAATAAGGATCCAACTCCCCGCTTTGCAAAGAGTCATCCTAAAAATCTAATCATAGGTGACCCCTTTGAAAGAGTGAAGATGCAGGCTGTGGTGCGATCTTCTCAAGGCCACACACTATCCAACTAGAAGGTGACGAGATGTATCCCTAAGGGAAAACACACAGATCTCTCAAAAATTTATATATGGACCAAGTCCAACACACTGGTTCAATTAATCAATTGTACCCGCAAGCGCATGGGGTCATGCTATAGTATAGGCAAGTGGAAAGATTAGGGTTGATCCTCAGGGAGAGGGGGAACTAGAGCTAGGGTAATGTTAGCTATGTTCCTAAGGAAAAGTCTAGGGTATGAGGGTTTAAAGTTGGTTTTGGTTGATTATGCTATGATTGCAAGTAATTAACAACAAGAAGGAAACTAGATTAACATAAACCCTAGATTACCCTGAGAAAGTGAAGACTAAGAACAAGGTAAGCAAATTAACAAAACTAGAGCAAGAGGAACTTCACTACACTAGCAAGACAAGTTATCAACTAAGAGGCAAGATAAGCAATAAGACGAGCAAGAGCATGTGTTATCACTAGCTAACTAAATTAACACAAGCAATCGCAAAAGAGCCCTAACTACTTAAGAAAGAACTAACTATCAAGAACTAAGAAATTAGCTAAGAACTAATAAAGGCAATTGACTAAGATAACATTAACAAGCTTAGAAGGCAACATTGGATTTTAAGCAATAAGATGGATATGTGGGCCACTTGGGAATGAAACTTGATATTAGTTGGGGGAAGGTTAACATAGCTTGCAAATGTCATATTTCAATCTAGATTACCAAACCAAAAAACAAGGCAAGTGCTATTATAATATACCATATGTACTAGTTGGAGAACTAGGGATAGGTGTAATTCTAATTGGACTTGGCAAGTTTAGGTTTCTAGGGTAAGTGGTATTAGGGAAATTGAGAGCCAAGGGTAGGAATGGGTGTCGATATGAAAGTATTTCACCGCATGTTATTTGCCATCTAGCCTTTAAGAAACTCTAGGCAATAATGCTAATCACACTTACACTAGATACTTAGATCTCACACCTACTTGTAGAATAAGGGAGGTGTATGTAGGAACAAAGGGGGATAGCTAGGTATCTACTAATTGGACCTAGGATCCATTCCTAAGATTGCCACATACATTCCATTTTCCCCAAGAAGCTAAGTGTCATCAATCATTACAAAATGAGCAATCTATGTTTAAAAGCACAAACCACATGCAAGATAATGGGAAATGAGATAGAAATAAGAGGCAATCATAATAGAATGAAAATATGTTCAATACAAGTTATTTTCCCCCGACGTGATATCAAAGTAACATTTTAGCCCCAAACAGCCCACCTAAGGGCTTAACTAGACATGCTCATACAAAAGAGAAAAGAAAGGAAAATAAAGGGATGGGAATCCATCAATCTCAGAGTAGCTTCTTCCTCTTCACCTCCTAGTTGTTGTAGAATGACCTCCCTCCTCGAAGGTGGGTGAAGAACATGGAAATGAATGGGATTATAGTAGAAAAACTAGAAAACTAGGTTTTTATGGTGGAAATGGGGTAGAAATGGTAGGTGGAGTTCTTGAATGCAAGAGAGATGGAAATGAATGCTATAGAGTAGGTAGGAGGGTGCTAAGGCAACTAAGGAGGGTAACCTCATCCCCCAGCCGCCACCCATGTATATATAGGTGGTGGGGAGGCACTAGGTCAAGTTGGGGGTATAATAGGAAATGTAGTGCAATAATTTGGTAGATTTTCAAGTAGCACGGCCGTGCTGGGAAGAACGACCATGGTGGGGTTTGAGTAGAACGTCTATGGTGCATGGGAATGGTCGTGGTGGAAAAATGGAATAAATAGGGGAATTTTGGGTTTTTGGGACTAGTAGCACGGTCGTTCTAGATAGCACAACCGTGTTGGCTAGAATGGCCGTTCTGGCTAATTGGGTGATGTTTTGAAGGTTCTACTGCTTGGGTCATCTTCCAGAATGGCCATTCGTTTGTAGCACAACCGTTCTGAAGTCCTTGCCATGAGTTTTTGTCTAGAACTTTGTCATCCATGAAAGTTATTTCTTCAATACATTCTTTGACCACTTGGGGTAGGTTGGGAGTGGTTTTGGCCTCATTTTGGGATCCTCCAAGCCTGGAGAAACTCTAGATTCTACCATCATCTCTCTCTTCCATCAATTAGTCTTCAAAGTACCTAACAAACATGCAAACACCATCAATAAGTGCATTTGACAAAAATATGCATGTTAGGGGAATAACTTGCATACCGACAATGTTTAGATGTGATAGTAGTGCAAAAAGACACAATGAAGCCCTAAAATAGGGCTGCATCACCACCCAAAACTTAATACATACTTGTCCTCAAGTATGCTCCAAGTTAATCTCTCTTTAAATTCAATCAACGAGTTCAAGGATAATGCAATTAATGTGATGTTTATTGACTAAAATGACTTCACATGAGGAATTAGGCATGCAATCCTCCACTCTACTCATTTTCATTTCTTCAATTGTGAATCAAGAATAGAGAACAAGAACTTAGAATGTGGGTCACCAATTCACATATGCAAGTGATACAATTTTTATAATGCTCCGGATAAACCATATCATGCATGAAATACATTCAAAAGGTTAGAATTACTATTTCACTTGCTAGAGATACCTCATACACTTCATTTCACTACACATGACCCACTTGGCTTGTGTAGGGGGGTGAGGGCTAGAGTTGATTTACTCTATCCCTACTAGGCATGCAAAGAGAGGAAATGGTTATGCAAGGGAGTGGAGTGCTATTACACTCATCTTTTCTTTATTTGGATGCTCTTAAATAGGAGCATCCTTTATTTTCTATTTGCTTTTTCTTTCCTTTTCTTTTCTTTTCTTTTCTTTTCCCTTAGTGTAGGTAGGGCATATGATGACAAGAGTGAAGCAGAGAGGTAAATTATGGTCACCCCAAATGTTTGGGGGTGGCCAAGGCTGATATGTGTACTTTGGCATCCTTTCATGAGGCGGAGAGGTAAGAAGATGGTAGAAGAAATGCCGGATCAAATAATGGTCATAAGCAGTGGAAATTCATGTATAATCTCATGCAAGAAAGTTAGCCCATGTAACATTCACCAATCAAACAAGTCATGCATAAAATGAATAGTATAATAGATTTCATTCTTTTCATAAAGAACAGGAAAACCCAAACGTTCAGGATTTACAAGAATCACCTTTTTATTCAAAACAACAATTTTTTTAAGAGGCTTGGAGCACATGAAAAATTCCTACATAGGGCTCATTCTAGACACAAACATCAAAATCAAGTTACATCATCCAAGATTTAGCCATTTTCATCACAATAGATAGAGATTCAATTGAAACACACTTTTGGGCAAGAACATTCGAGTTTGGAATTCAAAACATTGAAACCTACATTTAGGGAGATTTGAAACATAAAGTAGCAAATCCTATTTAAAACACACAAAATTACCAAAATCTATATCGAAATGCAATGCATGATATGGAAGAGCAAAAAGAATAATTTTTTCAAAAAATTACACAAAAATGCATGAAAAAGAAATTCATGTATGCATGAATGCTAATGGACACACAAGGTTAGGATAGACAAGTAAAAGGTTTAGTCACTTGTTTGATCATCTCACAAAAATTTAGCACAAGGTACATAGATAAAAATGCTAAGAAGGGCTTACCACTCTACCACCCCAAAAATTATAAATCATGTTGTCCTCATCATGAAATAGAAGTTTAGAATAGTAGGGAAAAGGGTATGGATTCATAATAGACAACCGCCAAGAGATGGAGTGATCAATGTAGCACTAGGTGAGTTGGGAAGGACCACCAACATGGCCATTCTGGCTCTCCAGCCACACGACCGTGTTGTGTAGCACGAGCGTTCTAGACTCCTTCATGTAACTCTTCTACTTATTTGCAATGTTCTCTTCAACTTTGATCTTATTCTTGGATAGACCCTTTATGCATCATCTTTTCTTCGTTGTACCTGTACTAACATGATTCACAAATAGAAAAACTATCAAGTATAGTGCATGTGTGTGTGTTTCTTAGAAAAAATGAAAGTGTAATCAAGAAAAAAAGGTTTTTGAGAGATAGCGTCTCGAACCAATGTGGGTCACCTCCCACTAGCGCTAAGTTTAGAGCCTTCATATAGGCTTGTTGTTCCTCCGTCAATCAATCATTTTCCAAAAGAAAAATGTTTTCATCCTCATCATACACAATCCTCTCAAATGGTTTCAATATTTAATCTTCCTCCCAAGGGTTATGTGAGTTTCTCAAGTGTCTTTATTTATTTTTTTCTCCTCTGGGGTCATCATCATAGATCTCAAAGTAAGAATCCTCATCAACAAAACTTTTCAGCTCATTCACCATGATCCTATTGGATAGCTTCCCCCTTATCTTATTAATCAACCTTCATACCTTTAAAACTTTCAAGCTATATTTTTTCTTTCCCTTGAGGAATGGGTCTTCATAAGCTTCAAAGAGAGGGGTCTCAATAATATTAGACACTTGAGAACCTTGAAATATCACATTGGGATGTCTTGGATCAGCAATTGGGGCACTTGGTGGTGTAACCTCAATGAAAGGTGGGACACTTGGTATCATTTCCTTAAAAGGAGTCAGAACAACATATTTGTTAATGCCCTTGGAACTCTCCATAGAAGATGGTATGTCAAGATCTCTAGTACACCTGGCACTCTCACAAAATGGTGGGACAACATGGTTTTTGGTGCTCTTGGCACCCACACATGAGCTTTCCGGCAGTGATTTTCTATCATGATCTTTCACCATTTTCTCCTTTCCCTTGTTGAGCTTATCAGCAACCTTGCCACACCTCAACACTGAAACCTTCTTCACTTTCTCATGGGGAGGAGGGGGAGAATGTGATGGTTGTGGTGGAGATGGCGGTGGTTTTTGTCATGGTGGATTAGGATTTTGAACGATGTAGGTTGGTTGTTGTGGAGGTGGTTGGTATGGGGGTGGCTCTTGTGGTTGATATTGTGGTGGTGGTTGTGAGGTGTGTTGGAAGTTGTACAAAGGTTGATGAGGTGTGGATCATAGAGGCCTCTAGGGGAACCCATATAACTATTTGCGCTGTTTGGGTTGGATATGGTTTGGGAAATGGGTCTTCCCTCCTCACAAAGGGAAAGTGAAAGGTGGTGCGCCCCTGCTAGTGGTGCTTTTACACCCCACGAGGTCAGAGTGCACGGGATATGTGATCTTATGATTTTGAAATTTGTAAGACCTACACTAACTATCTACGTCTACTAAGACAATACACCCGCACGCGCACGTGGTCGTGTCATAGTATAGGTGAGGCGGCAAGTACATGGTCGATCCATGGAGATAGAGGGGGCACTAGAGTTAGACGGTGCGAGCTACGTTCCTTTTGCAGAGCTTAGGGTTTTAGGGTTTTAAAAGGTTTGTTTGTTTGATTACACTAATGAGCAAGTAAGAAATGCAAGATGGAAACTAAGTTATGGAAGAGCAAGCAAATTAGTAAACTAAGTTAACAAACTAACAAAGTAAGAGCAAGAAGAGCTACCCTACTCTAGGAAGGCAAGAAGCAATTAAGAGCTAAACTAACCACTAGCAAGAGCAAGAGCCTAAGTTAACACTAATGAGCAAAACTAAGCAATTGGACTAAACTAGCATTAACAAACAAATTAAGCAATTAGGGTTTTAAGCAAGGTGATTAAGGTGGGTGGGCTGTTTGGGGCATGTAACTTCGATATTAGTTGGGGGAGATCATTAAACATGCAAGGTTCTCATTTCATATCTAGATTACTAAACCAAATAATAAGGTCAATGCCATTATAACATACCCTATACTACTAGTAGAAGACTAGGGTTAGGTGTAATTCTAACTAGATTAACCAAATCTAGGTTTCTAGGGTAAGTGATAGTGAGTAAATGAAGGTTGAGGGTAGAGATGGGAGCAGAGATGAGGGTTTTTAGCCTCATGCCACTAGCCACTCTACCCTTTAGAAGGCCCTAGACAATTACATCAATCTCACTTACACTAGCTACTTAGATCTCACACTCATTTGTAAGAGGAGGGAAGTGTATGTAGGAACAAAGGGAGCTAGCTAGGGATCCACTAATTAAACCTAGGAGCCATTCCTGAGATTGCCACATACGCCCCAATTCCTCCTAGAAACTAAGTGTCATCAAAAACCTCAAAACAAGCAGTTCATACAAGAAGCACAAACCACATGCAATAAGATAGGAAAAGAGACAGAAACAAGAAGTAATCATCATAGATATGAATTAAGTTCATTACAAGAAAGTATCCCCCAACATGGTATCAAAGTTACATTTAAATCTCAAAATCCCACCACAAGGGGCTTAACTAGACATGATTAAGAATACAAGAAAAGAAAGGGGTAGAAGAAGTAGGGACTCCATGAAGCTTGTTGTAGAAGCCTCCTTCTTCACCTTCAAGCTTGCTGTAGACGTCCTCCCTCCTCCAAGGGTGCAGGGGTGCATGAAATGGTGGGGGATTATGGATGAAAACCTAGGGAACTAGGTTTCCATGGTGGAATGAGGGTGAAAATGGTGGATGATGAGCCCAAAATGCAAGGGGATTGCACAAAGAGCTCAAGGATGGAGAGTGGAGCTTGGAGCAGCTGTAGGGGCGTCGTAGTCTTCATTGTCCATGGTCATGGCAATGGGCCACGATCGTGGCGATCTAGGGGTGACAACCTATAACTCTGTCCAAATAGATGCAATAATTCCCACGACCGTGGTAGGGTGCCACAACCGTTTTCTCTTATACTGACCACGATCGTGCTGATGGCGAAGACCGTGGTGTCTTCAATGGCCACGATCGTGAAAAAGGGCCACGACCAGGGATTCTGTAGGATTTCCCTGTTGAGCTTGGTGTCATATTGCTAAAAAAGGTACGACCATGGCATAGTGCCCACGGCCGTGGTGAGGTTGGCCTCACTTAATTACACTTCAATCTTCGTCATTTTTGGATGTGTGTGCTTGGGGATGATCCTTTACCATTGGAGGTAGGTTGAGGGAGACTTTGGGGCCTTCTTTGGATCCCTCCATGAGTGGGGGAACCCTAGAACTCCTTCTTTCTCTCTCTTCCATCTAAGCATGGTTCAAGTACCTGAAAAACAGTGTAAAGAACATCCATAAACATATTTGCAATAATAACCATATTAGGGAAAAAGACTTGTAATCTAACATGTTTAGATGCAACTTAAGTACAAAATGGCACAGGATGGAGCCCTAAAATAGGGCTACATCACCACCCCAAACTTAAAACATACTTGTCCTCAAGTATGCTCTAACTCAATCTCTCTACAAAGTTTCAACAAATAAGAAATGACAAATGCAATGTAAAAGATGATTATTGCTTAGTGGGATCAAAGATGACTGAGTGCATGCATTTCACCTCTCTACTCTCCTACTTTCACAATCCAATCATGAAAAGAGCACAAAGCACACGAACTTCACATATAGCATGTAGAATACACCAGTTATCCATACTTCTTCCATAAAGTTCTGGGTAAACCGTTTCATGATAGTGTTAATCGAGGATGACTAGGAGTGTTGTTTCACATTCATGCATTCAGTCTCATATTTCAAATCATACCAAATGACCCACGTGGCTGTGGAAAAAGGCAAAATGAGCTAAGTTTGATGTTTCTTAGCTCAGTGGGTATGAAAGTGGAAGAAAGGGTTGCGGTAAGATTTTTTGAGTGTTTTTACACACTCATCTTTTCTTTATTTGAATGCTCTTAAACAGGAGCATCCTTTTATTTTGTTTTTACTTTTGTTTTTCTTTTCTTTTCTTTCTTGCCCTTGGTGTAGATAGGGAAAATGGTGGATAGAGTGAAGCGGGGAGATAAATATATGGCCACCCCAAACTTTTGGAGGTGGCCAAGGTTGATTATGTGCACTAGGGCATATTTTTATGAGGCGGAGGGGTATGAAGATGGTGGAAGAAGAGTCAGGTCAAAGAGGGCTCATTGGTACGATTTTCTACATAAGACCTCCTGCATGAAAGTTAATCAAATACTTCATCCTAGATATCACACCACATGAATGAACAAGATGAAATTGATATATCAAACAAGTGATTCCACAAGCACTAAGCGTTCAAAGCTTGCTCAAGTTCACAATTCAGTCGAATCAATCACAATCATAAGAGAGGTGATGCACATGTAAAAAGTCAAACATTGATACCACTTAGCAATAAAGCATGACATTTCACTTGCAGTAGTCAAAGGTCGTTATTTTTACTCAAAACAGTAGAGATTGGGTCAAACCATACTTTTTAGACAAGAGATCTCAAATTTGGGCAAAATTGGCCAAAATGGTGCCAATTTGCACTAAATCACATCTAAACCTACTTTAGGGGAATTTAAAGCATAAAGAAGCAAATCCTACTTAAAATGCACAAGAAACTACAAAAACTACATCAAGATGCAATGCATAGTATAGAAAAGCAACAATTTTGAAAAATTACACAAAAAAGCAAGAAGTCAACTACATGCCATGCAAAGATGCAATGAAAAGAACAATAACAATAAAACTAAACTAGATGGAAGAGGTGATAACAAAATGACAAAAAGAGAGAGATAGGATGGTCCATACCGCCCTACCCACCCCAAACTTTAGAATCATGTTGTCCTCAGCATGAAACTATAACTTAAGGGGGATAGGGGAAGTTCATGGTCAGGGTTGTCGATGAAGATCGCTCCAACCTGTCCTCACCATAGTCGTGGCAGGGTGCCATGGTCGTGGTCGTTTTTCTTCAACACGGTCGTGGTGAGGACCACGGTCGTGGGCAGTCTCCTTCAAAACAGTCGTGGTGTTGTACCACGGTCGTGGCAATTCTTGCAAACAACCTGTAACTTCAGCCAATTAGATGCATTAATTTCCACGGCCGTGGTAGGTTGCCACAGTCGTGTTTGGCCACATGAGCCATGGTCGTGGTAGAGCTCCATGACCGTGGTGTTGTTGTTCCTTCAGTTTTCCAAATTCAAAACTTGAACTTCAACTTCATTTGTTCTTTGGCCACAAATCTGACTAAATGACCATGATTAACTTCTATATCACCTCTCTCTATTGTCTAACACCTGCACATCATCAAAACTCAAAAGCAACTATAAAGCACAAGTGTGCGTGTGTGTTTTTGTGTAAAATAAAGAAAAAGTATCAAAAGCAATGTTCGAGAATCTCAAACCACGTGGGTTGCCTCCCACTAGCGCTAAAGTTTATGCCTTCAGCCGAGCTTATTGATCTTTTTCATCAATCAACTATTGTCCAAAAGCAAAATATTTTCTTCCTCATCATACGCAATCCTCTCAAATGCCTTCATTGTCTCCTAAGGGTTATGTGAGTTTCTCAAGTGTCTTTCTTCATTTGTCTCTCCTCCGGGGTCATCATCATAGGTCCCTAAGTAAGAATCCTCATCAACAAAACATTTTAGCTCATTTAAGATGGACTCCTTAGGCATCTTCCCTCTCATCTTATTCTTGAAGGTGAAAACACCCTTATGGAACCTTACATAAGTTGGACTTTTCTTTATGATGGCAAGTAATGAGGTGTTTGCCTTAGTCAATCTTAAGACCTTCGAACGTTTCATGCCACAGTTTTGCCTTTCCTCGAGGAATGGGTCTTCATAGGCATAAAAGAGAGGGGTTTCCATCCTGTTGGACACTTGCAATCCTAAAAATCTCACATTGGGATGTCTTGGATCAGCAATGGGAGAAGTTGGTGGTGTCATATCAAAGGAAGATGGGACACAAGATATTATCTTCTCAAAATCTGCCATGACTTCAAAAATTTTAGTGCACTTAGCACTCTCACAAGGACTTTGCGGCAGGGGTTCTCCATCATGATCTTCACCTAATTACTTCCCTCATTTGTTGAGCTCCTATATAACCTTGTCACACCTCAAGATTGAAATTGTATCCACTTGTTCATGGGGAGGAAGAAGAGCAAGTGATGGTTGTGGTAGTGGCGGATTAGGTTTGTGAAGGATGTAGGATGGTTGTTGTGGAGGTGGGTGGTATGGGGGTGGTTCTTGTGATTGATGTTTTGGTGGTGGTTGTGAGGGGTGTTGGAAGTTATACGAATGTTGAGGAGGTGGTGGATCATAGATAACTTGAGGGGAGCCCATATAACTATTTGCATTGTTTGGGTTGGCTATGGTTTGGGAAAAGGATCTTCCCTCCTCACAAAGGGAAAGTGAAAGGGAAATCTCATCTTGCCTTTTCTCTAGTCGGTCAATGGTTTGTCCTTGAAAGGACACCTCTCTCTTTACTTCATCAAGGCTTCTCAATCTTGCAAGAACTTCTTCAAACATGGAGCTATCTCACTACTACAGAACACGCCTTTGGCGTCAGTTGTTTAACCCCTTTTAGAGATGGTTTTCAAGCGACGCCTATGTGGGCGCCGCTAAAGGTCAAAATCTTCGGCGTCGGTTTTATAACCAATGCCTATATGATCTATAGGCGTCGATTATATATAGTTGGCCGACACCTATAGGGTTCGTGCCACAAAAAAGGGTGCCATCTAGGACACTTTCTGCGTCGGTTATCAACTAAACAACCAACACCATATTCCCAGACACCACATCCGTGCTTCCCTGCACGACTGTGTTTAGTTCTATAGGCATCGGTTTTATACGAATAAGAGACGCCATTTCCACCACGACTGTGGTTTCCTGCATGGCCGGATTGTTTGTCACATTAGGCGGCAGTTTTATCCAATAACCGACGCCGAAGGCCTTTGATGACGGTTTTCTATAAATAACCGATGCCTATGGTTTTAATTTTTTTTTTCTTATCATTTTGCAGGCATGTTGTGGCTGGTCAACAGGATGAGAACCTGCAGTTCAGTTTTCTGAACTGCAGGTTTACGACATCCATTGATATCAGCCTACAAACAGGCCACAAACCTACAAAATCAACAAATATTTTTTCACACAAGTAGATACATTCAGACATCAATTCAATTCTCACATTCACACATGTAGAAACATTCAAATACATGTAGAAACATTCAGACATGTATAAACATTCATAAATATTCATTTACAAAATATCATTCAACATCACTATCAGCATCCCAATTATATCTTACAATTGCAACTGCTTGTATGGATTTTGCCCATTCTTCTCTTACTTCATTTAATACTTACATCGTATATGGAGCATGTACATTTTTTAAGCGTTTACCTATAGTGTGGTCAGTTTTAAACACCTACAAAGAGAATGATGTATATATATAAGTAATTATATAAAAATAAGATTGATATATTTCATACTAACTAATGAGACTATATATAATACCTCATGTATGGTATCGATGTCCAATGCGGCATGTCAGATAATCATCTGCATAAATCGCATCACATAGTATGCACATGCCCAACTGTTGTCTTGTGTAGCGCACTATAAATTGAAACATACAAAATATTAAAAAATACAACTAAGCATAGTTCACATAAATAATATATACATTGGAGTCGAGAACTTAGTTTTATGTTCTCCCAAATTATTGGCTGTTTCTTTCTCCTTGGGACCTTTACTCCATCATTTTTGAATTCATCTAAACCCCTACATGTTATTGTAACACAGTAAATTGCATAATTAAATAGTAATGTAATAAAAATGTTAACGAATACAAAAATGAAATATTTCTCACCAGAATAATGACATTCTCGTTACGTGTCCAATTTTATTGTTCAATGTACTCTCCGCAGGATCTAGATAATAAATAGTGAACATCCCAGGGACAATAACTAGTAACTCCCAATGCCTACTGCTAGAGGTAAAAAAGTTAAAAATTAATAACTCAAAATGCACAATAAAAATGGAATTTTCTTAAGTCCAAATTATAAATAAAGTAAACTTACTTGACATTGAATGGAGCTATTATTATCGTCTTCTTTTGCTGACCAAAAATTGTAAAAGCATCTATACAGTATTGTTGAACACTATCAGGGTCTTTATCTACCATACTAATCAATGATGGAATAAAAAATCCCACATGATCAAATGCAAATTGTTTGCATTGATCTTCAACTAAGTAGCTGCAAAAAATGTATTACGTATGCATTAATATATAAGAAACCAGATCACCGAATCTTACACAAGGTATATGGATGTATAAAGAAGATATCACCATATCCATGTCTCTATCATTGATGTATTCAGCCAATCATACATAAACAGCTCAATAATATCTTGTATAAATAAAGATCTTTCATATGATTGACCTGCATAATCCGCTTCTAAAGAAACAATTATAGGGCAATGTATATTATGTGCCCATAGCCAACATGCCATTCCCCTACAAGGAGAACCTAATGGGTATTTTAGGTCAGTTGGAACCCAACTTGGTAATGCAGGAAGTGGAGGTGGAGGCCTAGGTACTCCAGGTGTCTTTTTTTTAACATATATATATAATTTCAGATCAGTTGACCTCATATATACACATTAACAATCTAAAGTAATGTAAATTTATCTTACAATTTTAGTAGTGTAGACGACATCTTCTTTGGGCCACAATATCACCCCGCCTTCTGCCTCAGCAAGTGTATCAATATCCGGGTGGGGATATGGCAATGTAGCTTCCCTCCAATCAGGTAATACATGTATTGGGCTCACACGAACATAGCCTTGTGGAATTGGAGTCCCGTGAAATGTTGCCCCAGGAAGGGATGGGTAAGCCTGCGCCTCTGCAACAACATAGTCTTGTATTTTTATGCGGCCTGGCTTCAATGCCTACAAATTTACGTAAAGAATATTATACATATATACATATCATCTTGAAAACATATCATCTTGAAAAGACTAGCTACAATGTCATAAACAATACTTACAGTAGACGTGTTAGGCAGTGCGTCTACAGGATTACTCTCAGTTTGTGCATTAGGAGAAGAGTGGGTCGCCATAGGCTGATTGGAAGCCTGAGATGCCTACCACCGCACTATTTCTTCCTTGACCTTCTCAACAACTATATCATTGACCTTATTAGCAACTATATCCTCGACTCTCTTATTCTCCTATACATGGATAAAAGAAACATTAGCTTATTATTATTGAATTTCCTTTTGCAGTAACATTCTAAAAAAAGAATAGGTTACCTCTTCTTGTGAAAGTTCTACTCTGGGTTTGCGCTGGGATGGCCCAAAGAATGCTTTGATGCCCACCCCAACGCCTACACCCCTAACACGTCCAGGATGCTCTGGGTTACCCAGAGCAACTGTCAATTCATCCCTTGTGCCCTGAGGGATGAACATGCCTTGTTTCCTCTGCTCGTGCAGCTCCCGCTAATCACCATCAATAGAAATTGGTAAGTTAACACCACAAATAATCAATATTCAAACTATTTCTTTAAGAGTTGTATTTTACCATTTTTGCAGCCGCCTCAGCAGTTGCGAGCTTCCTTATTTCTCCCTTTCTATTTTGCCTCCCAGCGATCCAAACATCATGGCGAGGTAGAGGTGTGCTACCTATAGTAGATGACTCTTGAGTAGCAGCAGACTCCGCCTGTAGTCTTTGGCAAACGCTTGCATAGCCCCTTGGACCCATAGTGTGGTCATTCACATTCAGTGCACGCCTTGCTTTTTGCACCTCACTGAGGGCCTAGTTATTATGCACATTAATGATTTGGTTAGTATCACTAAATGTAATCATGAATAGGTAAATACAACGTATATTAATTAAATTGGGAGTGACGCCTAATACCTTGAATTCTTCAAATTTTCTTGAAGCAACAAACGTGTCCCAATCTTCTTTGTCCAAGAAATTCCACTTTTCAAGGGCTGACTTCTTCTTCTTATCACAATCTTTTATGTATTCTCTACTGAGATTTGTCCTATAGTTCCTTAGCATCTTTCAAGCGTGTTGCATCACGCTTTTACGATACAACTTCTCATCCAATGCAAACAGATTCTGTAAAATAGAATTCTTATTAACTAGTATCCAAAAATAGAATTGCAAATAATAGAATTTGTAATCTACAAAATAGAATTGCAAATAATAATAACTCACACATAAATCCTTCCATATCAATTCTTTCTTTTCCTAAGGAACTTTATGCCAATTATCATACTTAACACCACAATGGCTTTGAGTGACAACCCTAAGATAGTTTACAAAATTATTGCGGTTCACTCCAATTGCATTTCCTCCGTTATCAAACTCCACAACCAATCTGGATCCACTGCCACTTAGCGCTATTAACTTCTTCAACAGAGTGATGCCACTTTTTTTGTTAAGTGTTTGGTGCTGCGCATCAAGTTCCTCCAGTGCTTCAGTGGGTACATGTGCATCATCAACCTAAAATTTGACAAAAACAAACACACTGAATTAGTGCAATATAGAAATATGGGATATATGACATAACTAGATGATAATGAATTTTATAGAAATACATGATATGTTTTTAGAACTTACATTGGTATCCTCACCATGCTCGTCATGGACAGAATGCTCATCATGGACTTCATGCTCATCATGGACATCATGCTCATCATGGTCAGCCATCTGAAAATGTCATTAAAAAGGCAAACATTTAGCATTTGTATTAACTAGAAGATAATGAAAAATCAAATCAGAAAATATTGATATTAAAAAATCAAACATTTAGCTTCAATAAAAATATATAAACATGTATGCCTCTAAAATTGTGATCTTTTATCAATTAACAATCCTTCATTGTGATCTCCGCGCACATATAAGTCATCATTAGCTTCAATATTTTGTGGAGTTGGCAACCCAACTGAGAATGGACTGGAGTCATCATACTTATCATAATACTCTTCTTCATCTATAGGATCTTCAATGAACTGTCTTTTACCATGAAGAACAACTGACCATTTCTCATTTGTAGGATCATCGATATAGAATATTTGTTTCGCCTATGATGCCAATATGAATGGTTCACCCTTCTCGCCAATCTTTTCAAAGTACACTAAAGTGAAACCCAATTCATCCACTATAACTCCTTTGGTGTTATCAACCCAATTACATTTAAAGAGAGGAATTATGAAATCTATGTAATCAAACTCCCATATGTCTTCAATGACACCGTAATATGACATTTTAGGTTCACGTGGACTCTTATCCTTTGCACTTGCAAAATACATATTCGATGCTTGAAGAGTGACCCCTCTGTTTTGGACGACACTCTTATCATCTTGGCACTTTGTGTAATATGTAAACCCATTAATGTCAAACCCTTCATAAGACATAACATTTGGTTTTGGTTTAAAGGCGAGGCATTTGATAGTTTCCGTAATATCATTTGGTGTTTGAGATAGTTGATGTAAGACTTTATCTTCAAACCACTTAGTAAAAGTCTTATTATGTTCTCTAGCAAACCACATTGAACTTGCTCAAGGATGTTGTCTCTTGATGAAATTGGTATGTTCCTCGATATAAACACTCACTTCGTCCATGTTGTGTAAAACATACAAGTGACCTTGTTCCAACTGCTCACGGCTGATTACTTTCACCCGTGATCCCAAAATTCCTTTTCCCTCCTCAATATTCTTGTCATTAACAGGAGTGTTATTACCACTCAAAAAGTCATTGCAAAAATCCATAACTCTCGCCACATAACCTTCAATAATACTCCCTTCGGGTTGATAACGGATTCAAACATCACCTTTAAAAATGCTCATGTATCGTTCAAAGGGATACATCAATGCAAGAAAACTGGTCCCAACATTTTCACTTCCCTAGTCAAGTGGACAACATGATGTACCATGATATCAAAGAACGAAGGAGGGAAATACATCTCAAGCTGACATAGGGTAACAACTACTTCTCTTTGCAAATTATCGAGAGTATCAGGGTCAATAACTTTGCTGCATAGACTGTTGAAAAAGAAACAAAGTCTGGTGATTGCAAACCTTACATGCTTCGGCAATATAGATCGAATTGCCACAGGAAATATTTGTTGCATTAGAGTGTGACAATCATGAGATTTAAGACCTATCAACTTCAGATCTTTCATTGATACCAATCTAAGGATGTTGGATGAGTAAACATGTGGCACCTTAACATTTACCAAGCATTCACAAAAAGCTTTCTTCTCCTTTCTAGACAACGTGTAACAAGTGGGAGGTAAGTATGTTCTTTTATTACCCATTTCACATAATTTTGTTAATTCTGACCTTATTCCCATTTCACATAGGTCCAGTCTGGATTTTATCCCATCTTTAGTCTTACCTGGTATATTTAACAGAGTACCAATGATGCAATCACAGACATTTTTCTCAACATGCATTACATCGATACAATGCCTGACTGTCAAAGAACTCCAATAAGGAAGATCCCAAAATATTGACTTCTTCTTGAATGAAGAATTGTCACTCCGTGTGGCCATACTACATTGTGATTTCTTACCAAATTCATTGACAATGTCTTTTACTCTTTCATAAACAACATCCCCTGGTATAGGTTTAGGTGCACTCCGTTCATCATTCCATCCATTGAATGCTTTGCGCTTCCTACGATACAGATGGAATTTTGAAAGAAACCTTCGATGACTAAGATATGCAGTCTTGCCGCCATGTTTTAGTCTTATTGAATCAGTGTTTTCTTCACATATAGGACATGCTTTAACTCCTTTAACACTATATCCAGACAAATTCCCATATGCTGGAAAGTCATTAATAGTGCAAAACAACATAGCGTGTAAATGAAATGTCTCTCTTCCTAATGCATCATAGGTCATCACATCTTCAGCCCAAAGTTTCTATAAGTCATCAATCAGTGGTTCAAGATAAACATCGATATCATTTCTGGGTTGTTTAGGGCCCGATATCAACAACGACAGCATAGCATACTTATTTTTCATACATAGCCAGGGAGGAAGATTGTATATAACAAGCATGACTGGCCAAGTGCTATGTTGGCTGCTCAATGTCCCGTACGGATTCATCCCATCTGTACAAAGCCCAAGTCTTAGATTCCTATCTTCTTCACCAAATTTGGGGTACAATAGATCAATCTTCTTCCACTGTGGGGAATCAGACGCATGTCGTAGGATCCCATCATTATTTTTCTTAACATCTGCATGCCACCTCAAATTCTTTGCATCTTTCGGATTTGCAAACAAGCGTTGAAACTGTGATATTATAGGTAGATACCACAACACCTTGGCAGGAGAACCAGTTTTGGACTCCCCTGAAGTCGTCAATTTATACCTTGACGCACCACATTTTGGACAATCTTTCAAATCCACATAGTCCTTTTGAAATATTACAGAATCATTCGGGCATGCGTGTATCTTCTTGGCCTCCATTCCCATCGGGCACAACATTTTCTTTACCCGGTATGTTGAGATTGGCAGCTCGTTTCCTTCAGGAAGCATTTCTTTCAACAAAGTCAACAATGAAGTGAAGCTTTTGTCGCTCCATCTATTGTTAGCTTTCAACTTATACAATCTCAGCACAACGCTAAGCTTCGTAAACTTAGCACAACCTGTGTATAATGGTATCTCAACATCGTGCACAATGTTTCTAAAGATAGGAGGTGGATCGGTGTGCTCTACACTACAACTATCTAGCATTGCATCAACGATGTCTACTAGAACTGGTTCGTTCACATCTACGTCATCGGAGGCAATGTCTTCTTCCACCCAAGCACTGCTATTGACATCCACTGGTTTCGAGTTTGAAATCTCTCCATGTCAGTGCCATTATGTATAGCCTTGTACAATCTCGTTGCACATGACATGAATTTTGATTTCCTCACCAGTGCTGACTTTCAAGTTGTTACCGCAATGCCTACATGGATAGTAGAACCTATCTGCAGGTTCTTTCCTATGTTCCTCGGCAAATCTAATAAACTAATCAAGACCAGATATAAACTCTGGGGTGCAGCGATTGCGAATGGACATCCATGATCTATCCATTCTATGATCAAAGAGAAAACAAGTATATATTAGGACAAGATTAGGGTATACACTTACATCCTAGGTGAGATTAGGTGTTCAAGAACAGTCCCAAACCGGGGACTATCCAAGATTTACTCCTATTATCTACAATGAAGCCGGACTCCATATAAACAATATATAATTTAGTGATTGTTCATTCTAATTTATACCAATGTACAAGTAATATAAAGAACAATGATTGTTCACTTTCTAGGCCAACAAACACATGTGATGTCATTCTTATATATAATAAATGTATACCACCTATCCCATCCTTGAACACCTAATCTCACTAGTAAGTGTATAATGTGTATTGGGTTTTCAAAAAAATTTCGACAGGATTTTCCCGTTGTTCTCTAAGTACATATGTAATTAGAGAACAAACGGGGAAATGCTACCAAAATTTTCTCGAAAACCCAATACACATTATACACTTACATCCTAAGTGAGATTAGGTGTTCAAGAATAGTCCCAAACCGGGGACTATCCAAGATTTACTCCTAATGAGTAAATCTTGGATGGGTTTCTAGGCCAACAAACACAATAATAGATATGTACATGTTAGGGTTCATCACAATTGATGTTAGGGTTTCATCAATGTTAGGGTTTAATCAAATAAAATTAGGATGCTAGAATGGACAAGTTAAAATGTTATTTCAACATGCATCAAAATTTACCGAATTAGGTCAAGCATTAGGATTATTAGCACACATATATGCAAGCAAAAGATTTATTCGTATTCTAGAATTTACATAAAGAATTACATAAAGATTTGTTCATATCCTTACCAACAGCAAACACGGCCGTGGCTGTGTTGGCCTACCACGGCCGTGCTAGGCAGCACGGCCGTGGTAGGCCAGCACAACCATGACTGTGTTTGTTGTAGGTAAGGATCTAGGGAGAAGGAAGAACAAAGGCTACGGCTACCTGGAGGCTACGGCGGCCAGCAGGCAGGCAGGCGACACGGCAGGGAGGACGGCGACGAGAACGGAGTAGGCAGTGGCGACGACAAGGAGGATGGCAGGCGGCGGCAAGGAGGTCGGCAGCGGTGATGCAGAGTAGCAGAAGTGGCGTCTGGCGTCGACGGCGAGCAAGCAGCAGGCATCGTTGGCGGTGAGCGAGAAGAAACTGGTGGCGAGCAGCAGCGGGCGGGCGGGTGGTGACGCAACAAGAGCAAAGAAAGGGGAACAGTTGCTTTGAGATGAAACAAAAGAAAGGGGAATAGTTGTTGTTCGTGGATCTATTAAGTTGGTAAACGACGTCGGTTATCTAAAACAAACGACACCTAAACTCTTCAGCGTTGGTTGTTCTTTAAAAACCGACATCCAATTAGACAAATTTTGCCCTAAATAATTTGGCAGGAACCATTATCGGCGTCGGTTATCAAAGGATAACCGACACCTAAGTTGGAATGTTTCGTGCAAATTTTCATCTTATATAGGCGTCGGTTAGATGTTAAAAAGCCGACTTTGTATGTGACACTTTGGGGCCAATTTTTTTCCACTCGAAAATTGGATTTCGCGGGCGATTTTAGGCTTCGATTTTGTATTACCCAGCCGACGTTGAATACAAAGCGGTACCCGTGTCTTGAATATAGACGTCGGGTTTCCTACATCACCGACATTGAATGTTATAGGCGTCAGATTTCCTAAATAACCGACGCCCAGAAAAGTGACATTTAATGTTGTTTTTGTACTAGTGTCTCTTGGCTCACGGTCTTCTTGTGGTTCCCATGAGAAGTTTGGACCATTTCTACATTCTGAAGTGCATGATCTTGACATGGGGCTTTGGTTGTTCTAAATGCCATAGGATTGTAGAACCATGTTTCCACAAAGAGCCACCATGGAGTCAGCAGAATGATGAGAAGAACCTCCCACATGAATCTGCATGAGATACAACATGTCTTCCAACATCTTCATCATGTAGGGTGGTTGAGGAATTGAAGGGGCTTACGCATCTTGGTCCACCATCTTGACTCTAAAGGGTTGCTTGTCACATGCACAAGGCACAACCAAACAAAAGAGGGAAAGTTAGCAAACCAAGATGCAAAAGTAACACAAAGAATAAATAATAGCAATGGTGAGGGCAAAAGGAAGGGCTAAGCTACACTACCTAACTAGGCCGAGCACCTCTATCCCCGGCAATGGCGCCAGAAAGCTTGGTGCGCCCCCGCTAGTGGTGCTTTTACACCCCACGAGGTCGGAGCGCACGACATATGTGATCTTATGCTTTCGAAATTTGTAAGACCTACACTAACTACCTACGTCTACTAAGACACTACGCCTGCAAGCGCACGGGGTCGTGTCGTAGTATAGGTGAGGCGACAAGTACAAGGTCGATCCATGGAGATAGAGGGGGCACTAGAGTTAGACGGTGCGAGCTACATTCCTTTTGCGGATCTTAGGGTTTTAGGGTTTTAAAAGGTTTGGTTGTTTGATTACACTAATGAGCAAGTAAGAAATGCAAATGGAAAGTAAGTTATGGAAGAGCTAGCAAATTAGTAAACTAAGTTAACAAACTAACTAAGTAAGAGCAAGTAGAGCTACACTACTCTAGCAAGGCAAGAAGCAATTAAGAGCTAAACTAACCACTAGAAAGAGCAAGAGCCTAAGTTAACACTAATGAGCAAAACTAAGCAATTGGACTAAACTAGCATTAATAAACAAACTAAGCAATTAGGGTTTTAAGCAAGGTGATTAAGGTGGGTGGCCTGTTTGGGGAATGTAACTTTGATATTAGTTGGGGGAGATCATTAAACATGCAAGGTTCTCATTTCATATCTAGATTACCAAACCAAACACTAAGGTCAATGCCATTAGAACATACCCTATACTACTAGTAGAAGACTATGGTTAGGTGTAATTCTAATGAGATTAACCAAATCTAGGTTTCTAGGGTAAGTGATAGTGAGTAATTGAGGGTTGAGGGTAGAGATGGGAGAAGATGAGGGTTTTTAACCTCATGCCACTAGCCACTCTAGCCTTTAGAAGGCCCTAGAAAATTACAACAATCTCACTTACACTAGCTACTTAGATCTCACACTCATTTATAGGAGGAGGGATGTGTATATAGGAACAAAGGGAGCTAGCTAGGGATCCACTAATTGGACCTAGGAGCCATTCCTGAGATTGCCACATACTCCCCAATTCCTCCTAGAAACTAAGTGTCATCAAAATCTCAAAACAAGAAATTCATACAAGAAGCACAAACCACATGCAATAAGATAGGAAAAGAGATAGAAGCAAGAAGTAATCATCATAGATATGAATTAAGTTCATTACAAGAAATTATCCCCCAACATGGTATCAAAGTTACATTTAAATCCCAAACATCCCACCACAAGGGGCTTATCTAGACATGATTAAGAAAACATGAAACGAAAGGGGTAGAAGAAGTAGGGACTCCATGAAGCTTGATGTAGAAGCCTCCTTCTTCACCTCCAAGCTTGCTGTAGACATCCTCCCTCCTCCAAGGGTGCAGGAGTGCATGAAATGGTGGGGGATTATGGATGAAAACCTAGGGAACTAGGTTTCCATGGTGGAATGAGGGTGAAAATGGTGGATGATGAGCCCAAAATGCAAGGGGATTGCACAAAGAGCTCAAGGATGGAGAGTGGAGCTTCAAGCAGCTGTAGGGGCATCATAGTCTTCATCGACCAAATTTGTGGCAGTGGGCCACGGTTGTGGTGATCTGGGGGTGACAACATGTAACTCTAGCCAAATAGATGCAATAATTCCCATCACCGTGGCAGGGTGACACGACCATTTTTTCTTCTACTGACCACGACTATGATGATGGCCACGGCCGTGGTGTCTTCAATGGCCACGGTCATGAAAAAGGGCCACGATCGTGGGATTCTGTAGGATGTCCTTATTGAACTTGGTGCCATATTGCTAAAAAAGGCACGACCGTGGCATAGTGCCCACGGCCATGGTGAGGTTGGCCTCACTTAATTACACTTCAATCTTCATCATTTTTTTATGTCTTTTCTTGGGGACGATCCTTAACCATTGGAGGTAGGTTGATGGAGACTTTGGGGCCTTCTTTGGGTTCCTCCATGAGTGGGGGGGAACCCTATAACTCATTCTTTCTCTCTCTTCCATCTAAGCATGGTTCAAGTACCTGAAAAATAGTGCAAAGAACATCCATAAGCATATTTGCAATGATAACCATATTAGGGAAAAAGACTTGTAATCTAACATGTTTAGATGCAACTTAAGTACAAAATGGCATAGGATGGAGCCCTAAAATAGGGCTACATCAAAAGGGAAATCCCATCCAACCTTTTCTCAATCCGATCAAAGGTTTCTCCATGAATGGACACCTCTCTCTTCACTTCATCAAGGATTCTTAACCTTGCAAGAACTTCTTCTTTAAACATGGAGCTATCTCTTGGCTCTTGTTCTCCTTGTTGCTCCCAAGAAAGGTTTGGATGATTTCTCCATTCTGAAGTGTAAGAGCTTGACATGGAGACTTGGTTGTTCTAGATAACATAGGATTGTAGAACTTGAATGTATTCACAATGAGTCTCCATGGAGTTGGCAAAGTGATTATAGGAACCACCCACATTAATCTTCATGAGATTTACCACATATGTGAACATCTTCATCATGTACGGCGGTTGAGGAATTGAAGGGGCTTGTGCATCTCAGTCTACCATCTTGACTCTAAAGGGTTGCTTGTCACATGCACAAGGCACAACTAAACAAAAGAGGACAAGTTAGCAAACCAAGATGCAAATGTAACACAAAGGATAAAGAACAACAATAGTGAGGGAAATAGGAAAAGCTAAGATACTCTAACTAGCTAGGCCGAGCGCCTCTATCCCAAACAACGGTGCCAAAAATCTTAGTGTGATCTTCTCAAGGCCAAACACTAGCCAACTAGAAGGTGACTAGATACAACCCTAAGGGAAAACACACAAATCTCTCAAAAATTTATATATGGACCTAGTCCAACACACTAGATCAACTAACCACACATACCCGTAAGCGCATTGGGCCATGCTATAGTATAGACAAGTGGAAAGATTAGGGTCGATCCTCAAGGAGAGAGGGGGTACTAGATATAGGTTAATGTTAGATATGTTCCTAAGCAAAGTCTAGGGTTTGAGGGTTTAAAGTTGGTTTTAGTTGATTATGCTATGATTTCATGTAATTAACAACAAGAAGGAAACTATATTAACAGAAACCACATATTACCCTAAGTAAGTTAACACTAAGAACTAGGTAAGCAAATTAACAAAACTAGAGAAAGAGGAACTAGACTAGACTAGGAATACAAGTTATCAACTAATAGGAAAGATAAGCAATAAGATAAGCATAATAGGAAAGATAAGCAATAAGTTATCATAATTGAACTAAATTAACACAAGCAAGCTAAAAAGAGCCCCAACTACTTAAGTAAGAACTAACTATCAAGAACTAAGCAATTAGCTAAGAACTAACAAAGGCAATTGACTAAGATAGCATTAACAAGCTAAGAAGGCAAGGGTTGATATTAAGAAATAAGATGGATTGGTGGTTCATTTGGGAATGAAACTTGATATTAGTTGGGGGAAGGTGTTGGTATGTATGCCCTGAGAGCCAATCATGGGATGATTGGTGGGATACATTAAGATTGATTTGATAAACATCAAAGGCAAGCTTCCAATTCTTTCTGGTTCGGTCATATGAGATAGTGATAGAACAGATTGAACATCTAGAGAATGACAGTACTCAATGACGTATGCCTTTAGGTTCAGGACCTGAACGATGAGATCATACGGATGCTAAGAGTTTGTACATTCTCATTATGTCCCTAGTCGGATATCATTGTGGAAGGTAGATAGACATCAATGACACACAAGACTAGATTGTGGTGTTGGTTGATGACAGAATCTCATTAGTCATGATATAGAGATATCAAACCAAACACATAGGTACTTGTTAGAGAACAAGTGTACTGGATAGACCCACCGTGAGTTTGAAACATGGAACCATGACATGGTAGTCACAATCAGTACTCACAGTGATGGTGGTGAGTGTGATTCTTTGACCTAAAATCACTACACTCAACACATGTCATTGGGCACACATTGACATCATCAAACACAGTCCTGAAACATGGGTTGTTATAAAGGTGATGATTGGGTGGCTTTGACACATGGGGCTTTTGAGGGGTGAGTGATAGATATGGGATTTGTCCCTCCTGAGGGAGTTTGATATCCATGGCCGCTTGATGAGTAGGATTGAGAAAGGCGTGCACACATGTGTGAATCAATATGTGATATTGATGTCATACATATCTCTTCCAATCTACTCTGAGATCAAGAAAGTGAATGAACGTTGAAAGGATGACTGTTACATGCCTCGAGTTCATTCGGGATATCAGTGACAAAGGAATTATACATTCACTGTAACACCATTCGCGGATTGTAGGATTGAAAGTTGTTCTCCAACTTTTTATTTCACTTGGGTAGCACTTGTAACATCCCTGACTTGGGTTATGAACTAAACCTAGGTGTTTTGCTTAAAAATGTGATTATATGCTTGTGGTTATCTTTTTATATGTAATTAAAGCTTTTGAGGAACTTATATTTCTATTTCAGTCCTTTTTGAACAATGTTGTAATATTGTTTTGTTAAATATGGACTAATGTGCAAATTACCCAAGTAGAGGGGTTAACTTGCAAATTGCATATGTTAAGATGTACCTATGATGTTGAGACATCATAAGAATGAATATGATGTAGTGGTATGGATTCTCCAAGCTTGAGCACCAAGATATAGCTTGTAGAGCAATCCTTGTGCTTTAAAACCTAGTTTTGGTATAAAGTGCAATTTACCCAAAACATAGGGTGCAACATTTAAAATATACCCTCTAGAGTATCTATCATGTTTCTTGGCATCAATTAGAGAAAATAAAATGAGAGGGGAACCTCGTTTGAATGGTCCAGAAAGAAAGATAACCTTGATATCTAAATAACCAAGTTTTAAGCAAATGACCCTTTTATACATGTATAACTTAATAAGGTGTTTGGTTCTTTTCCTTTTAACCTTGGATAAAAGAGCGGTTTTGCATGTTAAAAGGAAGAAGAAACTTGGCCAAGAGTGGAGTGAGCATGAGTGGATGGGTTTAAGAAATAAAAGAAATAATTATCTTATTCTTTGCCTTGATAATACCCAAAAATATATAAGCACCCTTTTTCCACAAAGCAAGGGAATGTTTCCCTTAGTTGCTTTTCTCATATTCTTGCTTGGGCCGACTAAGGAGAATCTCAGGAGAAGAGGAGGATGACCAATCTGGTTTGGGTAAGCTTTGATCATCACCTATCTCGAATTCTTGGAGGAAACCCTAATACAAGGTTGGTTTGTTAGTTTTCCTTACACAACTCTTCTTTCTAGACATCTTCTCCATCCAAATCTTGAAGAACGGACCCTAGACAACCTTTGGAGTTTCATCCACCATTAAAGCCACGAATCCTGGAGCTCTAGATCAGATTTTAAGGTGGGTTTTATAACTCTAAACCTTAATCTTTGCTTATGCATCTTCCTTTCATAAAAACGTTGCTTATTCTCCTTCTTTAGACACGTTTATGTGTTCTTGCAAGTATTTCTGTGAAGAACAGCCCATGTTCTTGAGGTAGAAGATAATGATGTTATTTCCAATGTTTATCCAAAATCCACTTTTGCAAACGGTCTCCCACCTCTTGCTCAAATGGTTTCCCAAACCGTTTGGGAGCAAACGGTTTCAAACCGTTTGAAAGCAAACGGTTTCAACCAAGAACGCATGGGAGCAAACGGTCCAAGACCGTTTGGATGAGTTGAGAAGGAGTTGACCATTTGGAGGTCTGTTGTAAATATTGTGGACTAATCACCTACCAAAAATCATCATGTAATTCCAAGTAATAAATCACCAATTGAAGGCACATCAATCACCTAAACCCTAATCGGGTTAATTGCTGATTTCAATAACTTAATCATGTTGATGTTTGGGTTGAGTGGCCCAAACGGTTTCAAAACCATTTGGGGATCACCCAAACGGTCTCAAGACCATTTGATGATAACCCAAGACCGTTTGGAGGTCTAGGGTTAAGTGGGGTTGACCAATTGAGGGTCCAATGATAACAAGTTGATAAAAGATTAAGTGCTGATTTGGTGACCAAACCTAGGGTTCAACCCTTTAGTCAATGACTTGGTTGTTGATGGCATAATGGGAAAACGGTCTCAAGACCGTTTGGAGGATGTCAAAATGATCCCAAGATCGTTTGGGAGTCACCCAAGACCGTTTGGAGGTCTAGGGTTGACTATGGTTAAGTCGTTGAAGATTGAAAGGCAATAAGTTGAAGTACAATTAATTATTGATCTAGTGATAAATCTAATGAACCAAACCTTAATTGGTTGAGTTAGTTTTTCATGTGGACTTGAGAAAATGGTCTCAAGACTATTTGGAGGATGTTCAAATGATCCCAAGACCGTTTGGGGTCAGGTCATGACCAAATTGATTGATGGTTCAATGGTTGCAAATCAATTAGACTCATGTTGAAACATGTTGAAGGGTGATCGATTCCAAACCCTAATTCAATTGATTTAACCCCTAATTGGTGATAAATTGAGGGTCAATTGAGTGTAAAATCAGTAGAGGGTTGGCCTAATTAACCCAATTGATAAGTGGCTAACAAGTGCATAAACGATTGAGTGGTTCAGCATTGGAAACTCTAACTCAATTGAAGTCGTTGAGATACTTTTTGTCCATGCGGTTTTGAGGTGGTTTGGACCAAACAGTCTCAAGACCATTTGGGACCAAACGATCCCAAACCGTTTGGTGCTCATGCGGTTTCAAGATCAATTTTTCCCATGCACTTTCAAAGTCAAAGTAGGCCAAACGGTCTTCATGACCAAACAGTCTTCACCTCATCTTGGGCAAACGGTCTTGAGTGTGCACTTTATCAAACAGTTTCAAAAGTCAACTAGACCAAATGATCAACACCACCAAACAGTTTCAAGGTCCATCCAAGACTGTTTGGGGGTTTGGTGTGCAAGACCGTTTGAGGTCTAAAAAGGTTAAGACCGTTTGATGCCTTAGTGATCAAAATGGTTTAGTAGTTGATTAACCTAAACCCTATAGATACCTAAAGTGATTAAGGGACCAAGTAATTAATGGATTAATTCATACTATGACCAATGGTGAACATTACAAAAGTACCCTTGAAGGGATAGTGTGACTAATACCCCTTGATCAAGTAAACCCTAATGACCATAATGGTGATGACATAACTTACATTGTCAAGGTTGTTTTGTCTTAGTCTAATCAAGGGTGATGTAATCACTATCTCATTGGGAGAGGACAGAGAAGACTCCCTATATGAATGAGAATCAAGTAATAAACTTCCAATATGTATGAATACATCTAATTAGGGTATGATCCTTCATAGTGAGATCATGGAAACCTTAATTATGATGATTAATTAATATTAACCTAATTTGAGGGCATTAATGAAAGTAATCTTCATACATGATGATGGTATGATCTCAATTTATTGAAATGTGAATAATAAACCCTAAATCTAGGGTAATGTGATGAAATGTGAATAATAAACCCTAAATCTAGGGTAATGTGATGTAATGTGAATAGTAAACCCTAATCTAGGGTGATGTGATGATATGAAAAGTAAACCCTAATTCTGGGTTATGCTTTTAAGAATGAAACTCTATGATTAAAGTATGAGATAAGGAATCACTATTCCTAATAAAGCTAAGGGGTTGAATAACTCCAATTGGATTGAATAAGAATCCTAACCCTAGAAACCAATTGCAGTGATGTAACATGGTCATGGTAATTTGTCAGTAGCACGACCGTGCAATGTAGCACGACCGTGGTGTTTTATATTTAATTTGAAAAGAACTTGTATTGTGCTGATATAGATACAATGTGCATGTTGTCAATTGTGTTAACCATGCAGGTTTTTATAAAGAAGTGATCATAGCCAGGTAAGAGTTATGATGTCATATTCATTGAAAGAACTTTATAAGCTTTGAAAATAATGATATGCTATGTTGCCTAGTAAGAGGTAACATATGAAATTGATAGGCTATATGAGCCATGAGAAGTATCTACATTGTTACAATCAAGGTCATGTTGTTAAATGACTTGATGATAGTATGTTACTTGGTAACAAGTGTTTTGATGATCTAAGGGTTTGAATACCCATATTCTTGAATCACAATAATGAGATGTTTAGGGATTGATATCCCAATGTTAACAAGATGTGATATGAACTTGATACAATTAGTACTCTTTCTTTATAGCAATTGTCTTATTGGTTTATGTTTGAAAACATGCCTGATGCTAAAAGAATGCCATAATGTATTTAAATAATCAAGTATAATGATATCATGTAGAGCCCTGACCATAGATCCATCATTGTCAGAAATTAAATGATGGTGAAACAGGTTATCCTAAGGGAACTCCTGGAGAGCATACTTTTGAGTATGTGGGGGTTATGGACACGAATATCCTTACGTCCTAATGTAGGATTTGATATGAGATGTACCTTTAATCTCTCAATCCTTCATTATATGTTTATGCCGGGATGATGTATCACTAATATCCCGATGATGTTGTTAATGCCGCATCGATGAGAGATAAACAAGAAATTCCTCGATGGCGAAGAGAGTACAGAACGCCACTGTAACTCTAATAGCGATGTTGCCAGAATACCCTAGAAAGCTATTATAGCAGAGACACAAGATGTCCTGCATGATGATCCTCACACTAACTGAGGAAGATGAGGTCATAGGAATCCGACTCTTTTGATGACCTATGTATGGTACCGATTGCGATTTCGTAATGGTCGGTTGGAGTATGAGAGGTGTAACTCATCTCCTCAGGGCATAAATATGTTTGTAAAATGTAATCAGCCGTGTAGCATATTTGCTTAGGTTGAACTATGAGAAACAATGATTGATGATACATTGTTTATAATTCTCTAGTTGAATAAACTAGTATACATGTTCTTCATATTCCTTATTGTTATATGTCTTGTCATTCAATTAAGTTATAATTGAAATGATTGCTTAAAAGAATGTTTCTTTACTTAGTTTACACAATGTTTTACCTGTTGTTGAATGTTTACAATACTATTGCTCAATGTTATTCCAGTATTGCAATAACAATGCTTCTGGCAGAGAGTTATAACTCTCACTGGGACAATTATTCAATTGTCTCACCCCCGTGGGATTTGACTTTTTAGGTAGACGCTGAGGACGAAGGAACCCATCAGTGGGTGAGCAGCAGCAACAACACTAGGGACAACAATGATCCTCAGGTGGAGACACTGACTGTCAAGTCTTGTAGATAGTATGTCCTATGTGTCGTCTCTGTACTCTCAGGTCCTAGGAGTCAGTAGATCTGAGATTTTGGCATAATGCCTCGAGACTTTTTGTCTTGCCTTGTACAATTAACAAGGTGGTTGATGTTGTAACCCTTAAGATGTGATTATTACAAAGATGTAATGATGGATCAGTTTATAAATAACTTATCATGTTTCTTTATGAAAGAGTTTTACCGTTTGCAGATCTCTTTACAAAAAGTTTTAATTTTTAGTAATTTTTAATAATTTTGCTGCTAGTTAATCGCTTCCGCATTTTTTGATCTTGTTTTCACGATTCGATCGCCACAATTGAGTGGTATCAGAGCTCTAGGTTCGCTGAGTCTATAGAGACATAGGACTTAGGTTGTTGAGTCTGTTCTAGTGTCTTCCAGTATAGAGACATAGGACTTAGGTTGTTGAGTCTGTTCTAGTGTCTTCTGCTCCTCTGGAGAAGAAGATAAGACTAAGGATGTCTGGACCACATGAGGAATATGTTGCAGAGAGTAGTGTTTCTGCACCCAGAGAAGTTGCAAGAAACCCAGAGATAGAACAACTTGTGCCTGAACCACTCTAGTTCAATCCAACTGACATGGGTAACCCAGCCGTTCAAGCCATGTTTGGGAAGTTTATGACTGCCATGACACATATGACTGATAGGATGCCTATACCTGCTCCTAGGGCACCTACCCTTCCTTAAGGACAAGGAATCATCAAGATGTTTGAACGACTTCGCCGAGTTGGAGCCACAGAATATGCTGGAACAACTGACCCAGCAGATGCTGACTTGTGGTTAACTGAACTAGAGAAGGCCTTTAGAATCCTGAACATTCCAGAAGTTGAGAAGGTTAGACATGTTGTTTATCTTCTCAAGGGGAGTGTTGGTCGTTGGTGGACCATGGAAGAACAAAAGAGACCTAGTGTGGAGGTTGCATGGGAAGTTTTTCGACAGGAATTTATCAACAGATACTCCTCTAAGACGTTTTTGGATGAGAAAATCTCTCAGTTTGAGAGGTTAAGATAGGGTCCAATGAACATTAGTGAGTACGAGGCTAAGTTCATGGAGCTATTACGGTTCTATCTGCACATGGCGACCACAGATGAAGAAAGGATTAGGCATTTTGAGAAAGGGTTAAATGCTGAGTTGACTAACCTTGTGTCTGCTTTGGAGAATAGGGAAAGGTTTTCTACCTTCGTGGAGTCTGTCAGGAGGGTAGAGAGGTCTTTAGAAGAGAAGAGATAGACCCAAAACAAGAGGATGTATCACCAGTTCCAAGGATCCTCATCTAAAGGTTTCAAGAAACCTAGGTTTTCTGCGCCTACAACACCACCTAGAACCAATACCCAGACACAATGGATGTCAAATAGGGGTAGAGGATGAAGTTTACCACTAGAAGGAGCTCATAGCTCAGCATCTATGTCAGTTACAGGACCACCCAGACCACAACAATTGAATAGAAGTTGTTATATATGTGGAAAGATGGGACATCTGATGAAGGACTGTAGAGCCAGAGAAGTAAGTGTGACTCAACCTCAATGGCAGAAATAGCAAGGCTCTCAAAGGCAATAGTTTCTAGGTAATGCTAGAGGACGTGGACAAGTGTCCCAAGCTGAATCATTGACATCTAGTCATCAAGCACCGAATCAACCACAAGAGACGGTGAGATTCTACACGATGAATCCACCTGATGCAGTAATCAACCCTCGAGTTGTGGCAGCTCATATAGAATTGTTATATTCTGATATGTCTACATCTTGTGTTGTATCCATTTTAATTGATCTGTGTGCTACACACTCCTTTATCACTCGAAGAGTGATTCTTGACTGCAATTTGACTATAAGTCGTAGAGCAGATAGTTTGTTGCTAGAAACTCTGTTGAGGGGATCTGCTGTGTTGCAGGAGGTATGTTCTCCTTGCATCCTCTTCTTTTCTAAACATCGCATTCAAGTGGATCTTATACCATTTGAGATGCATGGATTTGATATAATCCTTGGGATGGATACCTTAGAAAGGTAGAAGGTTGTTTTGGATTGTGAATCCAAGCAAGTTGTGTTTATTGATGATAGTGACACATGGATCTTTCAAGGAGAATGAAAGATTCTACCCACATGTCTTGTGTCAGCTATGGTTGCTGAGAAGCTGATGAGGAAAGGATGTTATGCATTCTTGGCCCATGTGGTAGATACTACCATGGATAGTCCTAACCCTACTGAAGTCCCGATAGTCAGGGAATTTGTAGAAGTATTTCCTGAAGAACTTCCAGGTGTGCCACCGCCTCGGGAGATTGATTTTGAGATCAATTTAATCCCAGATACGCAACCTATAGCACAAACATTGTATAGGATGGCGCCTGCTGAAATGACAGAACTCAAGAAACAGTTGCAAGAGTTGCTAGATGGGTTTCATATGATCGAGTACTTCACATTGGGGTGCTCTAGTCCTCTTTGTTAAAAAGAAAGATGGATGAATGTGGTTGTGCATTGATTATAGACAGTTAAATAAAGTAACAATAAAGAATAAGTATCCTCTGCCGAGGATTGATGATCTCTTTGACCAGTTGCGTGGTGTGACTGTCTTTTCAAAGATAGATTTGAGATCACGATATCACCAACTACGTATTAAGGATAGTGACATACCAAAGTCTGCCTTTAGGATGAGGTATAGTCACTATGAGTTCACAGTTATGTCGTTTGGACTAACTGTGCACCAGCTGCATTCATGGAACTCATGAATAGAATCTTCCGACCTTTTCTTGATCAGTGTGTTGTTGTCTTCATAGATGACATCCTGATCTATAGTAGGGATACTCAGCAACATGAATAGCATCTTCGTCAGACTCTAACCTTGCTAAGAGAACACAATTTATATGCTAAGTTTAACAAGTGTGAGTTCTGGTTGCCAGAGTTTCTTTCCTTGGATACGTGATATCTGCCTCGGGTATTCGTGTTGACCCTAAAAAGGTAGAATCTGTTATGCTTTGGGAGAAGCCAAAGACACCGACAGAGATCTGTAGTTTCTTAGGGTTGGCAGGCTATTACCGAAGGTTCATTAAGAACTTCAATTCTATAGCTTTACCCTTGACTAAGTTGACCAGGAAGGAGGTTTCTTTCTCCTGGAGTGATAAGTGTCAACAATCTTTTCAGTTGTTGAAGGAGAGGTTGACAAGTGCACCTGTGCTTGTGTTACCTGAGCAAGGGAAAGGATATATAGTTTTCTGTGATGCCTCTAAGAATGTACTAGGATGTGTGTTGATGCAGGATAAACAAGTGATTTCTTTTGCTTCTCGATAGCTTAAGAAACACGAGGAGAATTATCTGACACACGATCTAGAACTAGTTGTTGTGGTTCATGCCTTGAAAATCTGGAGACATTATCTTTATGGAGAAACATTCCAGATTTTCACAGATCATAAGAACCTTAAGTATATCTTTTCTCAACATGAGATTAACATGAGGCAACACCGTTGGATGGAGTTAATCAAGGATTACGACTGTACAATTGATTACCATCCAGGGAAGGCCAATGTAGTTGCTGATGCTTTGAGTAGGAAATCAGCAACACAAACCCAAGATAAAGCACAACTGAATTCCTTGATGTGCTATAGGAGAGATATGCTTATCTCCTTATGGCAAGACAATGTACAGTTAAAAGTGTCATTGTTAGCCGGGTTGTTAGCTGAGATGCATATAAACCTACTTTGAGACAGCAGATCAAGGAAGCACAACAAGTTGATGCTGCAGTTCAACAAATTAGATCAGAGTATGGTAGTGAGAAACAAGATGGTTTATATGACTCAAATGACCAAGTAGCCTGTTATCACGGTAGGATGATAGTGCCAGATGTGGATAACTTGAGGAAGTTAGTCCTGGAAGAAGCCCATTCTTCGATGTATGCTATGCATCCAGGAAGCACCAAGATGTATCGAAACTTGAAAGATATGTATTGGTGGCCTGGAATGAAAAATGATGTTTGTGAGTTGCCTATGTGATGTCCTGTGTGTCAGCAAGTTAAAGCTGAACACTAGAAGCCTGCAGGAACAATGCAAGCTTTACCCATACCACAGTGAAAGTGGGATCATGTAACCATGGACTTTGTTGTTGGCCTACCCAAGACAACCAAAGGACATGATTCCATTTGGGTAATAGTTGATAGGCTGACGAAGACAACACATTTCTTACCTGTCAAAACAACCTATTCTACTGAGAAGCTAGCACAGTTATATGTCGATGAGATAGTAAGGTTGCATGGAGTCCCAGTTACCATCATTTCTGATAGAGGTCCCCAGTTTACGATTCATTTTTGGGTGCGACTTCATAAAGCCTTAGGCACACAGTTACGGTTTAGTACAACCTTTCATCCTTAGACTAATGGACAGTCAGAAAGGACTATACAAACCTTGGAGGACTTGCTTAGAGCATGTGTTCTTCAGTTTACAGGGAGTTGGGATCTGCACCTAAGCTTGATAGAGTTTCCCTACAACAATAGCTATCAACATAGCATTGACATGGCATCTTATGAAGCTTTATATGGTAGACATTGTAGATCGCCCCTATGTTGGTATGAAACTGGTGAATACCAACTGATAGGTTCTGATCTTGTGCAGCAGACCATAAAGAAGATTAAAATAATACAACAACAGATAAAGACTGCACAGGATAGGCAGAAATCTTATGCTGATAAACGTCGTAGACCTTTAGAATTCCAGGTTGGAGACAGAGTGTATCTTAAAGTCTCACCTTGGAAAGGAGTTCTAAGATTTAGAAGGAAAGGGAAGTTAGCTCCTAGGTTTATGGGGCCTTATCCAATCATTGAACAGATTGGAAGAGTAGCTTATAAGCTAGAGTTACCACCAGAGTTACAGAAGTTACACCCTGTGTTCCACATTTCCATGCTTAGGAAATGTCACCCTAATACAGAATTAGTTCTGCAACCTATGGAAGTAGAATTGAATGATGATATATCTTATGAAGAAGGACCTGTATCGATCCTTGATAAAAGAATTAAAAAGCTGAAAAAGAAAGACATTAGTCTTGTGAAAGTCCTATGGAATCATCATGGTGTTGAAGAAGCCACATGGGAACTAGAGGAAGATATGAGAAGGAAATACCCTGCTCTTTTCTCTTAATATGTTTTGTTGATTTTGGGGACAAAATCCTTGTAAGGGGTGGATAATTTGTAACATCCCTGACCTGGGTCATGAACTAACCCTAGGTGTTTTTCTTAAAAATGTGATTATATGCTTATGGTTATCTTTGATATGTAATTAAAGCTTTTGAGGAACTTATATTTCTATTTCAGTCCTTTTTAAACAATGTTGTAATATTGTTTTGTTAAAGATGGACTAATGTGCAAATTACCCAAGTAGAGGGGTTAACTTGCAAATTGAATATGTTAAGATGTTCCTATGATGTTGAGACATCATAAGAATGAATATGATGTAGTGGTATGGATTCTCCAAGCTTGAGCACCAAGATATAGCTTGTAGAGCAATCCTTGTGCTTTAAAACCTAGTTTTGGTGTAAAGTGCAATTTACCCAAAACATAGGGTGCAACATGTAAAATATACCCTCTAGAGTATCTCTCATGTTTATTAGCATCAAATATAGCAAAGAAAATGAGAGGGGCGCCTCATTTGAATGGTCAAGAAAGAAAGATAACCTTGATATCTAAATAACCAAGTTTTAAGAAAATGTCACTTTTATACATGTATAACTTAATAAGGTGTTTGGTTCTTTTCCTTTTAACGTTGGATAAAAGAGAGGTTTTGCATGTGAAAAGGAGGAAGAAATGTGGCCAAGAGTGGAGTGAGCATGAGTAGATGGGTTTAAGAAATAAAAGAAATAACTATCTTATTCTTTGCCTTGATAATACCCAAAAATATATAAGCACCCTTTTTCCACAAAGCAAGGGAACATTTCCCTTAGCTTATTTACTCATATTCTTGCTTTGTCTGACTAAGGAGAAGCTCAGGAGCATAGGAGGACGACCAATCTGGTTTGGGTAAGCTTTGATCATCACCTAGCTCGAATTCATGGAGGAAACCCTAATACAAGGTTGGTTTGTTAGTTTTCCTTACACAACTCTTCTTTCTAGCCATCTTCTCCATCCAAATCTTAAAGAACGGACCCTGGACAACCTTTGGAGTTTCGTCCACCATTAATGCCACGAAGCTTGGAACTCTAGATCAGATTTTAAGTTGGGTTTTATAACTCTAAACCTTAAGCTTTGCTTATGCATCTTCCTTTCATAAAAATGTTGCTTATTCTCCTTCTTTAGACACTTTTATGTGTTCTTGCAAGTATTTCTGTGAAGAACAGCCCCTGTTCTTGAGTTAGAAGATGATGAAGTTATTTCCAATGTTTATCCAAAATCCACTTTTGAAAATGGTCTCCCACCTCTTGCTCAAATGGTTTCCCAAACCGTTTGGGAGCAAACAGTTTCAAACCGTTTGAAAGCAAACGGTTTCAACCAAGAAAGCATGGGAGCAAATGGTCCAAGACCGTTTGGATGAGTTGACCAGGATTTTACCATTTGTAGGTATGTTGTAAATATTGTGGACTAATCACCTACCAAAAATCATCATCTAATTCCAAGTAAATCACCAATTGAAGGCACATCAATCACCTAAACCCTAATCGGATTAATTGCTGATTTCAATAACTTAATCATGTTGAAGTTTGGCTTGAGTGGCCCAAATGGTTTCAAAACCATTTGGGGATCACCCAAACGGTCGCAAGACCGTTTGGTGATAACCCAAGAGCATTTGGAGGTCTAGGGTTAAGTGGGGTTGACCAATTGAGAGTCCAATGATAACAAGTTGATAAAAGATTAAGTGTTGATTTGGTGACCAAACCTAGGGTTCAACCCTTAAGTGAATGACTTGGTTTTTGATGACATAATGGGAAAACGTTCTCAAGACCATTTGGAGGATGTCCAAATGATCCGAAGACCATTTGGGAGTCACCCAAGACCGTTTGGAGGTCTAGGGTTGACTATGGTTAAGTGGTTGAAGATTGAAAGGCAATAAGTTGAAGTACAATTAATTATTGACCTAGTGCTCAATCTAATGAACCAAACCTTAATTGGTTGAGTTAGTTTTTGGTGTGGACTTGTGAAAACGGCCTCAAGACCATTTGAAGGATGTCCAAGCTATCCCAAGACTGTTTGGGGTCAGGTCATGACCAAATTGATTGATGGTTCAATGGTTGCAAATCAATTAGACTCATGTTGAAACATGTTGAAGGGTGATCGATTCCAAACCCTAATTCAATTGATCCAAGCCCTAATTGGTGATCAATTGAGGGTCAATTGAGTGTCAAATCAGTAGAGGGTTGACCTAATTAACCCAATTGATAAGTGGCTAACAAGTGCATAAACGATTGAGGGGTTCAACATTGGAAACTCTAACTCAATTGAAGTGGTTGAGATACTTTTTGGTCCATGCGGTTTTGAGGTGGTTTGGACCAAATGGTCAAGACCGTTTGGGTCCAAACGGTCTCAAGACCGTTTGGGACCAAACGATCCCAAACCGTTTGGTGCTCATGCGATTTCAAGATCAATTTTGCCCATGCGGTTTCAAAGTCAAAGTAGGCCAAACAGTCTTCATGACCAAACGATCTTCACCTCATCTTGGGAAAAATGGTCTTGAGTGTGAACTTTATCAAACGGTTTCAAAAGTCAACTAGACCAAACGGTCAACACCACCAAATGGTTTCAAGGTCCATCCAAGACCGTTTGGGGGTTTGGTGTGCAAGACCGTTTGAGGTCTAAAAAGGTTAAGAACGTTTGATGCCTTAGTGATCAAAATGGTTTAGTAGTTTATTAACCTAAACCCTATAGATACCTAAAGTGATTAAGGGACCAAGTAATTAATGGAGTAATGCATACTATGACCAATGGTGAACATTACAAAAGTACCCTTGAAGGGATAGTGTTACTAATACCCCTTGATCATGTAAACCCTAATGACCATAATGGTGATGACATAACTTACGTTGTCAAGGTTGTTTTGGCTTAGTCTAATCAAGGGTGATGTAATCACTATCTCATAGGGAGAGGAGAGAGAAGACTCCCTATATGAATGAGAATCAATTAATAAACTTCCAATATGTATGGATACATCTAATTAGGGTATGATCCTTCATAGTGAGATCATGGAAACCTTAATTATGATGATTAATGAATCTTAACCTAATTTGAGGGCATTAATGAAAGTAATCTTCATATATGATGATGGTATGATCTCAATTCATTGAAATGTGAATAATAAACCCTAAATCTAGGGTAATGTGATGAAATGTGAATAATAAACCCTAAATCTAGGGTAATGTGATGTAATGTGAATAGTAAACCCTAATCTAGGGTGATGTGATGATATGAACAGTAAACCCTAATTCTGGGTTATGCTTTTAAGCATGAAACTCTATCATTAAATTATGAGATAAGGAATCACTATTCCTAATCAAGCTTAGGGGTTGAATAACTCTAATTGGATTGAATAAGAATCCTCACCCTAGAAACCAACCGTGGTGATGTTACACGGTCGTGGTAATTTGTCAGTAGCACGACCGTGGAAGGTAGCACGGCCGTGGTGTTTTATATTTAACTTGAAAAGAACTTGTATTGCACTGATATAGATACAATGTGCATGTTATCAATTGTGTTAACCATGCAAGTTTTTATAAAGAAGTGATCATAGCCAGGTAAGAGTTATGATGTCATATTCATTGAAAATACTTTATAAGCTTTGAAAATAATGATATGCTATGTTGCCTAGTAAGAGGTAACATATGAAATTGATAGGCTATATGAGCCATGAGAAGTATCTGCATTGTTACAATCAAGGTCATGCTGCTAAATGACTTGATGATAGTATGTTACTTGGTAACAAGTGTTTTGATGATCTAAGGGTTTGAATACCCATATTCTTGAATCACAATAATGAGATGGTTAGGGATTGATATCCCAATGTTAACAAGATGTAATATGAACTTGATATAATTAGTACTCTTTCTTTATAGCAATTGTCTTATTGGTTTATTTTTTAAAACATGCCTGATGCTAAAAGAATGCCATAATGTATTTAAATAATCAAATATAATGATATCATGTACAGCCCTAACCATAGATCCATCATTGTCAGAAATTAAATGATGGTGAAACAAGTTTTCCTAAGGGAACTCCTGGAGAGCATACTTTTGAGTATGTGGGGGTTATGGATGCAAATATCCTTACGTCCTAATGTAGGATTTGATATGAGATGTACCTTTAATCTCTCGATACTTCATTATATGTTTATGCCGGGATGATGTATCACTGATCTCCCGATGATGTTGTTAATGCCGCATCGATGAGAGATAAACAAGAAATTCCTCGATGGCGAAGAGAGTACAGAACACCACTGTAACTCTAATAGCAATGTTGCAAGAATACCCTAGAAAGATATTATAGCAGAGACACAAGATGTCCTGCATGATGATCCTCACACTGACTGAGGAAGATGAGGTCATAGGAATCCGACTCTTTTGATGACCTATGTATGGTACCGATTGCGATTTCGTAATGGTCAGTTGGAGTATGAGAGCTGTAACTCATCTCCTCAGGGCATAAATATGTTTGCAAAATGTAATCAGCCGTGTAGCATATTTGCTTAGGTTGAACTACGAGAAACAATGATTGATGATACATTGTTTATAATGCTCTAGTTGAATAAACTAGTATACATGTTCTTCATATTCCTTCTTGTTATATGTCTTGTCATTCAATTAAGTTATAATTGAAATCATTGCTTAAAAGAATGTTGCTTTACTTAGTTTACACAATGTTTTACCTGTTGTTGAATGTTTACAATACTACTGCAAAATGTTATTCCAGTATTGCAATAACAATGCTTCTGGAGGAGAGTTATAACTCTCGCTGGGACAATTATTCAATTGTCTCACCCCCATGGGATTCAACTTTTTAGGTAGACGCTGAGGATGAAGGAACCCATCAGTGGGTGAGCAGCAACAGTAGCAACACCAGGGACAACAGTGATCCTCAGGTAGAGACACTGATTGTCAAGTCTTGTAGATAGTATGTCCTATGTGTCATCTCTGTACTCTCAGGTCCTAGGAGTCAGTAGATCTGAGATTTTAGCATAATGCCTCGAGATTTTGTATCTTGCCTTGTACAGTTAATAAGGTGGTTGATGTTGTAACCCTTGAGATGTGATTATTACAGAGATGTAATGATGGATCAATTTGTAAATAACTTATCATGTTTCTTTATGAAAGAGTTTTACCGTTTGTAGATCTCTTTACAAAAAGTTTTAATTTTTAGTGATTTTTAATAATTCTGCTGCTAGTTAATCGCTTCTGATTTCGTTGATCTTGTTTTCACGGTTCGATCGCGACATCACTGATGTGTGACTAGGCACCGCTCTTTGCTTGTGAAGTCATAAGTGTTATGGACTTTCACTGCCAATGTGAAATGGACCTACAGGGTCACACACATAAGATTTAACCTAGAAGAGGAGTTTTGTCCACTAACAATGTTTAGATTGATTACTAAAGGAGTTTAGTAGTTCAATTAAACACTCAATTAATTGATAGCTCAATGTCATAATGTTCAAGGTGTTGGACACATTGATTAGAGTATCAGATTAATTGAAACTACAATTGACTGATTCTGCACAATCTGCACTTCCAACCGATCGGCTCACTCCTGATGAACCGACTGGCTCAGCTTGGTGAACCGATCGGCTCAGGTGGTGAGTCGATCGGCTCATGGATAGGGTGAAATGATTTCTTCAAGTATTGAAATGATTGGTTCAACTGATGCAACCGAGCAAGTTGGGAAAGTAGGATTGGTGAGAAATTTCTTTTCGTTTCACTTGCCCAATTTGATTGGAACAAGGATTGGTATTTGGTACCAATTAGAAATAAAAGATGAAAAGTCAATCAGGAACTGACCAGGACCACGAACCGACCGGTTCAGAAGTGAACCGACCATTTCATGGGTCCTAACCGATCGGTTGAGGTGTCAACCGACCGACTCAGGTCCCCAACCGACTATTTCAGTTGTGAAATGATCGATTCAGGTTGCCAGTTGGATGTTTTTTGTGGAAAATCTCGAACCCTTCTACTCCTGCTTTAGTCCCGCATTTCCCGGGATAGAGAACTCTATCCCATGACCCTCCTATATATAGGGGTATTGAGGGATTCTCAAAGTACAACTCAGTGCAACCAGTTGCTCTGTAAAGTTGTCGTTCTCTCTGGTTTTGGTAACCGAGAGAGCCCGAGCAAATGCTACCCGATAAGGGAGGCACAACAAGGGAAATACAACTACAGAAAGCGACTGGTGGCAAGAGAGTGTGTCAGTGACTAGTACGCTGATAGGAGGGTGCGACTCCTTCCAATTCCTTGTGAGACAAGGAGATTGGAGTTCCAGGTGGTCCATGTGAACTACTTCAGAGGCGGGAGATTTCTTCTGCTCAGAGGACAGATGTCAATCCCAACTGTCCCGGTGAGACCAGGAGCCGTCAGTCCCGATGCGACAAGGAGCTGCACAGAAACCATCCAAGACCAGAGGTGAAGACTGCGCAAGCCGTGAGGTATTGTCTCCGAGCAAACCTCAGGACAAGGTATGATTCCACAAACCATCCTTTCCTATTGTATAGACGTTGATGTGTTTCCTTATTCTGGGTTTGGGGGAGAAATTTGTTTTTGTTTCTGCTACCTTCTCTACCTCCCCTAAAACCCAACAGTGGTATCAGAGCCACGTCAACTGCTCTATACTTTAGGATTATCGATATGATCGATTTTGGTTTCTCGCCTTTATTTATTGCATACGATGCGAATAAAATTGGCTTTATGCATGTCCAATCCTAAATCCACAAATCCCAATATACATATATGATATGTAATATGAATGCACTCGATATGTGTCGCCCTTAAATGAGTTTTGTGGTGGATGTATAGCGTTGTTATGGCCAATAAATCCTATCTGTGTTTGGTTGTATGTGGTTGCTTGCATCTCGGTCTACACACTGATCTTCCCTTTCTCTTATTCTTGATGTAACTCGAAATAATTCAAGATTTCTTTCCTACCTTTGCTCCCCTCGAATGTAACTCGATGTTTCTTTTTACAATGTAAAATAGGATAGAAATTTATTTCTTGTTATGTCAAAGAACGGCAGACATCCTGACGACAGCTAAGACGATCGGTTCAAGGAGTGAACTGATCGGTTGACGTTCGAGATGATCGGTTCAAGGAGTGAGCCGATCAGTTGATGACCAGTTCGAGGAGCAAGACGAGCGGGTGGCGGCCATGAAGAGATGCACGACAACCAGGCGAACCGATCGGTTGGAGGAGCCAACCGATCGGCTGGTGGCACCCAGTCGACCGGCCTGATGGCGAGCCGATCAGTCATGTGATGAGTTGATCAAACCCAGAAAGGCAAAGCATAGAGTTTATCTTGTACATGTTGCATGTGATGTAGACCTAGATGACCGTTATTCCTCTTGGCTCGAGGAATCACATTAGGATGGCCATAATCATCGCTTTTATCATTTTGCATGTTTTCTGTGGGATATAGCATGTATATGATACATACTATGTATTATGGTGATTGGATATGTATATGTATATAAAAACCAAATCCCTCATTAAATATTAAGTTTTAGATGCCTTCCAAATGCAACACATGTGAAAAGCTTGATCGACCAAGTGTGGACACGCCCTAGCGTGGTGCACCGTCTATCTCATGGAAGCATAAGGATGAATGTGTGGGTCTGCCCTAGCAGGGTGCATATTCATCGTGTTTGCTTTGGGTCAGACTTAACAAGGTGACCTAGATAGGATCTAGCACCTTGAGGCATGGAGATGATCATGGCAAGGAGTTGCATATGACATCTTATCAAGAGTTGCATAGGATGGAATTGGCAAGAGTTGTCTACCTGAGAGATCTAAGTTGTGGGTGACAGCCCTAGCTGGTCCATGACTTAGAGTATTTTAGGATCTTGCCCACTAGAAAGTTGTACGCCGCAATCTTCCGAATTGATGGTGAGGGCTATCAATTTGAACTAAAATAGTGGGAGCGATAATTAATTAAAGGCCTAATTATATCGTCAACTTTTCAAATCAATCAAATAAGTCAAAAATGAGTTTTGGACTAAGATTGCACATTTTCCTTTTGTAGTACAAATGGCAACAAACAACAATCACTTTTCTTTGTGATCCATCCTTGAAAAGGACAAGCTGAATGGGACAAACTTCCACGATTGGTATAGGACATTGAGATTTTTTCTCACTCAAGAGCGAAAGCTCTATGTCCTGGATACTCCAATTCCAGAGGAACCTGCTCCTAATGCACCAAAGACAGAAAGGGATGCTTACAAGAAGCATTCTGATGATGCCATTGATGCAAAGTACTTGATGTTGTGCTTTATGAACCACAAGTTGTAGAGACAACATGAGAACATGGTTGTCATTGAGATGAATCAACATCTCAGGAACATGTATGAAGATCAGGCACGACAAGAGAGATACAATGTCTCAAGGGCACTGTTCAAGTGCATCATGATAGAAGGAGATCCAGTTGGTCCTCACACACTCAAGATGATTGGGTATGTGGAGAACCTGGCAAGATTGGGATTTCCACTGAGCCAAGAGTTGGCTACTGATGTGATACTGCAATCGTTGCCAGAATCCTACAGTCAGTTTGTGATGAACTACAACATGAACAACTTTGATAGGCCACTGTCAGAGTTGTTGGGCATGTTGAGGACAGCTGAGATACAGATGAAGAAGGACACGCCTAAGTCTGTGATGGTGATCATGAGCAAGAAAGGCAACTCCAAACGCAAGGGCAAGGGCAAAGCTAAGAAAGGTTCTGATGCTAGCTAGGAGCCCAAGTCGTCTTCATCTCTCAAGGCCAAGGGAGGCATGACCAAGAAAGGCAATTGCCACCATTATCAAAAGCCAGGACATTGGAAAAGGAATTGTCCTCTCTATCTGGAAGAACAAAAGAAGAAGGAGGTGAATGATGTATCCACTTAAAGGTGTCATGAAAGTAAACTTGTAACACTTTTGAGGTATATGATACTTAGATGTAAAGTGTAAAGCACTCATAATTGGGGCAAGTGTTGCCGCCATAGATAGGAGTACTTTAGTTTATTTTCAGCCTAAAAGACATGTAATACAGTTATGAACTGCTATTTCATATTTGCCAATAGATAGAAACACTTTATTTTTGTATATTGTATGACAATGATGGCAATCAATAAAGAGATGTTTCAATTTCTAAAGATATGATCTTTGTGGCAATGCCTTGTTTATCTTGTGGTATTTGATATGCACAAGATAAAATGATACCTAAAAGTTATAGATAACTCAAACAATCAAATTAGCATCAATCATGAGAAATTCATTTCTAGTTTCCATGTGATGGATAAATCTAGACTCTTTTGGTTAGAGAACCAGTAAGAGACATGAATATCTTGGACATGTGATGGATACTAAAACCACATTCCTATGAGGAATAGAACAAGGATGTGTATGTGACACAACCTATAAGGTTTATGAATCCACTAATGCAAATGAAGTCTATAAGTTACAATGGACTAATCAATGTGATTGATTGAGTACAAGCAACTTAGAATTGGATCTTTACTTTGATGATATAGTCAAAGTGTTTGACTGATATGTCAAAGATAAAGAAGGGATCTGTGATTTAGTGGGAGCATATTCACATTCCACATATTGATGTGAAATGGAAATGTTCTAGAATGGAAATACAAAAGTGGAAGTTATCTTTAAGGAAGATAGAGATGTTTCCTATGTGATAGGACTAGAGATCTATAGAGATAGTTCTCGAAAACCTCTTGACCTGAAAAGAGAAAGCATACATTAAAAATTTGTACTGAAGGGTTCAGTATGCACAGATTCAATGGGAGAAAACTTGTCCATGTTACATGGAGTTAGTATCCCAAGGCCAAGTATCCAATTATTATGAAGAATGGGAACACTAAGAATAGATATGGATCTATCATGTATGTAATCATCCCATTATCTTGCATGTATCGACATGGCAAGAACAATATGCATTCATCATCGTGTATGTAGGACATGGCAATATGATGTGCTCGTCCTGATAACTCGTATGTGAGACATGACGAGTGGATGTCTGTCTACTTCCAGTAAGGGTTACTGGAATACCATCAGAACTTGATAAGTACTTGAGAAGTACTAGTTCTATGGGGATGAGGAAGAGTTCAATGTAAAGAGTTACATTGATGTGAACTTCCAAAAAGACAGAAAATTAATCACAAAATATATATAGGATATATAAAAGTGAAAGTTTGTTGATAATTGGAAGTGTTACAATAAAACCATTTATAAGGAAATGTCGAGTATCTATGCGTTAGAGAACATCAGTGGATACTATATGGATATGGAAGTTCATGAGATGAACTTATGGATATTCCGCTCATTGATGACAAGTATAGAATCCTTGATCATGCAATGTGGCTAAAGGTTAGCAAAGGAATATTGGATCGCATATTACGGAAACTCCATCTCATACGTATGACGTACATCGAAGAGATGAGAGACATGTATTTAAAAAAACTGACTTTGGCAAGGTGTTTCCATTACTCACTATGTTGGCACTAGAGCACAATAACATGTGGGACATGTTTGAAGATCACTATGAATATGATTCAAGGGTGATTGGCTCGCAGTGCAAGTGGGAGTCTGTTGGTATGTATGCCCTGAGAGCCAATCATGGGATGATTGGTGGGATACATTAAGATTGATTTGATAAACATCCAAGGCAAGCTTCCAATTCTTTCTGGTTCAGTCATATGAGATAGTGATAGAACAAATTGAATGTCTAGAGAATGACAATACTCAATGAAATATGCTTTCAGGTTAAGGACCTGAACGATGAGATCATACAGTTGCTAAGAGATTGTACATTCTTGCTATGTCCCTAGTCGGATGTCATTGTGGAAGGTAGATAGACATCAATGACACACGAGACAAGATTGTGGTGGTTGTCACCCACCATGACTTTGACACATGGAACCATGACATGGTAGTCACAGTCAATACTCACAGTGATGGTAGTGAGTGTGATTCTTTGACCTGAAATCACTACACTCAACACATGTCGTTGGGCACACTTTGACATCATCAAACATAGTCCTGAAACATGGGTTGTTATAAAGGTGATGATTGGGTGGATTTGACACATGGGGCTTTTGAGGGGTGAGTGATAGATATGGGATTTGTCCCTCCTGAGGGAGTGTGATATCCATGGCCGCTTGATGAGTAGGATTGAGAAAGGCATGCATGCATGTGTGAATCAATATGTGATATTGATGTCATACATATCTCTTCCAATCTGCTCTGAGATCAAGGACATGAATGAACGTTGACAGGATGACTGTTCCATGCCTCGAGTTCATTCGGGATATCAATGATAAAGGAATTATACATTCACTATAACACAATTCATGGATTGTAGGATTGAAAGTTGTTCTCCAACTTTTTATTTCACTTGGGTAGCACTGATGAGTGACTAGGCACCGCTCTTTGCTTGTGAAGTCATAAGTGTTATGGACATCCACTGCCAACGTGAAATGGACCTGCAGGGTCACACACATAGGATTTAACCTGGAAGAGGAGTTTTGTCCACAAACAATGTTTAGATTGATTACTAAAGGAGTTTAGTAGTTCAATTAAACACTCAATTAATTGATAGATCAATGTCATAATGCTCAAGGCGTTGGACACATTGATTAGAGTATCAGATTAATTGAAACTGCAATTGACTGATTCTGCACAATCTGCACTTCCAACCGATCGGCTCATGTGATGAACCGACCGGCTCAGCTTGGTGAACTGATCGGCTCAGGTGGTGAGTCGATCAGCTCATGGATAGGGTGAAACGATTGCTTCAAGTGTTGAAACGATCGGTTCAACTAATGCAACCGAGCAAGTTGGGAAAGCAGGATTGGTGAGAAATTTCTTTTCATTTCACTTGCCCAATTTGATTGGAACAAGGATTGGTATTTGGTACCAATTAGAAACAAAAGATGAAAAGTCAATCGAGAACTGACCAGGACCACGAACCGATCGGTTCAGAATTGAACCAACCATTTCATGGGTCCCAACTGATCGGTTGAGGTGTCAACCGACCGGATCAGGTCCCCAACCGACCGTTTCAGTTGTGAAACGATCGGTTCAGGTTGCAAGTTGGTTGTTTTTTGTGGAAAATCTCAAACCCTTCTACTCATGCTTTAGTCACGCATTGCTAGGGATAGAGAACCTTGTACCATGACCCTCCTATATATAGGGGTATTGGGGCTTCTCAGAGTACAACTCAGTGCAACCAGTTGCTCTGTAAAGTTGTCGTTCTCTCTGGTTTTGGTAACTGAGAGAGCCCGAGCAAGTGATACCCGATAAGGGAGGCACAACAAGGGAAAGACAACTGTAGAAAGTGACTGGCGGCAGGAGAGTTTGTCACTGACTAGTACTCTGATAGGAGGGTGCGACTCCTTCCAATTCCTTGTGAGACAAGGAGATTGGAGTTCCAGGTGGTCTGTGTGGACTACTTCAGAGGTGGGAGATTTCTGCTGCTCGGAGGATAGCTGTAAATCCCGACAGTCCCGGTGAGACTAAGAGCCATCAGTCCCGGTGCGACCAGGAGCTTCACAGATACCGTCCAAGATTGGTGGTGAAGACCGCACAAGCCGTGAGGTATTGTCTCCGAGCAAGCCTTGAAACAAGGTATGATTCCACAAACCATCCTTTCTTATTGTATAGACGTTGACGCGTTTCCTTGTTCTGGCTTTGGGGGAGAATTTTTTTTTGTTTCCGCTGCCTTCTCTGCCTCCCCTAAAACCCAACAGAAGGTTAACATAGCATGCAAATCTCATATTTCAATCTAGATTACCAAACCAAACTACAAGGCAAGTGTTATTGGAATATTACTTTTGCTACTAGTTGGAGAACTAGGGCTAGGTGTAACTCTAATAGGATTTGGCATGTCTAGGTTTCTAGGGTGAGTGGTATTAGGGAAATTAAGGGCCAAGGGTAGGAATGAGAGTAGAGATGAGGGTGCTTCACCTCATGTTACTTGCCATCTAGCCTTTTAGAAGCTCTACGGAATTGCACTAATCACACTTACACTAGCTACTTAGATCTCACTCCTACTTGTACAAGAAGGGAGTTGTATGTAGGAACAAAGGGAGCTATCTAGGGATCCACTAATTGGACCTATGAGTCATTCCTGAGATTGCCACATACATTCCATTTTCCCATAGAAGTTAAGTGTCATCAAGCATTAGAAAACAAGCAATCTATGTTTAAAAGTACAAACCACATGCAAGATAATGAGAAATGAGATACAAGTAAAAGGTAATCATCACAAAATAAAAATATGTTCAATACAACTTATTTTCCCCCAACATGGTATCAAAGTAACATTTTATCCCCAAATAGCCCACCACTAGGGTCTTAGCTAGACATGCTTATACAAAAGATAAAATAAAGGAGAAGAAAGGGATTGGAATCCATGAAGCTCAGAGTAGCTTCATATTCTTCAGCTCCTACCTACTATAGAATGACCACCCTCCTCCAAGGTGGGTGAAGAACATGGAAATGAAGGGAATTATGGTAGAAAACCTAAAAAACTAGGTTTCTATGGTGGAAATGATAGGTGGAGGTATTGAATGCAAGGGATATGCAATGAATGCTCTAGAGTAGGTAGGAGGGTGCTAAGGCAGCTAAGAAGACTAACCTCATCCCCCAGCACCCATGTATATATAGGTGGTGGGGAGGCACTAGGTCAAGTGGGGGTATAATAAGAAATGAAGTGTAATAACTGGGTAGATTTTTAAGTAGCACAACCGTGCTGGGCAGCACGGCCATTGTGGGATGTGAGTAGAATGTCTGTGGTGGGAAAATGGAATGAACAAGGGAATTTTGGGTTTTTGGGACTAGTAACACGGTCGTTCTAGCCAACACGACCGTTCTGGCTAGCACGACCATGCTGGGATTTGCTAGCATAGCCGTTTTGGTTAGAATGGCCATTCTGGCCAATTGGTGATATTTCAAGGTTTTGCTAGTTGGGCATCTGCCAGAACAACCATTCCTTGGTAGCACAGCTTGTTCTGAGGTCCTTGTCATGCATTTGTGTCTTAAACTTTGTCATCCATCAAGGTTATTACTTCAATACATTATTTGACCACTTGGGGTAGGTTGGGAGTGGTTTTGTCCTCATTTTGGGCTCCTCCAAGCCAAGGGAATCCCTATGATCAATCATCATCTCTCTCTTCCATCAACTAGTGTTCAAAGTACCTAAAAAACATGCCAACACCATCAAGAACTGCATTTGACAAAAATATGCATATTAGGGGAATAACATGCATCTAACAATGTTTAGATGTGATAGTGGTGCAAAAAGACACAGGATGAAGCCCTAAAATAGAGATGCATTAGGGTGCCTACTACTACGAACAAGCAAGCAACCCCTTCATCTCATAAATCGAGCCAAAGAATGTCAAAGAAGCTCTTAAGGATGACAAATGGATCCTAGACATGTAGGAAGAATTGGAGCAATTTGAGAAAAACAGTGTGGACTTTTATGCCAAGACCATGTGATAGAAACATCATTGGCAGCAAGTGGGTCTACTGCAACAAGCTAGATGAAAGCGACAAGGTGGTAAGAAATAAAGCAAGGTTAGTGGCTCAAGGATACAATCAGGAGGAAGGTATAGATTTTGATGAAACATATGCACATGTAGCTAGACTTGAGTCCATTCGTATGTTGCTTACTTTTGCTAGTTATAAGAACTTTCTTCTATATCAAGTGGATGTTAAAAGTGCATTTTTGAATGGTACAATTGAGCAGGAAGTGTATGTTGCACAACCTTCGGGCTTTGAACATGATAGTTTACCTAACCATTTTTATCTATTGCAAAAAGCTCTCCATGGCCTCAAACAAGCACCTCCAGCTTGTTATGAGAAATTAAAGAACTTTTTGTTAGATCATTTGTACATCATGGGAAAATTAGATTGTACCTTGTTTCTCAAATACAATTCTAACAATTTTATTATTATTCAAATCTATGTTGATGATATCATTTTTGGCGGAACAAATCTTGATCTTTGCAAGGTGTTTAGTGTCCTTATGCAGAGCGAGTTCAAGATGAGCATGATGTGTGAGCGTACTTTCTTCCTCAACTTTCAAATCAAGTAAACTAAAGATGGGAACTTCATAAATCAAGGCAAGTACACAAGTGAGATAATTAAGTTCTTTGGGATGGAGAAAACCAAGCCGATGGACACCCCCATGTCAAACACCGCCAAACTTGATAAAGATCAAGAAGGTGAGAAAGTTGATGAGAATCTCTATAGAGGTATGATTGAAAGTTTACTTTATTTAACTACTTCTAGACCTGATATAATGTTTAGTGTTGGGTTGTGTGCTCGCTTTCAATCAAATCACAAGAAATTTCATCTTATAGTTGTTAAAATGATTTTAAGGTACTTAGACAAAACTCAAAATTTTAAACTATGGTATCCCAAGTCAAGGGACTTTACTCTTACAGCTTATAGTGATGCTGATTATGCAGGATGCTTGATTGATAGAAAGTGCAAAAGTGGCACTTGCTTCCTCCTAGGACCATTCTTGGTGTCTTGGTTCTTCGAGAAACAGAGTACAATGGCTTTATCAACTATCAAGGCTGAATACATTGCAGCTGAGAGTTGTTGTGCCCAGGTTCGATGGATGAAGCAAATGGTCTAAGACTTAAACATTTATTTTGATGCTGCTCCTAACTATTGTCATAATACTAGTGCAATCAACTTATCGTACAACCCTTTATTGCATAGTAGAGCCAAGCACATAGAGGTTCATCATCATTTTCTTTGTGATCACATTGCAAAAAAAAGATATTTATATCATGCACATGGACACAGAAAATCAGTTGACAGACATTTGTACTAAACCTCTATCTAGAGTGCAATTTAATTTTATTATATCGAAACTTCTCATAACTACTTTGGATGAATCTGATATGCCCTCTAGCTAGTTTCTATCTACCCTATATGCTTTGCTCATGTCTTAATCACCCTTGCTTGCTAAAGTGCTAAAATGTCATGTTCTTTTGCCTTGTTTTTCTCTTATTTTGGGAATTTCTTGCAAATGCTGATTTTATCAGTAAGCAGTACCCAATTATGAGTACTATGTGCCTAAGTATGTTTAAAATGAAAAATGGACTACACAAATAAATTTAATTAGCAGTCAAATGGCTATAAACTAAGATTTCTAAATTTGGGACGGACTTTCTGTCTGTCGAGTTGCAAATTTGACAGACTAGTGGCTGAGAGCTTTTGGAAAAATCCATTTGGTCAAGTTTCCATCTCACTAAGTTTGACTAATGACTGGCCTGGAGCAAGAGTTAAGTAGTGTTCAACCGATTTTTCTCCCTCTCAAATAGAGACAAATTGACAGATTCCTCCTCTAGCTCCCTCAAGCTCTCAACCCTAGCCCCAACCTTCCTTCTCCTAGTCCTAACTAGCCCTCGTTTGACCTGTTTTGCTCCTTTGCCTATCAACCCTAGGTGGTTAGACGATCTTAGGTGGTCATATTATCATTTTTCGACTCTCATTCCTTCTTATCTCATCTCCATGGCTTCAAATAGGAGAAACGGAGCTAGCCCTGCTGGAGTACCCTCATCCTCTTCCAACTCTCTCCTCATTTCCTATGATGATACCTTCTTTGTCTCAACCGATGATCTAAATCAGTACAAGGAACTCCTTCCTAGGAACCCCTATCCATTTCATGCTTTGTTTGAACCTAAACCTGCTAAGAAAAAGGACATAGATGAGGTCACATTTTATGATTATCACCTATCCACCCTGAGTGTTGAACGTCGATGCTATAAGAAATCCATCACAAGCACTAAGGTAGTTACTGAGTTCTATGCAAATTTGTCATGGAACTATGACACTTTGTACCCCACCTAATACTAAAGTAATTCTTACTTCCATGATATCTAGTAAGAAGTTTAAAAATCTCATAGGATACCTTGAATATGTTTTTGAATGGTACTGAGGTGACCAACACAAGAAGGAAAGACTATCTCAGTATTTTGATCTCCTAGACCCCAAGGCTTTCTATAAGAAATATGATATCACTCTCCCTGACTTATATAAGTTCTTGAAGAAGCCTCAGTTTCCCTAAATGAAGAAGTCCACCCTTCCCTCCCCTGCCCTTGACATCACAAACCACATTTTCTCTCCGGTAGTCAACCGCAATATTCACCCAAGAAAAATCAAACTAAAATTGCAGAGAATACCGTAGTGATAATGTTTTGCCTATTGAAAAACATCAGAGTCAAGTGGTCTAGATACATTCTTCACCATATGACCTGCTTCGACTTTGGGAAGCACACCTAAGGTACCCACCCTCCCTACCCAGCTTTTATTTATGGTCTCTTCCAATCTTTCACTGGGAAGTCTCTTTTTCATTATCTTCATTACAAACCTTCAAGAAAAGAAGTATGTATCAGTGAGACCACACTCAAGAAAAGCTTGCCTCCATCTTCCTCTACCACACTAGGAGCCTCTACCTCCACCCAGGAATGTCCACCTCCACCACCATCCCGACCTTCTCATGCCTCTTTCTATGTATCTAATGAATCCCTCATGGGTTACATGGTGCATCAGTAGGCGCACAACCTTCAGGTTCACGAGCATCTGCATCAGGATCTCTCTTCAACCATGTCTACCATGAACCTTTCTTGTGTCCATCCTTACCCTGCCTACTAGCCCTACCCAGGTGGCGATTATGCATCCTATGCATATAATCAACTTTACCCAGCCCCTCCACCTACTGCTTCCACTGCTACATCCTCTTCCATTGGTGGATCTACCCTTGGAGTGCTATCACTCCCTACTGGCCCCATATGTACCCTACTTACAGGACTTGTCACCTCTACTCCTACTTTTCCTCAAGCATAGGAGTTGCATGACCTTGGTATATCTTAGGCTGAGCAGAATACCATGTGGCCCATTTGTGGTTTTGGTCCTTCTGTCGATGAGGAGATGCCCAACTAGGCTGATGAGAAAGTTGTTGCTACTGATAAGGAGGTATCTGGTGATGATGGTTCAAATAGTTCTAATGATGGCTTTGTTGGTGACTCTAGCGATGAAGGTGAAGCTACTACACCTTCAGATAAAGACGAGGACTATGTGCCTAAAGTTTCTACTGATGATGCTAATGATGATGACCCTTTGGACTTAGATAGGTTGTACATTTAGTTATCTTAGTTCTTACTCTTTATATGTTGATCATATATATCTTTCTAGGCTATTTTGTACTTAAAACATCTGGGCACATTATTTGAGATGTACTATTTTTATCATCATGTTGTTTTCATTATTTTGGCTTGTAGTTTCCTTGGGAACATGCTTATGTATTGTAATCTTAATCTTCTGTATCATAACTCTATGTATGTTTTATCATGTGAGTTATTGGTATGCTTTCCATATTTTGATTATGACACAAGTTTCTTGTTCCTCTCTCATCTCGGTTTGTTGTATGTTGCGTGGTTTCATGTTTTATCTTCTAGTTGGATGTTTTTTACTGTGCTTGGAGAAGACCCATTTTTGTGCTCTTCTACCCCCTTCCTTTTTGATAATGCCAAAATGGGGAGAGAAGTTCAATGTTTTGAATATCAACCATATTGTTTTTATTGCCTATGTGATCCTTTTCTTGTCCAAATATGTGCTTTATCATGTGACTTGCTAAAGGACCATGTAGTATACATGTTAGACTACTTTGTTTAGAAAGACTAACTATGCAGGTAAGAGTGAGAATAGATTGAGGGGGAGCAATTCACATTGTTAAAATTATGAATACCCTTTAAATTCACAAGGCTAAGGTATAACTTTAAATATTTTTCAATATGTTCAGGAATGATTTGTCATTGTCAAAAAGGGGGAGAGTGTTGATTTGAGAGTTATACATCATCCATATTTTGATAATGACTTAACCATTCCATTCATATGTATCTAATATGTTTATTTAAGGTTGATTTTAGAGTTTAGGCACATGAAAAGGATCAAATTACACAAGCCCTAGCTTGTCCAACTTCAAGTCAAAAGCAATGCAAATGTGCAATTTGGGAAATCACTCCAAACCACTTTAGAATATTTCTGTAATCATTTGTATTGATGATATGACTTGTAACTAAGATGAGAAACAATCAGGGACACTTAATTCCATCATTTGATCACTTAAAATCATTTTGAAAAATTTGTCACAACAACTTTGTCGATCAAGTTTGAATCTCAACCGACTAGTGATGGATTTTTTGAAATGGTTGCATCAATTGAGTTGTACACTCACAGAACTCGACCGACCGATTTACTGACTGAAGTTGATTTTAGCTGGTCGATCGTGTTTCCTCAAGACAAACTCAATCGACAGTTTGGAAATTAGCTTTGTCGGTTAGTGGATTGGTTGAGTTTTCTTTATTGAAACTCAACCAAATGTACAGTACAAAAAAGTATAAAAAGTGATTCCAACCGTTGGAGAGTTGTTAGAAATAAAAATCAATCTGTTGCAAGTTGTAAAATGGATATTTTTCATTCTTAAGTGATCCTACACTTAAAGGAACACCCCCAGCTATAAATAGGACCTCTTGGAGTTCATTCCAAGATTTCTCATTCATGCTATCCTTGGTCCTTGCTGTAGTTGAGAATGTTGCAACCCTTTGAGCCTCTTTCTCTCTCTCATTTACAAAACATTTAATGATTATGAGTGAGTTAGGCATGTTGTAAGAGAGCTACCACCATGTTATCTTCTAAAGCTCTCCATCTCTTCATCTTCCCAACTCCTTTTCTCAAAGAGAAATGGTTGAAGTGATCTTCACTGAGTTAAGGAGTTGTTGTTCTTATTCAACGTTGAAGAAGGTGTGAAGATCTTCTCTAAGTGAAGCATAAGGACAAGGCAGAAGATACAAGAAGAGTGGGTAATCCCTGTGAGGCCAAAGACTTTATGCAAGTGTGGGTAAGTCCTTGGTGAAGGCTGAAGATATTTTGATCAAGTGGGTAAGTCCTTGTGTAGGTGAAAGACTCTTGGCTTGGATAGGTAAGTCCTTGTATGTATGGTGGTCTTCTTATATCTCTTATAATGGAATATAAATATACATCAGTTGCAAAGTCCTAGAGGTTGACCTCTCTAGGTAGTGGATTGATGGGCTCCTAGTTTGGAGATTAGAACCACTCTAACCACCTTATCCAAGTGTTTCTTCAATCTCTCTCATCCTTGCTATGCTTGTTTAGATAGGACTTCAAATTTAGTTTTAGCTTTTGATTTCAATTGATATAATTTGAAGGTCTAATTATTCTTGTGAGGATTTTGATGCTCTATTCACCCCCCTCTAGAGTCCTAGATCCAACAAGAGGAAATAACTAGACCTTGGCAATATATGGTCGTGGAAAGAACTATCAGAACTGATGTTGGCTACATAAAAATGAGGGAAAACTAAAAGCCTTGTGGAACCTAGTTGGGCATTCCAACATGTACGAGGTAAATTTTTGCCATTATGTTATATGTTTTTCATGTAGAAGCAATTATGATGTAGCACTAACTGGTGGACCATTGAATCCATTCAACTATTATTGACTGTCTAGGTGCGGTACCCCACCTTCAAGCCAACGAAGGAACTCCCTAAGTACTTAGTAACATGAGTGAGGATTCTTGATCCTCCCTGTATATGTATGTGTGAGCCATGTTCAAATACATCAAAATGGTTTCAGGTGCCTTGTAAAATCAAATCACACATGATGAAGAGAACAAGAAGTAAGTTTGCATGACTAGCAGTTGAAATTGATACATCAAAAAATATGGTATCAAAAATACTTATCAATGGCATTGCTTTTGAAATTGATTATGAGGTCTTACTAAACACATGCTCAATGTATGGGAAACTTGGCCACTAAGCCAGATTATGTATTAAGAAGAGGATTACATGTGAGAAACCCACAATGTTTGTTGAATGGTTTAAGGATAGATAGGAGGCAATAACACCAAGCTCATGACAAAAACAATGTTGGAGGATTTTTTTTTTTTTGCATAGAGCAAGAACCAGAAAGGAGGATGAAAACCTCTATATACCTCCCAATCACATGATATGTTTGTGAGTCTTCAAAATAAGGAAATTGCCAAGCAGAAGAAGAATCCAATATATGAAACAAGCTTCTACAACCAACATGGAAAAGGAGACTAGGTCAACTAAAACTCAAAAGAGAAGAATTTAATGGCAACAATCGACAAGAGAACAGTACCAAGTGAAACAAATAATAATCCAGCATCATGTAGTTCCAACTCAATGAATCAAGGAGAAATCCCAATTGTGGTTCACACTACCCTTTACCTAACAGTTGTAAAGTTACAAAGCAGGGTATTTATTGTTGATGATCCTAATATGGACATCAGTTTCCCTCTAGAGAAGGAAACAAAGATGAAAGTATTATTAAATATTATAAAGAGATTGTGAACAAGGAGAGTACTTATGAAGATCCTATTTTGATAGATGCATCTGATGGAAAGTGCACAACTGAATCTACGACTATGATGTATGAGTGAAAATAGTACTATCAAAGAAACACATGCCATAGACCCAGTACCACTTCCCCCGAGTAGGCAGATCAAAGAAAATGGTCTAATGATAAATATGACCAAAGCTTGGCCACCTTATGAGCACATACATAAGCGTCTGAGGTTTTCTCAAGAAGCTGAGAAGATTTTTGAGAAGGAGAATAAAAACCTAAAACATAATTTGTAGTGTATGATTCGTTCAAACTTTTTCTTTGCCTATATTTTGCAGCGTTAGATATCCTTTGTTGAAATTCTCAGGGAATCAACAACCTTCACACCTTCCTTGTCCCCAAACAGATGATCTCTACTAAGAATTCTAAGATCACTACTATCTTGGAACCCAAAATTGGTGGCCTTAATGAAACGAATATTATAAAGAATGTTAGTTTCTCTAGATCCCACCATGTGGAAGCCAGGGGCTTTGTAGGGGGTTTTTGGGTCTACTCAAAGGAATTTAGTTGTAAACTCCAAACTATTAACAATAATTGATAACTTGTGACATATGTGGTTAATGACACATCCTACATTACTTGCATATGCTAATCCTCATATTTCAATGAGGTTGGTATGGAAGCACCTCATTTTAATGGGCAACTGTTTTATGAAGCCATGGATAGTGGTTGGGGATTTCTACACTACCCTCAATCTCAAAAAGTAAAGTGGAAGAAAGCATTATGATTTCATGGAAGTTGGTATCTTCAACAACTCTCTTGTTGAGGCATAACTTACTGACTTGGTCTTCGATGGTATGCTATATATAATGAACATAGGAAACTCCAAGTACATTTAGATCATGTTGTATCAAACAACAGTATCATTAATAATTTTCCACATTTCATTATTGAGCTCCTGCCAATAGCCTACTCAAAATAGTTCCCCATCCCGGTGGCACCCTACTACTATTAAAAATAATTATAAGAAGAGATTCTTTGTGAAGGCATCATTGTCTAAATATTCAAGTTCCCTTCACATAATAGACCAGTAGTGGAACATTAATCTTGACTTAAATTATGGGTTGAATGACATCAGAGAAAGCTTTCTGATGTGGGAATCATAGAAAAACAAAGAAATAAGGTGTGTAAAAGGAAGAGTTATCTACAACCTCAACACTCTTCAGACTAACCCAACAAGGCATTATGATGAAATAATAGATAGCATTTGTGTTTAAATGTAGGAGAAATTAAACGACATTCGAAGAAAGGAAGAGGAGGATTTAAAGAAAAAAATCCATATTAACTAGCTACTAATGGAGATATGAATAAGTTAAATATTGTTTATTTGATACAACGAAGGCACTAAATAAAGTGACCATGTTGATAGATAATTTTGACACCTAGATTATTGATGAGGCTGCCATTCAAACCATGACATGTGACCACTTCAAGAACCTACTCACTAGACACCCACGTGTTTGTAGCCATCATATTACTTGATTCCCAGGGAGGTTTTGCCAACTCTTGGATTATCTATGTATGGTGATTGTGGTGGATCCTAGTAAGGAGGAAGTCTAGGAATTTTTAAAAGAAACAAATCCTTACAAAGTTGCATGTCACGATGGTATTAACAAAGTCTTCATGGTGGAGAATTGGGAAAATATAAAAGATTCCCTTCATTGAACTATTTCAAATGCAATGAAAGCAAAGAAACTAGATGATTAAATGTGCAACTTCATACCATCTTATATTAAAGGTCCCACATTTATAGGCATGTGAGCACTTCTTGCCTATATCACAGAATAATTTGAGTCTAAAACTAACCTCCAAAGTGATTTTTGAGAGGCTATAAGATTACCTAGAAGACTGGATATCTCCAACATGGAGTGGATTTGCACTTGGAGGGAGGATATCATATAACATAGTAGTCACAAAAGAACTCATCATTGAAATAAAATTGGAAAAAGTTGTATGGAATATTATAATTAAAGTTGACCTATCTAATGCATACGATAAAGTTTTGAGTTATTCCATAGAGGAAACTCTCCACAAAATGGGTCTTCGTGCAACTATCGTAAACTATATTCTTGGTCTGATTTTAGGGGGAGGCATCGATAATCTAAATTGGTAGCTCCTCTAGTTAGTTCAAGGAATCCAAAGGTCTCAGACATGGAGACCCAATGTCTCCTTATCTCTTCTTTCTCTATCTTGAAATTCTTAGCCAACTGATTGAGCTAATGGTACATACAAAGAAATCAAACCCAGTGAGATTGTATGCTAAAGTTCCCCTTATATCTCATGTAAGCTTCGTGGATGACATCCTTTTATATGGTAAAGCTACCAAAGGATAGATGAAGACAATCTTAAACCGCTTAAAAGAATTCAACAAGGTCTCATGGAAAACCATCACATTTGTGAAGACTATCATATACTTTGCATTTAGGGTGGATAACAGAGTTCGAAGACAATTCTATATCATCATTCTCTTATCACAAACTAAAGACCTTGGGAAATATCTTGATATTCCTTTACTCCAGTCGAGAGTTATTAAGAATACCTATGGAGAATATTTGAACAAAGTTCCATCTAGAATCAATGCCTAGTTCATAAAATGCCTCTCTCTGGTAGGGTGGTTATGTTTTGCAAAATCTAGCCTCTCGGTCATTCCTAGATACGTCATGAAAACTACTATTTTGCCCATGAAGGTGTGTGACATAATCATAATGATATCCACACTTAGATATTGGAAGTGAACCACAAGGATCATCCCCTATCCTTGGTATCCTTGGTCAAAGTCACCAATTAAAAGAATGCATGTGGATTGAGATTAAAATCATTGAGAGACTGGAACCTAGCCCTAATCACAAAATCTACTTGTTCATCTAAGCTAGGATGTATCATTTTGAATTTTACAGAGTTTATCTTAAATACCTCACTTATGATCCCAATATGTGGAAGGAATAAAAATGTATGGAAGGACACATGGTGGAATAAGGATCCTACTATTAGTTACTTGACTAAAATACCAACCCAAACAACTTGGAGGACCTTCAAGTCTGCAGTCTTGTGAAGTTTGATGGTTAGTGGGTTGAAGAATTCCTGAATGATGGATTCCTAATGAGGTTGTAAAGAAGATCCTAAAACTAGTAGTTCCTAGAACTGAATCTAATTTTCTTGATGTGAGAGCTTGGGAGCATAATGATACTAGAAACATTTCAACCGAAATTGCTTATGATATCATATGAGATTAGAAGGATGTTAACACTGAAGGTGATTGCAATAGATCGTGGAAGACAAGGATAGAAATACATGTAGAAATGTCCATGTGTCTCATGTTACATGAGGCATTACTCACTAAAGATTGAAGAGTCATTATACACATGACATCTAATAGTAGATACCCTAGATGCAAGAGTGATATGGAATCCACCATGCACACTTTTCATGATTGCCCTCAAGCTAAGCCCATTTGGAATGATCAAATGAATACATAGCCAGATACTCCACAAATATTTCACACCTAGTACAATCTGGTAATGGATGAAAACTAATCTAGATAAGGTAGACAAACACAAAACAATGTTCATGTATGCATCGTCGTACATTGCATCTCAAGGAATGTCGAGATCTTTGAAAATAAGAAAAGAACTATGACCTACAAAATTAGTTACATAAAGCAAGAAGTTCAATGTTCACTAACTACTTGTGAAAATTATTTTTACACACAAGCTGCTAAGACTTACTGCATACGGGAAAGACCTCCTGAGGGTGATTGGAATATAAACACTAGTGCTACTTTGAAGAAGAATAATTTGGATATTGAAACAATTATCAGATACCATTTAGGTGAGTGAATGTGGGTGTAGGTGACAACATTTGTGCCTAAAATGTCCATGTAGAAGAGCTAAGGGCTTCAGATATAGCTCTAAAGACTACTCTAGATCAAAGATGCAACAAGGTTATTAATGAAATAGATTACCTCTTAACAAAAAAGGCCATTGAAGGCATTATGGAAGATAACCCTAAGGTGGCAAAATTTGTGCCCAAAAAATGGGTATGGAATATTTAGAAGAAGATAAAGGACAATTGGGTGATAAATCATGCAATCTGTAAGTGTAATCATGTTTCATATATCTTAGCTAAGCACCATAAAAAACCATGGTAGTCTAGTTTATATATTACTTCCCAAGGAACCCCTTGAGTTTCTAAACTCTAATGCTTGTAATGGTAGTAGTAATACCATATATACTTATAGCTCCCGAAATGTATAAGGTACATATGTAACGAATTTTCTTGGAAGAGGAGGTCAAGATGAACAAAAACCTTCTGACTCCCCCAAAAAAGAGAGGGAAAAAATAGGACTATCTTTAATTTTCTTTATATCTTGAAGGACTAAATATTGCTCTAATTAAGTAATAATTTATTGTCTAGTCCAAATTATGTATTGTCTTCTTCATATGGTCATTGATTGTAAATTTTAAATGACATGGTTATTTATAACTATATGTCTAGACTAGATTACAGGTAGAACTTTGCATCCAAATGTAGTTACATAGGAAATATAGTGAGACCAATACAAAAAATGAAACAATCAAGCCAACCATAGGAAAACAAGTTTTAGGTCTCTGGGATGCATTGGATGAAAAAATTAACCATGATCCTAGAGGAGAAAACTGCAAAATGACAATCAACAATAGGAGAGTAAGTTGTATTGTAATGTCCTATGATTTGAGGCCTCATATAAAATGATCTTAGAAGGAATGATTAGACTACCCATATCACCAAGCTGAACCTCCTTTTCAGGGATCCCATCACCAAAGAACTCTATTGTTAAGCATGCTCAGCATAGAGTAGTACTAGGATGGGTGGCCAATTAGGAACTCTATTGTTAATATGACATACCGCACTCCTTAGATCCTATCAAGAATACATATCTTGATAGGACTGCACATCTTTCGTAAAATTTGCTGGAAAAAATGGTCTTACTTCTGATAATTCTCATTTTGATAATGAACCTCTATACAACATGAAACCTAGATATATTGCACTAGAACATTTGCATCTATTGCATTTTGTAAAGTTTCACTTACCACATATAACATTATTCATTAGTGTTTACATGTTGTTATTTTAATAATGATTGCATCTTGCAAATAAGACTCCAAAATCACCATGAAGGAAACTAAATGTCATCGATCTGATAGCCACCTCGCTTTGGTAGGGGGTCATAGTATCATTGAGTGGGTCCAAAAACCTTCAAAAGGACTTAGTGGTGGTATACAAGTGTGATGGAATGCCTCTATAACTATATTTCAAGATACAAAACAAATTATATCAATTCTCTGCATTTATATTTGACTATGAAAAACATTTATTGGTTTTCATTATTATATATGTAGAGATAAACAATGGAAACTTTTCCTTTTTAATGTTTGACGGACCTAACTATCAAATATGAAGACCATACATTTGACGTTACTTCAATTGCACTAGGTTTAATTCTGAGAGGTCATCTCATTCTATTTTTATCAACAACATTAATATCATATGAACCATTTTAATCATTTCATCATTTAAGTTGGTTTTATGAATAACAATGTTATTAATAACATTTTACCTTGTCTAGAGGTTCATCATGGCTATATTGGATCACTTTCTAGAGCACACCTTCTTGGGACAATCTATATTCCTTTACTAGCATGCTTGTAAGATCCATAATTAGGTATGACCACATGTCCATCAGTTTGAACACAAAATATAATTCCTAGGGCCCTATGCCATTTATATTTTATAGATATTTGTGTCCATACCATTTATTTAACACCATCGTACCCCAACACTAGATCATATTTAATGTTAAAATATGAAAGAGATTGGAAAAGCTTACATTATTTGGAGCAATATCTATCTATCTATATGTGTATATATAATATGCACATATATATGTATATATAATATGTGTATATATAATATGCATATATATGTATATGTGTTTGTGTAAAGATATATTGGAAACAAACTCTCTTGCATGACCTATAAATTACACTTATCACCAACATTTTTCCTTTGAAAACATAAAAATTAACATTCAACAATTGCTATTAGATCAACAATCTATATGAAAGCAAAGATATAAACAAAGACAAATGAATCAAATAGGGATACAATAAAACAAAATATGTCAATACAATCTACAATGTCTAGAGAAGGCACTCAAACTACAGACCCACAAAGTAGAGTTGAGATCATCATTAAGTTGTCAAACATTTTAAAAATCTCTTTAATCATAAAATATCCTTCACTCACCACTTTCTCTTCAAGTGGGACATGCTTTGTGATAATAATGTAGACAAACCACATATGTTAACAATTCCCTTCCCCTTTAGGGAGATTAAGGATGTCCTTTTCAACCTTGATATATATAAATCTCTAGGCCCATATGACTTTAGCATGTTGTTCTACTTGCTTCACTGAGACACAATAAAAAAATCTCATTTCCAATATTTTTAGCCACATACATGTGAGACACTTGTGTTCTCAAGACATAACAACTTTAAATCAAGTGCACATAGTTCATACAAAAAAATTAACAATCCTACTATGATTATCCAATCCATGACCAACAACCCATCATCAACACCTTTAAAATCATAGCCAATGTTTTATTTCTAGGATGAGGCTCCATGTAGACAATAATATGAGTATTAAGCAAACTAGATTCTTGAAAGGTAGAACGATTCAAGATGTTGACATTATGACAAATGAATTTTTACACACAATAGCAAAAAGCCTATTTTAGCCTTAAATTAAACTTAAAAATGTGTTTTACAATATAAATTTCAAAATTTTCTCCTTTGAATGAAAACTTATATATACCAGAGAGTTAAATTAATTGGATACACAAATTCATCAGTACGTGCCACTTTTCTATTTTAATAAATTAAATCTTCATTCATATTTTTCAAAAGTTCCAATGGCCTCATACAATATGATCCTTGGTTGCCCTCTCTACATATTATTGTATCATATATTTTGGCCTCCATGCTTTGGATTAATGTAACATATGGTCTTTTGCCAAAAATATATGATCTACAAGGTATGCATGCAACGAAATTTTTCAATAATACTATCATGTTCATCACAATGAATGAGGATAATGTCATAAAATCTTGCAGATGCTAGGTATATTCCTAAACCTCTCTAATCTCATAATGGAATTTCATAGGTCATATCTAATTAATATACATGTGAATAACACCAATATACAAAATCACATTGCACAGTCTAACGATTATCCAAAACTTCTCCCATTAACCTATTTATGTTTTTCCTTATCAGCCAGAGAATAGTTGCATTCTTAGGGGTTGCAACATATCCTAGATAAAATGACAAAAAACCTTCTCCTTGGTGTATGAAATGCCTCAATAAAATTGGACATCTTACCCTCATTAATACAACTCTTATGGGTATTCCTTCTTACTTCATCAATCATATCTCCCTCCACAAAGAAATAGATTACAACATTGAGAAGTTGAGAAGCAATTTCTTGCTGGATAGCGCCATAAAAAAATTAATCAACCTTATTCATTTTTAAGCATAAATAGGACAATACATCTTGGAGGTTGGAATCCATTAATCTTTAAAAAAAATCCCAAACTTTTGTATTAGCTAACAAACCCAATACAAACAAGGTCCAAGATGGTAGAGGTAACATGTCCAACACACCCATTCATAGTGTAACCTTCTGCCAAATTAAGTTTTATATGACTTTGGATAATTTCTTACATGATGTACTAGAAATTGATTAATATTTGCTTCCAAAAAGCCTATGTAGTCTCTCGTACTATAGGTATCCTTCAGCGAGATGAGGATTTGTGAATTGCTTTCAATTTGTAACCTAGTGAAGCTTCATTCTCTTGCATGCGTTACACATCTAAGTAGGGAAAATCTCCCTTACCTCAGCTCAAAAAGCATGTTGGTGTTTATCTATCACTTTAGAAATAATGAATCCCATGGAACATCAAATGATGCCTCCCATGCCTATCCATCCATCCTTTTCCATCACCATATTTGAGTTCAACTCCATGTTATCGGCTAGCGGTGGAAGCCCAGTCTTTACCTTCTTTTCTACTTCATGTACTTCCATAGAGTGGGTATTCTTATTTGATGTCCGATAGTCCCTTATGAGACTAGCATGATTCTGTGTGAAGATAATTTTATCTCTGTTATTGTTATTGAATACTAGACTGATCCTTCATTACCAAGCCCCCCACTACAAAGCCACAATACTGTCTAGATCATCTCCTGTGAATTAACCAAGAGATGCTTTAGCACCTCACTGGGATTCAGGGGTGAGATATCTTCAGCAACAGGCCTCACATCCAAATCTCTCCACATCTTAGAGGGTTAAATGCACCTAAACAACATGTAAGATACAATCTCCTTCTTCTTGTTAAATACTAGACACCTCTCATACATGTCGCAATGCCTATCATGAAGTATGCCTACCGTAGCCAAGCTACCAGTACATACTCTCCACAAGAAATGGGTCTGCTTTAACCGCCACCCCATCTCCAAATTATACTCCACACTCTATCATCTACTAATGAATGGATGACAATGTATTTTGATTTTCCTAAATGTCCCAAACAGTAAGTTGATATTATGGTAAAGACTCCCTTAAAGTTTGGCCACTAGAAAGCAATATACTCTAGTAGCCTTTTTTTATTAGGGTGCTCAAAATTTCACCTACCGTCTTTGGAAACAATAGAGATATTGCATTTTTATTCCATGAGCATTTATCAATATCAGTCAAGTCCTTGACAAAAACTGGCGTATCCAATGTATTTGAATAGAACTCAGACAAACAGTCTTCTCATCCTGACACTCACTTATCCTTCCAAATTTAGATATTACTTCCATCTCCTACACTCCATCTTAATCCTTCCACAATTACAGGCTTTTCTCCCCATATACTTATTCAAGTGAAGCTTAGATTGTAACCTCTGGCTGAGTCAAGGATAGAAGTTCTCGAGAAATATCTAGCATCTAAGACTTTGTAAGCGAGCGAGCCTGTCTTGGTGAAGAGTCTCTGGAACTATTTTTCCAACAAAGATTTATTAAAAGCATTCATGTCTTTAAATCACATGCCTCTTCATTTTTTTATTTACACAAGTTCCCCTAGAATTTCCATGAAATTTTCCTTTCTGAGCCTTGTGCCCCCCATCAAAATATTGGAATTCTACTTTGGATTATTTCATTCAAAATTCTCATGGGTAATTGGGAAATACTCATAATATATGAAGGTATAACTTTGGCTATGGCTTTTTTAAGTACCTCTTTGCCCAATTTGGATAGTAGTTTTTTTCTTCCTTCCTTTCACTTCCTTCAAGATTCTCTCTTTCACAAAATTAAACACATGTCTCTTAGATCTCCCAATTGTTGTCGGAAAACCAAGATACTTTGCATGTCTATCCACATCTCTGACCTTGAGTAGCTTCTTTAAATCATACTCCTTTGCTAAACACAACCTCTATCTTTTTGAAGTTTATCTTTTGTATCAACACCTATTCATATTGGATAATAATATTAGCTACCACCAGACATTCTTTTCAAGAGGCTCTAACAAATAAGATGCTATCATCTATGAGGAATAGGTGAAAGATACACAATACAAATATGCTGACTTTAACCATGTACAAGAGGTTATATTTAGTAGCAGATACAAGAGATGTAAAGAAAGCATCAACACAAGAAATAAAAGATAGGGAAAATGATGTTCATCTTGTCACAATCCTCAAGAAGGATTTGTATTTGCAGTTTGATCACCATTGAAGGAAAAAGCTTGGTTAACTATAAAAACACATCCAAAACTCTTCTTCCTCCATCTATTAAACTCTTCTTCCTCTATCTATCTCCAAACCCCAACTTCTTTTACACATAATCGAAAAGTCCCATTGCACTCTATCTTAGGCCGGATGACATATTTACTTGTTAAGACATGCTGCCTTTTTTGTTTCCTGGACCAATCTTCATCTTCTGGAAAATCTCATAGGTCACAAGGGCATTATTAGTAACCATTCTCCCTGAAATAAAATCACTCTGGTTTACTAAGACAATATCATTTATTATGGGTTTAAGACAATTCGCAAGGACTTTATATGTAATTCTAAAGACAACATTACAAATATGAGAACATTACAAAGAGATATGGTATGATATTTTGTCATCTATCTAGCATTTTGACTTTAAGAATAAGAAAAACCAAAGTAGAATTTACCTCCTTGATATTTCTTTGACCTTTCTACCAACCTTTTAAATAGTTTGAGATGTCCCTGCCTACCACATGCCAAAATTTTTAAAAGAAGATTGGTTTCGCCATCCAGTTCAAGAGTTTATTAGGATGCATCTACTTTGTAGCATTGACTATTTCTTCATCCAAAATGTTTGCCCCTAAAATGTTATTCATTACTTCATCAACCTAAATTTTCAGCCCGAGTGTGACTCCTCAAACCTTGTGGGGTTATTTGTTTGAAGAGATTTTGAAAGAAATCCATAACTACAGACACAATCTTGTCATCCTCATTTTTACACACCCCATTTGTCATTTGGATCTTCAATATAATTTTTTCTTCTTCTTTGAGTTGCTTTGTGGTGAAAATGGGATGTGTTCTTATCTCCCACCTTCATTTCATTGACTCTTGACCTTTCACACCAATAGGAGTCCTCCATTACATGTCAATATTCTATTTGTTTAGAGAGATCACGACATATGCTCGGTACCATGTTGTCAGGCCACCTTTTCATTGATTGTTTAAGAAGTTGTACAATGTCCTTTATTTTTATCTTTGTGTTGCCAAATTAATTATCTTCCCACAACTTCAATTTCTTATCACAACCCATGATATGGGAAATCTACAACAACAAAGCCTCCCAAATGTTTATAATAGTCTCGCTGCATTCTTCCTTTGTCATCCACATGGTTTCCAATTGGAAAAATTTCTTCCTTTTCTTTCTCTTCATCTCCCTCCCATATGTTGTGATGATAATAGGAGTATGATTAGACTTGTACATAGGGAGGTGAAACACCTTCCAATATGTTAACATTTGTCTCCATTCAAAGGTAACAAGAGCTCTATCAAATCTTTCATTAACCAAAGTATCCACTTTAAGGCCCTACTGCAAAACAAATGGGCTATTTTAGTAACCCAAGTCCATGAGAGTACAGTCTTGTATGGCATCTTTGAAGTCTTGCATCCACCTGTCTAGTTTTAGAGGACCTCTAAGTTTCCCATCATTGAAAATAACTTCATTAAAGTCCCCCAAAGAAAATAACAGGAAATTTTGAGTTATATTTCAGACCTATCATGATATCCCAATATTTGTTTGTATTAGTTCTGACTAGCTATGAATTCCCATTTCCCTCCAATGGGGACCTCCTTCACTTTTGTGACTATACATTCAAAACGGTGTTGAGAAAAGCTAAGAACATTAACACCAAGGTTTCTCCACCACATGCCCAAACCACCAGATCTAAATATGCTTACTAGGTACATGCCATTCATGAAATTGTAACCATTCTTTATATCCTCCAATAACAAATATGCTACCTTGGTTTCTGATACAAAAAACCAAACATGGGAATTCCCTCATCATCAACTACAAAGGGAGATCCTGCATCGGGCTTGCCCCTCTCTTAACAATTCTAACTTCATATTTTCATTGTTGTTTGTGGAGTTGGTCCCTTCCATTGCCTACTACTTGAGTCACCCCAGAATCATTATTACCTATCACACCACCTGCCTTCACATTCAACTTTTTAGATTTGATATGTCTAAAGAATCTAACTCCATTTCTTCACCTTTTCTTGTTCATTTTCCTAGACCCCATATGGATTCTCCCCCTTCATGTTTTGGCTCCCCTTCATAGATGAATGCCTTTCTATGAACCATAAGAGGTTTTCTCAATTTACTTTCTATCTTTTTGAAACTTTCAGAGGCACTTTCATGTAGCTTTATTGGTACTTTCTTGTCCCCTACTCTAGTCTATACTCATTCTCCTACCCAACCTTTGTCATAAATAAACTATATGATTGTCTCATGATTCTCATGCATTGTAGTATCCCTGCTCTTTACTTTCAAAAGATCATTTTTTAGTATGATGAACATTGTGTTTGTGGGTATAATATTTTTGCTTCCAAATAAGCCACCCTTGTTACCCTTATTAATTGTGGTAGTCGTTGTTGGAAACATCTCTCAGATTTGATCCTCCAAACAACTTCTTCATCCCTAATAATTATGATTCTTTCCTTTCCTATTCATAAGGTATTCCACACTCTTCTCACTCCCCTCTTCTATTTGTGTCTTTTCAAAATTCCTACTAGCACCTTACACCCCCTCGTCCCCCTCTAGTATGATTTGAGGCCCCTCTGTAGAACTCATCTTTTTTGTGCTTTTAGTACTTGGCTTCCTGCCCATCAAATCTGTGGTTTTACTTTGTTCGTATGATAGTTGTGGTTCCTTTCTGGTATCTATAGGTGGATCGTTGTATCTATATGTCCTATCAACCCTAACCTCCATGAGCCCAAAATAGCTTCCTTTTACAGCTTAAAATGGAATAGAAGTTATCAATTTGGTGTCCCTTCCCTGGCCCATAGACTTCTTCCACATTAGAAGGCATGTCTTTCTTGGTGACGCCTTTACCCAAGGACCCCATAGTCTGCTTTCGTATTCCTCCTCCTACTCTAGGGAACAATCATTTTCTATATCACCAAGGTGGCTACATAGGTAGTAAAGGTTAGGCAGACATTTGTATTTCAACTCTAATATTGTGATGCTTTCTTTTCTGTCATGGATCTTATGACTTCTCTTCAATGTCTTTGTGACATCGATTCCAATTCAAACCTGAGGAGACATTTCCCAGCCAAGATCATCACGATCTACCTGGATGATTCATCTGAGTTTGTCTACAATCGATCAACTAGACGACTCTGATTGGTTGCCCAACGACATCCCATACATGTGGATCCAAAGGGGACACTTAGAGAAAACCTTCTTCTCCAGTATATCTGAGTCTTTCATCCCTTTAATAAGTAGCAACCTATTATTAAATTTACATGACCCTCCCTCGAAAACCTTCCTCTTATCTTTCTAGTGGAAAATTTGTATGATGAACACTTACAGATCCAACTATTAGAAAAGAACATCATTCGGAAGTTCCCCCTCTCGTGTTAGGGTTTGTTTAAGTGTTTAAAAGTTATATGGTCTTTCCATTAGGAACTTTATTTCTGAATCCAGAGACACATGATCATCTTTATCTCCTTCACCTCCCTCCAAATCCACAATGTCTTCTTCATCCTATTCTTGTAACCCTATACACACACACCTATCCATAAAGTCTCCTGCCATCTTGTTTGGTAACCGAGCCACAAGGACTAGCCTACCTTGAGCATACAAGTAACCATGAGGGAGAGATGGGATGGAGAATCCATCGTCTCTTCCCTATTCGCCTAGAAAGAAATCAGGGTTAACCATGAGGGATATTGATATGGAATATATTTATATATCATTTATATTATATTACATTCAAATTATATTCTTAAAAAAGTTATTGTCTCAATTATAGAAAATCAATTTTTTACTTGGCCACATTACCTTAGAAGAAAATACTACAAACAAATCTCTTTGATCATGATCTTGAAAAAAACATGTTCACAACTTTGGTGATATTTAACATTAGGCCACCACCTTGTCAAAGAAACTATTAGACTCAGACCTTTTTTTGTCCTTACATGAGTCATTTCTTTGACTTCTACTATGAATTGGGGGCATTAGTGAGTACAAAACAAATATTTGTATACCATATTAGATCTATAGACCTTGACATGGCCTACAAATGTTCTCATATAAGAGAAATAACTGTGTCAAATGTAATGTACTCCTCGGAGTCATGTGACTTGATCCCTTGCATGATAGAAAACCTCTCACAATATCACAATATGATAATATTTAAATGACCTTGGCGTGACTATTATATTGCTTTTGAAAAAGGATATTGATTATTCATCCATCTTGGGCTTAAACACACACTATTATATAAGTTTAAACATTGAATGTCCTTATAAAATAGGTATTCTTCTTCGTCTTATTATCAATATTCTCCTAGGAGATAATTCAAGCATGGATATAATGCTCATTCAATTTTCTTTTTGTTTGTGTTCTTAAATGATTTAACGCACACATTTAGCCACTTCACATTTTCTTCCATTATATGGTTACATTTTTACTTCAGCTCTACCATGGTTAATTTAGACATGATGACACATTTTTTGTATTGTTTAATATTGAAGCTTGTCTCCATTACATAGTAAGTAAGATTTGGATCTTTCTTAATGCTTTCATTCAGTGACACATATCATTGGAAATAAATTAAAACTATTCTGAGATAAATTTCATGATCATGAAAAGAACATATTTGACATTTACTTAACAATTTATTCATCATAATTTTTTTTCTAGGTGATGCCTCCCATATAATAAAGATCAAGAAATCTCCATGTGCATTTTCCATCCCACAAGAATATGAAGGACTAAATCCCAAGGTTTTTTCAACTTTGTTGACAACGAGGATGAGGCCTCACTGCATGAAGACCCTATGGAACTATAATCACCTTTGATCCTCCTATGTGACTCATCTATTTTTTCTTTTTTCTATTGATGGTGTTTTTATCATATGTTGGGTATGTTAATGACACTATTATAGAAATAAGCAATTACATTAAGAAGAATAGAATAGGACTTAGAGCTATGTTATAATATGCATATGAGGTACAACATATTTGTTTACGCATTATTTCTTAACTATTTAATACACACATGTATATACAACTAACGAAACCTGATTTAATATATATGAGACTACATCGTGTGCTAAACTCTTATGATAGTTGGTAGTTGTAAGACCCCTGACCTAGATTTATTCTTGATTGTGTTTACCTTGTATAATGAGATTCTTAAACCTTAATCTAAACTCTTCGGATGTCTTAATATCATGTGATAGGCTTGTGTTTTCATTTTGGTCAAATTTGATTAATGTTTGAGCTATCTTGTAATACATGTGCTTGTTTTGGACCATATTTCAATTTACCCATGAGTGAGGGTTATCTTGCAAATTGACATATGTTTAGGGTGTTTCTTATGCTTTAGCATCATAAGAGAGAATATGATGCAATGGGACACCTTGTTTAGATTATGGTTGGTGATGTGATATCTCATGGTGATTCTAGGGTTTGCTTAAGTTGATAGAGTGACTATGCTAGGGTTGGAGAATTGCGACCCCTACACCATTTTTGGTGAGGGTCGAGACCAAAACACGTGCTTTGGATGTTATAATTTTTATTGAGATGACATATAGAGGGGTTGGTCGAAACACTTTGTCCTTTAGTGTCTCGACCATATGCATATGTGACTTAGTGTCTCGACCTAGACAAGTATAAGGGGGTGTGTCAACTGAGACAAGGTAGTAACCGACCTTGGAGGTCACTACACTTTTTCTAGATAAACATAAACATTTTGTAATTTGCATGTGAGTGGAGTAAAGATTATTTCTTTGAACAACATGTGTCTCTTGATACTCTATTATGTTGACACATCATAAACCTCGACTTCCCTCCTCCTTTGGGTATATAACACCTTCTCTTCACACATGAGAAACCTTTTTGACCCTACTCTCTTTCTCCTTCATTGTGACCGAGCTTGGAGCTTTGGGAGCAAGAAAGATCTGTTCTTGGAGCTTGGGTGGCCGATCCATCTTGCATGTTGAAGATATTATGCTAGAATCAACCTTTGGTGGTGAGTTCTTGGAGATTCTTCTCTTGGTAAGTGATCTTAACTCTTGATCACATTTTCCCTCTTTTGAAATCTCAGTCTTCTTATTCCTCCTTGGACATAGATGGTAGATCATTCATGGTGGCTTTTCTTGGAGATCTCTTCTTCACAAGGGTCATAGATCATGTTTTGACATGATGGTACCCGAGTGAGAAGAAGACCTCTTCTTTCTTCTTCTTTGATTCGACCTAGGGTTTGAGCTTTCTATTTCCTTATGCTCTCCTTTGACCATGGTGTATTTTTTTAGGAGATTCTTTGGCTGAAGTATTGAAGCTTAGTTGTTCTTGGAGCTTGTAATCTTGGGAGATTAGCTCTCTTCAAATCAGGTGTATTATATAACTTCTCCCCATCTATTATGTGCATCTTAGATCTGATCATATGTTGTTGTTCTATATCTTAAAAACATGATCGTTATGGTAGAGGGAAAGATAATGATTGAGGGGTTGGATTTCATGGTAGACTCAAGAAAGCTACTCTTACTGTTAAAACCCTAAATCTCTATATCCGATTTTGGTGCTGATTGAAATATTGCTATATAACATGTGATCTTTATCCATGGAACTCTATTACTTCTGTTTGGTGTGTTTATACTTAAACAATAGGAAGTTTTAGGTGTATCTATATGCATAAGAATGTCGGTTTTCTCTCTCTTAAGCATAATTCTTTTGATGACCTAGGGTTTAATGCACACCTTGTATGGAGAATCTCTCCTTAGTTGATGTTTGATATTCTTGGTTAAATATGTATTTTGACCAGGTTTGTATATGTTCAGATGTTGGGTATATTTCTAATATGAGGTCAAGACAACCCTTGAACTTCCCCATGGTCAATACCATGTATAGGGGGTTGTTGGGACCAAGACAACCCTAACCCTAGATTGGTTCGCTACCCTACAAGCTGCATGTGTTTTGGTTAAGATGCACGCTACACACATTGCGGTCTTGACACACACTACATGTGTTGCAATAGAGAGGCATGTTGCACACATCACATGCCAAGTCATACCCTGTACGTGTTGCGATCGAGACACACACTGCACGCATCACAGGCAAAGTCATACCCTGCACGCGTTGTGGGCCGAGACGCCTACTGCATGCATTGTAGGCTGAGATATTGTTGCACACGTTGCAGATCAAGATGCTTGCTGCACACATTGTAGGTTGTGACCCCATGTTGAATGAGCAAGGTCGACACCCATATGCATGATTATCGTTGCTACTTAAAATAATGGTCTATATAAAATGAGATGATTATAAATAGATAACCATTAATGAAGGTGATTAATCATTGTGTTCTACAAACATGTGGAGGTAATGGAATTAGGGTTTAGTGATTGTATAACTTGTTGAAACCCTAATTGGCTATATACAAACCCTAACCCTAATCATGTGATAATGTGATATATGTGTTGTGATAACCTTAATTTTAGGGTTTTGATACCCAATGCAATATTTGAAGACAAACTTGTAGTAAAATAGATATGGATGGACCATGAGGTGTTGTTCAGTCAAATTTAATAAGTTGGGCTTGTGTTGATAATCTTGGGGGATAATTGATGCATAGATTAAGTCCAATATCTTTATATAGGTACCACTTTAGAGTACTTATGGATTTGTGTACTAATCATGGTATATAGGAGCCCATATTGTTGGAATTTTAATATAAAACTTGCTTGAAAGGTAGATACATGTTGAGGGACTCATGATTTAAAGTTTCATCTCATTTGAAATGACCATTTGGGAGATATCGATCTATGGAATTTTGCTTGAATGACTAAGGTTTCATATAAATAGAACTATGTTTGATATGTAATCATCAAAATTAGCCACATATACGTACAACTCTCAGTGGAAAATACATAATGGATGATAACGCAAGCACTGAGCCGCTGGACCCCATAAAGGTGTTCGAAGCATGGCCCTAGAAAAGGATCTGACGATTTCATCTCGTCTTCTACCTCTGACACTTACGGAGCCATGCACTGAATAGGTCATCCAACACCTGAGATACAGGGATCAATGAACTAATGACAGTCTTTCGTTGAAAGGTTAGCTCCACCAGGATCGGAACTGCTCAACGACCCTTACACCCTGGCCAAAGAGAAGTAGAGAGAGAGAGAGAGAGACCGGCAGCCAGTTCTCGTATCCCTCTCCACCTTTGTTTCCAAAGAGAAGAGAGAAGAGTTTCAGAAGATGTTGGAGGCGGCAAACAAGGGAGCTTTTTTAGATGCTTTGAAGATACAATCGAAGTCGCAACCAAACTGCGGTGATCGGTGCACCCTCCAGTAAGTGTGGGGTAGCATGTCTGTATCCTGCGCCGCCCTCATCAACCATGGATCCATGGAGTCCTCACCAAGCAATGAGCCTCTCAGTAGGCGTTGATAAGCTGCGACAGCAGGCCCCTCTTTCCTGATCTCTTGTCTTCACCGGTGTGTGCTCGAGGATCCTACCTTCTACATCCACGAGCTTCAACACGAAGACCGTCTGGTTCACCAGATCCCCTGTCGGAGCCCATCCTTCACGACGGCGAGTGAGATCGACAAACTCACAGACCGAGATCCAAGCTCCTGTGGGGGGCGGTTGTGAAAGAGGATGGGAGGGGATGCGAGAGGACAATCAGGTTTTGGCGGGCGAGATGACCTGGAGGAGGACCTTTTGCTCGCCGGATGAGGGCCAGCGGCAGCGCTCCCAAAACCCAACGCAGCGGCGGCGCGATGCCTCGCACGAGAACAGAGTCCTGCTAGGACTCAGCGACCGCATGAGAAAGAAAGGGGGGGGGAACCAGTTCCACAACCCTGAACCAAGATTAAACCAAGTGAACCAGCCGGCCCACATCAATGCGGATCAACCAAAGAAGCACGCGCCTTAGTAGCCATGTGTCATCCTCCGATTGGCGGTCGAAGACAAATAGGTTAGTAAATATGCATATCTTCATTAAATCACAGTAATTAGCTTGATTATCAGAAAAATGCAAATAAGGTATCGTTATTCTCAGAAAAATTAGCAGAACAATATGAAACCATAATATCAGGCTTTTGATGATTAAATATCTACAATATCATGTAAGATGTGTAATACTTGTTTAATGGATAATAAATAGAAAATGATGACATAAAATTATAGAAAAATATCAGTAAATCTATAATCATGTTTATAATGCATATGATGTCATATATGTTCATATTGATGCATGAAAGCATATAATTTGATTAATATGGCTATTTAGGGATAATAACCCTAAATAAAATGCAATAAATACGTACATGCTAAATAAATGATGAAATTTACAGAAAACCCTCATATCTGTAACTAGAATATAATATATAAATCTGAGATCAGTTATATGCATATAATTCATGTTATATGAAGATAACCCTTAATACATGGGTTGTAACCCTAAATTGAGTAATGTATATAAACTAGGGTTAATATGTGCACAAAAAGGATATGGAACCTAATGTTCAGATAATGAGCCATAATCTAGAAAATGACATCATTAAGATAATTCTAAGACAAGAATGCAAGTAATGATGAGAATATCCTAATGAGTTAAGAAAACCCTAAAATGGATGTGATTAGGGTTAAGATGAGATGTAAGATGATAAGAACCTGATGATAGTATGTGGTCTTGTCTTAATCAGGTGATGACCAGAGATGTAGATGATCCAGAATATAAGTATGAATCTCTGAACTCAGGTACGTGGATATAATTATATGACTAGATTTGTTGGATGTTAAATATATGTACTTGCTTGTTTGTACTTGAAATACATTGTTGGATGTAGATCTATATGTATTGTCATTTCCGCCTTAAACAATAAGAACACTAAAGAAAGAAAATGGAATGTAGTTATTGATGGTTCATTAATCTCCCTATTAGAGAGGGAAAGTATTAATGTTGACTAGCACCTCCCTAATAGTACAAGGTACACGGGGAGATCCCTAATGGTACAAGGTACGCAGGGATAGGGCCCAATATTTATGTTTGTGCTAAGTCCACCATAGTAATACATGTCCATTGAAATATGATAATTAACTTGAGATTACCTGATTTTCTGCCTTTAAATAATGTTTTCTTTCTCTTTCTTCAATTTCAAATATTTTATATGCCAGCATAGTATAGCTTTTTATTCCACGTACCAACTTTTGTTGATGTTTTTGGTTCTCGTATTTTCTAGGTCCAGAGCTGGAATGGGATAAAATAATAAGATGTGAGCAAGTTGTATAGGTTGTACCTATTGTCTAAGATCCTTTTAGCATACATGTTCATAAACTTGTAAATTTTCATTCAATATGTAACTGTAAATCATGTTGTAATAATTCATTTGTATAATTTTACATGTTGAATGTTGAGAATGTTATGGTTGTATGTTCATGTATGTGTATTATGCTTCCGCATCGCTTTCTGATATGATTGTTTGATGTCTTTGGATTGTGACATCTCATTCCCAATAGGGTTTGGAGAAGGTGAAAATCCGGGGACGTCACAGTTGGTATCAGAGCATGAACATTAGCTACTCCTGACAATTTCTCATCATGAAACATAAAAATTAAGTCTCACCTTTCACTTTAAATACTAGAAACTTAGTGAGTTGTTGAACAAGGATTAGGTTCGACTTAGCCCTAGGTTAGAACCTAGATGTTCGAAAACTAGGTATAGACAAGTGTGTGAGACCCTTTCCATATAGAGCTCATATGTATTGGGTAGCTACACTAGTCTACATCTCGTTCTCACCATTTCACTAGGTTACATGACACTAGACTATCTACTGTGTGTGTGACACTCGGTTTTGCTGATTTGGTTTTGTTTTCCAATCGGCTCGAGCCTCGAGTGTTTTCTCTGACGTCTTCTTTCTCGGAGAAAAACTATATAATATTTTATTATATATATGTAAATATAAAAATGTGTCCCTCACACTGGAGAGTAGTTAGTGTTCATGCAATCTAAGTGAAAGGGAGTGACATCAGTCTAGAAGAGAGAGTAGTCTAGATTAGATGTCTAGAGCCTTATCAAGATATGTGATACATAGAGCAGATGATAGAATGACTGTTGAAATAAGCATGTGAAGTCGTACCTAAGTTTGATCTCTGATGGTATAAGTTTCCTTATACATGTTTAAGTTGTATATTAGTTGAATCCAATTTTGGAGAATTTAAGAAAAATCTTGATGATGAAAGTACATTCCCTTTTCCTACTTAAGATAAGCGAAGTTAAGATAGAGATGAGTGTGCATGAGCCTCAAGCTCTTATACAAGGAGGATATCTAGTGCTAGGATGAGATATGTGGTGAATTCCAGAGAGAGTAAGACCCACAGGGACAAGGTCATCAGACCTAGACTCCAATATATGAGATATGTAGGGAAAAAAATGTCCTACACTAGATTACCCTCGAGTGTTGAGTTGAGTCCTTATGCATGATTCAAATCTATATGTGAGAATTGGGTAAAAGAAAAGGATGGGTAGATGACCCATATGATAAAGTCAATCCTTTGGCTGAGTTAGGTCCTAGCTGGAGTGACATATTTTGTGAATCTCATCATTAGTTGCAAGTGAGGTAATATATGAACTCTAGTTATGAGAGTATGATGCTTTGTTCAAAAGATACTCAAAATACATGTTCTCCCTTGTTCTTCTCTTTCTTAAGATATGATGATAGAAACCTCACTTGAGCTATATAGATGATTTATATATAAGGAGTCACTTGTATAAGCTTGACCTATTCTATATTTCCCCCCCTATAACATACATGTAGTACCCAAGATTGAAATCATGATGAGTTCGACTTTAAAATATTCTCTTCCCCTTCATATGAAACATGAAAGATATGATGCTAAGATCATGGGATAAACTTAGTATATTCTCTTTTCCCTTCACATAATATATGCAAGACCTAAAGATTTGAACTCATGAACTTGATATAAAGATATTTTTGGATCATAGTATATATGATCAGAAATATAGTTCGTAACTTTGATCCTTCTCAATGTATGCTTCTAAGTTGAGTATGAATATCACACCATAAGGTGAAACCCTAATGGTCAAGCATGTTACGTAAGCCCTTCTTATGTAGAAAAATCCTAATATTAAGGATGAAGATAAATATCCTCTAATTCTAAAATTATTGTAAGATGTTGATCATAAAACATATTAATGATGTTAGATTTGAACGATCTGAATATCATGGCATATAAATGAATTCCTCTTGAACTTTAAAAGTATGAACAAAACTCGTATCCTTAGGGGTGATGTAATCCTAATATATCATAATGTCATGTTATGGCTAAGACATTAAGGGATGCTTCCACATATATAAGGTGGGGTGGACACACCCAAGAATCTCTAGACCCTAAGCTGACAAATTAGAGTGCATGCAACTATGGTGGTCTTAGAACCTAAGTGATGATGATGTATATGAGGTTGAACTCCTAAATAGTCTCTTAAGGATGAGTTTAGTTGAATTTCGAGGACGAAATTCCATATAAGATGGGGTGAATGTGATAACCTTAATTTTAGGGTTTTGATACCCAATGCAATATTTGAAGACAAACTTGTAGTAAAATAGATATGGATGGACCATGAGGTGTTGTTTAGTCAAATTTAATAAGTTGGGCTTGTGTTGATAATCTTGGGGGATAATTGATGACTAGATTAAGTCCAATATCTTTATATAGGTACCACTTTAGGGTAATTATGGATTTGTGTACTAATCATGGTATATAGGAGCCCATATTGTTGGAATATTATTATAAAACTTGTTTGAAAGGTAGATACATGTTGAGGGACTCATGATTTAAAGTTTCATCTCATTTGAAATGACCATTTGGGAGATATCGATCTATGGAATTTTGCTTGAATGACTAAGGTTTCATATGAATAGAACTATGTTTGATATGTAATCATCAAAATTAGCCGCATATACGTACAACTCTCAGTGGAAAATACATAATGGAGGATAACGCAAGCACTGAGCCGCTGGACCCCATAAAGGTGTTCTAAGCATGGCCCTAGAAAAGGATCTGACGATTTCATCTCGTCTTCTACCTCCGACACTTACGGAGCCATGCACTGAATAGGTCATCCAACACCTGAGATACAGGGATCAATGAACTGATGAAAGTCTTTGGTTGAAAGGTTAGCTCCACCAGGATCGGAACTGCTCAATGACCCTTACACCCTGGCCAAAGAGAAGTAGAGAGAGAGAGAGACCGACAGCCAGTTCTCGTATCCCTCTCCACCTCTGTTTCCAAAGAGATGAGAGAAGAGTTTCAGAAGATGTTGGAGGCGGCAGACAAGGGAGCTTTTTCAGATGCTTTGAAGATGCAATCGAAGTCACAACCAAACTGCGGAGATCAATGCACCATCCAGTAAGTGTGGGGTAGCATGTCTGTATCCTGCGCCGCCCTCATCAACCATGGATCCATGGAGTCCTCACCAAGCAATGAATCTCTTAGTAGGCGTTGATAAGCTGCGACAGCAGGCCCCTCTTTCCTGATCTCCTGTCTTCACCGGTGTGTGCTCGAGGATCCTACCTTCTACAGCCACGAGCTTCAACACGAAGACCGTCTGCTTCACCAGATCCCCTGTCGGAGCCCATCCTTCACGGCGGCGAGTGAGATCGACAAACTCACAGACCGAGATCCAAGCTCCTGTGGGGGGCGGTTGTGAAAGAGGATGGGAGGGGATGCGAGAGGACAATCAGGTTTTGGCAGGTGAGATGACCTGGAGGAGGACCTTTTGCTCGCCAGATGAGGGCCAGCGGCAGCGCTCCCAAAACCCAACGCAGCGGCGGCGCGATGCCTCGCGCGAGAACAGAGTCCTGCTAGGACTCAGCGACCGCATGAGAAAGAAAGGGGGGAACCGGTTCCACAACCCTGAACCAAGATTAAACCAAGTGAACCAGCCGGCCCACATCAATGCGGATCAACCAAAGAAGCACGCGCCTTAGTAGCCATGTGTTAGCCTCCGATTGGCCGTCGAAGACAAATAGGTCAGTAAATATGCAGATCTTCATTAAATCACAGTAATTAGCTTGATTATCAGAAAAATGCAAATAAGGTATCGTTATTCCCTGAAAAATTAGCAGAACAATATGAAACCATAATATCAGGCTTTTGATGATTAAATATCTACAATATCATGTAATATGTGTAATACTTATTTAATGGATAATAAATAGAAAATGATAACATAAAATTATAGAAAAATATCAGTAAATCTATAATCATGTTTATAATGCATATGATGTCATATATGGTCATATTGATGCATGAAAGCATATAATTTGATTAATATGGCTATTTAGGGCTAATAACCCTAAATAAAATGCAATAAATACGTACATGCTAAATAAATGATGAAATTTACAGAAAACCCTCATATCTGTAACTAGAATATAATATATAAATCTGAGATCAGTTATATGCATATAATTCATGTTATATGAAGATAACCCTTAATACATGGGTTGTAACCCTAAATTGAGTAATGTATATAAACTAGGGTTAATATGTGAACAAAAAGGATATGGAACCTAATGTTCAGATAATGAGCCATAATCTAGAAAATGACATCATTAAGATAATTCTAAGACAAGAATGCAAGTAATGATGAGAATATCCTAATGAGTTAAGAAAACCCTAAAATGGATGTGATTAGGGTTAAGATGAGATGTAAGATGATAAGAACCTGATGATAGTATGTGGTCTTGTCTTAATCAGGTGATGACCAGAGATGTAGATGATCCGGAATATAAGTATGAATCTCTGAACTCAGGTACGTGGATATAATTATATGACTAGATTTGTTGGATGTTAAATATATGTACTTGCTTGTTTGTACTTGAAATACATTGTTGGATGTAGATCTATATGTATTGTCATTTCCGCCTTAAACAATTAGAACACTAAAGAAAGAAAATGGAATGTAGTTACTGATGGTTCATTAATCTCCCTATTAGAGAGGGAAAGTATTAATGTTGACTAGCACCTCCCTAATGGTACAAGGTACGCGGGAAGATCCCTAATGGTACAAGGTACGCAGGGATAGGGCCCAATATTTATGTTTGTGCTAAGTCCACCATAGTAATACATGTCCATTGAAATATGATAATTAACTTGAGATTACCTGATTTTCTGCCTTTAAATAATGTTTTCTTTCTCTTTCTTCAATTTCGAATATTTTATATGCCAGCATAGTATAGCTTTTAATTCCACGTACCAACTTTTGTTGATGTTTTTGTTTCTCGTATTTTCTAGGTGCAGAGCTGGAATGGGATAAAATAATAAGATGTGAGCAAGTTGTATAGGTTGTACCTATTGTCTAAGATCCTTTTAGCATACATGTTCATAAACTTCTAAATTTTCATTGAATATGTAACTGTAAATCATGTTGTAATAATTCATTTGTATAATTTTACATGTTGAATGTTGAGAATGTTATGGTTGTATGTTCATGTATGCGTATTATGCTTCCACATCGCTTTCTGATATGATTGTTTGATGTCTTCGGATTCTGACATCTCATTCCCAATAGGGTTTGGAGAAGGTGAAAATCCGGGGACGTCACATGTGTTCACTCTACTTGAAGGTTTGTATTTCATGATAATGTTTTCTATCTCCTATTTATGTAACCTTGACCTTATAGGTGATATGAATGGCATAGCCATGTGCGTGCTATGGTGAAACTTGTATAATACAAGGTGATGATTATGAGCATTGTTGAGATATAATGTGTTATCATTTGTGTAAGAATTATATGAATGGATCTAATGACCTAGTAAGTTCCTTGAGCATAGTTTGCGGTGGAATCCTCTTGAGATATGATTGAGGGATTGATATCCCATAGTGATATGATATTGTTAATGACCTTGTGAGAAGTAGTAATACAAGTTTCATGTGAAGATGAAACAAGTTATCACCTTGTACATTTTATATGTTCTGAAGTTGTATCTTACCATAAATTTTGTAGAATTTGTTTAGGGTTTATACATTATAACTTGATTGATGCATTAAAACATATCCAATTGGAATATCTTATCAAGTAAAACCCTAATCATGTAGTTGCCCTATACCATAGATCCATCTTCAACTTAAACATCTAGCTGTATGGTGAAATGAGTAACTCTTATAGGAAACTTGGAGCAGATATTGTTGAATATGTGGGGTACCAGTGGAGATAACTCCTTGTATCCTTAAATTGTTGAAATAGTAGTATAATGTTTATTATAGAAAGGCCATGCATGATCCTGTTCTCTAGTGTTGTGCCAAGTACCAAGGCATGCTAGTTGTTTTACAAAATGATAGCTTTGCTATGAGTTGTTATCTACAAAACTATAACTTTGACTATAAGTTGTTGTTTAGTAGTTTGACTGTTATGACATTGCATTGTAGACTCAAACTGACCAAGTACACCTCAAATCCTCAGGGCATAATAATATAATTGATAATACAATTATGCTATATATTTACTTAGGGTCAAATACAAATCACATTAGATGACCCCATGCCTTATTCTTGTACAGTTTAGTTTATAATAGGTATACATGTTCTTCATATTCCTTCTAAAAGCATAAGATGTTCTACTACTCAGTTGTACTTACTTAAACTTCTTAACTAGTATTTATTGCTTTACATAATTATTCTATCATCTTACTATGCTTATAATAGATGTTGACGAAGAGTTATATCTCTTGTTGGGATGTTTGGTATCACCTTATGGGTTCCAAAACTTTTTAGGTGATCATGGATGAGGTTTTCGAGGTCATGGTGTAGGTCCTCAGCAACAAAGAGATGAGTAACTATTAGAGGTTGGGTATGTTGCCAAAGTTTTCTAGTAGAGTCCTATGTGTCATCCATGTACTCTTAGGTCTTTGGGGAGATTCTATTATTTTGTATATCGACAAGCAAATTTGAGCTTTGTGCCATGAGTGTATAGAAATGACATTTACATATAAACAAGTTGTAATATGTAACAATTATGAATTGACAGCCTTTGAACATGATATGTAACATCTTTTGGCATATATGGAATATATATGGTCTATGATGAAGGCTTGTTTATGAAATACTTACACTTGACATATTGAATTGCAAATGGTTTTGATTTACCCTATTTTTTGGTAATATTGTTATTAGTGGTAATTTCGGGATTTGGTTTTAGTAATGTCACTTTGTATGGTAAAGGGCGTCACGATAGTCATACGACATGATCTAACACATTGTAACAGACCATAGTCAGACAAGCTCTAGTTTTTTTTAATAAAATAAAGTTATATACTATTGGCCAGATTCATTTTGGTATATGTGAGAACATAAATGTGCTATATCATTTAATAGATCATAATCATACAACATGCTCTCACTTGTTGTAATAGACCAGTTATATACAATGGGTCAAACCCCTTTTAATATATGTTAAACTACAATATGTGTTGAACTATTGCAGCAGGCCGTTATCACAAAACATGCTCTATCTCGTTGTAATATACCATAATCACATGGAACACTCTTACACATTGTAAAATATCCAAGAATATCTAGTGTTTCAAATCCATTTTAATATACATGAGATGACAATATGTGCTAAAATGTTATAATACAACTTAGTAACAGAACATGTTCTACCCCTTATGATAGATACACAATCACACAACATGCTCTAACATGATGTAATTGACCCGAACCACACAACAAGATCTAATATTTTGTAACACTCGGACTAATAAATTGTAATAATCACATGTGGAAAAACTCTATTGTTAAGTTTTTTAATTAATAGTACCATCTAGATTATAATCTCAATATACTTACATTTCAAAAAGATATTACCAACTAGTTGATGTGTTTATGTAATTCTTTAAGGATCCATTTGACACTAGTGAATTCAAAACCCAATGTTTGAAGTGTTATACAGGGAGCATGCTAACAACTATTGATGTTCTAATACATTATTTTCTATATTGGATATGCTATTGGAAAAGCATCTCACATTTAGAAGGTTTTCTGACTGCTAATCCCATCTCCAATTTTGTTTTCTCAATGCAATTATCATGATGCAAAAAATTGCTATGTAACTCATCTCTACAACGAGATTACTACCCAGTTACTACCATCTACATAAAATTGAATAAATTGACTACTAGGAATTGTGATTTCTAAATTTAGACGGCCCTCGTTGTGTACACTAATGTTTTCAAATCAAATTCCTTAGCCTAATTTGGACTAATTAGTTTCAATATATATGTGTTACTGATATCTCTGAGAACTTCTCAAATCAAATATCCCTGATGTACATTCATGGATAAAGTCTGAGCCGCCTGATGCTCACAGAAAAGTAATGATACCAAGTCATAAACTTCAATTTTAAAATAAGGAAATTTTAGTGGAATTTGTGATAATCACATTTTTATGTATCTAATACGTGAGGATATTGTCTAGTCACTAGTAGTTTAATGGAGTTCTAAATCAACAAAGCAACATATGACCTATATAAAAAACTAGTCATTTCATTTTTTAGTCAACTACTCCTATAGGAAGATACAAACCCATGATTCTTTTGCACTACGACATCACCAACCATTCATAATTGAGAATAACATCATACATGGGGCTACCAATGGTTAAGAATTTACGCTTTAATTCTTTATCCATACATTATAGGGTAAGGATAATACTTTTGTTACCCATGTACATACTATGTTGATGGGGGATATAAGTTATAGACATTATTCATATGCTTTTACCCATTTTCCCACTAATATTTACAATTGTAGCAATATATACTAAATATTTATTTTATAATATTTCTAATAAATAACCCACCATAACCAAATAAATCCAACACATAATTTGTTCCACTTTTTTGTCTCTCTACAACTCAGATATCAAATCCTAATTCTAGCAGGCCCCACCTCCTACTACAGACCAACAACTCATGAATAAAGGTTGAAGGTATGCAACTACTTAGATCTCAATGGCGTGGAGCATAATTCAACATCAAACTCTAGCTTATTTCTATCCTCGGTGCCTTCATGTATCCTAGACACAAGCTTTTCTAAGGTTTCTTTCCAACTTCTATTCAAGCTTCAAATTACCAAGATCAAATGAACAATGAGGAAGCACATGATTTCCATAACTAGTAAATGATTGAGTCATCTTTTTCCCTTAAATAACTTGCACAACTCACACAATCTGGAACTTGAAGCCCTAGCTCACAGATTGTGGATTCTATTCTAACTATGTCAAAATTTTAGTTGTGAGGGGGATCATGCCTTAGTTATTCATGACAAAATTATTTCACATGTATGGTTTAATTTATCGGGGAACCCACTCCAATTCGTACTTCTAGGACATCTCACCACCATCTATCCTGATATATATCTCTCATTGGGTCCAACCTAATGATCTATTTGATTCAGATCATCTGTTTTTTTCATTTTGTTTCATCAGTGTATACATTTTTATTCTCTATCATTAGCAATGATATATTAGAACTAGTTTATCAAAAGAAAAAAAGTGCAACACCCTGGGGAAATAGCTTGTACACCCATCACATGTTTTTTTTTGCATCCCTTACATTTCGTGGGAGGTGAATGTCAATTCCTCATTACCCTCACAATTGAGTATTCAAGTGTTAGCTTTGGCCTACTTGTATGGCACCCCAATGAACAAAAACTAGGACATACATTATATCAAATAGTGCACTACACTAGTCTATCTATATGCTAATGATACATTGAATGCAATGTATGATGAAAATACCTATCATTTGAACTTGTCCGCAACCCAAAACCCCTATATCGTAAACATTATGACATTCCCTTCCCTCCAAATTTAGGTAAGTAACCTAGCCATGAGCAATAAATGAAAGAACAAAGAAGCAAAAAGTAATGGTGTTCATGATTTAGCTACTCTACCTACCCAATTATGTTAATAGATATGATTGGAGGTTAATTTCTATTAGATTTTATGTATGTAACGTTGTGAAATTATTCCTAAGCTTTTTGTATGTGCAACCCAAAAATTGAATATATTTATCAATCTAAAATTAATTCTGTGAACTTAGTGATAGTAGATTTATTGTCTCATAGACAACTCAATTTTATTGAACTATGCATTAGAACACATTAAGGTCCCCTTAAGTATCCATGATGGACATATATATAGTGTGTACTTAGGTGCTAAACTTAAACCTAAAATTTCTATTACCTCATATAAATAAGGTGACACGTTAGTTATCCATGCATGACCTAAATGATGGAAGGTGATAACTACATAACATATATAAATTTATGAACTTCAAGCTAATGTGTGACAATATAAATGATCTAAATTTTCATTTAATAAATATGTATATAACTCCATATGTGATAAATTTAATTAATTCACTCAATAATACAAAAAATCATGCATATTGATTAACATTCCTAAATGTGCAATATTACTTAAAATATTCATATATATATATATATATATATATATATATATATATATATATATTATTTGAATACTTAATACAAGTCAAATAATTTAAGTTGGAATTATCTAGGTGAAATTATGCTAATTTGACTTATGTGGGTGGGATCTTCTTCACCTCTCTCATCTTTCACATATGGAGTGATAGGAACAATAGGATGCACGACAAGCAGGCTAGGGATTTCCTCAACATCTTTGATGTTATTAGCAATAGTATTGTGTGGTTATTTAAAGTGAACCCGAAGGGCATGGTGGGTGTCGATACCATGGCTCTCAGGATGTGGGGTCTGTTGTAGACCATGTATAGTATACGGGGGTTTGTTGTTTCCCTTATACTCCCTTTTTTCATTATAATGTTTTACCTTATCCAAAAAAACTATGTACTTGTTGCAAGATAAACATGTGAAACTTCCTTTGTAATGTGAAGATGAAATACGAGATTAATTATTTGGATAATAAAAAAAGAAATCTAAGCCATTAATTTACTTGATAAATAATTGCAAAACTAGAAAGTAGGATGTGGCATTAAGATTCTATTTATCCTAATTAGTCTAGATTTCAATGTTCATTTGATTTGGATTAGGCATGGTATAAAAACAAAACAAATAAGAAAATAACTAGATTTAGGATTATTATTATATTTGTCCAATTTACACGCTATCATTTTTTATTTAGTGAATCCAACCGTTAGGATGTCGTAGAGCATATATATCATCGCCTTACATCCTTAATGGTCAGCCCTACTAGTCAGGACAATTAGGTCATTCTTCACTACAAAGGTCAATCGACATACCAATATCTGACCACGATAGTTGGTCAGAGTTTCTAGAATCCCATGAGTTTGGCCTCAATCTTCCTCATTTTTCGGACAATACACCCGACTTGCACAAGAATCACCACTCTGAGAAAACTAGGGTTCTGAAAGTAAAGAGCAGGTAGAAAATGAGCTACAACTTGATTCTTGTTAGCTAAGTCAAACAATGAAGTGGTCAAATATCACAATTGAACATACTTGAGTAGCCTCCCTATCAGCATACCAGAAGTCAAATGACTTCCTGGCAAGTCGATTTGACTTCTCATGGTCACTTATGCTAACTTTGTTGCAAAGGTTGGTCAACTTAGACTCAAGTCAGATGGCAAGCCGCTTTTTGTAAGTTGATCGAATTCCTATTGGCACTACAAAAATGTAGAAAATTTGTATGCAATGAATTCTAGGGTTTCTAATATGAAAGTCCAGTTGAGATTTCTCTAAGTCGATGAAATATCATATACACTCTGGATCTTCATTTCAAATTTTGAATAGAATGCATCAATTTACATTCCACCCCAATTACATGACATCCCTTTGAGAAAGACCGTGTAGCTTGAGACCGCCGTGACGAACTTCGCCATCGTGCACCAACAACGGGATGAAAGTTTCACTTGTTTTGGTGATCGATCGGGCAAATCCTCTAGAAGCAAAAAGTATTAAAAAAAGATTGACAGTATTAGTGAAGAAGTATATATGTTTGTTTTGCGAGTGGCAACTGGGACCAGCACTACCAAAAAACATAGTATAGATGACACTCATGTAAAAAGTTATGCACTTTAGGTGACATGTTTGTACATGACTTATAATCTGTGTAGACCTACGTAAAATAGATGACATACATTTTTGTATATTTGAAAGAGTGACATACTTTAGGTGACATGCATGTATGTCACATGTAGTCTGTGTAACATAGGTGATAGACATTTTATCATACTTGAAAGGGTGACACACTATATGTGACATACATTTGAATCACCTATGTTCTAATGGGGGTTTACACATGTATATGAGTCAAGTGTAATATACAAGGAGACATAACATTTAGGTGACATGTATGTGTGTCACCAAAGTTATAGATGACTTAAATTCATGTCACCGAACCTTAGAATTTTTACAAAATTACTATGAGAGGACACTATCTTGATATGGGCCTTGAATTCTCACAAATGCATTACGGGGGACCTACTGTTAGAGGAAATTCTCATGATATGGGCCCCAACCCTCACATATGCATTTTAGAGAATTTTTATGAGTGGACATTGTCACTATATGGTCCCCAGTTCCTAAGAAATGCATTTAAAGAGACTTTTTATGAGAAGAAATGTGTCATGGCTTCTCCTGAGTGTATTTTTGTTGGAATATATCAACACTTATTTGGTCACCATGTGCTGGACGACGATGCGATGCGAGGGCACCGAGCCGCTGCACGTGACATGGGCATCGATGACGATTCTGTTTGGCTCCCACCTACCTATGATTAATTATTGCACCTACCCCAGCGTCGTTGATGGCAGGGGTTCTCTGCTCGTCTTGTTCCCCCACACCATAGTATCCAGATCCGACTTACCTTAGTGTCTCCCGAATGCGGACGAAAGGTGACTAGAAAGGTTCGACGATAACTTCAAGTCTAATTCAACTTATCAACTTTTGTTGGACTTGGCCATAACGGTGGTGGCTACCCTTTTTTCAAAAACCACGCCCATAATAGCAAGGGATTAGGGCAAGAATGCGCTCGGGGCATCCCTGGTGCCTAGCCGTCCAGGTCTCAACACGTCGAGGATCGATACGATAGAGTCCAACATCGATCCCTGGAGGCGGCAACCCATACACAGTTCCCTACAGTCGTGTGTTAAGCTAGCTTGGCATTGGTCAACCGAGCAGAAAGGACTGTCCTACTGGCCGCCATACATGAGAGGGTTTCCCTCCATGTCTCAGTTCTGCTCTCTTTAATGGCAAAATTCAGTTTTCCCACATCGGCAATGACACATTATGATCGTCTTGCTGCGTCACAAGTGAAAAGTCGTGAGGTTGTTCTTATGGTCCTTTACTGCGCGGGGCCTACATCCTGCATGGTTGGACCTACTGTACAAGTTTCATGTCCTTCTAGGAGCCTCCATACATGTCGTGGCAAACCGTTAGCAGCTAACAATTTTGGTAATCATATTCAGGTTGTTCATTTATCTTCACTGAGTCATGTTGATGGAATCTGTAAGGCATTGGAGTATGTGGATGTTTGGGAGGGCTTGGTGTTTGCTCTTTGTTCTTCCAAGCATTGAATGTGTGGTGTATGCCTTGGCATCATGCCATGGTCTAAAGCATGTCCTCATCAAGCTTCTAATTGCTCTAATGTTACTACCACTCTACCTCGATAGCCTGGTGAGACATCACTCGATGTGATAGTTGGTTTGCCTACTCCCATCAATTCTGGCTTTCCAGATTCTGTTCCTTGCACCTTGTCAGCTCATCAGCATATTGAGCCACCGCCTCTTCCTGTTGACCAACTATAGCTCGACACATATCTTCTATATTCTGTCTTCTACATGGGTGTCCCTATCATAAAGAGCATCCATCTTCTTTGTCATTTGCCCTTTGTCGAACTCTTCATGCTTGCTTACTCTAGGTGGCTTCTTGCCCACGCTCTATTGATCCATGGATTTGTCTTTTGTTGCTTCCAACATGTGTTTTGTATCGCTTCTCCCCTAAGTCTGCTCAAGAACAGTATTCTCGAAAACGCATCTCTCTACAACAACTTATGATCCTTAAGGTTTGGAGACTTGGAATTCAGGACCTGATGGCATTCAACAACTCCTGACTCAGATTTTGTCTCATTGTTGTCCTACCGGGTGAGAACATTCTTCTGAATCTTGTATTTCCCGTGCCAAGTCTAAGATCAAAGATAGCCAATTTTCTACTTCCATCCATGTTCTACCCTCTAGTGGTGTTACCCCCACAAAAGCTGCTAATTATTCTTATCTTGAAGCTAAACACCCTCAACCTCCACTGCCATTGGTACAACCTTGGTCTAAAATTTCTAGCTCTCCATTTGTTTCTTCTTGCTCTATGATTCAAGAATCCATTTTATCATTTAAGAAAGGGACCGCTTGCGCACGCAATGGCCTACGATTACAACATCTTATTGATTATATGTGTGGGGCTGCCACTGCAGTGAAAGATGATTTTTTAATGCAGTTTCAACTATGGTAGATCTTTGGCTCACTGTTCGTTGTCCAGATTCCCTAGCTCCCTACATTTCCAGTGCTCCATTGACTCCTTTTCTCAAACCAAACAATGGCATTCGGCCTATTTCTATGGGTACTATTTGGCAGCGCCTTGTATCCAAAGTTGTGGCAAAGGGTGTAAGTTTTGATGTCGTCCCTTATCTTATGGATCATCAATATGGTGTTGGTATTTCTGGTGGTGTTGAGGCCCTTCAATATGTTGTCACTCGACTTGTCTATGAACAACAACACCACACTACAGTCACCATGGCTCTTATTGACTTCAATAATGCCTTCAACATGGTTGATAGATCTACCATATTCTGAGAGGTTCATCTTTTTTGAAAAGTCGGGAGGCAATCTTATTCATCCCGCCCTCCCCTTGCGAGCTAAGTAAGGCAAAGTAAAATCACTAATTAAACTTGGAATGGTAAACATGGTAGTACTACTACCATTACAAATGTCCCTAACTAAAAGGTTATGAACCTCTTCCGGGGGTTGGGCGTACTCACAGTATGCACAGTTGTTTTTAAGGTTACATTTCACCATCATGTCAGCCACGACATTTGAGCCTCGTCCCTTGTAAACCACCTCCCACCTGGGCTTCAACAACCTTTGGACTCTTTGGGTGTTCTTCGCGTATTTGGGATTAGCAGAGGGGGGTCTGTATATCATGTCTACGGCAAGTTGAGAGTCAGATTCAACCATGACTTTTAGAATGTTATTTTCCACCGCAATATCTAGAGCCAAGATAATTGCTTCGAGCTCAGCTTCTACAACGTCGGTGGTTCCAATTCTTTTGGCTGCTCCACCTTTCCATCTCCCCAAATCGTCCCTAGCAACAACAGCACAGCATGCCCCTTCCTTTTTGACCACATCATCGACATTAAATTTCACAGTGTCAGGTTTTGGTTTCCTCCATAGTGTAGTTGTTGCCTCTATAGGTTGTCTCTTGGCTCCAGAAATGTTGTTTCTCATCTCGTTGTGTAACTCGGTATCTTGCCTTATGGTTCTCACAAGTTGGAGATAGTGGTTAGTAGAGTTCTTAAAGACCTACCTATTCCTGGTGTTCCAAATGTTCCAGCATGTGATGAAGAACTCGCCTGCCTGACCTTCCTCGAGTTTTAGTTGTTCATGAATCCACAAAGTCGCATCATCAATGTTATAGAAGTGTGTGTTACTGCTGCTTGCTCGAATTGTGTCCCAGACTTCCCTGGCGAACCTGCAGTCCCTCAAGGCATGTATTATGGATTCCTCAGCTGTCGAGCACCGTGGGCATAGGCCGGAAGAGGCCATTCGTCATTGAACGCGCCTATGGTTTGTGAGTATGGCTCCATGAAGCATCAACCAAGCAAAGGTTTTGATACGTTCAGACAGTTGCAGTTTCCAGATACTGGGCCAGTTCTTTGACACTTTGGTTCCCTTTCCCTCTCTCAGTTTGCTATAGGCCGATTTCACAGTGTAATTGTCGTTCCGGGTGTGCAACCAGACCCGCACATCATCTCCATCCTCATGAGTGGGGGGATTTAATTTTTTGATTGTCTGCACTAGGTCACTGGGTAGCCATTCCTCTAAAAATTTGGTATCCCATTCTCCATTTGTGTCGCTCAATCTTGCTACTTTGAGGTCAAGGAGGTCCTCTGGTATAGTCTTTAATGTATGGTCTTTGAGAATAGGGTCGTCTCTCCACCAGCTATCGAGCCAGACGTTCGTATTACAGCCATCCATAGGCATAAGGTAGGAGTTCTTCATAATAAAGTCTCTTCCTGTGAGAGTCACCCTGTCGAGCCTCGAGAGGTCGTTCAATTCTTCCTTTCTATTCAATAGTGACTTGTTTCTCATGCAGCTGTTCCAAATGGATAATCATCCTGTATACAAATCCCACGTATGTTTATATAGGAGTGCCATGTTCCAATCCCTCATGGTTTTGAAACCAAGACCGCCATTGCGTTTGTGGCATGTGAGTTTATCCCAAGCGACTAGGGCCATCGGGTGGGCCTTGTGGTTACCCCCCCAAATAAAGCGTCTGACTGTACTATCGATTCTATCACATAGTTGTAGGGGAAGAAGAGCAGTATGCATTGTATAAGTAGGTATGGTTTCTAGTGTGGACTTAGCAAGGCAAATCCTACCTGCAAGAGAGAGGGATCTCGCAGACCAGGCAGCCATTCTTCCATTTACCTTGTCCAGGATATCACTGTAGGTGGACTTGTCTATGCGTTTGTGGATGAACGGAACCCCAAGGTATTTCCCAATATCCTTGGTATCCTGGAAGCCACTAGTACGACTGATCTTTCTTGCCAAGCATTTATTGACACTTTTAGAGAAGAAGATTCTCATCTTAGCCACAGAGATAGATTGCCCAGAAGCTTCCTCAAATAGGCTAAAGCAATTTTTGATGTTCTTGATTTGGGCCAAGCTGGCTTGTGCGAAAAGGATTAAGTCATCTACAAAGCAAACATGTGAGATTTTAGGGCCATTGGAACCAAGCTTGACTGGTGACCAGACCCCATCCTCCACACATTGTTGGATCATCTGACTGAGCCTTTCTAGACACAGCACAAATATGTATGGCGAAAGGGGGTCGCCCTGGCGAAGGCCTCTGGAGGCTTTGAACAGGGTGGACAACTTCCCATTCCAAGCAATGCGGGTCTCTCCCATAGTGATGGATGCCATGATGAAGCTGGATATGTTGTGCGGCAGGCTGGTTCTATTCACAGTGTCTCTGATGAATCCCCAGTCCATTTGGTCGTAAGCCTTGGTAAGGTCCACCTTGATGGCCATGATTTTTGCTCCCTTCTTGCATTTCATATAATGTATGACTTCCTGTACTAGAGCGATGTTATCCGTGATCTGTCTGCCTGGGATGAAGCTGCTTTGGGTGTCAGATACCCAGCTCGGCATATAGGGCTTCACACGTTCCATGATCACCTTGGAACTAATCTTTAGGGCAATGTTGTTAAGTGAAATAGGCCAAAGGTTCTCACATTTCTGCAGTGAGGGTATCTTGGGGACAAGGACTAGAGTTGAGTGACAAAGATCATCCGGCGGCCAGCCATTGGAGATCGCAAGTTGTACGGTTTTGCAAATGCTCTTACCTATGATATCCCAATTCTTCTGAATGAAGGTACCATTAATGCCATCAAGGCCAGAGGCTTTTGTCGGGTCAAGCACCTTGACAATAGCCATGACTTCTTCTACAGGGGGGGAGAGCCTATCTTGACAATATGGTCATCCGTTAAAGCCTCAAACCTTCCTGCGATCTCAGCGTAAGTGGCCTGATCGAGATTTCTGGTAGAGGTTAGAATAGCTTTGAAGTGGTTTGTCACTAGGCTCATCAGCTCCTCTTCACCAGTGATCCACTCGCCATTGTTATCTTTAAACGTCGTGATAGTGTTTCTCCTGCGAAGTTGGTTGGCATAATTGTGAAAGAACCGTGTGTTTTTGTCTCCGGTAGCTATCCAATTTAGGTGACATTTATGTCGGAGGTCTTCTTACTCGGCCTTCGGAAGGTCATCCAACTCAGTTTGGAATCTTGTGCAGAGGGTGTCCGAGATCTCATTGTAGTGTATAGAAAGTTCAGTTAGCAAATCAGAAATGTATTTCATCAGTTTATCCTTCATCTTCCTGTTCTCCTTACTCGTGTTGTTGTCCCAAGCCATAATGGTGCTTTGAGCTTTATTAAGGGCTTCGTTAAACTGCAGCTCGGGGTCCCAAATAGTATGCAACATCTTGTGAAATCCCTGACAGCCTTGCCAAGACGTGCAGGTGATGAACCTACAAGAGTGGTTGTTCCCAGAATGGAAGCAAACCAGGAGGGGGCAGATGTTGGAGCCCATCCTGAGAAGGTGTTCAACCGTGGCATCCAGATATTTTCTATTGAACTTTCTATTCGCAGTGACTCTGTTCAGCCTCTTATGGAGGAGACCGTGGCGGAAGGTGTATTTCATCCCTGAGAAGCCAAGGTCACTAAGGTCAACTTCCATCAGAGTGTGTTCGAAAGTGGCAGCCTCGGTGCTATTATAAGTGTCGCTTCCGTTGCGTTCATCAGGATCAAGGATAGTGTTGAAATCTCCAAGAATCATCCAAGTTCTTTTCATTTGGTCGCCCGTCTAGACCAAGTGTTTCCATATTAGTTGTCTAGTTCCGATGTGGGGCTAGCATACACAAAAGTGATGTAGCACTCCTTGTTAACTCTGCAAGAGATGAACTGCCTATGAAAGCAGATGATGTCAACAAGGCATTGGTCTGCATTCTAGTAAACCCAGATCCCCCCTGAGAACGCCTTGCCTCCACCTGGTAAGAGTCCGTGAAGCCCAACTTTCTGATTGTTTTCACAGCAGCATCAACACTGATTCTAGGCTCAAGAATGGAGACAGTCTTAGGTTTGTGGATGTTCATCAGTTCCTTTAAAACCCATTTCCAAACATCACTCCCTATACCTCTCGTATTCCAGCAAATTACGTTAATCATTAAAAAGATGGAGAGTTAGGCAAAGGGGCAGTTAAGCATTCTGGTCCATTAATGCAGACTCATTAGCATCTACATTCCTACCAATGACCTCCATAGTTGCAGCTGTGTCAATTTGCTTGTGTAGGAGTGGGCTTTTCCTCCTATGCTCGTAAGGAGGAGCAGCTCTCAGCTTCTTCATCTTCGATCTGGGGTCACATGTCTTCCTGCCCAGTGGAATTGGGGGGACAGACGGGATGTTGGGTGGCTCATTTCCGTTCTCCTGGCCTTCCACGATGCCATCGGGAGGGGTACCATCTTCATCCATGTTTGTTTGGGTGATCGTTTCTTCTTCAACCTGCCTATTAGCTTCTGTGTTATCTGTACTTGCATTATCTTTATGTGTGCCTCCCAGTTCATCATTCGTCTCTTGTACCTTCCGCTTGGCCCCATTCTCCTCAACATTGTCCTCATCCATCACTTGGATTACTTCATCTACATCTGGATGAGCGACTTTGTGATTATGGGTTGCTGGTTGTCCGTCTTCAGCTGTCTCTTTGGACTTCTCTTCCGTAGCTTCCTTCCATGTCTCCTCTGATGTCTCGATTGTGCATTTTGGAAGCCATTCTTTGGATGTCTTGTCATTGTGCCGAGTTTGCCCCCCTGGCCTTGTCCCTCAGTTCCAGAATTTGGCAGTGGCTCATCAGGTGGCTCCTGGTTGTCCATGTTCTCAAGGTTCCCGAACCTGTTAGCCGTGGATGTAGTCTGTTGTGCTTTTTCCGTATGTCTTGCCTGCCTGGTGTACCTTCTTTGTCTACTGCTTCTACTCCTTTGTTGTTGCCATCCATCTGTGGCCTCCTCATTGTTTCTATTCTGGTCCATTACGTGTTGTCTTTCCCCTGTCCTCCTCTAGAGATTAGATCTGCAATACTGGTCCTTGTGGCCAACCTTACCGCAGGTTGAGCAAGAGTCTAGTGTAACTTCATACTCAATCGTATATTCAATGCCATTAATGTGTATAGTTGAGCACAATGTTCTTGATGTATCAATTTCAATTGCCAGCCTGGCAAACTTGCTTCTTATACGACAGGTTGTGTGGGTGTCAACCTTGATCAGGCATCCAAGAGCTAAGCCTATGTACTCGAACATAGTGGAAACATACAGGTGCAAGGGGAAGTCTAGCACACGGACCCATGTTACAATATACCTTGGCATTTCCTCAGTAGGTTTGAAGGTGGGACACCAATCCCAGACCGCCAGACAGCATCCAAAGACCTTCCATGGGCCCCCGGTCATGGCCATGTCATAGCCATATCTACACGATAGTTATATCACATAGTGCCCTTTGTACAGCTCGTACATGTTGAACCTGCCTTTGGGGTTCCACAATAGTTTTATGTGGTCTCGCATGGTCATGTATCCTATGTCGGCACCCAACAGTCTGATAACCACTGCATACATCCAGGGTCTGGTGAGATCATCCTCTACCTCTGGATCTATGTAGATGGTAGGAGTACCCTCGGTTGTTGTAAGTTCGACGGCTTTGTCCTCAAGGTGGTCCTCAAACAGTTTCTCTAAAAAAAATGCTTCCTCATCTCCATGTGCTTAGGTCATGGATGGGGTCCTCCCGCGATGGCGTTGTATGATTTTTTGTTGGGTCTGTGGTTCTCGATGGTTGCATGTGCCTCCGCATGTTCCTGATTGCACCGGTACATTGGGTTAGGCCTCCAGTTGGTTTCTGACATTGCACCATCCTCCTCTCCAGTTTCCTCATTGGGGCTGTCTCGCATCCCTTTGAATTGGAACTCTAAACCTGCAAAAAGGACTGAAACCCTAACCCCACCGCCCAAATGGGTTGTGTTACCATCGACTTCCTTGTCCGGTTCCTTCCTTCTTCCCACCCCCATTCAAACTCCCCTTCAGTCCCCTCTTGATTGCTCCTGTTCATGTTCCCATCATGGCATTGGCCCCTTGCGCCGCCACCCCCGTCCCCCTACACACCCCTTCATTGTCCATCTCTATGCGGAAATTGAGAGGTTCATCTTCATTGCCCTTCTATTATATGATGGGTTGAGGTTTTTTATAGCTCTCCATCTCCTCTCTATATGGATCATGGCAAGCCTCTTTTTTCTTCTGTCGGGGTACAACAAGGTGACCCATTAGGCCCCCTACTTTTTCCTGGGACTCCACCCTCTTATATTAAAGGCAAAGGATGCATGTCAACTTGACCTCCTTTCTTTCTACCTTGATGATGGTACCCTCATTGGGGACATAGAGGTTGTTTCGAAGGCTCTATCCCTCATTCAGGAGCGAGGCCTGATGTATGGTCTTCATCTCAATACTAAGAAGACATATTTTTTGGCCATCTGATGACCCTAGATGAGGTTCGAATTTGGGCTTATTTCCAACTGACATCTCTCATCCAGAGCGTGGAGTGAAGATTCTAGGTGGCCCAATTTTCTACAAACGCATCCTTTGTGAAGGAACTTCTCCAGAAATGTGTGATGAAGACCCTTGATATGATGTATCACATGTCCTCACTCCAGGACCCACAGTGTGAGCTTCTTCTTATTAGGTCTTGTGTTGGGATGCCCAAACTGTTGTTTGATCTTTGTACAACACCACCTTCTATCACACCTGTGTTGGATATTTTTTATCACGGTCTTCATCATTGTCTGGAGCATATTGTGGTTGGTGACGGCCCATGTTTTGGTGATTTACAATGGTGTTTGGCTACACTTCCTATGCATCTAGGGGATTGGGGATCAAGTCCTCTCATGATGTCAGTAAATTTGCTTTTGTTGCCTCTCAGATACACACTAAAGATCTCCAAGACCATATGTTGTGTGAGGTCACATGCGTGCCTACAGAGCTACCCTTTGTCCAAGCACATGCTTGCATATGCAATATATTGCCATCTTTATGCTGGCCTATGTTGAAAAGTACGCATTCTACCACCCCAAAGACCTAGTCTATTTTGGTAGACGCTTACTACAAAATGGTCATCCAACAAATCATGGCAAGTGACCTATCCTTATGGCAACATGCTATTCTCACTTCTTTACAAGCCGATCATGCACAAATTTTTTTTAGGGTTGTTCCTATTGATGGCCTTGGTCTATCTATGTTACCCATTGAGTATCAAGCTATCCTTTGGTATTGGCTTATGATTCCCTTGTATCCAGGTGATGAACGTTGTCTAATTTGCAACATCACAGATCTTGATGCCTTTGGTGATCATGCAATGCACTGCTGCTCGTGGCCTGGTTATAAGTTTCATCATGATGTTGGCACTCGATCTAGGTTAAAGGTTTGAAAGAAGCTCCTTTGGCCTTCCTTGGCACTCAATCTGATGGTGTTCATTCGTTGTGACCTGTAGACATTCTTTTATTTCACGAGATGAATGGAAAACATGACTATGTTGACCTAATAGGAGTTTCTCCCTTGACAGGTATCCTTTCAAAAAACTTTAAAGCAGGGCAGGCAGCGTCCGAGGCAGCAATACAAAAAGTTCATAAACTTGGAACAGCATGTGAGGCGAATCAACATCATTTTCTACCTTTCTCCTTTGACACCTTTGGGTGCCTGCCGACGATGTAGTTTCTCTTCTTTGACACCTTCAACATATATAAATATGAATCTTATGATGCCTTCATCTACATGTAATGGTTTTATTTTTGGGTCCTTGGGTTTTGCCATCCAACAAGGATTGGCAACCTAGTTTGTTGCTTGCGCTTCTGTGAGAGCTTTTATGTAATATTTTGAGCAATTATATGAAACATATTAAGTGACATGTTGTGAGACGACACCATCATGATATGGGCCCTGGCTCCTCAAAAATTTATTTTTAGGGACTTACTGTGAGAGCACACTATCATGATAGTGGTCACATGTCCTCCCAAATGCAATTACAATGACATGTTGGGAGAGGACATTCTCATGATATGTGATGTGGCTCCTCTCAAATGCATTTTCAAAGACCTGGTGTGAGAGGATGCCATAATGATATGGGCCCTAGTTCCTCCCAAAAACATATTCAGTGACATGTTGTGAGACGACACCATCATGATATGGGCCCTGGCTCCTCAGAATTTTATTTTTAGGGACTTATCGTGAGAGCACACTATCATAATATTGGTCACATATCCTCCTAAATGCAATTACAATGACATGTTGGGAGAGGACATTGTCATGATATTGGAGGTGGCTCCTCTCAGATACATTTTCAAAGACTTTATGTGACAGGATGCCATAATGATATGGGCCCTGGTTCCTCCCAGAAACATATTCAGTGACATGTTGTGAGACGACACCATCATGATATGGGGCACTGGCTCCCCAGAAATTTACTTTTAGGGACTAACTGTGAGAGCACACTATCATGATAGTGGTCACATATCCTCCCAAATGCAATTACAATGACATGTTGGAAGAGGACATTCTCATGATATGTGATGTGGCTCCTCCAAAATGCATTTTTGGGATCTTCCCGTGAGAGGACACCATCATGATATGGGTCATGGCTCCATGGAGATGAGAAGACAAAATCCGAAAACGTTAGCAATTATATCAGAGAGTGATGCGGAAGCATAATACGCATACATGAACATACAACCACAACATTCCTCAACATTCAACATGTAAATTACAACATGAATTACAATTGCATATTGAAAGAGAATTTTACAAAAGTCTAAACATGTATGCTAACATGATCTACACAATAGGTACAACCTGGACGACTGCTCACTTCCCATCTTTTATTCCACGCTAGCTCTCAACCTAAAACATACGTGAAATAGCGAATCAACACACAAGGTGTTGTGCACGTGGGGAGAAAGATACATATATTTATGGCTTTCATAATTTTGAAAAAGATTTGCAGAAGGAAATAAAATCATAGAAAACACTTCTTTATTAAGCGAAATACGTCAATTTAAGTCATTTTCCTAGATGAATTGCATTATCAAGGTGGACTAGTACCAAAACATAAATATTGGGCCCATCCCTGTGTACCAAGTACTCTAGGGAAACTCCCCCTACACCGTGTGCTCTAGGGAGGTGTACTAGCCAACATTAATCCATTCCCTCATAAGGGGGATAATGAACACCTTAAATAACTACAAAGCATCTACTTATCATTTATGTTTACAAGTGATAAAACATTGAGTACTATATAGTGCTACTACATCCAATATTTGCAAATAGAAGAGAGCATACATACATATCATGATTGCAAGCAAGAAAACCATAGTCATATACTTAAATAAAAACCCACGTACCTGAGTTCAGAGATTCCTATATATATATTCTGGATCATCTACATCTCTGGTCATCACCTGATTAAATATGATTGAGCATCATTAATACACGTTCATCATTATTAATGGTATTTAGGTCCAAATTAGGGTTTAGGTCAAATCTAAGGTTCAACTGACCTAAGTTTGTCTCTGATATTTTTATACTGACCTACATGTCATAATTAGGGTATGGTTAAATTCTCATAATTTTCCGATGCTTAGTCTATTTTCTATAATTAATATGAGACCAAAAGCATCTAATCATGATTTAGTAAGAAGATACATTGTACTTTGGCATAATAATCAGATCAGGCTCCATCATTAGTTTGAGGATAAAATTAGAGTTCAACATCATTTTTCTCAGATATATTATTCATCATATCCTAATTATACCATTTAAAACATTCTAAAAGAAATAATTTCATTTATATTATAAACATAAATTTATATTTCTTCAAAAGACCGATATAAGAGTCTAGTAATATAGGGGATGTTTCTCTGAGTCTAGGGGTATTTTTGGGATAATTATTGGACATGAGATCTATTTTTAATCGTAATTCTGATATATGTACAATATTTGATGTATTTACATTTTTCATTTTGTTGTGGCCATTGGATCTAGGGCTTGGACGCCCCATATGTAGATGATCCAGAATATATATATAGGAATCTCTGAACTCAGGTACGTGGGTTTTTATTTAAGTATATGACTATGGTTTTCTTGCTTGCAATCATGATATGTATGTATGCTCTCTTCTATTTGCAAATATTGGATGTAGTAGCACTATATAGTAATCGGTGTTTTATCACTTGTAAACATACATGATAATTAGATGCTTTGTAGTTATTTAAGGTGTTCATTATCCCCCTTACGAGGGAATGTATTAATGTTGGCTAGTACACCTCCCTAGAGCACACGGTGTACGGGGAGTTTCCCTAGAGTACTTGGTACATGGGGATGGGCCCAATATTTATGTTTTGATACTAGTCCACCTTGATAATGCAATTCATCTAGGAAAATGACTTAAATTGACGTATTTTGCTTAATAAAGAAGTGTTTTCTATGATTTTATTTCCTTCTGTAAATCTTTTTCAAAATTATGAAAGCCATAAATATATGTATCTTTCTGCCCACGTGCACAACACCTTGTGTGTTGATTCGTTGTTTCGCGTATGTTTTAGGTTCAGAGCTAGCGTGGAATAAAAGATGGGAAGTGAGCAGTCGTCTAGGTTGTACCTATTGTGTAGATCATGTTAGCATACATGTTTAGACTTGTGTAAAATTCTCTTTCAATATGCAATTGTAATTCATGTTGTAATTTACATGTTGAATGTTGAGGAATGTTATGGTTGTATGTTCAAGTATGCGTATTGTGCTTCTGCATCGCTCTCTGATATAATTGCTAACGTTTTTTGATTTTGTCTTCTCAAAAAGTGTGCTGGACAGATGTGATGCAATCTTTGACTTTACTCCTCCACTTCATCCCAAAACCCATCTTCTCCATCACCACAACAAGGAAACTCCACTCCACAATGTTGTATCCTTTGGACATGTCCAACTTCATAGCAAGACTGCCTTTTTTCTTCCCCTTTTCTCTCTTCATAGAGTGGAACACTTCATAGGCTATGAGAGTTCAATGTTATGATATAGGTCATAGATCCTCCTAAATGAATAGTTAGAGACTTGATATGCGATGAAATTTGTCATGATATGGGCCCAAGTACCTCAAAAATGTATTTTCAGAGACCTGCTGTGAGAGGAAACTTTCATGACATGGTCAATGACTCCTCTCAAAAGAATTTTAGGGACTTGTTGTGAGAATAAAACATCATGATACGAGCATTGACCCATCACAAATTCAATTTTAGGGACTTGTTGTGAGACATCACTATCATAATATGGGTCTTAGCTCATCCCAAATGCATTTTGAGGGACTTGTTGTTAGATGATACTATCATGATAAGGGCCATGACACCTCCCAAATGCATTTTTAGGGACTTGTTGTGAGAGGACATTGTGGTGATATGGGACCCAAATCTAGCCAAATGCATTTGTAAAGATTTGTTGTGAAACAACACTGTCAAGATATGGTTACTAGATCCTCCTTAATGCATTTTTAAGGAGTTGTTGTAAGAGCTCAATGCCATGATATAGGTTGTGGATCCTCCTAAAGGAATTTTTAAAGACTTTCTATGAGATGACATTTATCATGATATGGGCCCAAGAACCTCCCAAATACATTTTCAGAGACTTGTTATGAGAGGACACTTATGAGCCATAGTTCTTTCTAAAAGCATTTTTGGGGACATGATGTGAGAGGACAACATCATGATATGGGTTCTGACTCCTCACAAATTCATTCTTAGAGACTTTTTGTGAGCAAACATTGTCATGATATGGGTCGTGGATCCTCCCTAATACATTTCTAGGGACTTTCTATGAGAGGACATTGTCATGATATGTGACATGTCTCCTCCCGAATGCATTTATAGAGACTTTATGTGAGAGGAAAATGCCATGATATGGGCCTTGGATCCTCCATAATCCATTTCTATGGACCTTTTATGAGAGGACATTATCATGATATGGGTCATGGATCCTCCCAAATGCATTTCTTAGGACTTACTGTGAGACAACATTTGTAATTATATGGGCCCCAAATACACTCAAATGAATTTTTGGGGACTTGTTGTGAGAGGACACTATCATGATATGATCCATGGATCCTCACAAATGAATTTCAAGGGACTTGTAGTGAGAAAAGATTGTCATGATAGGGGGCTTGGCTCCTCCAGATACATTTTTGAGAACAAGCAAGAGATGCAAGCACAACTAATGAGTACCACAATTGACATTCTAGTTGCTTCATTGATTCCCTTTCTCATTTGGGTCAGGTTAGCTTCTATTTCCCCTTCATCCTTTCTCAATTGTTATTTCCCTATTTATGTTCCCTGATTCTATTTATTTGAAGGGACATGTTATGAAGGACACTATCATGATATGGGCCTTGTATCCTCCATAATGCATTTGAAGGGACATGTTATGAAGGACACTATCATGATATGGGTCGTGGAACCTCCCAAATGAATATTTAGGGACTTGATGTGAGATAACAATTGTTATTATATGGGCCCTAACACCTCCCAAATGCATTTTCATATACTATTTGTGATAGGACATTGTCATGATATGGGACATGACACCTCCCAAATGCATTTTTAAGAACTTACTGTGAGATGACATTATCATCATATGTACCACGACACCTCTGAAATGTATTTCAAAGGACTTTGTGTGAGAGGACATTGTCATGATATAGGCCCAAACATGAGAGGAGATCGTCATCATATGTGCCATGGCACCTCCCATTTTCGCTTGAAACTTGTTGTGAGAGGAAATTGTCACAATATTCATCCCAAATGCATTTTTTGTGAGTTAATGTGAGAGGACACTATCATGATAAGGGCATGACACCACACAAATACATTTCTAGGGACTTGGTGCAAGAGGTTAGTGGCACAATATGGGCCATGGCTCCACACAAATGCATTTTAGGGAGTTGGTTTGAGAGGACACTCTCATGATATGGGCCATGTCTCCTCTCAAATGCATTTTCATGGAGTTGCTTTAAGATGTTTGATGACACTTAGCTTCTAGGAGGAATTGGAGAGTATGTTGTATCATGTTCTATCGTGGTCACAACGTGAATTGTGGAGATAGTCATGATGTTCCATTGTGAGAAATGATTCATGGAACCTCCCAAATGCATTAACATTTGTCTTGAAATGGGCCCTGACACCTCCCAAATGCATTTTGATGGACTTGTTATGAGAGGATGTCATCATGAAATGGGACCTGACACCACCCAAATGCATTAAGGACTTATTGTGAGATGACATTGCCATCATATGTGTGATGGCACCTCCCAAATGTATTTTCAAGGACATGGCGTGAGAGGACATTGTCATGATATGAACCAAACTTCACCGAAATGCATTTTTAGGGACTTATTATAAGATGACGTTGTTGATATATGGGCTATGTATCCTCCTTAATGCATTTGAAGGGACATGTTGTGAAAGGACACTATCACAATATTATTCATGGCACCTCCCAAAAGAATTTTTAGGGACTTGATGTGAGATAACATTTGTCATGTATGGGCCCTAAAACCTCCCAAATGCATTTTGATGGACATGTATGAGAGAAGGTTGTCATGATATGGGCCCAAATTTCACTGAAATGCATTTGAAGGGACATGTTGTGAAAGGACTATCACAATATTGGTCACATCATTTGTCATGATATGGGCCCTGACACCTCCTAAATGTATTTTGATGGACTTGTTATGAGAGGATGTTGTCATGAAATTGGACATGACACCACCCAAATGCATTTTTAAGGACTTATTGTGAGATGAAATTGTCATCATATGTGCGATGACACCTCCCAAATGTATTTTCAAGGACTTGGCGTGAGAGGGAATTGTCATGATATGGCCCAAACTTCACTGAAATGCATTTTTAGGGACTTATTATGAGAGGAAGCTGCCAATATATGGGCTATGTATCCTCCTTAATGCATTTGAAGGGACATGTTGTGAAAGGACACTATCACAATATTGGTCGTGACATTTGTCATGATATGGGCCCTGACACCTCCCAAATGCATTTTGATGGACTTGTTATGAGAGGACGTTGTCATGAAATGGGACCTGACACCACCCAAATGCATTTTTAAGGACTTATTATGAGATGGCATTGTCATCATATGTGCGATGACACCTCCCAAAGGTATTTTCAAGGACTTGGCATGAGACAACATTTGTCCTGAAATGGGCCCTGACATCACCCAAAAGCATTTAGAGGGACATGTTGTGAAAGGACACTATCGTGACATAGTGACCGGCCTAAATCGTGCGCCCAAAAGGAGCAGATTTTAAGTAGTTGGACTTTTAAATTACCCGAATCTTAGGCCCTTGCTACGATGACGGGGTCTGAAGCAGCAATCGAGGTCGAACCACAGGGACAAGGGTGGTAGTGCTAAGAACGCGTAATCAATACTTCACACTCCAGTAAGGGTAAGATGAGGATAAATTTCCAAAGGAATGATAGGTGAAAGTCGGTAAAACAAAAGAGAACTATCTCCAACTGGAGTTACAAGGAAAATTAAGGTTTCAGGTATTTATCGATTTTTAGGGGTTTTGCGCAATGGAACCAGAGGAGATAATACCATTGCCTCGGTAAGGAATGAAGGAGGAAAACTTTGGTATAACAAGCGGCAGCAGGAACATCCAATACCCCTTCTCTCAAAGAGGGTACCTCTAACTAAGCACCAACACCCTCTCTCAAGGTTGCTGGACTTGGGTTAGAGTGGAAAGATAACTGAAGCAACTCCGATCCTGGGTACTCTCGTACTCCCTGATCGGACCAAACACTAGAGCTACAACACCTCTCTTGAGGGAGTTGCAACGGGAAACATGATTTGACAACTAGCCAAAACATGATCCAAGCATACAAGCTAGAGTTCGGATGCTAAATAAAGTAACCATCCCACAAAGGGATCAAACATAGAGCAACAGACATATAAAACTCATCTAATTCCATTAGCATAATCATTACATAAAAGGGTTTGGTTACATTGCATAAATAAAGAAAGTAAATGACTGAAAAAGGGGAAGATAAGTATCGCCTCCTTGATTTAGGAGATCGACAAACAATAGCAGATCCCTAAGGTCCCTCTAGCCCAATACTGGGCGGGAGCTCTGCCCAATATGCCTGTGTCGGGCGGCATCCCCTGTCAGGCGACACACCATGACGGGAAGACGTATCGATCAAAGTGCTCATGCCCGATACGGTCGTGTCGGGATGCCATCCTCTCAGGCGACACGCCATAACGGTTGATTCATATCGGGATCGGTATCGTGTCGGGCTAGAGACCACTTAGAGTATCAGGTTCCTCATATCGGGTGGCCTTTCTGGTCGATATCGGGCTACTGTGGTGAACAGGACGGATTCTAAATGAACCATTCCCGCCCTCTCGGGTCAGGGAAGTGCTCACATAGTATCGCCCGGTACGCCTCTGGGACGCGACACACTAGCTCAGGTGGTTTCCAAGGTTAGCTTTTGTGAGATTCCGACCCGTCCCAACGAGGTCCTATAGCTGCTATTTATAGGCAGCGGTTGGAAGAAGTTGTGGTCCTCCGGGCGCCATGTGTCCTCCATTGGCTCTATTAGCACGACTTCAGGGATGCCCGACGTGCGTGTCGCCCGGCACAACGGGTGTCGGGCAGCAAGTGCGTCGGGTATCGTGATGGGTGGGTGCCTGCCAGTGGGTGGCTTGTATCGCGCGACACGCTTCATAGGGAGAGTAGTCGTGGCGGGTACAGCTCCCTATCGGGTAAGCGGCATATCACCCGTCAGATCTTCCTTGCACGGCATACCCGTGTTGTGCGACAGCTGTATTGGGCTGCTGTATTACGGGTAGTAAGTGTGTCGTCAGACTGGTAGGAGGGCCGATGCAGGTAAAACACGTACATGGGCCAGGACAAGCCTTTTGCTGATTTTGAGTTGAAAAAATGAGGAAAATTCTGCAAAAGATGATAAAATCGAGTTAAGAGCGTAGCGCGACCTGTTTATTCAAAAACATGACAAAAAGGAGAGGAAAACAGTTTAAAAGGGCAGTTTTGACAACGAAATGTGGGCCATAAATATCACAAAATTTGGTGTTATCAACTTCCCCAAACTTAGCATTTTGATTGTCCTCAATGCCCAAAAGGAGCGGATTTGAAGTAGTCGAACTTTTAAATTACCCGAATCTTAGGCCCCCACAACGATGATGGGGTCCGAAGTAGAAATTGGGGTCAAACCACAGGGACAAGGGTGGTAGTGCTAAGAATGCAGAATCGACACTTTACACTCCGGTAAGGGTAAGATGAGGATAAAGTTCCCAAAGGAATGGTAAGAGAAGTTCGGTAAAACAAAAGAGAACTATCTCCAACTGGAGTTATAAGGAAAATTAAGGTTTTAGGTATTTATCGGTTTTTAGGGGTTTTGCACAACAGAACTAGAGGAGATAATACCATTGCCTCGGTAAGGAACGAAGGAGGAAAACTTTGGTATAACAAGCGGCAGCAGGAACGTTCAGTACCCCTTCTCTCAAAGAGGGTACCTCTAACTAAGCACCAGCACCCTCTCTCAAGGTTATTGGACTTGTGTAGAGGGGAAAGATAACTGAAGCAACTCCAATCCTGGGTACTCTCGTACTCCCTGATCGGACCAAACACTAGAGCTACAACACCTCTCTCGAGGGTGTTGCAACGGGAAACACAATTTGATAGCTAGTCAAAACATGATCCAAGCATACAAGCTAGAGTTCGGATGCTAAACAAAGTAACCATCCCACAAAGAGACCAAACATAGAGCAACAGACATATAAAACTCATCTAATTCCATTAGCATAATCATTATGTAAAAGGGTTTGGTTACATCGTGTAAATAAAGAAAGTAAATGATTGAAAAAGGGGAAGATAAGAATCGCCTCCTTGATTTAGGAGACCGACAAGCAGCAACTGATCCCAAAGGTCCCTCTAGCCCGATACCAGTCGGGAGCTCTGTCCGATACACCTGTGTCGGGCGGCATCCCCTGTTGGGCGACATGCCATGACGGGCAGACGTATCGATCAAAGCTCTCATGCTCGATACGGTCGTGTCGGGATGCCACCCTCTCGGGCGACATGCCATAACGGTTGATTCGTATCAGGCTCGGTATCAAGTCAGGCTAGATACCACTTAGAGTATCAAGTTCCTCATATCGGGTGGCCTTTCTGGTTGATATCGGGCTACTGCGGCGACCGGGATAGATTCTAAATGAACCATTCCTGCCCTCTCGGGTCGGGAAGTTCTCACCTAGTATCGCTCGGTACGCCTCTGGGACGCGACACACTAGCTCAGGTGCTTTCCAAGGTTAGCTTTCATGAGATTCTGACCCATCCCATCGAGGTCCTATAGTTGCTATTTATAGGAAGCGGTTGGAAGAAGTTATGGTCCTCCGGGCGCTACATGACCTCCATTGGCTCTATTAGCGCGGCTTCAGGGATGCCCGACGTGTGTGTCGTCCGGCACAGCGGGTGTCGGGCAGCAAGCACGTCGGGTATCGTGACGGGTGGGTGCCTACTGGTGGGTGGCTTGTATCGCGTGGCACGCTTCATAGGGAGAGTAGTCGTGGTGGGTACAACTCCCTGTCAGGTAAGCGGCGTATCACCCGTCAGATCTTCCTTGCGCGGCATACCCCACTACTACAGAAACATCATTCAGTGTCACATTTCTAGGCGTCAGTTATTAAGGTAAACTGATGCCTATAATAGTCAACGTCGGGTATTTAGGGAAACTGACATTTATAGTCGAAGACCAGCCAGACACGGGTACCGCTTTGTATTCAGCGTTGTATGAATATAACAAATCGACGCCTAAAATTTCCCGTGAAATCCAAATTTCGAGCGAAAAAAATTTGTGTCACATACAACGTCGGTTTTTTAAATATTCACCGATGCCTATTTAAGAAGGATATTTCTGTGAAAAGTTCCACTTTCAGTGTCGGTTAATACTTTGATAACCGACGCTGATAATGGTTCCCGCCAAATAATTTTGCGCAAAGATTGTCTAATTAGACGTCGATTTTTTCCTATCCACCGACGCTGAAGATGAATAGGCGTCGGTTATCAACCGAACAACCGACACTGTTTTCTTTGGCATTGGTTTTGTGTAATGACCAACACCGATTGTTGACTTATTAGCACCCGCGCGAAGCAGACTCTTCCCCTTTCTCTATTTCACTGCAATCGAACGTCGATTTTAGGGTCTGGCGATTCCGGTGAGCAAGCAAACTCCCTCTGTGTGCCACTGCCCGCCGTCTCCGTTCTCATTGCCGCCGCCGCTATTCCGTCATTCTCCTTGCTCTCTGCCGCTCCTTCCCCCTACTTGGGCGCCACCACCTGGCGCTCCTACTGCAACGTAGGACTGACATCGATCGACTACTTGCTCACCGCCGACACTGCCTCCTGGTCGCCCGACCGCTGACCGTTGACGCTCCTCTCCTCACCATCGTTGCTCTCTCCTCGCCGGCACTCTGCTCCTGGTTGCCCGCTCACCGCCTCCTGGTTACCCGCTCATCGTCCCCGCCCGCTCTCCACCACCGCCCTCTCTCTGGCTTGCAGCTCCAACCACTAGATTGCTGCACCTGGTACCCTTCTTCTTCCTCTTCCTGCTTAGACAATAGGGTTTCTCCGGCTTGGTCCTTGCTCCTGCTCCTGGCCCCCTACCCCTCTTCCTGCTTCTTCCTCCTCTTCTCATTTTTAATTGAGTTGTACATGCATCAAAATCGTTCCTACTTCATATAAGCTCTGTATGTATGTACTGTTGCACCCATTTACATCTTTATGTATGAACTGCTATACCTACATTACATATTTATCATTTGTACATACATTGCTGCTCTACTATGAACTCAACCACTAATATTACTGATACATTATACTTGTACCTATACAAACATTCATACCTTAGTTTTTCTTGTATTGTTATGCGTTCAACTAATGTATTATCTATGTAGATGTACTTTGTAGTTTGCAATACATATAACGGTATAATGTACATATCATGTACTTCCTACTACTGTATAATGCATATTCTATACTATGTAGCATGTACCTCTAAAGCATAATGTATTACATATATCATGTACTTCCTGCTACTATATATTCATATACTATGTAGTATGTACCACTAGTGTATATATATCATCTATGGGCTACTTCTATATATATTTAATTTAATATATTACTAGTTACTAGATTATGTTATAATTGAGTTTATCGTCTATGTAGTATGTACCACTAGTGTATATATCATCTATGTAGTATGTACCACGAGTGTATATATATCATCTATGGGCTACTTCTGTATATTACTTTATTTATCAATTGATCTGTATTTAATTATCTACTATTTGTATTTATTTATGTACTATTTCAGGAATTAATTGATCATCTACTACTGCCCGCCGTTTCCCTGCCCGTCGCCTTCTCACCTGCCTACTCGCCTACCCTCTGTCTCGCCCTCTCTCCCTACTGATGCCCGATTGGACTCAAACAGAGGTAAACATCCCCCAAAACCCTATTTTATTACATTGCTTGATCTTTAATCACATAGACTTAATCTACATTGCTACTTGTATGATCCTAGTGATTAAAAGCACTCTTTCTTGGTCCCCTCAGTAACTAATGTTCCCTTGAGATGAGTGTTAATTGATCTATCTTGCTTACTTTCCTTGTAATGCCATCTTTTATGTGCTATGACCCACTAGTCACCTTTAGAGCATTAAAATGATGCAACTTGTACACTTGTTAAATTTGAATCTATAAATCCTATGAAATGATATCACCCCACAAAATCAGTAGTCACTATTATGTCTTGTACACTCTAGAATCAAGATCTAATACTCTTATGCTCATTCTAGTGGATTATTATGACCTATGATGACCTAACATGAAACCATGCTCTTAATGATATGATTTTGTTGGCCTAGAAACCCGTCCAAGATTTACTCATTAGGAGTAAATCTTGGATAGTCCCTGGTTTGGGATTGTTCTTGAACACCTAATCTCACTTAGGATGTAAGTGTATAATGTGTATTGGGTTTTCAAGAAAATTTCGGTAGCATTTCCCCGTTTGTTCTCTAAGTACATTTGTACTTAGAGAACAGTGGGGAAATGCTGCCAAAATTTTCTCGAAAACCCAATACACATTATACACTTACTAGTGAGATTAGGTGTTCAAGGATGGGATAGGTGGTACACATTTATTATATATAAGAATGACATCACATGTATTTGTTAACCATAGACCCTAATCTTGTCCTAATATATACTTGTTTTCTCTTTGATCATAGAATGGATAGATCATGGATGTCCATTCGCAATCGCTGCACCCTAGAGTTTATATCTGGTCTTGATAAGTTTATTAGATTTGATGAGGAACATAGGAAAGAACCTGGAGATAGGTTGTACTGTCCATGTAGGCATTGCGGTAACAACTTGAAAATCAGCACTGGTGACGAAATCAAAAGTCATGTCATGTGCAACAGGATTGTACAAGGCTATAAAGAATGGCACTGGCATAGAGAGATTTCAAACTCAAAACTAGTGGATGTCGATAGAAGTGCTTGGGTGGAAGAAGAAATTGCCTGCGATGACGTAGATGTAAACAAACCAGTTCCAGTAGACATTGTTGATGTGATACTGGATAGTTGTAGGGTAGAGCACACCTATCCACCTCCTATCTTTAGAAACACTGTGCATGATACTGAGATACCGTTATACACAGGATGTGCTAAGTTTACGAAGCTTAGCACTGTGTTGAGATTGTATAAGTTGAAAGCTAACAATAGATGGAGCGACAAAAGCTTCACTTCATTGTTGACTTTGTTGAAAGAAATGCTTCCTGAAGGAAACGAGCTGCCAATCTCAACATATCGGGTAAAGAAATTGTTGTGCCCAATGGGAATGGAGGCCAAGAAGATACATGCATGCCCGAATGATTGTGCATTATTTCAAAAGGACTATGTGGATTTGAAAGATTGTCCAAAATGTGGTGTGTCACAGTATAAATTGACGACTTCGGGGGAGTCCAAAATTGGTTCTCCTGCCAAGGTGATGTGGTATCTACCTATAATATCACAGTTTCAATGCTTGTTTGCAAATCCAAAAGATGCGAAGAATTTTGAGGTGGCATGCAGAGGTTAAGAAAAATAATGATGGGATCCTACGACATGCGTCTGATTCCCCACAGTGGAAGAAGATTGATCTATTATACCCAAAATTTGGTGAAGAAGATAGGAATCTAAGACTTGGGCTTTGTACAGATGGGATGAATCCGTACGGGACATTGAGCAGCCAACATAGCACTTGGCCAGTCATGCTTGTTATATACAACCTTCCTCCCTGGATGTGTATGAAAAATAAGTACGTTATGCTATCGTTGTTGATATCGGGCCCTAAACAACCCGGAAATGATATCGATGTTTATCTTGAACCTCTGATTGATGACTTAAAGAAACTTTGGGCTGAAGATGTGATGACCTATGATTCAACAACCATATGCATTAGCAGGAGGACAAACAAATTTCACCATGAGTTAACATTGAAGAAGGTCTATTTGTGGTGAAATCTGTTTGTCCTCCAGCTAATGCATACGGTTGCTGAATCACGACCTCCCAGTCATAACATGTAGTTTTCGGTAGCCTGTTTTAGCAGGTGGGATGGTCACCTTAGTCCCACTATATATGTACTAAGCTAGTGTTGTATGTAAATTTGGTGATGTTGTTGTTATGCACTATATATGTGTTAGTCTGTCATGTTGTTATATGAATCTAAAGCACTTGTGCATGCTGCACTTTATGTATTGTATATGTATCATGCTTCTCTTCATTGTGGCTTCTTTTGTTGTTTCATGGCTTACTGCCTATATATCTATAAAACCTTAGTGTGGGATGCTTGCTTTCTCTCCGACTGTTGCACTTTGGACAAAGATCACAATTTTATAGGCATGCATGTTTATGTTTTTTTATTGAAGCTAAATGTTTGCTTTTTTAATATCAATATCATTTTCAGATTTGATGTTTCATTATCTTCTAGTTAATACAAATGCTAAATGTTTGCCTTTTTAATGACATTTTCAGATGGCTGACCATGATGAGCATGATGTCCATGATGACCATGAAGTCCATGATGAGCATCGCGAGGATACCAATGTAAGTTCTAAAAACATATCTTGTATTTCTATAAAATTTGGTATCTTCTAGTTATGTCATATATCCTATATTTCTATATTGGACTAATTCAGTGTGTTTATTTTTGTCAAGAATGGTGAAATAAAGAAGCCCGTAACTGCTGAGGTGATTTATGCAGATGATTATCCAATATGCCGCATTGGACATCGATACCATACATGAGGTATTATATATAGTCTCATTAGTTAGTATGAAATATATCAATCTTATTTTTATATTATTACTTATATATACATCATTCTCTTTGTAGGTGTTTAAAAAAAACCACACTATAGGTAAATATTTAAAAGATGTACATGCTCCATACACGATGGAAGTATTAAATGAAGTAAGAGAAGAATGGGCAAAAGCCATTCATGCAGTGGGGACTGTAAAATATAATTGGGATGCTGATGGCGATGTTGAATGATATTTTGTAAATGAATATTTCTGAATGTTTATACATGTCTGAATGTTTATACATGTATTTGAATGTTTCTACATCTGTGAATGTGAGAATTGAATTGATGTCTGAATGTATCAATGTATCTACTTGTGTGAAAAGTATATTTGTTGATTTTGTAGGTTTGTGGCATGTTTGTTGGCTGATATCAATGGATGTCATAAACCAGCAGTTCAGAAAACTGAACTGCATGTTCTCATCCTACTGACTAGCCACATCAGGCCTGCAAACTGATAAGGAAAAAAATTAAAACATAGGCATTGGTTATTTATAGAAAACCGTCATCAACGGCTTACAACGTCGGTTATTGGATAAAAACTGCCGCCTAATGTGACAAACAACCCGACAGTGCAGGAAAGCACGACCGTGGTGGAAAATGGCACAGGTTATTCATACAAAACTGATGCCTATAGTACTAAACATGGCCGTGCAGGGAAGCACGACCATGGCGTCTGGGAATATGGCGTCAGTTTTGATTGGAAAACCGATGCAGAAAGTGTCATAGATGGCACCCTTTTTGTGGCGCGAACCCTTTTGGCGTCGGCTTACTATACCTAACTGACGCCTATAGGTGCCATACTGGCACATTTTCAGTGGCGCAAAGCCTTTTGACGTCGGTTATAAAACCGACGCTGAAGAGTTTGACCGTCAGCGGCGCCCACATAGGCGTCGCTTGAGAACTGTCACTAAAAGGGGTTAAACAACCGACGCCAAAGGCGTGTTCTGTAGTAGTGCCTGTGTCGTGCGGAAGTTGTATCGGGTTGTTTTATTACAGGTAGTAAGTGTGTCGGCTGACTGGTAGGAGGGACGATGCACGTAAAACACGTACATGGGCCGGGACGGGCCTTTTGCTGATTTTGAGTGGAATAAATGAGGAAAGTTCTGCAAAAGATGATAAAATTGAGTTAAGAGCGTAGCGCAACCTGTTTATTCAAAAACATGACAAAAAGGAGAGGAAAATAGTTTAAAAGGGCAGTTTTGACAATGAAATATGGGCCATAAATATCACAAAATTTGGTGCTATCACATGGGTTGTTGGGTCTTGTTTTGGTCAAGATTGTCGTTTCTCTTGTGTTTTGGGTCAAGAAAGAAGTACACCATCTTTGTTTGAGGTCGAGACAGTTGATTTTGTTTTGATTGTGATGGTTGGCCTTGTTTCATTATAGTATGAATTCAATTCCAATAACATAATATAGTCGTGTTTCCTCTTTTACACATGCTCCTCATATGTGTCATGGCACATCCCAAATATATTTTTAAGGACTTGGCGTGAGAGAGGATTGTCATGATATGGGCCCAAACTTCACCCATATGCATTTTTAGGGGCTTATTATAAGAGAAAACTATCAATATATGGGCCATGTCTCCTCCTTAATGCATTTGAAGGGACATGTTGTAAAATGAGACTATTATCATATGGGTGATGGCAACTCCCAAATGCATTTTTAGGGACTTGTTGTGAGATAACAGTTGTACTGATATGGGACCCGACACCTCCCAAATGTATTTTGATGGACTTTTTATGAGAGGATGTTGTCATGATATGGGCCCTCACACCTCCCAAATGCATTTTGATGGACTTGTTATGAGAGGACGTTGTCATGATATGGGCCTCACACCTCCCAAATGCATTTTCATAGACTTTTTGTGAGAGGATGTTGTCATGATGTGGGACCAAAAACCTCCTAAATACATTTTAAGGACATATTGTGAGATGAAATTTTGATCATATGCTCCATTATACCTCCCAAATGTGTTTTCTAGGACTTGGCGTCAGAGGAAGTTGTCATGATATGGGCCCAAACATCACCGAAATGCATTTTTAGGGACTTTGTTGTAACGCCTGTCTCAGAAAAATGAGATCAACGAATGTAGAAGCGATTAACTAGTAGCAGAATTATGGAAAATAACTAAAAATTAATTTTTTTTTGTAAAGAGATCTTCAAACGGTAAAATTCTTTCATAAAGAAACATGATAAGTTATTTACAAACTGATCCATCAGTTCATCTCTGTAATGTCATATCTCGAGGTTACAACCATCAACTGCCCTGTTAACTGTACAAGGCAAGATACAAAAATCTCGAGGCTTTAAGCCAATATCTCAAGTTTATATTAAACATCTACTGACTCCTAGGACCTGAGAGTACAGAGACGACACATAGGACATTCTATCTAAGACTCGACATATAGTGTCTCCACCTGAGGATCACTACTATCCCTGATGTTGCTGCTACTGCTGTTGCTCAACCACTAATGGGTTCCTTCGTCCTCGACGTCTACCTAAAAAGTCAAATCCCACGGGGGTGAGACAATTGAATAACTGTCCCAGCGAGAGTTATAACTCTCCACGAGAAGCATTGTTATTGCAATACTGGAATAACATTAAGCAGTAGAATTATAAACATTTAACAGCAGGTTTAACATTGTGTAAACTAAGTGAAGCAACATTCTTTTAAGCAATCATTTCAATTATAACTTAATTGAATGAAAAGACATATAACAACAAGGGATATGAAGGACATGTATACTAGTTATTCAACTAGAACACTATAAACAATGTATCATCAATCATTGTTTCTCGTAGATCAACCTAAGCAAATATGCTACACGACTGATTACATTTTCCAAACATATTCATGCCCTGAGGAGATGAGGTATACCACTCATACTCCAACTGACCATTACGAAATCGCAATCGGTACCATACATAGATCATCAGAAGAGCCAGATTCCTATGACCTCATCTTCCTCAGTCAGTGTGAGGATCAACATGCAGGACATCTTGTGTCTCTGCTATAATAGCTTTCTAGGGTATTCTGGAAACTGCACTATTAGAGTTATAGTGGCGTTCTATACTCTCTTCGCCATCAAGGGATTTCTTGTTTATCTCTCATCGATGTGGAATTAATAATATCATCAGGAGATTAGTGATACATCATACCGACATAAACATATAATGAAGGATTGAGAGATTAAATGTACATCTCATATCAAATCCTAAATTAGGACGTAAGGATATTCATGTCCATAACCCCCACATACTCAAAAGTATGCTCTCCAGGAGTTCCCTTAGGAAAACATGTTTCACCGTCATTTAGTTTCTGACAATGATGGATCTATGGTCAGGGCCTTACATGATATCATTATACTTGGTTATTTAAGTACATTATGGCATTATTTTTGCATCAAGTATGTTCTCAATCATAAACCAATAAGACAATTGTTATAAAGAAAGAGTACTAATTGTATCAAGTTCATATCACATATTGTTAACATTAGGATATCAATCCCTAACCATCTCATCATTGTGATTCAGGAATATGGGTGTTCAAACCCTTAGATTATCAAAACACTTGTTACCAAGTAACCTATTGCCATCAAGTCATTTCACTGTATGAACATGATTGTAGTAATGCAATTATTTCTCATGGATCATACAACCTATCAATCTCATATGTTACCTCTTATTAGGCAACATAGCATTTCATTACTTTCAAAGCTTATAAAGTGCTTTCAATAAATGTGGCATCATAACCCTTACCTGGCTATGCTCACTTCTTTATAAAGATATGCATGACTAACATAATTGATAACATGCACATTATATCTATATCACCACAATACAATTTATTTCTAAGTCAAGTATAGAACACCACGGCCGTGCTATCTTGCACGGTCGTACTACAGAAGGATTACCACGACCGTGTTACATCACCACGGCTGGTTTCTAGGGTTAGGGTTTTCTTATTCAATTCAATTAGAATTATTCAATCCCTTTACCTTTAAGAAGTAGTGATTCTTTATTACATGATTCAATCATAGGGTTCCATGCTTAAAAGCATAACCCAAAATTAGGGTTAGTGTACCCCACCTTTCATTAATTAGGGTTTCCTGCTCACATTATCAGTTCAACCCTAATATATTACTCCAGAACTCTTAAGAGCATTCAAAGATATTATAAGTGTTTTCTTTTGATTACTATACTCATCATATATCATTAATGGTCATCAATTCATTAGTTCATTTCTCATCCATGTCATGGTATGATTCAATCATACTCATTGATTTGGCTTACCCCATTCTCAAGATATATTATTCAACATTTATCGAGTACATTGAGTCCATTATATCTTTATTGTAAACAATTACTTATCATACACTCCATTTGTCTCTTGTCTAAGTATAATGTTTTAGAGGTTCATCAAGGTATGTTACCTTGAATTGTTGAATGTGATATCTATCATATCTTGATGTATCACTTTCTTCTCGTTTCCATCTTACTTGAGTTAATTAACTAACTCTGTATTAAGGTATTTCTCTCTTAATACTTTATCCACTAACTTGTTACTTTCATCATATGGTGCATGGATCATATATTAGAATTGTCCAATTGTCTTTAATGATATGGGCTTATCCATTTGATAAACATTGTTGATATAGGATAAACCATCATCAACTATTCTAGGTATTTCTATATTCAGGATGTTATCCACATCATTATTTAGTATACATCATTTCTAAAAGTTTCATGTCCATTATCATTGTAAGGTGTAAAAGCTATTACTCATTCATAGAGATGTTTGTACAAGGATCTAGGCATCATCATACCTCTTAAATCCTTATTCATTAAAATTACCACATTTATCATTCACATGGTTCATTAACCCTATCCTTTATGTTTATGACATAATCGTCCTATTTAATTATTTTAGCCTCACCTCTCTTTGGTGTACTGGATAATAAACCATCTCTAGGGTTTCATATATCATTACTTGACATTACCCTGAATTGAGTCTTAGACCATATCATAATATCAAGGTTCCACATAACATTACTTAAAACTAAGGTTTCATATTCAATAAACCATAATTAAGCTTACTTATTCATCCTAATTGGGGTTTCCCATGACATCACTCCCAATTAGGGTTTTTATTCATATCACATCCCCCTAGATTAGGGTTATCATTAATATCCCACCATTAGGGATTACTATTTCACATCATGACATTTCCCTAGATTAGGGTTTACTATTCATGGTACATCACATTACCCTAGATTAGGGTTTACTACTCATATATTAATGAATCAAGATCATTCTATCATCGTGTATGAGAATTATTTCCACTAATGCCCTTAAATTAGGTTAAGAATCATTAACCATCATAATTAGGGTTTCTATGATCTCATTATGATGGATCATACCCTAATTAGATATATTCATTCACATTGAAAGCTTATTACTTGATTCTCATTTATATAAGGAGTCTTATATCTCCTATATCTATAAGATGGTGATTACATCACCCTTAGTTAGACTAAGTCAAATCAACATTGACATCAAGGGTTAGGTCACTACTAATGTGATCATTAGGGCTTACTTGTTCAAAGAGTATTAGTTTCTCTATTCCATCAAGGGTACTTTTGTATGGTTCACCATTGGTCATAATGTGCATTAATACACTAATTACTTGGCCCCTTAACCACTTTAGGTATCTCTAAGGTTTAGGTTAATCAACCATTAAACCATCTTAACCACTAAAGCATCAAACGTTCTTGACCTTTTTAGACATCAAACGGTCTTGCACACCAAACCCTCAAAAGGTCTTGGATGGACCTTGAAACCATTTGGTGTCATTGACTGTTTGGTCTAGTTTGACTTTTAAAACCGTTTGGTAAAGTGCACACTCAAGACCGTTTGCCCAAGGTGAGGTGAAGATTGTTTGGTCATGAAGACCGTTTGGCCAAGTTTGACTTTGAAACCGCGTGGACATTACCGATCTTGAAACTGCATGAGATCAAACGGTTTGGGACCATTTGGTCCCAAACGGTCTTGAGGCCGTTTACCCATTATATCATCAAAAACCAAATCATTCACTTGAGAGTTGAACCCTAGGTTTAGTCACCAAATCAACACTTAATTATTTATCAACTTGATATCTTTGACCCTCAATTGGTCAACCCTACTTAACCCTAGACCTCCAAATGGTCTTGGGTGATCATCAAACGGTCTTGAGACCGTTTGGGTGATCCCCAAATGGTTTTGAAACCGTTTGGGCCGCTCAACCCAAACTTCAACATGATTAACTTATTGAAATCAGCAATTAACCCGATTAGAGTTTAGGTGGTTGATGTGCCTTCAATTGGTGATTTACTTGGAATTAGTTGATGATTTTTGATAGGTGATTAGTCCACATTATTTATAATAGAACTCCAAACAGTCAACACCTGGTCAACGCATCAAAACAGTCTTGGACCGTTTGCTTCTATGCGGTCTTGTGAAACCGTTTGCATTCAAACTGATTGAAACTGTTTGCTCCCAAACGGTTTGGGAAACCATTTGTGCAAGAGGTGGAAGACCGTTTGCTAAAGCAAGTTTCTGGATAAACTTTGGAATTAACGTCATCATCTTCTACCTCAAGAACAGGGGTGGTTCTTCATGGAAATAAGAACAAGAACACACAAAGGTGTCTAAAGAAGAAGAATAAGCATATATACTAGGTGAAGAGGATGCATTAACAAAGCTTAAGGGTTAGAATTATCAAACCCGCCTTAAGATCTGATCTAGAGCTCCAAGATTCATATCTTTAATGGTGTATGAAGCTCCAAAGGTTGTCCAAGGTCCGTTCTTCAAGATTTGGATGGAGAAGAAGGCTAGAAAGAAGAATTGTGTAAAGAAAACTAACAAACCAACTTTGTATAAGGGTTTCCACAATGAATTCGAGCTAGATGATGACCCATACTTACCAAACTAGCTTGGTCATCTTCCTCTATTCCAGAGCTCCCTCTTGGTCGGCCAAAGCAAGAAGATGAGGGGAAAGAACTAAAGGAACAATCCTTTGGTTTGAGGAAAAAGGGTGCTTATATATTTTTGGGCATTATTAAGGCAAAGAAAAAGATAGTTGTTTCTTTTATTTCTTTAACCCATCCTCTCATGCTTGCTCCACCCTTGACCCCGTTTCTTCCTCCTTTTCACATGAAAAACCTCTCTCTTATCCAAGGTTAAAGGAAAAGAAACCATATATCTTAATAGGCTATATATATATATATGTAAGGGCCATTTTGCTTAAATCTTGGTTATTTAAATATCAAAGTTATCTTTCTTACTTGATCTTTCAAATGAGGTGCCCCTCTCATTTTCTTTGCTCTAATTGATTCCAAGAAACATGAGAGATACTCTAGAGGGTATATTTTACATGTTGCACCCTTGGTTTTGGGTAAATTGCACTTTAGTCCAAAATTAACAAAACAATATTGTAACATTGTTCAAAAGGGACTGAAATGGAAATATAGGTTCCTCAAAAGCTTTAATTACATTTCATAACATAACCACAAGCATCTAATCACATATATAAGCAAAAAACCTAGGGTTAGTTCATAACCCAGGTCAGGGATGCTACATTTGTTATGAGAGGATGTTGTCAAGATATGGGCTCTGGCTCATCCTTAATCTTTTGAAGGGACATGTGATATACATTTGTCATGATATAGGTCCAAACTTCACCCAAATACATTTTCAAGGACTTATTATGAGAGGAAACTGTCAATATATGGGTCATGTCTCCTCCTTAATACATTTGAAAGGACATGTTGTGAAAGGATACTATCATCATATGGGTCATTGCACCTCCCAAATGCATTTTTAAGGACTTGTTGTGAGATAACATTTGTCATGATATGGGCCCTGAAACCTCCCAAATGCAATTTGACAGACTTGTTATGAGAGGATGTTGTCATGATATGGGACCTAACACCATCCAAATGCATTTTTAAGGACTTATTGTGAGATGACATTGTCATCATATGTGCCATGACACCTCCCAAATGTATTTTCAAGGCCTTGGGATGGTTTTGGTTGTGATGGTTGATCTTGTTTCAGTCATGATGGTATGTTCTGCTTCTGGACGTGACATTTCATTTTGGTCCGGTCGTGACACTATGTCTAATGCTGTCGCGACGTTGTGCTGTGAGGGTGGGTCGTGACATTGTATTGTGGGTTGGTCGTGAAGCCTATGCGTAATACTAGTCGTGACGCCTTACTTTAACATTGTTGTACCACATTCTATTGCGGTCACAGCATGCGTCGTGGAGAGAATCACGATGTTGCTTTGTGAGATATGGGTTGTGGCACCTCCTAGTATATTATCCCAACTTAAAACAATTTACAATGGAACATGGTGTTCAACTTAGAATATAGAAATATGATAACCAATTGCCAAATAGAAGCCATTAGACATGTATCCAAGATAAATGGCAGAACATAACTATACCAGAGGGGCAGCCAACATTACATGGATAAGACAATCTTGTATGAATTTAAATATCATGTAATAACTAAAAGGAAAGCATACTTTTATGATATGGCACCATCTATTTGGGATAACCAAATCAACGACCAAATAGAGTGGTTGTCATGACATTTCAGAGATATGGCATAGTACACTATGGGATGTTTGCTAAGATAGCAGGTAATATTTAAGTCATGTATTTTAATATGACAGTGATGTAATATGACCTACTAATCAGACCTAAGTTTGTTAGTGCTGAAGATGGATGTAATCTAGATCCAGGCATGCTCCACATGGCATCTTCGAATGTAATAAACATAGTGACAATCAGTTATGTAGTAGGGCCTAAGAGCACCTCGATAACTATGGCATAGTTGATAAGGTGGTTAGGCACTAGGTGTTCCTTTTAGGAGCCTCCATACATGGTTGGACCTGCTGCACAAGTTTCATGTCCTTTTAGGAGCCTCCATAAATGTCATGACAAATCGTTAGCAGCTAACAATTTTGCTAATCATCTTCGGGTTGTCCATTTATCTTCACCGAATCATGTTGATGGAATCTGTAAGGTGTTGGAGTATGCTGATGTTTGGGAGGGCTTGGTGTTTGCTCTTCGTTCTTCCAAGCATTGGATGTGTGGTGTATGCCTTGGCACCCTCATCAAGCTCCCGATGGCTCTGATGCTACTACCACTCTACTTCGACATCCTGGTGAGGCACCACCTGATGTGATAGTTGGTTTGCCTGCTCCCATCAAGTCTGGCTTTTCGAATTCTGTTCCTTGCACCCTATCAGCTCGTTAGCGTATTGAGCCACCGCCTCTGCCTATTGACTAACTACAGCTCGACACACGGGTGTCCCTATAGTAAAGAGCATCCCTCTTCTTTGTCATTTTCCCTTTACTGACACTGTTCATGCTTGCTTACTCCAGGTGGCTTCTTGCCCATGCTCTATTGATGCATGGATTCGTCTTTTGTTGCTTCCAGCATGTGTTCTATATCGCTTCTCCCTTAAGTCTGCTTAAGAAAGGTCTTCTTGAAAACATAGCTCTCTACAACAACTTATGATCCTTAAGGCTTTGGAAACTTAGAATTCAAGACCTTATGGCATTCAACAACTCCAGGCTTGGATTTTAGCTCATTGTCATCCTCCCGGGCGAGAAAATTCTTCTGAAGCCTGTATTTCACCTGCCAAGTCTAAGATCAAAGATGTCTAATTTTTTGTTGCCATTCGTATTCTATCCTCTAGTGGTGTTGCCCCCACAAATACTACTACTCATTCAATTCATGAAGCTAAACACCCTCAACCTCCACTACCATTGGTACAACCTCAGTATGAAATTTCTAGCTCTCCATTTGTTGCTTCTTGCTCTATGGTTGAAGAAGACATTTTATCTTTCAAGAAAGGGACCGCTTGTGCATGTGATGGACTACGAGCACAACATCTTATAGATTCTATGCGTGGGGCTGCCTCTGCAGTGAAAGATGATTTTTTTGCATGCAGTTTCATCTATGGTGAGTCTTTGGCTCACTAGCCGTTTTCCATATTCCCTAGCTCCCTAAATTGACAATGCTTTATTGACTCCTCTTCTCAAACCAGACAACGACATTCGGCCTATTTCTGTGGGTATTATATGGTGGTGCCTAGTATCTAAAGTTGTAACAAAGGGTGTAGGTTCTGATGTCGTCCCTTATTATAAGGATCATCAATATGGTGTTGGTGTTTCTGGTGGTGTTGAGGCCCTTCTACATGCTGTCACTCATCTTGTCTATGAACAACAACACTGCACTACTGTCACCATGGCTCTTGTTGACTTCAACAATGCCTTCAACATGGTTGATAGATCTACCATATTTTGAGAGGTTCGTCTTCATTTCCCTTCTATTGCATGATGGGTTGAGTTTCCTACAACTCTCCAGTGCCTCTCTATATGGATCATGGCGAGCCTCTTTTTTCTTCTATTGGGGTACAACAAGGTGACCCATTGGGCCCCCTACTTTTTTCCCTGGGACTCCACCCTCTTATTTTATAGGTAAAGGATGCATGTCAACTTGACCTCCTTTCTTTCTACCTTAATGATGGTACCCTCATTGGGGACACAGAGGTAGTTTCGAAGTCTTTATCCCTCATTCAGGAGTGAGGCCAGACATATGGTCTTCATATCGATACTAAGAAGACAGAGATATTTTGGCCATCTGGTGACCCTAGACGAGGCTCGAATGTCGGCCTATTTCCTACTGACATCTCTCGTCCAGAGAGTGGAGTGAAGACTCTAGGTGGCCCAGTTTCTACAGACACATCCTTTGCAAAGGAAATTCTCCAAAAACATGTGATGAAGACCCTTGATATGATGGATCACATATCCTCACTCCAGGACCCACAATGTGAGCTTCTTCTTCTTAGATCTTGTGTTGGGATGCCCAAACTATTGTTTGGTCTTCGTATAACACCTCTTTCTATCACACCTATCTTGGACATTTTTTATCACGATCTTCGTCGTTGTCTGGAGCATATTGTGGTTGGTGATGAACCAAGTTTTGGTAATTTACAATGGTGCTTGCCTACACTTCCTATGCATCTTGGGGGATTGGGGATCAAGTCCTCTCATGATGTCAGTAATTTTGCTTTTGTTGCCTCTCGGATACACACTAAATATCTCCAAGACGATATGTTGCGTGAGGTCAGATGCGTACCTACATGGCTCCCCTTTATCCAAGCACATGCTAGCATATGCAATATCTTGCCATCTTTTTGTTGGTCTACGTTGACAAGTGCGCCTTCTGCCACCCCAAAGACCCAGTCTATTTTGGCATACACTTACTGCAAAATGTTCATCCAACAAATCATGACAAGAGACCTATCCTTATGGCAACAAGCTATTCTCACTTCTTTACAAGCCGACCATGCACAATATTTCTTAAGGGTTGTTCCTATTGATGGCTTTGGTCTGTCTATGTCACCCATTGAGTATCGAGCTATCCTTTTGAGATTCCCTTATATCCTGGTGATGAACGCTATCTAGTTTGCAACATCACAGATCTTGATGCCTTTGGTGATCATGCAATGCACTGTCCCTCGTGGCTTGGTTATAAGTTTCGTCATAATGTTGTTCGGGATGCTCTCTTCGACAGTGTCTCTCAAGCTGGGTTAAAGGTTCTGAAAGAAGCTCCTTTGGCCTTTCTTGGCACTCAATCTGATGGTGTCCATTCGTTGCGACGTACATACATTCTTTTATTTGACTGGATGAATGGAAAACATGTCTTTGTTGACCTTACATGAATTTCTCCCTTGACATGTATCCTTTCAAAAAAATTTGAAGCAAGACAGGCAGTGGTACAAAAAGTTCATAAACATGGAGTAGCTTGTAAGGCCAATCAACATCATTATCTACCTTTCACCTTTGACACCTTTGGGGTGCTTGCTGATGATGCAGTTGCTCTTCTTTGACATCTTCAACGTATAATAAATATGAATCTTATGATGCCTTCATCTATATGAAATGATTTTATTTTTGGGTGCTTGGGTTTTGCCATCTAAAAAGGATTGGCAGCCCAGTTTGTTGCTCGCGCTTCTGTGAGAGCATTTATGTACTCTTGTGATGTTTTATAAATTTCACTTGTATTTTAGAAGTATTAACTACCAATGCTGCAAATATAAGATGACCATTTCAAATAAGCTCAATTTTATATCTTATCATCTACCAGCCTTCTAATTTTCAGCCCAAATGTCTATGAAATAATAAGCGGGCAATGTTATGGCTTCTACCATCTGCCAAAACTGAACCTAATTCTTTTTCATAGCAGGAAACGGCTGCCACACACAATTCCCCATCACATTCCCGCTCCACTTCCTCTGCATTCTCATCTAGGGCTGTTTGCCCACCTACACCTACTTCTTCCTTGGGTCGCCACAACCATCGTTGTTGCCACTAGCTGAGAGTGTTTGTGCTACCCCCACCGGCCTGGTGTCCTGTTGCACCCATCAGCCCGCCGCCTACTACTCCTTCCGGCCTGACAACTGTTGCTTCTTTCGACCTGTCGTTCTGGTGTTCTGTGGCTGGGATCATGGTGTTGCTTCCGGATCGTGTCCTACTATTGTCGGCGGTGTTCTACTATTGCTGTTGGCCGGCGTCCTGCTATTACTATCAGATCAGTGTCCTGGTGTTGTGACTAGCCTGACATGCTGTTGCTACCAGCCCGACGTTGTTGCATCATCCACCATGGCGTCGGTGCAGGTGTTGCACATTATTTAGATGCTATCAATATGACAAGGCAACTAGATCGCACATCTCCAATGACACATTTCAGATTCCGCTCGTTCTCTATTTTGTATCTCGCTCAATATCCCCCTTTACCTTTTCACTTTTCTATTCTATAACTGCTAACCCCCTTTTTGTATCTTGTCTACATAATCTCTTTTTTATGTTATCTTTAGTTTGTATCCAAGAATGACTTAATGGAGGTGAACAATCATAACTTTACTGCATCTACAACCAAGGTCAACACCTCAAAATCCTCATTTCTTATTCTATTTCTTTGATGACTAAATCCTCTCTATCTGTATAATGGTGTGCTGATTTTCAAAGACTATTTTTTAATAATTCCACTAGGCATCGTTCTATTATAATCATTCTTTTAATAAAACACAATGATATATGAAATTTGTAAAGCAAATGCCCATACCTCTATGGTAGTTTACTTTTTTTATCTAGGCAGCATAAATGTGTTGAAATTTCTAAATAGAAAGTATATTGTGTGTTTGTACCTAAGTATTAGAGATGCTTGAATTCAATGTGTGTTCTCTAAAAATTGTAGGATTATGCTGTCCCAGTTTGTGTTTTAAGATGTGTTTTTGGCCTGACTTTCAAATCTTTACACCATTTTGCAAAGAGATTACATCCTATCATTGTATATTCATTACATTACGAACAAAACATCAACCGCGTATTAGTGAAATAAAGCTTTTGGTTTGGAAAACGATGTTTATGTTTTAGGGTCTATCTTATGATATGACTGTTTGTATGTGAGGTTCAGTCGAGACGTTGGAATGAATGGATTGATTTACATTACTCGAATTCCAATTGCTGCCATTTTGAATTTCTTGATTCTTCCATTGATATATAGGTGGATTTCTACTTTGCCTTGACTTCCAGTAGAATGGTAGTTGATGTCTATTCATTGATTCTATTCATGTTAGCTTATTTCTCTACCGTAACTATTTTTATCTACCGTATGATGGAAGTTAATTTTGTTTCCTACCAAGCTGAAGAGTACCACCAATTATCTACCGTTTCTCAATTATCCACCATAATTTGGTAGTCTTTTTTGTTTTTCCTACCATTTAATGATAGTGTACATCATACATTTCTGTAGTGTTGCTGAGGTTTTTCGGTCACTAAGAGATCACACCATTAAGTATGAATCATTGACATAGAAGATTGCTGCACTAATTCATTTTTTAGTTTCCATTTCAATAAATATAGATATCTTACCTCTTCAATCAGTCATAATTCTTAGGTGGATTGTTGGAAATTGTTGTTTCCATTGTTGTTTTGTTTCATCTAAAAGATAAAAATTCATGTGTTTTTCAGCTTCTCGAGGTAGATGCAATTATGATAAGACATCATGATCAGATACTGCACCAGAAGAGGTTGTTCCCAGAGGAGTACACCTTTGATTTCAGTGTGTCTCTTGCTAATGTTTTCATGGAGGTAATAACGTCCTACAAAATTAGATGTATTTCTATATCTTCTCCCTACTAACAAGTTCTCACAATGGAATTCATGTCCATGCTTGAATTTTGTCTAGGAAACCTTGATTAGAGGATGGATGAGGCTCAACGGAAGCTGATATTCCTAGTAGAGATCTCACCGTCATGGATGGCCAGGTATGCCTGTTGTTGAGAGTGTGGTTTAGTTGAGTGGAGTTAGGCTGATTTTGGTAGGTATTTTAGGAGATCTTTATAAGTTTATGCTTGAATGTCGAATGATTGCATATTGGCCATAAACATTGTTGCATCTTCTTCACCTTCAGATAAAAGTTGGCTCTATCTCAATTTTATAAGTATTCTAATTGATCAGAGTCCTGCATAGATACAAATTGGTTCCCATCATGCACTAGTTTTGCATCATCATATAAATGCTTATAACTACCCTTTTCTTGCTACCCAGCCCCAGATGCACAATTTTTACGTGTCCATTGTGAAGGATCAGGAGACGCTTGCCATTGACCCATGATTTGTAGTGTGTTATGGAAATATGACAAATGGATTGAAGGTAGTCCTTTTAGGTCTTTCTTGTTGTTCCTTTGAGAATAGTGATACCTTTTCGTAAATATGCAAAGTTAGAATTAGTAGTACCCACTCTTTTTTGTTTTATGTCCCTCCCTATATACAGGAAAAGGGCATTGTTGATCTTGCAATCAGGTATTACTTAGTTGCTATTGAGGTATGTGGGTGCAATTGTCTTGATCTTACACAAGCTCTGCTATGTTTTACTTTTGATTTTCCCCCCTATTATGGAGTATTATAAGCTATGTGTTTTCTACAATGATTCTGTACATGTCTAAGCTTGTCCTTTGGAAATTGTAACACAAACAGGTGGGCAATGCCTATTTTGAAGATTACCTCATCTTTGGTGAAGTCTACAATGCCAACACAATGGGCATGTATGAGTACTACTGCACTCACGCCATGATCTTCGATGAGTCACTGTACGCGATCGTTGCCAACTATAAGTACCATGATGGGAACATCACAGGTGCTTGCGCGTATGTGCTGGACCAGGTCGATGATAAGAAGGGTGACTTTGACGTATACATTGTCTACCAGCCCTCTTGCCACTCAACTTCGTCCTTTTCCTATTCTGTGTTGGTGGGTTTCTTTCATCTCTTCAGCATCATAACTTAACTAATTCATTTCTAGTGTCATGATTATTTGACCAGCTAATAAACACGTTATTTTGGTTGTTACTATATTCCTAGCAGGCACCTTACTATGACCCCTGTATCGATAATTATGTGGACTCATATCTCAACCTTGCTGAGGTTCTGAGCGCTCTCCATGCTACTATGGCCAAGGTAAATTAAAAAATCTTCTATATGTTGTATGTTTTGCAAGAAGCTGTTTACATGTAAAGTATAGCCAGTTTTACACAATCACATTTCATACAGGACCAGAAGAAAATGCTCAAGCACTGTATTAGTTGCCTAGCACCGCTCCCAATGGCCTCTATAGCATGTTTTGGGGCAAAAGCAATCAACAAAAGGTGTTAAGCTGCCAATAGTTACTGGAGCAATGAAAGAAGGGTCTGAAGAGCCAATAACAGAGGAACTTGATCTAAGTTGATACTTTTGAGTTTTTATGCCTGAGATTGAGATTGATGCAAGGAGGAAGGGTGGGAGAACTGAATAGCTCGCTTGCGGCTTTATTGCTCTTTCTCTGTCTGGCATGGAAACCTCCTTTGTTCTGGTGACTTATTTTGCTTCAGAGACTTCCGTTTCACTTAGTCTGCTTGGTCTTCAATGTGCATGACTTAATGCCTTTCTTCGAGTGTACTGAACCATGCAATGACATATATGGTGAAGATGTTATTTAATTAATCATCCTACCAAGCATCTGCAGTAGGATGACAACCCACTCAAAGTCAGTGGTTGACTGGTATGCCTTTCTTCCAGTTGACTGAACCATGTGGTGATACAATGAGCTGTTATTTAATTAAACATATATGGTGAAGATGTTATTTAATTAATCTACCCACCAAGCATCTGTAGCAGGTCGACAACCCACTCAAAGTCGGTGGTTGAGTGGTTTAGGCATCAACTTGTGTTGAAAAACTGCAATATGTACAGCTTCACAGCTAAAGTAATATGTACTCAAGAAGTTATTTTGCAATTTGAGTTTGTATATTTTTGTTCGGGGCAAGGTAAAATGTCCTCCCCTTGTAAATCATATTTGTGTGAAATACAAATGTCATTTCTGATTTCAAAGTTGCTGCAATTTTTTATATACATATTCATATTATGATTCAACATAATACAAATGTTACTAAAGCATCATTATTCGTTCAAAAGTATAGAAAATTATCTTTTACGTGCTTCCATGTATGATGTATGTATATACATGACACCTTATACTGATTAGATGACATTTTCTGTTGTTGTTTTTCATTAAAAAGGTGTCTGTTGTATATGTAATCTATTGTTAGTTAAATGACTGTCTGTGATGTCACCTATTATGAGTTCTTAAAATGCAGAATCCAAGTATAGGTGACGTGCATCACTTGAGCATACATACTACATAGAGCACGCAAGAAAGATGACATACATTACATAAACAATTGTTAAGTAGATAATCTTTTCAGCCAAAGGTGATGTGCTTGAAAGACACCATTGGAATGCTTTTTAGTAGTGTAGTCGGGCGGGCAACCCAGTTTCCTAGTCCTACCGAGTAGCTCGGCCCTTCGGGTTACTACCAACGACAAGTCTCCGGATGAGTACGCCCTCTTATGTAGAATCTTCAGGGAAGTCACGCCTACCTATCTCTTCCTCCTTAATCGTTTGTCCATTTCATCCCAGCACGATAACGCAAGGCGACAATGATAGTAAGTGGTTCCCGTGTACCATATCTCCTCCCTTCCAACCAACAACGTAAGCGGGTCCATCGACCCCCGTGCTTGCACGCTGCTAGTATACATTACAACCTGGCCAGTGAGCCAGTCACCACATGGATGCACCGTCGGGACGTCCTCGTCACATGGACCGGCACAGCCGGGGGAGTAACATGACCACGAAGGGAGGGATGTTAGGCCCACGAGCTCCAGACCTTAGGCGCTCAGGCCAGTGTCGCTCTCTTTGCCAAGGTGTCTGTACATTCCACCTCCACCACGCCGGTCTCTATTGTAAATCCGGCAAGGATCAAAACCTCAGGTCGAGCTCAAGGTGGATGAAGACAGCGGACATAGACTGCCACGACTAGACTTAGTGTTAGATATATGGCCTTGCTGCTGTTGCGTTAAGGCCAATGTAGTACATGAAGTACATGTGAGAAAACATTGCAAGAAGTAAATGTGAGAAAAGTAGTTTTGTCTCTAGTGCAAATGGCAAAGAAGTTTTATCCCATATTGCTCACTCCTAGAACTTTTATAGTCCTCATATTTAGGATCACATGGGGCACTAGTGTCCAAGGGGTCCTAGGAGGGAGGTATGCTCACTGTGGAAACACATCCCGCTATCTCACAGACAACGAGGTGTTATGAGAAAACGTGCGGAAATCACCATAACCACAGATTATCAAAAACACGGGTTAATTAAAACCGATTGCGGTAAGCTGATAAATTGAGAAACTATTACATTTAAGTCCTCATCCTGCAAGGGAAATAGGTTATATAAACATACACAAGATCTGATACGTGTCCACAGCTTAGAAGAACAGTTGTTCTGTCATCACATGAGTTCATCACCTATTTATACATACATACAAGCCCACATCCGGCCAGCAGCAGGATATACAAAACATCAACGATTATACATCGTGAAACAACGTCGAAATACCTCCAAGGACCTGAGAGTATAAGGATGACTCTAAGACTCTACTACAAAACAGCCAAAACAGCAACATATCCATCTCTTGCCTTCTACTGCTCGTCTTGCTGCTCGGCCGCAACTCCACGACCATAACATGAGGAACATATAAGTAACTACAAGATATAACAAGATTAACTACACAAGCAAGGCCTCAACCAATGTTCCTTATTTTGCCTTAAGCAGTAAATACTATATGGCTGGATTACGTATTATTATGCCTTGAGGAAGTGAGCCGTACCCCTCAAATCCAACCTTTGGCTGTGAAGCCTAAAACCGGTGTCATATAAGGTCAATGGAAGAGCCGGACTCCATGACCTCCCACCTCGTGGTCAGTGCACGAGAACCAAAGCAGGACCACAGTCTCATGCTTGAGTGGCCTTAGCCATAGGGTCAGCTCCATAGGCTACCCTTTCTAGCCCGCCTCGGTACAGGTCTCGGCGCTAGTATAATTGAGCCACGGGCCAGTTCACCGTGCTCTGATCCATGAAGGTGTTCATGCTCCATCATACTGAGCCATGGGCTTGCTCACCATGCTCCTTATATATATATATATCCAAATTTGCAATTGTAGTTGCACTTGATTCCCTCTCTATTTAAGGCTAGGAGAAACCACACATATTCAACAATATGTGCTTCCAGGTTAACCTATAGGAGAACCCGTTTCACTATCACCAGCTGCTGACGATGATGGATCTATGGCCAGGGAAACTACATGATATATTCCACTGTGATTAATTAGTATCTTTTATGTGGATTGCAAGATTCAACCAAGTTGTATAACATGCAAACTATAACGAGAATAAACAACATAAAACTCAATGTTATTCCTTTAGTGTAATCAACATCATCCTGATCCATCACAAGGATCCAACATTACATGTTATCACATTACCTCTTGCCAATCATCTAGATCCATCTCAAGGATCATCACATTGCCATGGGATCTCAATCCCTCATCAAATAGTGCCACTAACTCTCAAGGCTTACATCATCAACATGGGATAGCGATCCCAAGCACTTTAGTCAAATACATCATACATGTTATCTCATTATCAAGTGTAACCATCAGAGCAGAGTTACTCAACATATATACCTCATAGCCCTTTACCTGGCTATGTCTATATGAGACCTGCATGGTTAGTATACATAATAATTAAGAATAGCTTAGAAGTTCATATTATCCACATAGGGTGACATTGATGATTATATGCTTTATCAATCATGCCTCAACTTGTGATCATAAACATAGGTTACATTATTAAGCAAGGCATTGTACATGCTTATCATTTCTTTAGCATAAAACATAATATCGAGATGATCACATACATATGTAAAGACACGTGAAGTTACATGGATAGGCTCCACCATAATGACTACCATCCAGCATATTAAGGATCACCATTATAAGCCAAACATGATACATACATAAGGTTTATCATAGATGTTTGCAGAAGGGACAAGACCCATACTATAAGTGATATCGGGCAACAAAGAAACCAACCCATCCCGTGCACTCAGGTGTAACGTGCAACATGTGTCGTGCACTTCTTGTGTCGTGCAACACAGCGTCAGGTAACAAGGGGTGTCAGGCGCAACGCAGTGTCGTGCACTGCTGGTAATGGGCACTTAGGGCGTGCAGCTCAGCAATGACGTATCGTGCAACAACGCATCATGTGTCGTGCACCCAAGCCTATCGGGCAACAACCTATATCGGGCACTAAGGTAACGTGCAACGCCCGTCAGGTGTTGTGTTGTTGACTGAAACACCCATAGAGCTAAGGCTAAGAAGGGGATAATGCCCACAATAGACTAATTAGCAACACTCCACCCCAGTAAGGCATAACGACATCAAACCAACTCAAGGCTAAGTGTATCAGGAAGGTTGTGCATCCAGGTGTGATGCCCGTCACACACACCAAGCAGGGACCAAGGGATAACACCCGTCACTCTCTCAACATGTGTCGTCCAAGGTTTTAGGTCAAGAGGGCTGTCGGGCAGCACCTCCCCCAAGATCATAACGGGCAAGGTGCAACTCCACAAGATCGTCATCAACCTCAAGCACAAAGGCACCGAAACCCTAATGGATAAAGAAGATGGATCACCTCTCAACAACTAAGAGAGAGGGGTCTTGCACATCACCTATCACCAAACGGGAAACACAAGTAACAACCCTAGCAAGGTTCACATCTAACACAAAGCTCACCTTTCAAGTCCATGGTGAGAGGAGGGTGTTGCTCAAGCTACTAGAACACAAGCTCACCTCTCAACTTAAATGAGAGAGGAGTGTTACTCATGATAATAGAACTCAAGCTCACTCCTCAAGACCAAGGAGAGAAAGGAGTATTACTCACCAAGAAACCCTAGAACACATGGTTCGGCCAACAAGAACAACTTAAGCAAGGAACTAGCTAGAAACATGCATAGCAACATATAAGAACATAAAAGAAGGTAGTGTAGTTAGGGTTAGGAGTTATGTAACCCGCATTAAGAAAGCTCCAAGCTCCTAGCTCCACACACCAAGCACCGCCAAGGAGGAAGGAGAGCAAAGCACACTAGGGTTCGGCCACCACTAGAGGAAGAAGAAGACTCCAAGAAGGATCGGCCACCAAGCTTGCAAGAGAAGAGAGTGTGTCGTGCACCAAGGAGAGGAAGGCTAAGGAACTAAAGGGATCCTTAGCAAGGGAAAGGAAATGCATATATAGAAGGGGTTGGAGGAGAAACCAAAGCAAAGCAAATCAAGGTGTCGCCCACCTAGGGACACTTGTCCATGTGCAAAAACCACCACTCTAGCAAGCCCTAAACACATGTCCAAGGCCATTGCCACATGCAAGCATCAAGCACCAAGTGTCCACTAGTGGTGACACAAACGAGGTCAAAGAAGGTCAAAGGTCCATGGATGACACAACATCACCATGGGTGACACACCCCTGGGCGACACATCCATGGGTGACACAAGCATGACCGATACACCACTCGCTGACACAGGGCTCTCTTTCCCGACACAAGATCCAAAGGAACAAAGGCAAGTCACCATAAAGCCTAACAAGCTCAACCAGGCCCAAAGGAACTCCAGCAACGAGCCCAAACCTTCCTCTCTATACTAGAGGAAGCAAGGAGAGGAAGAAACACCTCACAAGATGGCAAACTTGCCTAAAAACCCTAAACTTGGGTATATTGCAAGTAGCACCTCCAACTCTCAACAAAACACCAATAAACCCTAATCATCACCAAAGGTGAATAGCAAGCAACAAAGCATTAGGGTTAAGCAAAGCAAACAGGGTAAACCCTAAACGGAGGTCAGGGTCCTTACAAGCTAATCCCCTACAAAGGAATTTCATCCCCGAAATCCAAAGAGAACAACGAGGGATACTTCCTCCTCATCTCTTCCTCAAGCTCCCACGTGGCTTCCTCAATGCCACAGTGCTACCAAAGAATCTTCACAAGAGCCAGGTCCTTCCTCTTCAGCTTCTTAACCCTTCTGTCAAGGATCGCCACAGGACCTTCCTCGTAGGTCACATCTTCATCAAGATCAACCTCAACTGGCTGTATCACTGTTCCTGAATCTGGATGACTTTTCTTCAGCATACTAACATGGAACACTAGATGCAGCCTGTGCAACTTTGGAGGCAACTCTAACTCATAAGCTACCTTGCCAACACATGCTATGACCGGGTAAGGCCCCATATATCTAGGTGCTAGCTTACCCTTCCGGCCAAACCTTAGCACACCTTTCCACGGTGAGACTTTAAGATACACCTTGTCTCCTACTTGGAACTCCTAAGGTCGTCGGCGATTGTCTGCATAAGACTTCTGTCTGTCCTGTACTGCTTTCAACTGTTGCTGTATCACTTTGATCTTTTATGTTGTCTGTTGCACTAACTCAAGACCCAAAAGCTGATATTCACCAGACTCGTACCAACACAAAGGAGATCTGCACTTCCTACAATACAAAGCCTCATAAGGAGCCATGTCAATGCTCCGCTGATAACTGTTGTTGTAAGCAAACTCTATCAGACTGAGATGCACATCCCAACTACCTAGGAATTGCAAAACACAAACTCGAAGGAGATCCTCCAAAGTCTGAATAGTCCTCTCACACTGTCCATCTGTCTGCGGGTGGAAGGCGGTACTGAACCTCAACTACATTCCCAAGGCCTTGTGCAACTGTCCCCAGAAATGACTCGTGAACTAAGGATCTCTGTCCGAAACTATCATTGCTGGCACACCATGCAAACGTACTATCTCATCCACATATACTCGAGTGAGCTTCTCGGCTGTATACATTGTCTTTACTAGTATGAAGTGGGAAGACTTCATCAATCTGTCCACTATTACCCAAATGGAATCATGATTCCTAGTTGTCCTGGGTAGACCAACTACGAAATCCATGATTATATGATCTCATTTCCACTGTGGTATCGGCAGGGGTTGCAATGTACCTGCCGACTTCTGATGTTCAGCCTTGACTTGCTGACAAAATGCACATCTAGCACGAACTCGGCTACATCTCTCTTCAACCCGGGCCACCAATACAAGTCCTTCAGACTAAGATACATCTTGGTGACACCTGGATGCATAACATACATCGATGTGTGTGCTTCCTCGAGCACTAACTTCCTCAAATCATCAACATCAGGGGCCACCATCCTATCACGATAGCAAACTAGCCCATCCTCGGACTCATGGAACCCATCACGCTTTTCTCTTCCGAACTCTATTCTGATCAACTATACAATATCATCTGCTTGCTAGGCATCTTTGATTTGCTGTCTTAGTGTAGGTTTGACTTGCATCTGAGCTAAAACTCTAGATAGCAAGGAAACTTCCATCTGCCGCAAAGAAACAAACATATCTCATCTATGGCATACCAGGGAACTCAACTGTGCCTTCTTTGAAGGAAAAGAAGAAGACTTTCGGCTAAGCGCATCAGCTACCACATTCGATTTACCAGGATGATACTCGATAGTGCAGTCATAATAATTGGTTAACTCCATCCATCGACGTTGTTGCATGTTTAACTCATGCTGCAAAAAGATATACTTCAGATTCTTATGATCCGTAAAGATTTGACACACTTTCCCATACAGATATTGTCTCCAAATCTTTAATGCATGAACCACTACTGCCAACTCCAAGTCATGAGTCGGATAGTTCTCCTCGTGTTTCATAAGCTGTCGTGAAGCAAAAAAACCACATGATCTTCCTTCATCAGCACACAACCTAAACCTTTCTTGGAAGCTTCACAGAAAACAACATAGCCCTTTCCAAGCTCTGGCAGGATCAACACTGGAGCACTAGTTAGCTTCTCCTTCAAACTTTGGAAAGCTTGCTGACAACGATCATCCCAGAAAAAAGGTACATCCTTCCTAGTCAACTTCGTCATTGGCAACACAATCCCACTGAAGTCTTTGATAAACCTCCGGGAGTATCCTGCTAAACCTAGGAAACTACAAACTTCTGTCGGAGTCCTCGGTTTCTCCTAATAAACAACTAAATCCACCTTCTTCGAATCTACTTTGACTCCTTCAGTAGATATCACATGACCCATGAAAGTCATTTCCTCCAACCAGAACTCACAATTATTGAACTTGGCATATAGCTAATGTTGGCGAAGAAGAGTCAACGCTAGTCGAAGATGTTACTCATGCTCTTGCTTGTCCCGACTATAGATCAAGATGTCATCTATGAAGACTACAAAAAACTGATCTAAGAACGGACTGAACACTCTGTTCATCAAATCCATGAAAGCAACAGGTGCATTGGTTAGCCCAAACGGCATAACCACGAACTCGAAATGACCATACCTCATCCGAAAAGATGACTTTGGTATGTCATCCACCTTAATCCGCAACTGATGATATTCAGACCGTAGATCGATCTTTGAAAACACTGTATCACCACGCAACTGATTGAACAGATCATCTATCCTCGGTAACGGGTACTTGTTCTTGATCGTAACCTTGTTCAACTGTCGGTAATCTATACATAATTGCATCGAACCGTCCTTCTTCTTAACGAACAACACTGGTACACCCCAAGGCAACGTACTCGGGTGGAGGAAACCTTTCTCCAACAACTCTTGCAACTACTTCTTAAGCTCTGCCATCTCTACTGGAGCCATCCTATACGGCGTCTGTGCAACTGGTTGTGTTCCTAGAACCATATTGATATCGAAATCAATCTCTCGGGGTGGAGGAACACCAGGAAACACATCGGCAAACTCTCAGACAACTAACACCTCCTCGAGACCACGACCTTTCACCTTGGTAGCCACAACGATATCCACAACGTGAGCTAAGAATGCCTCACATCCTTGTCGTAGCAACTTCTCTGCCACCATAGCTGATACCAGACATGTCGGAAGAATCTTCCTATCTCCCTGGAATATCCACTTCTCTCCAGCATCATCAAACACAACTTGCTTGGAACCACAGTCCAAAACAACCTTATACTTCTCTAAGGTATCCATCTCGAGGATAACATCGAAACCATGCATATCAAGTGGTGTAAGATCCACTTGTATGATGTGTCCCGAAAAAGACAAGACATAAGATGGACACTCCTCTTGAAGCATTGAGGAACCATCAAGAGGGGTTTCTAACAACAATCTATCCTTCTTACAGCTAACAGGTAAACGACAGTTTTCAGGCATATTATAGGCGATAAAAAAGTGTGTAGCACCCGGGTCAACCAAAACAGATATAAAGCAAGAAGAAGACATATCAGAATGAAATAACTCCATCTGACCTATCACCACTTGTGGGTTGACTATCGCCTCCGGCTAACTCATAGCATAGAATCAAGTCATTGCTTGTTGTCCATGTCCTCTACTTCCTTGAGCAGACGATCCTGCTTGAGACGCTTGACCACGTCCTCGCCCTCTGCTACCACTGGGCTGCTGACTATCTGACCCCTGAAGATTCTACCTCGGCTGTTGTGTCACTTCAACATCTTTGTTTAGGCAATTCGACTTGAAATGCCCCGTCTGACCGCAGATATAGCATGTCTTAACTTCAAACCGTGGCCTAGATGGCCCTGTCACTGCCACTGAAGCTGTGCTATGTGCCTTTAACGGTGAAGAAACATAACTTCTTCCCTTACTTAGAGACCACTGCGGTGGTGCACTGGAACCTCTCATTATAGAAGGTGTTGAAAACCTAGGCTTCTTGAAGCCACCAAACCTCTGTCCCTGGAACTGAGCATGCCTCTTCTTAGACATAGATTCTCTTTTCTCCCTTACCAACCGTTCGATCCTCCGAACCGATTCCACAAACATAGCAAACCGTTCTCGATTCTCCAACACAGAAGCAGGTGTTGTCAACTCAGCACTCAGACCTTTCTCGAAATGTCTGATCCGTTCCTCCTCTGTCGATGCCATGTGGGGACAAAACCTTAGTAGGTCCATGAACTTGGCTTCATATTGGTGATGTTCATCGTTCCTTGGCGTAAGCATTCGAACTGAATGATCTTCTCATCCAGATATGTCTTTGGAAAGTATCTGTTGATGAACTCACACCGAAAAACGTCCCAACCGATCACCTCACCTGGTCACTTCTCTTCCTCGATGGTCCACCAGTGACCAACACTACCCTTCAAAAGGTAGACATCATGATTTACATTATCTGCTTCAGGGATGTCGACGATCCGAAAAGCCTTCTCAAGACTTGTCAGCCACAGATCTGCATCCGCTGGATCAGCCGTTCCAGCATAATCCGAAGCTCCGACTCAGCGAAGCCGCTCAAAGGTCTTCCCAATACTCGATGTTTCACCATGGAGAGCATGTGCTCTCGACAGAGGCACTGGCAATCTTTCTACCATGAGATTCATCGTAGCCATCATCTGCCCCATAAGTTGTTGATAGGCAGGGTGTTCAAGAATGGCTGGGTCAGGTTGGGGGACGTTAGGCACCCGATCTTCATGTGCCTGACCTATAGCTCCATCAACTAATGCAGCATTGTTGTGCTTAGGAGCATGTTCTTCATGGTTTCCAGACATCTTGGCTTTTCTTCCGCTGAGGGCAGAAGATGATTGTAAGAAAATCTGGAAAACTCACAACAATAGACACAACCTAGTCCTAAATCCCTGTAGACTCAGCAAACCTAGAGCTCTGATACCAAAACTTGTGTCAACACATCCGACTATCACACAGACAATGAGGTGTTATGCGAAAACGTGCGGAAATCACCATAACCACAAATTATCAAAAACACGGGTTAATTAAAACTGATTGCAGAAAGCTGATAAATTGAGAAACTATTACATTTAAGTCCTCATCCTGCAAGGGAAACATGTTATATAAACATACACAAGATCTGATACGTGTCCACAACTTAGAGGAACAGTTGTTCTATCATCACATGAGTTCATCACCTATTTATACATACATACAGGCCCACATCCGGCCAGTAGAAGGATATACAAAACATCAACGATTATACATCGTGAAACAACGTTGAAACACCTCCAAGGACCTGAGAGTACAGGGATGACTCTAAGACTCTACTACAAAACATCCAAAACAACAACATATCCATCTCTTGCCTTCTAATGCTCGTCTTGCTGCTCGGCCGCAACTCCACGACCACTACCACGTCTAGCTCGAACACCTAAAAAGGGTGTAAACCAGTGGGGTGAGACACACAGTCCCAACGAGAAACATAACTCCTCGCCAAACTACAAAACCTCAGAAAGATAAAGCAATAACAACAGATAACTGATAAGGGTATAACAAGAGCAATTTATAAAGTAAAGCTATTCATACCGTCAAGCTTACCAGATGTATGGAAGACACATATCCAACTATTTCTTTATGGACATGATTAACAAGATAAGATTTATAAGGTATTACCACATAACATGAGGAACATATAAGTAACTACAAGATATAACAAGATTAACTACACAAGAAAGGCCTCAACCAATGTTTTGTATTTTGCCTTAAGCAGTAAACACTATACGGCTGGATTACATATTATTATGCCCCGAGGAAGTGAGGCGTACCGCTCAAATACAACCTTTGGCTGTGAAGCCTAAAACCGGTGCCATACAAGGTCAATGGAAGAGCCATACTCCACGACCTCCCACCTCGTGGTCAGTGCACGAGAACCAAAGTAGGACCGCAGTCTCATGCTTGAGTGGCCTTAGCCACATGGTCAGCTCCATAGGCTACCCTTTCTAGCCCACCTCGGTACAGGTCTCGGCGCTAGTATAATTGAGCCACGGGCCAGTTCACCATGCTCTGAGCCATGAACATGTTCGTGCTCCATCATACTGAGCCATGGGCTTGCTTACCATGCTCCTTATATATATATATATATATATATATATATATATATATATATATATATATATATATATATATATATATATATATTTATTTATATATATATATATATATATATATCCGAGTCAGCAACCGTAGTTGCACTCGATTCCCTCTCTATTTAAGGCTAGGAGAAACCACACATATTCAAAATATTCGCTTCCAGTTTAACCCGTAGGAGAACCTGTTTCACCATCACCAGCTGCTGATGATGATGGATCTATGGCCAGGGCAACTACATGATATATTCCACTGTGATTAATTAGTATCTTTTATGTGGATTGCAAGATTCAACCAAGTTGTATAACATGTAAACTATAACAAGAATAAACAACATAAAATTCAATGTTATTCCTTTAGTGTAATCAACATCATCCTGATCCATCACAAGGATCTAACATTACATGTTATCACAAGACCTCTTGCCAATCATCTAGATCCATCTCAAGGATCATCACATTGCCATGGGATCTCAATCCCTCATCACTTAGTGTCACTACTTCTCAAGGCTTAAATCATCAACATGGGATAGCAATCCCAAGCACTTTAGTCAAATACATCATACATGTTATCTCATTATACAGTGTAACCATCACAGCAGAGTTACTCAACATATATACCTCATAGCCCTTTACCTGGCTATGTATCTGTATGAGACCTGCAAGGTTAGTATACATAATCATTAAGAATAGATTAGAAGTTCATATTATCCACATAGGGTGACATTGATGATTATATGCTTTATCAATCATGCCTCAACTTGTGATCATAAACATAGGTTACATTATTAGGCAAGGCATTCTACATGCTTATCATTTGCTCAGCATAAAACTTAATATCAAGATGATCACATTCATATGTAAAGACACGTTAAGTTACATGTATAGGCTCCACCATAATGACTACCATCCAGCATATTAAGGATCACCATTATAAGCCAAACGTGATACATACACAAGGTTTATCATAGATGTTTGCGGAAGGAATAAGATCCTTACTATAAGTGATATCGGGCAACAAAGAAACCAACCCATCCCGTGCACTCAGGTGTAACGTGCAACCTGTGACGTGTACTTCTTGTGTCATGCAACATAGCGTCAGGTAACAAGGGGTGTCAGGCGCAACGCAGTGTCGTGCACTGCTGGTAACGGGCACTTAGGGTGTGCAGCTCAGCAACGACGTATCGTGCAACGACACGTCATGTGTCGTGCACCTAAGACTATCAGGCAATAGCCTGTATCGGGCACTAAGGTAATGTGCAACGCCCGGCAGGTGTTGTGATGTCGGCCGACACACCCACAGAGCTAAGGCTAAGAAGGGGATAATGCCCACAACATACTAGTTAGCGACGCTCTACCCCGGCAAGGCATAACGGCATCAAACCTACTCAAGGCTAAGTGTATCGGGAAGGTTGTGCATCCAGGTGTGATGCCCGACACACACACCAAGCAGCGACCAAGGGATAACGCCCGCCACTCTCTCAACATGTGTCGTCCAAGGTTTTAGGTCAAGAGGGTTGTCGGGCAGCACCTCCCCCAAGATCATAAAGGGCAAGGTGCAACTCCACAAGATCGTCATCAACCTCAAGCACAAAGGCACCGTAACCCTAATGGATCAAGAATATGGCTAAACTCTCAACAACTAAGAGAGTGGGGTCTTGCACATCACCTATCACCAAATGGGCAAAATAAGGAACAACCCTAGCAAGGTTCACATCTAACACAAATCTCACCTTTCAAGTCCATGGTGAGAGGAGGGTATTGCTCAAGCTACTAGAACACAAACTCACCTCTCAACTTAAATGAGAGAGGAGTGTTTCTCATGATACTAGAACTTAAGCTCACTCCTCAAGACCAAGGAGAGAAAGGAGTATTACACACCAAGAAACCATGGAACACATGGTTCGGCCAACAAGAACAACTTAAGCAAGGAACTAGATAGAAACATGCATAGCAACATATAAGAACGTAAAAGAAGGTAGTGTAGTTAGGGTTAGGAGTTATATAACCCACCTTAAGCAAGCTCCAAGTTCCTATCTCCATGCACCAAGCACCTCCAAGGAGGAAGGAGAGCAAAACACTCTAGGGTTCGGCCACCACTAGAGGAAGAAGAAGACTCCAAGAAGGATCATCCACCAAGCTTGCAAGAGAAGAGAGTGTGTCGTGCACCAAGGAGAGGAAGGCTAAGGAAATAAAGGGATCCTTAGCAAGGGAAAGGAAACACATATATAGAAGGGGTTGGAAAAGAAACCAAAGCAAAGCAAAGCAAGGTGTCGCCCACCTAGGGACACTTGTCCATGTGTAAAAACCACCACTCTAGTAAGCCCTAAACACATGTCCAAGGACATTGCCACATGCAAGCATCAAGCACCAAGTGTCCCCCAGTGGTGAGACAAACGAGGTCAAAGAAGGTCAAAGGTCCATGGACGACACAACATCACCATGGGTGACACACCGTTGGGCGACACAAGCATGGCCGATACACCACTGGATGACACATGGCTCTCTTGCCCGACACAAGATCCAAAGGAACAAAGGCAAGGCACCACAAAGCCCAACAAGCTCAACTGGGCCCAAAGGAACTCAAGCAACGAGCCCAAACCTTCATCTCTACACTAGAGGAAGCAAGGAGAGGAAGGAACACCTCACAAGATGGCAAACTTGCCTACAAACCCTAAACTTGGGTATATTGCAAGTAGCACCTCAAACTCTCAACAAAACACCAACAAACCCTAATCACCACCAAAGGTGAATAGCAAGCAACAAAGCATCAGGGTTAAGAAAAGCAAATAGGGTAAACCCTAAATGGAGGTTAGGGTCCTTACACTCACCTCCTTGGTGGGTGGGGTTACCACATCACAATGCGCGCACGTGCGCGCCACACGTATCACGTTTGTTTCTCAACGAAAGATCTTGTTCGTGAATTCTGACTTTTGTTTCTGTTCTCCTGCTCTGTTTGATCTTTGTTTCTTATTTAGATCTGCCTGCAATTGTTAATTAATTTGCAGATGTCGTTGTTGCATGAACGACATTAATGAATATTAACAACATTCTTAAAGAAATCAGTTTTCTATCGTTAATTAACAATGGTTGGTCAGGGTGGTTCGGGAAATAAAATTGATATCAACAATATGCCTGAAAAATTTACTGGTACCAACTTTGCCCGTTGGCAGAGTCAGATGGAAATTTGGCTGAATATTGTGGGTTTTGATTAGTACTTAGTAGAGACTGAACCTAAATCTAATGAAACGATTCCTAATAATTCAAATATAATTGCTAATTGGAAGAAGGGTGACAAAACGTGTCGCGGGTTGATTCTGTTTGGTTTAAATAACAAACTATATGATTCTTACTCAAAGCCGCTAGTCAATACATCCAAAGTTTTGTGAGAATTGTTGATTAAGAATTTTAGTACTGAAAATCAAGGTGTTGAGAAATACTGCGCATCTAAATTTCTTAAGTTTTAGATGGTTGAGGCTAAGTCAGTTTCTGATCAAACACATGATCTACAACTCCTAGTTCATGAACTCTCAGATGCCAAGATGGTATTGCCTGAGAAGTTAGTTGTTATGTCCATCATAGAAAAATTCCCTAAGTCATGGGAATCATTTGGTATGTCTCTGAAGCATCACAAAGGGACACACTCAATGGAAGAACTAATGATGGATATTAATATACAAGAAGAACACTTAAAGGAGAAAATGGTCAAGGTGCCTACTGATGCAAATACAACTGTTAATTTTACTTCTGCGAAAAACACCAAAGATAAAAAATCTAAGAATGCACATAAACCTAAGGCAAAGATACAAAAGAAACTGAAGAACAAACATTGTTGTACTTGTGGACAGGTTGGCTAATGGAACAAGGATTGTCCTTCTAAGAAGGCAAAGAAAGTTGCCACATCTGCAACTGAGGAGGATGTGGTCAACATGATGACTACATCCTTGAACCTCAATGATGGGTACATGTCTATTAAACCTGAAATCCTTTCTATTTTTGAACCACTTTATTGGATAACTGACACTGGGGCTAATGTACACGTGTGTGCTGATAAATCCCTATTTGTGTCTTATCAGGCCTCTCGAGGTCGGTCTGTGACAATGGGCAATTCTAGCTCTGCAGAAGTCAAAGGCGAAGGATGGGTGGACTTGAAGTTCCCTTCGAGGAAGGTTTTGACTCTTAATAGTGTCAGAGATGTTCCAACCATTCGACGCAATATCCTTAGTGGCGTCATTTTAGTTAGGGAAGGTTATAGAGTAGACTGCAAATGTAATAAGGCTATTATTACACGCCTTCGTGATTCTTTGTTTTTTGGCAAGAGATACTTATGTGATGTGGAGAACTTATTTAAGATTCATGTTGAACCTATTTCAAATTCCATTTTAAATTTGAATGATTATAGTTCTGTTTGCATGAATCTTATTTCATCCGATGTATGGCATTTACGTTTGGCGTATGATGAATCTAAATTTGATCCCTAAATATGAAATTAGCAATAATAAATGTGAAATCTGTGTACAAGCTAAATTGCCTAGGAAGCCCTTTCATTCTGTGAATAGGAATTCAGAAATGTTGGATTTAGTGGATACAAATATCTGTGAATTTAATGGTGTTGCTACAAGGGATCAAAAGCGTTATTTTATAACTTTTATTGACGATGCGAGTAGATATTGTTCTGTCTTTTTACTTAGAACTAAAGATGAGGCATTGGATAAATTTAAAATTTATAAGAAAGAAGCCAAAACTCAAACCAGTAAAGTACTTAAGCGATTAAGGTCTGATAGGGGAGGAGAGTATACTTTGAACTTGTTTTTGGAATTTTGCCAATTACATGGTATAGTTCATGAGGTCACTGCTCCTTATTCACGACAATCAAATGGGATTGCTGAACGTAAAAACTGAACCTTAATAGATATGGTAAATACCTTACTCCAAACGTCTGGATTACCCAACTTTATGTGGGGGGAAGCTTTGAATACGGGTTGCCATATTTTGAATAGAGTTCCCCATAAGCATTCAAAGAGTAGTCTGTTTGAGTTGTGGAGAGGAAGGAAACTATAACGTCAAGGATTTGAGGCCTCAGATAACATGATCTTAAAAGGATTGATTGGACTACCCATATCACCAAGGTGCACCTCCTTTTCCGGGAGTCCATCACTAAAGAACTCCATAGTTAAGTGTGCTCAGCTTGGAGTAGTACTAGGATGGGTGACCAGTCGGGAAGTGGATCCTGGCATGCGTGTAAGTGTGGACAAAGTGCGCAGTTAAGGCTAGTGGTGGTTTGTGGGGCCATTCGTCATTCCTAAAACTCTACTATAGCCTTGGGAAGTGGGCCCGGGCGTTACAAATGGTATCAGAGCCAATTCCCCTCCAGTAGGTGGGGCCCACATGGGCTTGTGGCATGCCACTCTTTGAGCCGTGCGGTCCACGCATGTTGGAAAGGGCTATCTGAGTTGATGGAGCCGCCCATACGCTGGTAGTGTCCAGGCATGTTGGAAAGGGCTATCCAATTTGATGGAGCCGCCCTTGCATTGGTAGCTGTGATCGGGAGTTGGGTGTACATGGGCCATTTGGGTCAGCACTGAAATGGGGATGATTATGAGGCCATATAGTTGAGCCTTGACGGGGACATCAAGAGTCTAAGTGGGGGAGATTGTAACGTCCAAGGATTTGAGGCCTCGGATAACATGATCTTAAAAGGAATGATTGGACTACCCATATCACCAAGGTGCACCTCCTTTTCCGGGAGCCCATCACTAAAGAACTCCATAGTTAATCGTGCTTGGGTTGGAGTAGTACTAGGATGGGTGACCAGTCGGGAAGTTGATCTTGGCTTGCACATCAGTGTGGACAAAGTGCATGATTAAAGCTAGTGGTGGTTTGTGGGGCCAGTTGTCATTCCTGAAACTTTACTATAGCCTTGGGCAGTGGGCCCGAGTGTTAAAAACTGAGTCTTAAATTTCTTCAAGTGTGGGGGTGCCTTGCTAAGGTACTTGTCCCTGAACACAAATGAAAGAAATTAGGACTGAAAATGATTGATTCCATATTCTTGGGTTATGTAGAGACAAGCTATGCTTATAGATTCTTGATTGTAAAATCAGATATCTCTAGCATTGAGGTCAATACAATTGTGGAATTACATGATGCAACATTCTTTGAGGATGTATTTCCTATGAAAACTAGTGTGCCCAATGAAGTATATCAAGAAGATTCATTTACCACAAGTTCCATTCCCAAGCATGTGAAAAGGATGACAAATGTGGGGGGCGACTCAGAACAAGCTATTTCTGAATCTGATGATTCTGAAGAAATAGTTGAACCAAGGAGAAGTAAACGGCCTAGGACGTTGAAGGACTTTGGAAGTGAGTTTCTCACTTACAATGTTGAGGATGATCCTGTTACTTTCAAACAAGCTATGAAATCTCCAGAAGCTAAGTTTTGGAAAGAAGTCGTTAATGATGAAATCCAATCAATTCTCTCGAATGGAACTTGGGAATTGGTGGATTTGCCTCTTGGTTGTTATGTAGTTGGTTGCAAATGGATTTTTAAGAAGAAACTAAATGCAGACAGGACAATCGATAAGTATAAGGCTAGGTTAGTTTCTAAGGGTTACACACAAAGGGAAGGAATAGATTATTTTGATGCATATTCACCTGTTTCCCGACCACAATCCACGTTTATAGCATTGACTTCCATTTATAATCTCTATATCCATCAGATGGATGTGAAGACCGTGTTCTTACACGGTGATCTTCAGGAAGAGATATATATGAAACAACCTGAGGGATTTGTGGGTCGTGGGAATGAGTCCAAAGTGTGTAAACTTGTTAAGTCATTATATGGCTTGAAACAAGCCCCTAAGCAATGGCATGAGAAGTTTGATTATGTGATATCATCGTTTGGCTTTGTTTCTAATGAATTTGATAAGTGTCTCTACGAAAAAATTGTCAATAATGGATTCATTTTGCTATGCCTATACGTCGATGATATCCGAATTTTTTGTTCTGATATGAAAGTAGTAAATGAGACAAAGTCATTCTTGTGTACCAAGTTTGAGATGAAGGATATTGGTGTCGTTGATGTGATTTTAGAGCTTAAAATCATTAGGTCTACTGATGGTATAACTCTCTCTCAGTCTCACTATGTTGAGAAGATACTTGAGAGGTTTGAGTACACATCACGTAAACCTGTTAAGACTCCATATGATTCATCCAAGCCCTTATTCAAGAATGTGACTGGGGTTCTAGTGTCTCAATTATGATACTCTCAAATTATTGGAAGTTCGATGTATCTTATGAACTGTACACGTCTAGACATTGTGTTTTCCGTGAACAAGTTAAGTAGATACACCAGTTGTCTCGAAAAGACCCATTGGGAAGCTCTTGACAGAGTTCTAAGGTATATCAAGGGAAAATGTTCTCTTGGGCTGCATTATGGTAAACATCCTTCTATAGTCAAAGGATATAGTGATGCAAGCTGGATTGCCATGAATTCTGGGAGTAATGGTGTCTCAGGATATGTATTCCTGTTGGGAGGAGGAGTTGTTTCCTGGAGGTCTAAGAAACATACCATATTGTCTCGGTCCACTTTTGAGGCAGAGTTGTGTGCTTTAGATAAAACTGGCTTGGAAGCTGAATGGCTACATGGACTTATGTCTAGTTTACCTATGGTAATGAAGTCGCTTCCTACAATTTCAGTTCATTGTGACAACACTACAACTATTTCTAAGATAAAGAGTTCCAAGTACAATCAAAAACAACGTAGACACATTCAAGTCAGATTGAAATCTGTAAGGGAGTTAGTGTCTAATGGGATCGTGGTTGTGGACTACGTCGGTACCAAAGATAATACAGTTGATCCTTTCAGTAAAGGTCTTACCTTGTCTTTAGTGGAAAAATCTAGGTTGGGGATGGGACTGGAACCTGTATAGATTTGCATGCAGTAGCAACCCAATCCAAAAAGAGTGGAGATTACACAAATTGGGTTCAATGTGGTAATAAAAAGTTGTCGGGTATATCAAATGACACTATGTATTCTTCTTTGATGCTTCTTGCATCTGTGTGTCTAATCCCTGGGAAACCTATTAGTGTCATGACTGCAAGTTAGTAAGAGAGTAGTCTCTGAATGGTGTCAAGCCTTAGGACAGGATGTTAGGAGTACATTCTTGGAGACCCCAACTAAGTGATTGATGTTGTGTAGGCCGCAACAGGAGAATTGGGTTGTTCTCTGTTATCAATCATGATATAAAATTTTGTATGCATGGACTTAATGCATTGTTTTCTTTTCTACCATGTCTTTATTGTGTTGTTACCAAACTATACACTTGTACCCAAGGTTTAGGTTCAAGACTTCTACTCACCTAGTTCCTATGGGGTCACATTTGGATAACTCAGGTAGATTCAAACCGAAAGGTATCTGCTGAAAGCACAGTATGGAGGACTGAATGGTAGAGCACACTACACATTGGACTTTGTGGGAGATTGTTAGATATATGGTTGCTTCTATAGCAACCATTTATTTAGCATGGGTTAAGCCCAATGTAGTGTAGCAAGTATATGTGAGAAAAGTAGTTTTGTCTCTAGTGCAAATGGCAAAGAAGTTTTATCCCATATTGGTAACTCCTAGAACTTTTGTGGTCCTCATATGTAGGATCACATGGGGCACTAGTGTCTAAGGGGTCCTAGGAGGGAGGTATGCTCACCTCCTTGGTGGGTGGGGTTACCACATCACACCACACGCACGCACGCGCACCATGCCACGCCTGGCCTGGCCTGGCCTGGCTGGGCCGGGCACGGGCTCGGGCTTGTGGCTTGTGGCTTGTGGATTGTAGATTGTGGATTGTGGAGAATGTCTTCCAGCTTCTTTTTCCACTAGAATACAACTAAGTAATTAATTACTCATGTAGTTAATTGTTTCTTTCCTATTCTGATTTCTTAATCCTAACCGAAAAGTGTTTCTCGTTACAGTTTTTATTCCGTAATGTGTACAAGAGTGACCGAGTGTTTGTGTCTTACTGGGAATAGGAATAATGGACGTGTGTGGCTATATATACACCTCTGGTCCTTAGGGTTAAACACACAAAAAACAAACTTCAACTGCCATTTTCACGTGGGTTTTGAGAGCCCTAATCCAGAGAGCGAGAGCCTTCTTTCCAGAGTTGTTTCATAGAGTTCGTCTCATGTGCATAGCGTGACTGTTTCCTTCTTCCTGTCACCGAGACGTGACTGTCAGGTGGAGGTTCCTACGGATGTTGTGATGCACTGGTGGAAATGCAACAAGACTACGTCAAGCGCGAGTGAGACGAGTCTGTTCCAGGTTCATGCCAGATCGAGACTGGGAGAACGGTGCCTATCTACGAGGATTGTCGGGCACTTATTTCTTTAAGTATCACATTTGTTTCTCAACGAACGATCTGGTTTGCGAATTCTGACTTTTATTTCTATTCTCCTACTTTGTTTGATCTTTGTTTCTTATTTGGATCTGCCTACAATTTTTAATTAATTTGCAGCTATCGTTGTTGCATGAACGACATTAATAAATATTAACAACAGATAGTTGATAATATGCTAATCTGTGGATGGTCACGGTTGTCTTGCCTTTGCTTTGCCCCTACTCGTAACCCAAGCACAATAAATGTACGCCGGTAACAATTTTCATTCCTTGTGAGCTTTTGGTGGGATAACGACAGCCATGATTGTATAGTAGAATGCAGCTCAAGAAAACTTAGCAACTATACTTTTCTCTTCTTCATCTTATAGGTGTATGGACTCAACAACTAGAATCACAATTAGGGAGGTGAAAAGAAAAACACAAATCCAACCTTGTGTGAAATTCAATTCAGATATAAATGATTAGTTTATATCTAGTCGTACGTTGGATTGAGTTTGTTAGCAAAGTTTGAACTTTGTTTTTCAACCCTTCTAGTATCTATAATAGACATCTTGTTATGCTTTGATGTGGTCTAGTTAGATTGGACTTGAGCCCCATCAGGATGGTTGAAGTCTAGTTTTGTTACCTATCACTTGGGTCAGTCAGGTCTAGGCTACGCATGTTCATGCCACATTGGATATGAGTCGAGTTCAACAAAGTGGCATGCCTGAGTAAAATATGGGTAACATAATTACTAGTCTGCTATTATGCCAAATAATGATAGCCCACATTAAAATACCATCAAACAAAAATAGTAAGGGCATAATCTGACTTGGTTTTGTTGCTATGTATGCCCAGAGAGCCAATTTATTCTATTTGATTCAGTTCGGATATAATGATGTAACATTATAAATATATAGAGAATAATATTACTCAATGGTGTATGTCTTCATATATTAGACTTGGACAAATGAAATCATACATATGTTATGAGTACATATACATATTCTCATTGTCCCTGATTGGTTGTTATTTTGGAAGGTTGATAGACAACAGTAACACACAAGATCAGAGTGTGGGTTGGTTGACGACTGAATCTCATTATCATGATATGATAATATCAAACCAAACACACATATACATGTTAGAGAACAGTGTATCAGATAGACCCACCGTGAGACTGACACAAGGAAGCCATCATCGTGGAAGTCATAGTCAACTCTCATAGTGATGTTGTTGGTTGTGGTTCTTAGACCAGAAATCACTACACACATCACATGTCGTTGGGTATACTTTGACATCATCAAACGCAGTCCTGAAACATGTGTTGTTATAAAGGTAATGATTGGGTGACATTAACACATGGGGATTGTCTGTGAGTGATAGAGATGGGATTTGTTCCTCCTACTGGAGTATGATATCCAAGGCCTCTTCATTAGCAAGAATGAGCAAAGTATGACCATACGCATGTGAGTCAATATGTGATATTGAGCTTACATATATCTCATGCACTCTACTCTGGTTCAAGAAACAAGATTGAATAATAATGATGATGATTGTTCCATGCCTCTAGTTCTATCTATATATCAGTGATAAAGGAATTATACAAACACTATAACACCATACACAAATTGTAGGTTGAATTTGTTCTCCAACTTTCCATTTACTAGGGTAGCAATGATGTGTTACTAGGCACCGCTCATTGCTTGTGGTGTTATAAGTTATTATGGGCATTCATTGCTAATCTAATATAGGACTTATAGGGTCACACACATAGGAACTCATCTAGAAGATGAGTTTGATCTTCAATGATGATTGAATTGATTACTAAAGTATTTAGGTACTCAATTCACACAACAAATCTGTTGACTAGACTGCTACACATTTTGTTTAAGGGTTGAGGCTGCTGTTTGGAGTGTCAAGTTGATTAGAATTGAATTGGCTGAGTTCTTCCTAAAATAGGAAGCGAGATGACCATTTCCCATAAGCGAGAAGACCATTTCATGAAAGCGAGACAACCATCTCATGACAATGGGACACCTGGTAAGTGGTCAAGTTTGAGTCCATCCAGAATTAATTCTAAGATCATGGTGAGCATTAATTGGATTCGAATTGGCAATTCATTTGCAAATGGGAACCATCATGAAACGACAATTTAGCTTAGTGAAATGACCATCTTGCATGCAAGATGACCGTTTTGGCACACATAGGTTGGAAATTTCCAGAATTATTGCAAAAAATCAAGATCTTTGCATTCCTTCCACTCCCACACATATTTGGAACCCTAACCTAGCATCTAATATAAATAGAGGGGTACTAGGGGCTTTGTAGAGAACAACACATAAAATTGAGAATCAATTGCTTTGAAAATTGTTGTTCTCTCTGGTTGTAGTAACCCACAGAGCCCAAGCAAGTCCTACCTGATTAGGGAGGGATAGCAAGGGAGAGAATAACTAAGGGTCATCGTTGTGAGAGACTAGGTTGGTGACTAATACACCAATAGGAGGGACAACTCCTTCTGGTCCGTTCTAGTAGGATGACAGGAGTTCTACTTGGTCTGTGTGGATTACTCTAGAGGCAAAAGTCCTTTGGCAGCTGCTATGAGGGCAACATCAACTAACAAGTTGTGGCAATGTCAAAGGACCCTTTGCAGTAGTTGTCTGAGTCTGTTATCCATGGAGGAGTAGTCAAATGAGTCCCAGTGACTCAAGAGCTACACAGACACTATCCAAGACAAATTTTACATCTACATTGGTGAGGACTATTGTAAGGGCCCTGATCTGAGTTTTGGGGTAACCCTATTTGTATTGGCTTGACCATGTGCTTAGAACCTTGCTCCAATCTTTTGAGATGTGATTATGGCTTGTGGAGAGGTTAAGTCTCCAATTGATCTTGTTTGGATTATGTTTGTGCTTTCTGTGCTAGTTTTGGTGCAAATTGCAAATTACCCAATAGAGAAGGTTGATGTGTAATTTGCCACTTCTCGAGTGTTCCTTCTCTCTCATGGCTTCTTGAGGTAGAGTGTGGTGCTTTAGGGTGCCTTGTTTGGCTCTTGGTTGAGTAGTATCACCCTTAGTGGGGATTAGAGTTTTCTAGTGTTTGGGTGCCTTAGCCTTGTGACCTTATTGTTTTTCCTTGACCTAGGTCGCAACCCAGAACCATTGTGGGGCATCATGGTTACGACACTTCCCGCTTGATGTGGTGGTCATGACCATGGTTGTCTTGGGTCGAGGTGGAGGTAGGAGAGGTGTGTCTCGACCTAGGCTTTTGGGGTGGTCTTGGTTGTCGCGACCTTAGGACCCTCAGTGTCTCACGGTCGCGACATAGGGTCATTTGCTTGGATGATCGAGATCCTACCTAAGGAGTATCACCATCTCTTACATGCGGACCTTCTGTGGTTACATGTGTTTTAATATTGGCCCTTTTAGTGGACAAGTGTTCCTTTGGAGCTTTATCTTGTTGACAACTCATCCTTTGCCTTACCCCTCTCCTCCTTTGCTATATGAACCCTCTTCTCTTCATGCAAGTGGTTCTTTTTGGTCATCTTCTTCCTACCTTCTCTTGTTCTCACTCTTGGAATTTTGTGGAACAATAAGGTGTGTTCTTGGCACCTTAGAGGTGGCTCATCTCTTGCATGCGGTGATTGTAGTGATCCTTGGCCATCTCAAGCTCTAGTGAGTTCTTTATCTTCTTTCATTGGTATTCCTTCAAATCTCCTACCCTATCTTCTTCCTTTTTCTCATCCTTAGGCATGTGTCGCCAAGGTAACACTCTTGTGTGTAAATGAGGGAGTTTCTTTTCTCTTTTCTCCTCTCTCTCTTTAGTTCGTTTTGAGGTTTTTCTCTCTCCTCTTGAGATAACCTTTGACCTTGGTGTTTCTCTGTTCTTGAGGTGCTTTTGTGTCCAAGAGTGGAGCATTTGGTGGAGATTCTTCTACCCTTGAATCATGTGCTTGGAAGAACTTGATCTTAGAGCTTGGATATTTGGTAGTGATCTTCTTGAGGCGGGTTATATAACACAAAACCTTCTCTATTATTGTACTTATTGATATGTAGTGGTATTGTTTTCTCTCTAAGGTGTTCCTCTATCATGTTAGCATATGAAGCTTAACCCTAGAATACGTTGGGAAGAGTTATCAGGCTTGGTTTGGGAGCAACCCAAAACCCTAACCTTCTTGTATTAGTTTTGGGTAGAGATGATGATATGGAGTCTCTTTCCCTATGTTTGACCCTTTATCTAGCCCCCATGCTTGGTGTTTGAACACCTATAAGTAATTGAGAGGCTAGTTTCATTTTTAGTCATCTTAACTTTGGTTTCTCTTCCTTTAATCATGCTTTCTTGGACCTTTTCCTTAGGGATTGCGGAGATCGGTTTGTTTGAGTCTCCTTCCCTAGTGAGCATGGTTTTGGCCTAATTTTGGACTTGTTTTTGAAACCTAGGTGTTTAACTCGTGGCATAGTTGTAGTCTAGGAGGTTTGGTGGTCTAGGCATGGGCATGGGCGTCGCGGTCACGACATGGCCCTTTGGGATGGCTACAAACTAGTTGGCTTTGGTAGAGGTGATCCTAGTTACGGTGGTGTTTGACCTGGTGATGATGGGTTGGTACCTTTGGATCCTAGCAGCCTTAAAACCCCTAGATGCTTGCCTTGGCTTGGTGAATACAGTCCTTGGAGTGGTGCTTGTGACATGCTGGTGATGAGGCGCCGCAGTCGTGACACGATGGTTGAAGGGTGGAGTGAAACCCTAACCCTAATGTTGCGGGTGTGACATGAACAAGAGGGTCATTACATGGTGTGAGAGTGAAGGTTGAGGTACCATGGTGTATGCAGTGGTTGTGACATACAAAGGAGGGTGGCCACGACCCATGAATTTAAGAGGTTAGCATGTGGTGATAGTTTGTGGTTGTGAAACATGCATGAACATCTAACATTAACCATGTATACACCTATTTTATGTTGTTTTGTATGATCTCCAATCTTATATAACGATGTTGCTCTATTTTGACACACTCCATGATGGTGTAGGGTTGTGGTTCTTCCGTGGTTAATTGACATCAACCTCGTGAACCCTAATCGACAAAAGTGGAACTCTTAACCCTAAAAATAAATAAGTCTTGCTTATACCTTTACCATGATGGCTATGATGTTGTGTGTTTATCTCTCTCTTGATTGTGATATTCTAACCATGCAGTAGTTGTGGAATTGAATATCATAGATAGTGTATGATATGATGGCTATGATGTGAGATAAGAATTTCATATGGCTTGTGTGGCATGTTGATTATGCAGGTGATATAGGAATATAGAGGTTGGGACTTATGAATTAACAATGATTATTGTTCTGATATTAGATAATGTTTCCTATTGATGAAGTTGAGGGATTGATATTCCACAACATGTGGATTTGTTGATGATTTTGTGAATGGCAATAATACATGCGTCATGTGGTGATAATGTGATAAGTTCACACCCTATGTGTCTGCGGGATGGATGTTATACCCTTATCTTTGTAGATTTTTTTATGGTTTAATAAAATGCAACTTGATTAATGCTAAAAGACACTTAAATGACCTAACAATTAAAGTGGAACCTAATCATGTAGCTTTACCCTAAGCCATAGATCCATTCAGTGTCAACATTTGCTGAATGGTGAAACAAGTTTAACTTGGAGTGCATATTTTTGAATATGCGGGGGTGAGGATGAATATCCCCTTACATCTTGGTTATGTATACAGGATTGGTTGTGGTCCATACCCTGGGAGGAGTATGTATTTGGGTCGTAGCTTGGTGATTGTGATACAACATTGGCTACAAGCCATACCCTGGCAGTAGTGTGGTTGTGGGTCGTAGCTCAGTTTTACTAGTGTTGTGACCTGTACCAAGGCGGGCTAGGTTTGTACAACTAGACTATATGTTATTGGTAGCAGTCTGAATGATGATATCACTATAGGTTCACTTGTACTGACTGAGGGTATGAGGTCTTGGATTTTGTCTCTTCCACTAGACCTTGTATGGAATAGATTTCGACTTAGCAGTGGTCGGTGGGATTTGGGTGGTATGACTAAAATCCTCGGGGCATAAATAAAATATGTAATCAGCCGTGTGGCATATTTATATAGGAGAAAATATGAAAACATTGGATGAGGCCTTGCTTGCTTTTGTAAAGCATAATTGGTGGGAAATATACATGTTCTTCATATTCCTTATATAATGTTAAGACGTTTCATAATCTAGTAGTAATTACTTACCATGGCCGTAGCTTTACTATTTTGCTTTAATCACCTTATCTATGATAATAATAGTGTTGGTGGAGAGTTATATCTCCTGCTGAGATTTGGAATCTCACCTTGTGGGTTTCCCACATACTTTTAGGTGGACGTGCACAAGGAGGTAGAGATCGTGCCACGGAGGTTGAGTAGTAGCAAGACGGACAATAGTTGACATGGCTGGAAGTGTTGCTAGTAGTTCTTTTGTTGTTAGAGTCCTAGAGTCATCCATGTACACTCAGGTCTTTGGAATGGTTGTTGGATGCATTTTTTCGATGTGGTTCGATGCATGTTTAGCTTGTGTCATCCTTTATGTCTGGACGTATGTGGATATGTATGTGTATATGTTTGAGAAAGGTATCCTTGTAATAGGTTGATGGCATGCACGGGAAGAATCCAATGATGTGCAAGGACTCATATGTAAAGTTTCTTGCTATTCAAATCTGAATAAAAATGGTTTTAATTTCCAGTGTTTTCCTGTGATCTGCTGGTTAGTGGTTGATCACATTTTGTTTTGAGTAATCTCACTTTGTGTAGCGTGAGGCGTCACACTTGGTTGGTATCAAAGCTTGAGGTTTTTTGTGTTTGCAGGGACCTAGGATTAGGGTTTGTGTCTGTTCTTGTTTCATTTAGTATGTCTTATAGTGGTTTCTGCTTATGTAGAAGAAGAAGAAGAAAAGCCTAAAGATGTATGGAGAACATGAAGAACACGCTGCTAAGAGCAATGTTAGTACACCAGGTGGTGGTGCAAGGAACCATACATTTGAAGATCGAGTGCTAGAGGGTCCCTAGTTTGACCCAGCCATGATTGAAAACCCTACCTTTCAGTCTTTTTCTATGCAGTTTATGACTATGATGGTGCATATAGAGGACATGATGTCTCCACCTCAACCAAGGGTACCAGTTCCCAATGCGGAATCTTTGGGGATTGGAAAGACCTTTTAGAGGCTTCATCGTGTTGGGTGGTGGAGTATGCCGAGATGGCTGATATGGAGGATGGAGATCTGTGGATTACTGAGCTTGAAAAGGCCTTCAAGATCCTCAACATCCTAGAGGTAGATAAGATTAAGCATGCAGTGTACCTTCTGAAAGGGAGTGTTGGCCACTGGTGGGCCATAAAAGAAGAGAAGTGGCTAGGAGTGGTTGTAGGTTGGGAGGATTTCCAATGTGAGTTCATCAGTCGATACTTTCCACGGACCTATCTGAATAAGGATATCAGTCAATTTGGGAAGATCTGGCAAGGACCCATGACAATCAATGAGTACGAGACTAAGTTTATGGAGCTTCTTCAGTTATATCCTCACATGGATGCTATGGAGGATGAGTAGATGCATCATTTTGAGAAAGGGTTGAACACTGAGTTGTCCACCCCGACAGCTACTTTGAAAAATTGAGAAAGGTTTGCCACATTTGTGGAGTCTGTCTGGAGGATAGATCGATTTGTGATAGATAAATGGGAGATGAGTGCCAGGAAGAGGTCTGAACAGTTCTAGGGGCAGTCGTCAAGATGCTTTAAGAAGCTGAGGTTTTCTACACCGCCAACATCACAAAAGTTCAGTGCTCTAACGTAGTGGTCACCGAGTAGAGGTAGAGGTCGTAGCTTTCCACCTACTAGAGCTCACAACACAAAATCAGTATCAGTGATGGGACCATCTAGGTCGTAGTTTGAGACCTGAGTTTGCTACAAGTGTGGATAGACAAGACATCTGTAGTGGGAGTGTCTAGTGAGGGACGATGAAGTGACACAGAAACTGAGGCAGAGCCAGCAGGGCTCTCAAAGACAGTAGAATAGTGGTGCTGGAGGATGAGGACATGGACAAGCATCGCATGCTGGATCATCTGCTTAGGGAAGCATAGGATAGGGACGACAACATGCAATTTCTATATTCTATGCTATGAGTCAGCCAGAGGCAGTGGTCAACCCGCGAGTAGTGACAAGACAGATGGAGTTATTTCATTTTGATTTGTCTTCTTCTTAAGTTGTATCTATTTTGGTTGACCTAGTGCAACACACTCTTTTGTCACTCATGAAGTGCTTGAAAGTTGTCTTTTGCCTATTAGGCATAAGATGGATAGCTTATTGTGAGGAACCTCATTAGTTGGTTTTGCAGTGTTGCAAGAGGTGTGTCCTTCCTTTATCCTCTCCTTTTTAGGGCACAACATTCAAGTGGATCTCATACCACTTGACATGTATGAGTTTGATGTAATTCTTGGAATGGATACCTTGGAGAAGTATAAAGTGGTCTTAGATTGTAGTTCCAAGCAAGCGACGTTTATCTATGGTGGCAAGGCGTGGATCATCCAAGGAGACATGAAGATTCTTCCAATGTGTATGGTATCGGCGACGATAGCAGGGAAGCTATTCAGATAGGGTTGTGTGGCATTCTTGGCACATGTGTTGGATACTGAGGTGAGAAGTTTAGGTATTTAGGAGGTACTAGTTTTTAGAGAGTTTAAAGATGTGTTTCCTAAGGAGTTTTTGGGTTTTCCCCACCCTGAGATATTGATTTTGAAATCAATCTGGTTCCCAAAACACAACCAATAGCTCAGACACCATATAGAATGTCTCTGATATAGATTGCAGAGTTGAAGAGATAGTTGTAAGAGTTGCTTGACAAAGGTTTCACCAGGTTGAGTACATCACAATGGGGTGCTCTAGTGTTGTTCGTAAAGAAGAAGGATGGGTCTATGAGGTTGTGCATAGATTATAGACAGTTGAACAAGGTGATGATAAAGAACAAAAAACCCTTGCCATGGATAGATGACATGTTTGATTAGTTAATGTGGCGTGATAGTGTTCTCGAAGATAAACTTGAGGTCGAGATATCACCAGTTGAGGATCAAGGAAGATGACATACCTAAGTTGGGTATTAGGATGAGGTATGGTCACTATGAGTTTGTGGTTATGCCGTTTGGGCTGACCAATGCACTAACAACATTCATGGACTTGATGAACATAGTGTCTTGGCCATTTCTTGACCAGTTTGTGGTTGTCTATATAGAGGACATCCTGATATATAGTCGTGAAAACCATCAGCATGAACAGAATCTTCATCAGGAATTGGTCGTGCTTAGGCAACATCAACTTTATGCCAAGTTCGGCAAATGTGAGTCCTGGTTAAAGAAGGTTGCTTTCTTGGGGCATGTTATATTTGTTGAGGGAGTTCGTGTGGACCCTAAGAAGGTTGAGTTAGTGATAGAGTGTGATCAACCAAAGACACTGATAGAAGTGCATAGTTTCTAGGTTTCTCTAGGTATTGCAGGAGGTTCATTAAGGACTTCAGTGCTATCGCTTTGCCCCTAACAAAGTTGATGAGGAAGGGTGTATCATTCATCTAGGATGATAGTTGCCAATGTACTTTTCATATATTGAAGAACAATTTGATAAGTGCACTAGTTTTGGTCTTACCTGAGCAAGGAAAGGGATACATAGTCTTCTGCGATGCGTCTAGACATGGTTTGGGTTGTGTGCTAATGCAGGACAAGTAAGTGGTTTCTTTTACTTCCTAAAAGCTTAAGAAGCACAAGGAGAATTACCCGTCCCATAATCTAGAGATGGTTGTCATGGTCCATGCTTTGAAGATCTGGAGAAACTACCTTTATGAGGAGACTTAAGTACTTTGTGGTTGGTTTTCCTAGGATAGCCAAAGGTCATGATTCCATATGGGTGATCGTTAATAGGTTGACCAATTAAACACATTTTCTTCTTGTAAAGACAATGTACACATATGAGAAGCTTGCCCAGACCTATGTTGATGAGATAATGTGTTTATATAGTGTTCCAGCAACTATCATGTCTGATAGAAACCCTCAATTTAGAAGTCACTTTTGGCAGCAACTGCACACAACTTTGGATATGTAGTTGAGGTTCAGCACTGCCTTTCACCCATAGACAGATGGCCAGCCTGAGAGGACCATTCAGACCTTAGAGGATCTATTGAGAGCTTGTGTTATTTAGTTTTTGGGCAGTTGGGACATATATCTCAGTTTGATAGAGTTCACCTACAACAACAGTTATCAGAGTAGCATCGACCTGGTACCATATGAAGCATTTTATTGGAAGCGTTGCAGATCTCCGTTGGGTTGGTATGAGATGGGATAATACCAGATTCTTGATCCTAAGCTTGTGCATCAGATGATATAAAATATCAAAGTGATCCAAAAATAGTTGAAGGCAGCACATGACAAATAGAATTTGTATGCAGATAACTGTCATAGACCCTTGGAGTTCCAAGTGGGAGATAGAGTGTACCTCAAGGTGTAACGCCTGGGCCCACCTCCCTAGGCTCTAGTAGAGTTTCAAGAATGATGACTGGCCCCACATACCACCACTATCCTTAATTGTGCACATTATCCACATGCGCAAGTCGGGGTCAACTTCTGAACTAGTCACCCATCCTAGTACTACTCCAAGCTAAGAACGCTTAACTATGGAGTTCTTTAGTGATGGGCTCCTGGAAAAGGAGGTGCACCTTGGTGATATGGGTAGACCAATCATTCCTTTTAAGAGTGTTTTATCTGAGGCCTCAAATCCTGGGATGTTACAATCTCCCCAACTTAGACTCTTGATGTCCTCGTTAAGGCTCAATTATAAGGCCTCATAATCTCTTCCCCATTTCAGTGCAGACCCAAAATGGCCCATGGATACCCAGCTCCCGATCACAGAATACCAGCGTAAGGGTGGCTACGTCAACCATGGACATCCCTTTCCTACATGCCTGGCCCGCATGGCTCAAGACCGGCATGCCACATGCCCATGTGGGCCCCACCTACTAGAGGGGTTTTGGCTCTGATACCATTTGTAATTCCCGGGCCCACAGCCCTAGGCTCTAGTAGAGTTTCAGGAATGATGACTGGCCCCACAGACCACCACTAGCCTTAACTACACACCTTATCCATAGTCATGCGCAAGATGGGGTCAACTTCCCGATTGGTCACCCATCCTAGTACTACTCCAAGCTGGGCATGCTTAACTGTGGAGTTCTTTAGTGATGGGCTCCTGGAAAATGAGGTGCACCTTCGTGATATGGGTAGTCCAATCATTCCTTTAAGAATGTTTTATCAGAGGCCTCAAATCCTAGGATGTTACACGAGGTCTCTCCTTGAAAAGGTTTTTTGAGGTTTAGGAAAAAGGGTAAGTTGGCTCCCAGGTTTATGGGACCTTACCCAGTAGCGACACGTGTTGGGAAGGTGGCCTATAGGATGGAGTTGCCACCCAAGTTGCACAGGTTGCATCCAATGTTTCATGTGATTATGTTAAGTAAGTTCCATATAGATAGAGAGTTGATGTTATAGCCTTTGGAGGTGGAGCTTGAGGAGAGACATGTCCTATGTTGAAGGCCCCGTGTTGATCCTTGACAGAAGAGTGAAGAAGTTGAAGAAAAAGTACCTAGTGCATTTAAAGGTTCATTGGTATCACGATGGTGTTGAGGAAACCACATGGGAGCACAAGTAAGAGATGAAGATGAAGTACCCCTCTCTTTTCTCCTAGGATTTTTGTGGCAAAATCCTTGTTAGGGGTTTATGGCTTGTAAGGACCCTGACCTGAGTTTTGGGGTAACCCTATTTGTTTTTGCTTGATCATGTTCTTAGAACCTTGCTCTAATACTTTGAGATGTGATTAGGGCTTGTGGAGAGGTTAAGTCTCCAGTTGAGCTTGTTTGGTTGATGGTTGTGCTTTCTTTGTTAGTTTTGGTGCAAATTGCAAATTATTTAATAGAGAGGGTTGATGTGTAATTTTCCACCTCTAGAGTGGTCCTTCTCTCTCATGACTTCTTGAGGGAGAGTGTGGTACTTTAGGGTGCCTTATTTGTCTCTTAGTTGAGTAGTAACACCCTTAGTGGAGATTAGGGTTTTCTAGCATTTGGGTGTCTTAGCCTTGTGACCTTGGTGTTTTGCCTTAACCTAGGTCGCGAACCAAAACCGTTTTGGGTTGGGGTGGTCTTGGTGTCGTGACATAGGGTCGTTTGCTTGGATGGTTGAGATCCTACCTAGGGAGTATCACCATCTCTTACATGCAGTCCTTATGTGGTTGCATGTTGGCCCTTTTAGTGGACAAGTGTTCCTTTGGATCTCTATCTTGTTGACACCTCATCCTTTGCTATATGAACCCTCTTTCTCTTCATGTAAGTGGTTCTTTTCTGTCATCTTATTCCTTCCTTCTCTTGTGCTCATCCTTAGAGTTTGGTGGAGAAAGAAGGTGTGTTCTTGGCATCTTGGAGGTGACTCATCTCTTATATGTGGTGATAGTAGTGATCCTTGGCCATCTCTATCTCTGGTGAGTTCTTTATCTTATTTATTTGGTATTCCTTCAGATCTCCTACCCTATCTTCTTCCTTTTTCTCGACCTTCGACCATGTGTTTCCAAGTTAACACTCTTGTGTGTGAGAGAGGGAGTTTCTTTTCTCTTTTCTCCCTTCTTTCTTTGGTTTAGTTTTAAGGTTTTTCTCTCTCTTCTTAAGGTATCCTTTGACCTTGGTGTTTCTCTCTTCTTGAGGTGCTTTTGTGGCTGAGAGTGGAGCTTTCAGTGGAGCTTCTTCTACCCTTAGATCATGTGTTTGGAAGATCTTGATCTTGGAGCTTGGAGCTTTGGTGGTGATCTTCTTAAGGTGGGTTATAAAACAAAAAAACCTTCTCTTTTATTGCACTTATTGATATGTAGTGTTGTTGTTTTCTCTCTAATATGTTCCTATATCATGTTAGCATATGAAGCTTAACCCTAGAATTCATTGAGAGGAGTTATTAGGCTTGGTTTGGGAGAAACCTGAAACCCTAACCTTCTTGTATTAGTTTTGGGTAGAGATGATGATATGGAGTCTCTTTTTCCTCGTTTGACCCTTGATCTAGCCCCCATGCTTGGTGTTTGAACACCTAGAAGTAAGTGAGAGGCTAGTTTCAGTTTTGGTCATATTGGCTTTGGTTTCTCTTCCTTTAGTCATGCTTTTCTTGAACCTTTGTTGTAGGGCTTATGAAGATCAGTTTGTTTGAGTCTCCTTACCTAGTGAGCATGGTTCTTGCCTAGTTTTGGACTTGCTTTGGTGACCTATGTGTTTACCCCTCGGCATAGTCACAACCTAGGAGGTTTGGCAGTTGAGGCATGGGCACGGGCTTCATGGTCACGAATAGCCCTTTGGGATGGTTGTGACCTAGTTGGCATTGGTCGAGGTGTCCCTACTTGTGGTTGTGTTTGACATAGTGATGATGGGTCCAGGCTAGCAGCCTTGAAACCCTTAGCTTCTTACCATGTCTTGGTGGAGACAGTCCTAGGAGTAGCGCTCATGATATGTTTGTGATTAGGCACCACAGTTGTGATTTAGAGGTGCTTGAGGACCTTGGCTGTGACATGATGATTGAAGGGTGGAGTGAAACCCTAACCCTAATGTCACAGGCATGACATGAAGAGGAGGGTCGGACATGGTGTGAGAGTGAAGGTTGAGTAACCATGGTGTATGTCGCGGTTGTGACATACTAAGGAGGGTGGCCAAGACTCATGAGCTTAAGAGGTCAACATGTGGTGATAGTATGTGGTTGTGAAACATGTAGGAACATCTAACATTAACCATGTATACACATGTGTTATGCTATTTTTTATGATCTCCAATCTTCTCTAATGATGTTGCTTTATCCTGACACACTCCATGATGGTGGACGGTGGTGGTTCTAGGGTGGTTGATTGAACTCAACCTCACGAACCCTAATAAAAAAAAGTGGAACTCTTAACCCTAAAAATGAATAAGTCTTGCTTATACCTTCACCATGATGGCCATGATCATATGTGATTATCTCTCTCTTATTGTGATCTTCTAACCATGCATGTGTTGTGGAATTGATTATCATAACTAGTGTGCTCTATGACGTCTATGATGTGAGACAAGCATTGAATATGCCTTGTGTAGTATGTTGATTATATAGGTGATACATGAATATAGAGGTTGGGCCTTATGACCTAACAATGTTCTAACAGAAGACAATGTTTCCTATTGATAAAGTGGAGGGATTGTTATCCCATGGCATGTGACTTTATTGATGATTCTGTGAATGACAATAATTCAGGCGTCATGTGGTGATAATGTGATAAGTTCACCCCCTATGTGTATATGGGAAGGTTCTTATACCTTTATCTTTGTAGAATTTGTTATGGTTTAATACATTGTAGCTTGATTGATGCTAAAAAGACACTAAAATGACCTAACTAATAAAGTGGGACCTAATCATGTAGCTTTTCCCTATTCCATAGATCCATTAAGTGTCAACATCTGCTGAATTGTGAAACAAGTTTAACTCAGAGTGCATATTTTTGAATATGCGGGGGTGAGGATGAATATACCCTTACGTCACTACTACATAAAAAGCCTTTGGCATCGGTTTCAAAGCGACACCCAAGTGGACACCGCTAAAAGTTGACACCTTCAACGTCGGTTTCTAAGCGATGCCATAACCCTTCCCGCCACCAAAAATGACACTATATCATGGTTAAAGACATCGGTTATCAAATAAAAATGACACCATAACCCTTCCTGCCACCGAAAATGCACCAAAAAGGGAACTATAGGCGTCAGTTATTAAAGAAAACTGACACTATATCATGGTTAAAGACGTCGGTAATTAAATAAAAATTGACGACATTACCCTTCCTGCCACCAAGCCAGTGAGGGCACAAAGACGTCAGTTTTTTGCTAATAACTGATGTCGTATGTCTTTGGTGTTAGTTTTATACAAATAATCGACGCCTATATTCTGGTATTTTTTTTCTTATCAATTTGCAGGCCTACTGTATGGCTAATCAGCAGGATGTAGAACCTACAATTCAGTTTTGTACTATAGGTTTACAACATCCATTGATATCAGCCAACAACAGGCCACAAACCTACAAAGGCATTCACATTCAGACACATATATTGATCAGATACATGTAGAAACCTACAAAGTCATTTACATTCACATTTAGTTCCATTCATTTCATCTCTTTTCACATTCAGACACATGTAGAAACATTCATGTATTGATAAAAAAAAAAAATCATTCACATTCACACATATGATAATTTAGAAAAATTCATTCACATCCACACAAAAATAATTATGAGAACAAATTTTAGAAATATCATTCTTTATTCATCATCGTCATCATTGTCATCAGAACCACAATTATATTTAAAAATTCTCACTACTTGTAGGGCTTTTTCCCATTCTTCTCTTATAACATCTAATTCCTCCCTTGTATAGGGAGTATGTACATCTAATAACTTTCCACCTGTGCTGAAGTCAGTTTTAAACACCTACAAAGAGAATGACGTATATATATAATTAACAATATATAATAAGATTGATATATTTCATATTATCTAATGAGACTATATGTAATACCTTATGTATAGTATCGATTTCCATTACAGCATGTTTGATGATTAGGTCCATAAATCGCATCACATAGTAGGCACATGCCCAACCGTTGTCTTGTGTAGCACACTATAAATTGAAACATACAAAATATTCAAAAATACAAATAAGTACAGTACACATAAATAATATATACATTGGAGTTGGGAAATTACTTTCACATTCTCCCAAATTAGTGGCTGATTCTTTTTCCTGGGGACCTTTCCTCCAGCTTTTTGAACTCTTATAAAGCCCTACATGTTAATGTAACACATTACATTGCATAATTAAATAGTAATGTAGTAACATATGTTAATGGATATAAAAATATGAAATATTTCTCACATGAATAATGGCCTTTTCATTGTGTGTCAATATAATGTATTCAATTCCTTCCCCGCAGTATCTAGATAATAGACAATGAACATCTTGGGGACAATAACTAGTAACTCCCAATGCCTACAACTACAGGTAAGAAAGCTAAAAATTAATAACTCAAAATCCACAATAAAAATTCTAATTTTCTTAAGTCCAAATTATAAGCAAAGTAAACTTACTCGACATTGAATGGAGCTATTAACACCGTCTTCTTATTTTTACCAAAATATTCAAAAGTAGCACAGTAGTATGAAATAACTAAAGAAGGGTCTGTATCTACAAGACTAATCAAAGATGGAACCAAAAATCCCACATTGGAAAATGCAAATCTGTACATATTGTGTGTAAGTGGCTGCAAAACATGTATTACGTATGCATTAATATATAAGAAACCAGATAACCATATATAAAACAACGTATATGTCTAATGACCCTGACCTGGGTTATGAGGTAACCCTATTTGTTTTACCTAATAAAGTTTCTTATAACTTTAATATAATCCTCTATGGTGTTTTGTTATTATATGACACACTTATGTTTTAAGTTTGGTCCCGATTGAATGTGGTTTGAGCAATTTTCCTTTATTTTGGACCAAAGTGCAATTTAACCAAATTGAGGGGCTATAATGCAAAATGTCACATGTTAAATGTACCCCATGTATTTTATCATCATAAGAGAAAGAATGATGCTAAGTGGTGGTTTGTGGAAAGCCCAAATTCCAAGTTTGAACTTGTTTGAACAATGTTGGTACCTTGTCACCAATTTTGGTACAAATTGTAATTTACCCAAAATGTGGGGTTGATATGCAAATTACCACCTCTAAAGTGCCCCTACTCCCTCCTAGTATCATATGAAGGAGGGATAAAGAAGGACACACCATGTTTGATTCCAGTATGAATGATGGTAATCTTGGTGAAGAAATGACCAAGAAAAAGGGTTGAATTTGAAAGCTTAACTTGAGTTGTATCAAGTTGAAAAGCTTATATATGAGTTCCTATCGGCCATGGATCCCAAGGAGGTGTCCCATATCGTTTTGTGAACTCTTGTAAAAGTCCATATCGTGCAAAGCACCTCAAGGAGGTGAGGTGTGACGTCCAGCAAGTTTCCTTAGAAAAAGTGTATCGGCTTGACTTAAAATAATGATTAAACCTAGATGACTTATCCAAATGGATAAGCAATGGACGAATTTGCATCTTAGATGATCCTTAACCTTTTTGAATGTCAAGATAAATGTTGATGCATGCATGTACAGGTGTCAACCATGCATGACACGTGGCACCTACTAGCTCAAAATGTTGACACCTCATTTTTGCCTTCCTTCATGAATAACAAGTATATATACCCCTAGTTTCACCCCTTGGTGCAATTTTGTGACCCTTACCACCATCCTACCCTACGGTATCGTGCATAGAGCTTCCATATCATGAAGGGATGTTTTGGTATCGTGCATAGGCCTTGGGATATCGCCCATGGAAAGAGCATATCGGCCAAGTAGGTGAAATTGACCATATAAGGTGATATCGACCAATAGGGTGAAGAGTTGAGTGGCATATCGTGCAAGTGAGTGCCATATCGTTCAAGAGGGTTGCCATATCATGCAAGGACACTAGTGTATCGTGCAATGGTGTTAAGGAGCAAGAAGAAGCTCATACTTAACCCTAAGGTAAGGATAAGATCATCTTCAACCTTGAATTGAAGCATGATTTTAGGGTTTTGATCTTCTTTTCTTTTCTTCTTCACCAATTTCTTATCCATGGGGATTCCTTGTATATGAAGGAGTTGTGAACGAGCCTTGGACTTTTCATAAGTCATCTTCAACCTTAGGAACGTGGATCTTTGGAGCTTGGAGCTTTGAAGTGGTTCTTAAGGTGGGTTATATAACTTGAACTCAGTCATGTTATTATTCATCACCTAAATTGCATACTTAGTGAAATACTTTTAATTATGAAATTTCCTGAAATAGTTAATGAAATTATGTATTATAGTAATTTCTTAGACCTGTTGCCATGAATTATATCAGTTAAAACAAAGGTCTAGAGCTTTAAGAAGATGGTGTCACTTTGTAAAAGTGATATCGGGCTCAAGCATATATACAATTAGCTCTAACCTGATATGATGATGAACGTACTCTACTAAAATGATAGGAAGTCTATTATAGACTCCATGCACGATACAAGGTCAATTGTATACTTGTAAGTTGACAAGAAACCCTAATTTTGGCAACCCAATATAAGTGAAGAGTGACAAGTACTATTACACGATATGATCATATAATATATCATTGGTACTTAGTATCATGAGGCCTACATGACCTTGCACGACATGGTTGTATGACACATGACCTTGCATGATAGGGTTGCATGATACACAACCCTAGAGAACATGGTAGCTCGACATGGTGATGAGTTGATACTTCTTATACATCATGGGTGACACATATATGTACCATGTGCTCGACATAACCAATCCTAACCCGATACGGATGGTTTTCATGTACTTCTAGCCCGATATGGTGATTTCTTATACATCTCCTACCTGATATGGTGAATATATGCACATGATTCAACCCTATACACCTTGTAAATGTGAGAGTAAGACACTCTTAGAAGTGATGAGTGTAACACCAAGTAATGGTATGGCTAATACCTCGATAGGTGAAATACCTAGAGTGGTTGATAATGGTCAACCCTATATCAGCAATGCCTTAACTCGAGATGAGTCCATATCATTGGCAATGGTTGTATATTCTAAAAAAGTGACTTATGACCAATACATTACATGATAAATGTCATGAGTTGATGCATAAAGTATTAGGATAGGAAATACCCTAATACAAACTAAGTGGATGAATTCAAGTAAGATAAAGGTGAGGAGGGAAGTGATACATTAAGACATGCCAGATATCACATTCAGCACCTTAAGATTTATACACCTTGATGTATTTTAAATCCAATATATTTGGATAAGTGACACATTAAGTGTGTCATGACAATTGTTATATTATGAAGTAATGCACTTTGATGAGTGTAGGCTAACATGCCTTATGAAAAGGTTAATCCAAACTAATAATCCATGAGGAAATCATACTCTGGTAAATATGAGAAAGAACCTCATACTGTGTGTCGATAATTCATTTAATGATGAATGATAAGAATAAATAAGTATGATTGAATACTTATGTTATTAATATTGGCTCCTAGTTGTATGAAGCAATGAAATAGGGCTTGATCATTAATATAGGATCCTAAGAACCTAAGTGGTTATTTATGGAAAACCTTAAGGGAGGGTGATGATATGTAAGAGAAACCATGAACCCTAAAAAGGGAATAGTGGTATTACTTTGTGTTTCATGGTGCTGACATGTAGGCATTATAATTGTTAGCATGAGTACTAATCATGTAGTTATGTTGAGATGATGAGCATAGCCAGGTATGGGCTATGATGCTCTATATATTGAAAATGTTTTATAGGCCTTATAAGCCTTCATATGCTTTGTTTCTTAGTGAGAGGTAACCTGAAATTAATGAGCCCCATGTTCCATATGATGTTTTAATTATTGAAATTGTTTATGGGCTTCAGAAGCCATAATATGCCTTATTTCCTATTAAGAGGTAACAAGAGGTGAATTAAGCTTTGTGTGCTATGTCGAATGCTTGTGTAGTAAGAATCATGATTACCTTAGTCAAATGACCTAAAGGTATTAAATTACCTGATAAGTGGTAACAAGTATTCTATGATGAATTAAGGGTTTGAATACCCATACTCTATAATCATGTTGATGAACTTGTTAAGAAATGGAAATGTACTTGATGAGATGAGGGATTAAGATCCCAGTACTTTATTAAAAGAATATGGCTACAGGCCATGACTCCACAAAATAATACCAGGAATTAGCTATGTGATCTTAGCCTAAAAAGAGTATATGCAGTGGTTATAACTCTATAGTGAAGATGTCAATATACCTTGGCAAGCTAATTGCAGTTTGACACTTGATGGGTAAAATATAATCAGCTGTGTAATGTATTTGCATAAAGTTGAAATACGAGAAACATTGGTTGATATTATCCTACCTAATATAGTAGATAAATGTTATACATGTTCTTCATATTTCCTTATTGGATAAGTGACATGTTGTGCTATCAGGTTATAGTTGTAGTACTTTAGATAAGAATAATGTTTTAACCTGTTAGTCCATGAATTAACTACTGCAATAACAATGTTTCTGGTGGAGAGTTATATCTCTCGTTTGGGAAATTTACAATTGTCTCACCCCCGTGGGAACCACATTTTTAGGTGGATGCAAACGAGGAGGCAGAAACCCTTCTATAGGTGAAGGACAACAACAACACTAGGAATAGTAGTGAATTCTCAGGTGGAGACACTGGCTATCAAGTTTTGTTTATAGGTGAATAGAGTCCTATATGTCATCTCTGTACTCTCAGGTCCTCGGAGTAGTAGTTAGTCCTTTTGAGATTTTCGCTCAGTGCCTCAAGATTTTATACTGCCTGTGTTTAGTTTAACAGGGCAGTTGATGCTTGTAATTTTCAGAAAAAGATGATACAGGACATGTACTTGTAAACTAGTATGTAATTAAATTACTTCAGTTCTTTGTGAAAGAGTTTTCCTATGTGTGGACCTCTCTATAAAATGGTTTTAATTTTTAGTATTTTCAGTAATCTGACGCTTAGTGAACGCTTCCGCTTAAGTAAATCATGTTTTGTGATCAGTGTGTCACAATATGGATGTATAAACAAGATCTCACCATATCCACATCTCTATCATAGATGTGTTCAACCAATCATAACGAAACAACTCCAAAATATCTTGTATAAATAGCTTGTTATTGTATGATTGACCTACATTAATGTGTATAAAAAACTTGTATTACGTATGCATCAATATGTATGCAAAACTTGTATAACTAGATTGTTATCATATGATTGACCTGTAGCATCCTCCGAAATAGTAACATTTATAGGGCAATTTGAATCATGTTTGCCTATCCATACTACCATACCCCTACAATTAGGGCCTAACGAGGCGTGTATGTCCCTTGGAAGCCAACTTCATACTTTAGGAGGTAGAGATGGAGGCCGAAATGTAGCGGGTGTCTTCCTTTTGACCTGTATATATAATTTCAGATCAATTGACTCATATATACACACTAACAAATAAATGTAATGTAAATTTACCATACAATATTAGTATAGATGACATCTACTTTGGGCCACATTATCACTCTGCCTTCTGCCTCACCAAGCGTTTCAGAATCTGGGTGGGCATATGGCAGTGGAAGATCCCTCCAATTGGGGAGTATATGTATCGGGCTCACACAAACCGCACCAGCTGGTACTAGAGTCCCATGAAACATCTCCCCTGGAAGGGCTGGGTAAGCATGTGCCTCTGCAATGATATATTCTTGACTTTTTAGACAACATGGCTTCAACCCCTACAAATTTATGTGAAGAATGTTATATACATATATACATAAACATATCATCTTGAAAAGACTAGCTACTATATATGTCATAAAAATACTTATGGCGCATGTGCTAGGTGGTGGGTCTATAGGATTACTCCCAACCTATGCAGTAGGAGAAGAGCGGCCCACCACAGGTACTGTGTTAGTAGTAGTGTGAGATGCCTGCCACTTCACCATTGCTTATTGGAATATCCTTTCAATTAACTCATTTACATATACATGGATAAACGAAATGCTAGCTTCTGATTATTGAATTCTCTATCGCAATAACATTCTAAAAAAAGAATAGGTTACCTCAACTTGTGAAAGTCCCACTTTTGGGATAGGTTTGCGCTGGGATGGCCCAAAGAATGCTTTGATGCCCACACTAGCGCCTGCACCCCTAACACGTCTAGGATGCTTTGGGTTACCCAGAGCAACTGTCAATTCATCCCTTATGCCCTCAGGATGAACTTGGCTTCCTTCCTCTGCTCGTGCAGCTCCCACTAATCACCATCAACAAAAATTGGTAAGTAAAGATAACAATAATCAATATGGATTGATTTGCTCTAAGTGTTGAATTTCACCATTTTTTCAGCCGCCTCAACAGTTGTGGGCTTCGTTATATCTCCCTTCTTGTTTTGCCTCACACCTATCCACATAACATGGCAAGGCAGAGGTGTGGGACCAATAGTAGAGGATTCTACAGTCTCCTGAGTAGTAGCAGACTGAGCAGTAGACTCAGCCTGTAGTCTTTGGCAAATGCCTGCATAGCCTCTTGGACCCATTGTGTGGTCATGCACATTCAATGCACATCTTTCTCTTTAAGCATCGTTGATAGACTTGTTAGTAAGCACATTGATTTGGTTAGTAACACTAAAGGTTAATGTAACACCCGGGCTCACTGCCCAAGGCTCTAGAGAGTTTCATGAATGACGACTGGCCCCACAGACCACCACTATCCTTAACTGAGCACTTTGTCCACACTGACGTGCAAGCCAGGATCAACTTCCCGACTGGTCACCCATCCTAGTACTACTCCAAGATGAGCACACTTAACTATGGAGTTCTTTAGTGATGGGCTCCCGGAAAAGGAGGTGCACCTTGGTGATATGGGTAGTCCAATCATTCCTTATAAGATCGTTTTATCCGAGGCCTCAAATCCTAGGATGTTACAATCTCCCCCACTTAGACTCTTGACGTCTTCGTTAAGGCTCAACTTATACGGCCTCATAATATCTTCCCCATTTCAGTGCAGACCCAAAATGGCCCATAGACACCCAGCTCCCATCCACGGCTACCAACGTAAGGGTGGCTCCATCTCGTCTCTACGGATAGCCCTTTCCAACTTGCCTGGACCGCACGGCTCAAGACTGGCATGCCACATGCCCATGTGGGTCCCACCTACTAGAGGGGAATTGGCTCTGATACCATTTGTAACACCCGGGCTCACTGCCCAAGGCTCTAGTAGAGTTTCATGAATGACGACTGGCCCCACAGACCACCACTAGCCTTAACTGAGCACTTTGTCCACACTGACGCGCAAGCCAGGATCAACTTCCCGACTGGTCACCCATCCTAGTACTACTCCAAGCTGAGCACGCTTAACTATGGAGTTCTTTAGTGATGGGCTCCCAGAAAAGGAGGTGCACCTCGGTGATATGGGTCGTCCAATCATTCCTTATAAGATTGTTTTATCCGAGGCCTCAAATCATGGGATGTTACAGTTAATCTTGAATAGGTGAATACATAAGAACGTATATTAATTAAATTGGGAGTGGCTCTTAATACCTTGAATTCATCTGTTTTTCTTTGGGTAACAAACTCCTCCCAGTCTTTGGGGTCCATGTAGTTCCATTGCTCAGTGGTTGCCTTCTGCCTAGATTTATTTTTTAAAGAGAATACAAACAAAAATTATTAGTGTAGAGTTAGTCAAAAAGTGATCAATGTCTAGAATTGAAAATCAATCAAGAACCTCTTATCAGCATCACATATGTAATCTCAGGTGAGATTTGTCCTAAAGTTCCTTAGGACCCTCCCACAGTGTTGCATCATGCATTTACGAATCAGCTTTTCATCCAGATCATATATACTCTGCAAAATAGAATTGTTATTAAAAAGTATCCTAAAAATTAGTAATCTACAAAAATAGAATTGCAAAATAATAATAACTCATGCATAGTTCCTTCCATACTAAGTCTTTATTCCCCTTAGGAACTTTATGCCAGGATTCTACGTTAGGGCTACAATGGCTGCGAGTAAGAACCCCAAGATATGAAATAAATGAGTTGTGGTTCACTCCAACTGGATTTCATGCATGATCAAAATCCACAGCTAGTTTGGGTCCATTGCCCCTTTGCTGTAGTAACTTGTTCATCATTGTGATGCCCCTCACTTTCTCAATTCTTTTTTGTTGTTGATCAAGTGCCGTAATTTCTTCAAGGGGTACATCACCAAACTAAATTTTGGCAAAAAAACACACTTACAGGATATAACTATAAATGAACATATAGATAGAAACCTTAGGGATATATTTTTAAAACTTACATTGTGAGGCAACACATTGACATCCTCACCCTCACGATAATCATATGCACGGTAATCAGGAGAATGCTTAGCCATCTGAAAGTTCACATTCACATTGTAAAGTAATTCACATTGTAAAGTTCACATTCACATTGTAAAGTTCACATTTAGAAAAATAAAACATATAAAAAAATATAAACATGCATGCCTCTAATATTGCGATCTTTTATCAATTAACAATCCTTCATTGTGATCTCCGCGCACATACAAGTCATCATTAGCTTCAATATTTGGTGGTGTTGGCAACCCAAATGAGAATGAACTGGAGTCATCATACTTATCATAGTACTATTCGTCATCTATAGGATCTTCAATGGACTGTCTTTTACCATGAAGAACAACCGACCATTTATCATTTTATGATCAATGATATAAAATACTTGTTTCGCCTGTGATGCCAATATGAATGGTTCACCCTTCTCGCCAATCTTTTCAAAGTTCACTAATGTGAAACCCAATTCATCCACTATAACTCCTAGGGTTTAAGGTCTTATATATAATAAATGTGTACCACCTATCCCATTCTTGAACATCTAATCTCACTAGTAAGTGTATAATTTTTATTGGGTTTTCAAGAAAATTTCAGCAGCATTTCCCACGCTGTTCTCCAAGTACATATGTACTTAGAGAACAAATGGGGAAATGCTACCAAAATTTTCTTAAAAACCAAATACACATTATACACTTACATCCTAAGTGAGATTATGTGTTCAAGAATAGTCCCAAACCGGGGACTATCCAAGATTTACTCCTAATGAGTAAATCTTGGACGGGTTTCTAGACCAACAAAATATAGCACCACTCATAAGTAAGCGGGTCTGATCACATTAAATTTTTAGGATCAAACCTAAGGACAATTTTTCTTAAGGCCAATTTGGATTTTAGTCCAATTAAGAAAAAGTGATTAACAAGGTTGGATTGAGTTGACTATCTTTTTATATAACTAAGTTATGTAAGGAAGTAAATAAAATAAAAGCAAAAATTAAAAATAAGATAATAGAATTATAAAAGAACATAGACATAAGATTTCACCACCACTACATATATTTGCTCACTTACATTGCATCACTCACAATTTGGATAGTAGATCAAGGGTCAAACACATTCTAGATCTTTTTAGAGTATGTAAATCACAAGGACAAAGTTCCCCATTGAATTGAGGTCTCATCACTTATATATCATGAACCCATCACCCCACAGTATGCAATTCTAATGTCACATCTGGGTTTCATTGAGTATTTATTGATGCTCTAATTTCATATACATATGCCTCTACTATAGGATTTTAATAGACATGATAAGTACCTAATCTATAGAGCATTATTAAATAACAAATCAATAACTCAATAGTTTCAAACATGCAATAATTCATAATGCAATGTTATAAACTACAGGAAACATGGTTAATCCCCACACTCTAGTAGACAAACTAACCTTAAATATAGTGATGTATAAGAGATTAAGAAGAAGCTTCTCTTAGGTAAGAGTAAGATGAAGCTCATTGATAATATAGTGATGTCTGAGAGAGGCTCCATGGCCTAACAAAACCACCCTTTAAACAACAATTATAATCTCTAAACGCATTCTTTAGTGTCTCATTACTCCACATCAACCCACCAATGGTTGTCTCCAACTCTCCCCAATGATTTCTAGGGTTCTGGATGGATCTAGAAAGAATGTTATTCTCTCTTTAGATCTCCCTCCCTTTGGTTTCAAGTCAACTGACATCAACCAACGACTCTAAGGAATTTGATGTGGATTTACAATGCTAGTTCGATACTAGATGGAGGAAGAAGAGGAGGAAGAAGGGTACCTTCACAAGTTTGAGAGCCGGCGGCAAGAAGGAGAGTAGGAGCAACAAGCAGTGACCAGAGTAGTGAGCAGGTGAGTAGGCAGCCAGAGCAGCAAGCGATGATGAGAAGAGGAGCAGTGAACAGTGACTGGTGTAGCAAGTAGCAGTGGCGGCGGTGAGTAGAGGAGCAGCGAGCGGCAGTGAGCAGAGGAGCAGCGAGCGGCGGCGAGCAGGGAATCGCTAGACCTAACCTCCATCGGGAATGAAACAGAGAAAGGGGAAGAGTCTGGTTCGCGTGGGTGCTATTAAGTTAACATTAGACGTCGGTTATTAAAAACAACCACACTTAAAACAATAGGCATCAATTATCACACAAAAATTGACACCTATGTTCAATGATAGTCGTCGGTTTCAACTAGAAAAATTGACGTCTATCTACATATGCCAACAAAAAAATGTTTTCGAATTATGACCGTAGTTGTCGGTTGTCATAGCAAACCGACGCTAAAGGGGGGTGAAAATTTTTGCAGGGACAGTGTGCGAAAACACATTGGCGTTAGTTATTACAAGAAACCCAACGATAAAAATGGGCCCAAAATCTATCTTGCGAAAAACCTTTAGTCGTCAGTTAATTTGTCAAAAACTGACGTCGTATGTTAAATTTTGGAGGTGATTTTTTTCACTGGAAAATTTGGATTTGGCGGGTGATTTTAGGCGGCAGTTGCTTATTGAGGAACCGACACTAAATATAAAGTGATACCCATGTCTGGCCGCTCTTCATATATAGATGTCAGTTTTTGTATTCAAACGATGCTATAGGGTTTAGGCGTCAATTTCTTGTATACAGTTGACGTCTCTAAATGTGACATTATAAGCCATTTTTGTACTAGTGCATCAAGGTTATGTTATACAAGATTGGATGTGAGCCATATCCTAGGAGGGGTACGACTTCAGGTCATAGGTCAGTGATTGTGATACATGATTGGTTGCAGGCCATACCCTAGTAGGAGTGCATATATGGGATGTAGCTCAGTTTCACTAGCACCGTGACTTGCACCAAGGTGGTTTATGTTTGTACAGTTGGACTATATGTCACAGGTAGTAGTCTGACTGATGATGTCACAACAGGTTCACTCGTACCGACTGAGGGGGTGAGGTTGTGGATTATAGCTCTTCCACTAGCACTGATTTCAACTTAGTAGTGGTCAGTGGGATTTGGGTTATACGATTCAAATCTTCGGGGCATAAATAAAATATGTAATCAGCCATGTGGCATACTTGTATAGGAGCAAATACGGAAATATTGGATGAGGCCTTGCTTACTTTTATACAGTATAGTTGGTGGGGAATATACATGTTCTTAATATTACTTTTATAATGTTAAGATGTTTCATAATCTAGTAGTAATTACTTATTCTATTAGTAATGATTTACATACTTACCATGGTCACAACTTTACTATTTCTCTTTAATCACCTTATCTATGCTAATAATAGTGTTGGCTAAAAGTTATATATCCTGCTGAGATTTGGAATCTCACCTTGTGGGTTTCCCACATCCTTTTAGGTGGGCGTGCACGAGGAGGCAGAGATCCTATCATGGAGGTTGAGAAGCAGCAACAAGGACAGTAGCTGACAAGGTTGGATGTGCTACAAGTGGTTCTTTTGTTGTTAGAGTCCTAGAGTCATCCATGTACGCTCAGGTCTTTAGGATGGTTGTTGGATGTATTTTTTCAACTTGTTTTGATACATTTTTGGCTTGTGTAATCCTTTACATATGGACATATGTGGATATGTATGTATATATGTTCGGGATAGGTTTCCTTGTAATAGGTTGATGGCATGCATGGGAAGAATCTTGTGACGTGAAAGGACTCGTATATAAAGTTTCTTACTATTTTGATCTGAATGAAAGTGGTTTTAATTTCTAGTGTTTTCCTATGATCCACTGGTTAGTGGTTGATCACATTTTGTTTTGAGTAATCTCACTTTGTGTAGTGTGGAGCGTCACAATTGTGGTTGGACTTGCTCTGAGACCAGGTATATCTTCGTGAAACTATCTTTCCCATTGCATAGTTATTGATGTAATCTGCTGGTTAAAGGGAAATATGTCGATAATTGTTTTGTTTTTGCTACTTATCTAATGTCATCTTTCCCTTCAGGTTTAACCTTCCACTTATTTAATCAACTCAAGACTGAAATAGGACTACCTATTCTATTATTTTCAACAATTTCATTTATTAAATTTAGACTTAGTTGTACTCTAAGTGTTATTTTGTAGTCTGCTTGATGTTTAGATATTCTTCTACATATGGTTACTGATTGTAATTTTGTAATGACATCATTTATATAAGCTGAAAAACAAACAATTTCTACCATTTGTAGTTTTGGTTTTCCATTTGTTATGTTTAAGAAATTATTGATTAAATTGCCACTTTTTCAGATTAATGCATGCCTTGTATAATGAGTTGCATCCTAGAGAGAGAGAAATGTGTTTAGGCTAGAGAAGTATTGATTTTTTTTTTTGTAATGATACCATATTAATATTTTTGTATAATATATATTAAGTACTTAACAAATCTAATAATCAATTCTGCCCTAAATATACACAATCTCAAACCAGATGTATGTTAGCTAAAGTGTCAAGGAAATTATAGTATACAAGTATCAAACTGGATGCACATGAGACTCCAGAATGTACATGACCGGTATTCTTGAAGCCACGCAAATTCCACCATGTTATCGCACAACATTGAAGTTATAGGAGATGCCATTGCAAATCATTAATAGAGAAGATCCCCACCAAGTTCTAACGGAGGTACAAATGTCATTAGGATAAAAATGTGACAACATACAAACACCTTCCATGTCGATGTCAACAACTTAACAATAAGGTATATCCGTTGACACTAGCACTATTGTAGAGACCGTCAGAAATATATGGATAATGCCCCTTTTATATGAAATTCCTTTCGTTAGATAACATTCACTAACATCGAGCCTCCTAACAAATTCATGAAAAGGCTCAACTTTTTCATTAACAAGTATATCAACCAACATTGTAATTAACAATGTCGAATAATAGTTCAAATGACATGATAATTATCATGATAATCATTGGGAGATATAATTTGGTGGATAAAGACCCGACAACAACTATTATCAAAAGTTAATTCTTGGCATAATAGCATAATGGGGGTGCAATACTGTCATCCAACCACACAAAGACTTAAGAACTGACAGAAGAGTTTACAATAAACCTATGATATAAGCCTTCCCTTCTATAATTTAAATGATTCCAAATAAAGAATGACCCACATGTCGATACATATATAGTCAACTACGAAATAACATGAGATTTCCTAGATATGGTGTAGCCATAGATCTATAAAAATTATAACAAATGAATCAAGATAACACCCCCAGTCTCATCTTACTTCCAATACTACATTATCACCTTTGTACACTTTTTGCATTAATTACTATGTTCCATGTATTTTATAGTATATTGTTGTACTTTTACATGTAGTTTATATATGAAATATAATAACATATTTTTTAGGTTGTGGGAAAGGGTGGCCAAAATAATATTAAGACTTTCAACTATTAATTATAACTTTCCTTTCCATATATAATTTTATATTGTGTTTTTAGTATTGCACAATTTATTATCAATATTATCTTTGTCATTTATTTTTTTTAGTTTACATTTTTCATATATCAATTAAATATATTATAGTCTTTTTTGTATTTAAGGTATAGTATCTATTAAAAAATTTAAATCTTATGCATGAGTGAACTTTAAGTTGTATTAGTTTTGTTCTATTTTTAGACATTATATGATATGTATATATGTATGTATAAGTATATATAATATTGATCATAAATGTTATTGAGAACTTCATAAATTATACATAAAGTTTGGCACATGGTATCATCATAAAAAAATTAAGAGCAACGCGATAAAATTGATCCATGTTGGACCAATGCATTCTGGCTTGGATGCAATGGTCCCTCAAGGGGCAATGCCTCCCAACTGGGGAGGCATTACTTCCACATATGTTATTTTAGATAATATTTCTTATTAAAAATACAAATAGAATAGAATTTTGGCCATTTATTTATCACACTAAGTTCATATTAGCTTAATTGGTTCTTACTAATATTAGTTGGCATCGGTTAAGTCCAATGTAAGTGCAGCTAGTACATACGGAGTGTGGAGGGAAAAATAATTTTTGTCTTTTGTATAAACTAGGAATAGGTTTGGAAAAAAAATTGTATTCCCACTCATTTGCTCAAAATAAGATATTTATTTATTTATTTATATATTTAATTAATTAATCCCTTCGGAATTGAAAAGGACACCTCATATTTCTATTGAATTGCAAAGGGACTCCTAACATAACTTATACATGTATAAGAGTTTTTTGTGTGATTGCATCAAACTGATTGTAGGACTAAGTGTGGAAGTTCTATGAAAAAAGCCTTCGAGCTTATGATTAAATACATATCACATATTGCAAATCTCATATTTTACAAATCTAAGACAATAGCATGACGTACATGTCTTGTTCCCCTTCTGTATGTCATCTGCTACCTTACATAGTCGTTCGCTTCTGTCGCAGAGTTCTTATCCTAAACAAGAGTTCTTGTCTGACCCTTCTTCACTTGATGTAAATTGTTAGATGATGATACTTAGAAGTCATTGAGTTGAATCAGTGATGCTATTATTCATCATGTTCATGTGAGCAAGACGATCTTCTACAAAAGGTTCGTGACCGAATCAAGTGGAAGAACATTTTTTTTTAAAATAGTTCAATATCATTAAAAGTAAGCCATACGACATCTACAAGATAGCCATCTCTTATCAAGTAACCAAGCAGCAACTCCTTTTGCGGAAAGACATAGCACAAGGCTCAGATTGGGATTTGATAGGTACGCTTCTGCATCGTCCACCTCTTGTAGTGGCTGTTTAAAATAGCTATCTGGGATGGAATTCATCAATCTACAAGAGCCTATGAGTACATCTGAAGAGGAGTTTGTAAAGCCGCTGACAGAGATTACCATCATGAAGACAATGATAGATTACCAGACAAAGAGCTCGACTGCAAAACAACGACACAGACCTAACAACAAAGACACAACGCCCCACAAAACAGGACGAGAACCACAACAATCAGCGACGAGCACTAAGGTTGCACCAACCAGGAGACCCGAGAAGGAGGCCAAACCCCAACGATGCAGATACAAAGGAAGGATGGCTCATGCGGATATAAAGGTGGGGAGTAGAGGGTGCGGGGAACTCCACCACCACTCCCGACCACCACTGCAAATAGGGGGTGGAAGACTCGCACAAAGCCCAAACCCAGCTTACTCCTCCTCTGCCTAAAGCACCAAGGGGTGCCCGAGCTCACCGTCTACCAAAGAAGGAACCCGAGGCATGACACGACCAACAAACGACCACTACAGAAAAAGACAAGCACTCCCACTGGAGGAACAAAATCAAACCTAACAACTAGGAAACGCCAAAAGACGGTGACTAAAAGGACAGGAGAAACCTTCCACAGACAAACAAACCTAAACAGAAGACACCAAAACTAAAGCAATGATCCGCCACCCAGCCCCACACCAGCCAAGGCCCGCCGTCTCCTCCTTGTCGTCCCCAGCCAGCGTCGCCCCCAGCACCGCCGCGGTCGAAGAGGAAAGGAGGAAGGAGATGGTGTCCTGGCGGCCAGCAAGAACCCGCCGCCCAAAACCGGATCACGCTGAAAGAGGAAAGGAGGAAGGAGATGGTGCGGAAGCTCAGCCAGGCACCGTGACCAGCAAGCACGATTCGAGGTAGATGCCCAGGGGGAGTGGGTGGCGCTCGCCGGCGGCCGGACCCCTCCCCGAGCCCGACGCTGTCGTCGCCTTTAGAGACCTAGATCGCCCGTAGGATCGCCTTCGGGAGCCTGACGTCTGCTACAGCCGCTTCTCAAATATCAAGTGGAAGAACATTGTGCATCCAAGTGTTGATTTCTTTAAGTAACGTCTCTCTTCTTTAAAATAATGATCCTCTTTGAGTTTTCTAAATCAATTTATTTGTTTCTCATGTTCTATTTTTTGTCTCATTTCTTATCTAGATTATCAACTTTGTCTGTACACCTATTAATTAAATTGCAATTTTCTACTATTTTTCATATCAACTTCTAAAATCCAACAATGAATACTAAACAACAATCAGGAACTTGCCATCATTGCACAGTGAGACTAAAACTTTACTAAGTTATCTAACATCCAACATTGTAGATCGAAATCCCTTAGATATTTTTGGTAACCACCTGTGATGGCCTAGATTTTCCCTTTCCTCAAATTATTTAACAACTTCTCTCATTAGATGCTCAATTATAGCCGATAATCTTCCTCACCCTCGACTGGTGGACTATGAGTCACGTATACTCAATGGATTAAATATACTTGTTGAAATGTCACATTTTGTAACCCAAAACCCTAAATCCTAAACCCTAATTCACTAAAGTTGAGTGCATAATTACAGTTTTGAACATCAATTTTGAAAGTTGAACGACCTTAACAATATCATCTTGGAACCAATTATATAATATATGAGTAGAAGAAATTTGTGAACAATGGTAAAGTTTCATGCAAATTGAAATTTTGATTTCATTTATCTGAATTTTACAAGGAAATCAAAAAAACACTTTTGAACTTACTTAAACAACTCAACAATTTGTGGTACTCCCTCTCAACAGATGAGTAGGCTCCAATTTAGAGCCGCAGATCCAAACTCATAGTCCTTAGATTGACTTGTGGTCCATGATGGATCCATATAGGAAGATCCTCATGTTGTCTTCTTCCTTGTGTTTGACAAGGTACATAACTTTTCCATCCCCTTTTTATTGACCAAATCGGGATCTCAAGTCCCCATTGCTTAAATTGGTGGCCCCATTTTGTTCCTCTCTACTTCACTTCACCCATCTTTTCCATCATTTATTGTTCCTTGCCACCTTCTTCTTCTCCTTCTTCTTCCTTCTTTAGATAGAGATATACCTTGGTGTCGACTTCTTCAGCGAGGTGTTGTAACGTCTCTCGGTCACCAAGGGACCTGTCAAAACTAGTTGTACCTTCGCAGAGAAGTCTTGGTCATTGACAAAAGCCTTGTAGGGTCTGACTCCTCGCCCCTTGCACCCCGAACACAACCTCATTCCGCTGTAGGCATTGAGCTTTGCACGGGTCAGGAGGGACACACTGACAAGGTGGTGGGTAATGGATAAAAGTTATGAATTGTTGGCAACTTCTTGTGGAGAGGTCACCGATGTCTACAACCCACACTCAAGTCATTCAGACGGCTCCACGATCATGGGTGAAGTCATATCATGACCGGGCCTAAGCCCAGGAGGATGATGTGAGTGCCCCACCCATGGGTCTTCACGACCCTTATATCAAGATCTAGCGACTCTGGTCGTACAAATTGAGGTATATATAAGAAAATCATAAATTTATTATGCTAGATCCAAATATAGACTTTGAACATACTAAATCCATTATAAATATAAAGTCTACAACAGAATAATAGTTTGAGATCCTATTTCTACTCGTAGTGCTACTTATATCCCAAAATGCATGCTTTCTATATCTTTTTAAGGGGATTTGTGTTATCTTATGCACAAGGTTGCACCTTTATGTCACAAAAACTTATCTCGCCCAATGATCACCTAAATGGAACGTCCTTATCTAATAATATTTGACTTTTTCTCATCATATGAATCCTAATGTGATCTAATATTGTTGGTTTCAAACTTCTATATATGCTTAAAATCAATATATATCACCCTAAAATGAATTGTTATTGATCATGATCTCTCTTGAACCATAACGATGATCTTGTCGCACAATGTTTTTTAATATGACTCTAGGTGTACTTTTGTGATTAATGTTAAACCTTAAAAAATTGTAGATCTAAATTTACTCAAGAATATTATGTTGATTCCAAATCAGTCTCCTTATGTTCCTTGTACTGCTAATTTCTATGTGAATTAATCTTGTGCACTATGATGACAAATTAACATGACCTGCGTTGTATTATAATATTTGGAACTTTAGTCTTACGTAAAGATCACCCTAGTAACCATACATGATTTTTGATGCATATAAATTAGTGATCTTGTGATCATTATGACACCTAACCAGGAATACTCTAATGACGACTAACTTGCACAAAAATGATCATGTATGAATAGTTTTGAAAATGTTGATGACTATGTTGTTTACTTTACTCCAATCTTATGTTTGCTCCATCTAGAATCATGAAACTCTAATCATGGATCCCTAATCTTTTTTCTGATGTGTCACCCTAGGTTCTAGATGAACCCCATGTTGTATGATGTAACATAACGATGAACATGCATGACTAGATTGAGATATTGAAATTGATGATTAATGATGTGATACCTAGATCTAGGTGACACATCCAAACCACCATAATAATGATTAATGAGACCTAATCTTGATTATATTAGTCCAACTATACTTATTTGATATGTCACTATCTCTATGATTACCTAATAGCAAGGATCTAGTCAAATTTTCTAGTTAGAATTTTCAAAATCAAGTGGTTTATCTTATAGTCTAATAAAAGTACACTTATCCTCTTATGGGCTAGACGAGTGGTATTCAAATTTCTTATATGTATGTATGCTTAAACTACTTGGCTTTATATACTTGTTTGCGTGACTTGTTCCTTATGATTACCACATTTGTTTTGCTTCAAATATGTTGAACAAATCTTGAAAATAATTGAACTTGTGTATTATAAAAACCCTTGTGCACCTTCCTGGATTTTCTGGGTAAGGAAGGAAGGCATGTTGAAATAGTATTAGTTGATTGATTTTGGTCTTGAGGTCCCTCAGGTAGAAATAATGTAGCATTTAGGCTTTAAGCCTCATGTGCCCCTCACGGACCCTTCCTATGGAAAGTTAGTCAATGACCATAAAATATTGTTAAGTATAATGAAAATACATCTAAACATGATTGCTTGTTAATAAGAAAATCTTTAATGTTTTTTATATATTTCTTCCTATTATATTATGTTTTTTCAAGCATTTTTTTCTTAAACCTGTGAGTTTATATATTTAATAGTGTACTTGGCATAATTGTATTGATGTGTATCCATTTTAAAATTTAAGGTAACATGTACACTAAGACTCTCATGCTATGATCATTGCTTCTAATCTATTATGACAATCTACTTCTTTTACTCTAATGGCATCTAATGACGTACAAATTATTCTCATACATGTTGATATATGGGATTAAGATCTTATGTCATGCACTAGTTTAGTCCTCCTATGACATGTTGTTTCATACCAAATAATTGTGAGAACCTGTCACGCTAAATGATATTACTCAAAACTCAAAATTCAAAACACGTTCAATCAATAATTAACCACGTTTATAGAAAAGGGGATAATTAAAACCGATTAAACATTCCATTCACATCCATAACATTTACATAAAAGCCCAACATCTTACATACATTCATATTATGCCAAGTATATTTTTGAATTGCTCTATCACCTCAGCTACAACCTATATATATAGAAGAACATTAACCATAGATACCACATGTACAAGCATCTAAATGCTACTAAAAGCTCGAGTCAATTGAAACATTGTATACAAACTTTCCCGCCCAAATCTGAGAGTACATGGATGACTATAAGACACACTAGACATATAACAACCTTCTCTAAGGTTCATCACCACAGATCTGCCTCACTGCCATGGGTCTACTATTGCTATGATCGATCCATTAAAAAGTTGTGGTGACATATAAGGTGATACCCATGTCCCACTGAGAGCTATAACTCTCAATGACATTTACATATTACATCAGGTTAAGTAATTAAATGGATACAATAGATTATTTAATAAGATAGAAATACCAGATATAAATCTTCTTACGAATAGTTCTAGTCATAATCTTATTAATAAAGTTGAAAGGATAATATTAATCTCAGAATATTAGGTGTAGTTAACATTATGCACATAACTATCATCATAAGACTGATTAACATCATTAATATAGCTAACATCATTAACAGGGCTAGCAATATAAGTATGGCTAATAGTGAAGCATATCTAGTGGCATGAGCATAACTAACAACATAAAATTAACCAAAAATATCAGTATACATAAAAACATAACCATGGATATTTTCTCTTATTGCACTATACATCATCTATATCTAAAAAGAGAAAACAAGGGTTATCATCCAATGTGAAGCACTATATATAACCCTAACAGACATGCTACATGACTGGATTACATCTTTTATTAAACCTTTGGGAGAGTGAGGTATACCACTCAGAGTCCAACTAACCACGACGAAGTGTTATTCAATTTCATCTATGATTTAGGAGAGCCATTGCCCTAAGATCTCCCACCCTCGGTCAGTACGAGTGAAATGCAGTGACATAACAATCAATCTACCTAATGAGGCATACAGTCAAGCTGCTAACACCAGCCCATCCTTGCTATAAAGCTGCTATAAACCAAGATATTCAAAACCCTATCATCTGAGGTACAACTGCAGCTTTCCTCAATCACATCACATATAAATATATCTAAGATGAGGCCTCAACCTCTCCCAATCTGATGCATGATCGCAACCATAGCCCATAACCTTAGAATTAGGATGTCAAGGATGTACACTCCCTACACCCGCACATATTCAATAGTATGAAACTTTGAGTTTTCCTTAGGAACATTAGTTCCACCACCCAGTAAGTCCTAACACTGGAATGGCTTTACAACATAGGGAACTACATGATTAGGGTTTCACTTTATTAGTTAATGCCAATTGGGTAAGTTAAGGATGCATAAAACAAGTGGATAGACAATCCATGATTCATTTCTAACAAGCACTAATATATAACAACTCCAGAAGATATAAAATGCATGAGACATATTTCTTCATTTCAACATCACATGGTACTATTTCATTTCCACTCATGAGACTACACTCGTCATCACACCATTACATGTTATACATCCTTATCACGTTATCCCAAGGTGCCAACCCTTGTCACATAAAGAAGATTACACCTCCATAAGGCTCAATACATGGCCAAAGGTCATTAAAATCATCACATCACTTCCTACATGATCATCATTATCTTTCAACACCTTGAAGAAGGTTCAACATACCATCACCATACTTGTAATACACATGTTCAACATAACATTGCATTAAAGAGCTATGATGTTCACATGGTAGTGTAAAATAAAAACTCAATCATAAGGCTATGATAACTTCTAGTCAACATATTAGGGTTACCACAAACATTATTGAGAATATTTCTTTATCATATCATACAAGTAAGCTAAGTATTATTAATCATGATTCCTTAATTGTACTAAGTTCAACAAGATAGGAGTAAGTGATATTACTGTGAGACCCCTAACCTTGCTTAAATGGTTGAACATGCTCCATTACCATAATTTTATGCTTAGAACCATTATTTAACCTTGTTATATGTTTTGATATCATGAGACAAGATTACGTTTTACATTTGGTCCAATTTGGACATTGTTGGTGCAAATTATGCAATTTTGGGCACATTTTGGACTTTTATGCAATTTACCCAAATCTAAGGTTTTACTTGCAATTTGTCACTTTCATTATGGTCCTTGAATGTTATCATATAATTATTGAGCTTTTTTATCCATGGGGTGCTCAATTGTACCTTTGTTTGGAGGTGTTTTCTTCAAGGGTAGTTTAGAGTTTACCAATTTATGGATGAGCTACCTTTGGGAGATATCAACCAATGGTTTATTGGTTTGGCTTGGAAATTTAACAAACGGTGCCTAATCAGGTCTCCATGAATGGTGGAGTATCTTATTTTGTGGTTGATTGTATATTCTTAACAGTTTAAGGCCATGGACACATGGGGAGCTACTTGTACACCTCATGCTTCTTCTCTACCTTATCCTCCAAGCTTTATATATCTATCCTTGAGCTCCCAAATGAAACTTTTTCTCTCTACCACTTCCCTCCTTCTAATATCATCATCCTTCCTCTATTTTTCCATGTATCTACTGTCCAAGAAGAAGAAGGTGTGGATCCTCTTGGTAGAAGCATCTAGGGTTGCGATTTGCCTCCTTTAGGGTTTCAAAAGCTCCTTTGCGATTTTGACCTAAACGAGTAAGAATCCCCTTATTTCCTCCATTTACTTCTCTTTTATTCTTCCTCCTACCTTTATCCAGGTCAGAACCTTGTTGTTCCATGGTTGAAGTTTCTCTAGAACAAGAATCTACCTTTCTTGCTTCTTCTTCTAAGCTTTTGCTTCCTTGTGGAGAAAAGTGCCTACTTGGCCGAGTTCAGATTTAAAACCTGAGTTTTCTTGCCTTCTTTAACAATTTTCTCTCTTCTAGAAGTATTTTCTTCTCAGTATAGTTGAGTTTGATAACCCTCTTTACTTATATTTCTTATTATAAGCTTGTTAGCTCATGTTCTTGCTTAAAAATGGTGATTTAAGCCTTAAGAAGCTAAGCTTGTTTGGGATTTTGATTTTTATGGTGTTTCCTATTTTATTTCCAATTATAGATGAACCTATAATCATGTTTACATTCTTCCTAAGTAATAAGATGATTTAGTTCAGGTTGGTATCACCACCTATGGTGCTAAGCACCTATCAATCGATGGTCCATATTAGGGATTCTAGGTTATTTTCTTCTCTAAACACATGACCCGATGGTGTGGTCTTCATCACAACTGAAGGTGATGACCAAGGGTGATGAAAGATGGTGTGAACTCATAGTCACACCTTATGTCTGTGTTAGGATCTCTTTGAATCTCAATGAGTAATGGTTTGATTCTCTAATGATGTTATCAATCAATGATGACATTAGCTTAATATCCGATGGTGTTAAATGAATATAGTGTTGATCCTATCAACTGATGGTGACCTAATATGTCACAAACAATGTTAGATCAGGTCACCACAATTAATAGTGAGTCAAAACTTTAAGTGTAGCTTCAATTAAGTCATAAACCAATGGTTTCTCGGTTCAATTGATCTAACCGTTAGACTTATTCTCCAATGGCTGGTTTGAAATATGAGCTTGATCCAATGGTTATCATCTAACACTTCTTCATATAATAAATTTGAATAATAGACTTGATCCAATGGTTTATATTAGATTCTTTAACATCCAATTGTTTTGGCAAACCGTAAATATTACACATTATTTCTAATAATATGAATTTTATGGTTTCCCTCATGTGATCATTTTAAGGAGCTTGATTGTTGACATGATGACTTGCTTAAAATATACACTGATGATGGGTTTTAAAACCACAAACTATGTTCCCTCTTTATGTTCTTAAATAAGGTATGTTTAGGGTTTAATGGTGACTCTTTCTAGGTCACGAATTAATGACTTCATAGGTGGCTTATACAAGGTATTTACTTATGTAAATAACCAATGGTCTTACCTTTTTCTACACCCAATGGTTCTAGACGATGTTGTGATATGGTTATATGGATTGAATGATGATGAAACCAATTGAGGGTTGCCTCTAATAAGGTATTTTTACCTTTTCCCTCATATAAATAGAATGGATAATAACCATATTGTGTGTATATGTAACCCTAATGTGATATAGCATGTTACACTTAATTCTAATGAACTTAGGTGATGGTGATTAACTATGATCTGGCTTCCTTAGTGGAATAATATAACAATGGAGTCCTTCTTATTGTTTTGTAACTCTAGTATACTATAATCTAATGGTTTCACCTCGAGTTATGTGTGGATCCATACTTGAGAATGGTATGCAATGTGATGATGTTGATGTTCCTTTATGCATCCAAGATTATATGGGGATGATGTGGGTTAAAATTTGTGAATGAATGCTAAGCTATAACTTTAATGTAACCTACCTTGATAAACCTAACCCTAATGTAAGAAGATAATGGTGGGTAATCATTTTATCCATTTTAGAATTATTAATATAATGATGGAATATCCTTCCTAATGTTTGATTGAACTCATATGTGTTGACTGGTGGTCCTCATAGCTTCATGATCTATGATTTCTTATGCTAAAATTGTGCAATATAAGTGTGATTATGGCCAATAATAACTAGCTTCCTTATGTTTGATATCATAAAGGAATGCTCTTAATTTCTAAGATAATCTTGCAATGTTATCATGTGAACATCTTTTAGTTCTTTAATGCTAATTATGTTGAGCATGTTTATCACATGTGTGGTTATGTTTGTTGAGCCTTGTTATAAGGCTTAGAAAGATAATGATGAACTTTCAAGAAATGATATGATGGTCTTGATGACCTTAGGGGATGGTTGAGCTCTGAATGAGGTGTAATCCTCTTATGTGGACAAGGGTTGATACCCTGTGATATTGTGCTAAGGATTTATATCGTGTGATAATACGATGACAAGTATTGTCTCATGAATGGCAAGACAATAGTATCATGTGATGATGATTTGATGATAAGTATAATCTCTTGATTGGCAAGTGAATACTAACATGTGATGTTGAGATGAGAAATCATGTCTCATATGTTTTATATCTTTTGAAGTTGTTATGTAGAAATGTTTGCTAGATACGAATTAGGGTTTGTATGTCCACTTATTCGATGCAGCCTTAATTCACCCAATTGGAGATAACTAATCAAGTGAAACTCTAATCATGTAGTGCCCTATTCCCATAGAACCATCTTTAATGTCAGAACTTGTTGCATGGTGAAACGAGTATTCCTAAGGGAAACTGGGAGTGCAAATTGTTGAGTATGTGGGAGTGAAAAGTTGAGGATATATCCTTGTCATCAACAATTGTAGGTTATGAAGGATGACTATGATGATGCCTTGGATATTGTGATATGTGAAAGGAAGCACTATAACTATAGGATGCCTCTTATAGAACGACCATGTGTGAGCATGTTCTCTAGTTCCATGACATGTACCAATGGCGGACTAGTTGTTAGAAGCTTGACTATATGTCATTGTAGTGGTAGAATTAACTAATATGCCACTACATTTTTACTCATACTGACCGAGGGGTGAGATCTTAGGATAACAACACTCCTAGATCTTGTATGGAACTGAATAGCCCTTTTCAAGGGTCGGTTGGACTTTGGATTGTACAATTCAATTTCCCCAGGGCATAATAAAAGATGTAATACAGCCGTGTAGCATATCTATTTAGGGTTATACACAACTCTTCATATTGGATGATAACCCTTGTTTGCTTTTCTTACATAGAGATAATAGATATGCTTATGATGTAAATGTGCTTATTTTGTAAACATGCTTATGTTGTTAGGTATACTGACAAATGATAGTTAAGATTATGATACAAGCTATGCCTAATACTTTTAGCATGCTTTTGTAACTAGAAATGCTTAAACAACTAATAATACTTATGCATTTAGTTGTGCTTATGATGATAGATGTACTTATCATGTAGATATGTTCCCTTTATTAGACATGCCAATATTGATAGCCATATTATGCTACTAGACTTATTTATGATGTTGGAAATGGTTATGTTACTAGATTGCTTGTATTGTTAGCAAGGAAGATGATGATAGTCAGGCAAATGATGATGATTGTTATTCGATGCAATCTTATGAAACCTGAGTAAATATATGATAGAAGAAATGTACTTATCTGTTACATGTATATACATTGATAGTCATACTTGTCTCTAAGCTTATTTTCTTAACCTATTTAGCATACTTGAACTGTTCCATTTGCTCAATTGACTATTAAATACTCCAACTGCTTAGTTATGATGTGATCAATATATGTTGGAGAGAGTTATTGCTCTAGCTAGGACTGGGTCTCACCTCGTGGGTCACCACATCTTTTTAGGTATCAACAACAGTGGCAAAAAAACCATGGCAATAAGAGAAAACCAAGGTGATGGACCCTAGAGATGGTTGTTATTGTCTAGTATGTCCTAGAGTCGTCCCTATACTCTCAGCTTTGGGAGAAAAGTTTGTATAGGGTGTTTCGACTGAATCGAGTTTTCAATAGTATGTTATATGCTTGTTCAAATGATAAATGTGGAAATGTTTCTTGTGTAATATGGATATGTGGTGACTGAGGTCATGGAACAATCATAAGAGATTCTTGGTATAATATGAATACAAGCAAGTTGATGGGCTCTTGTGTAATATTTTCGAGCATGACAGTTATGTTGAAATGAGTTTTAATTTACCTGATTTTCTAGGTTTGTGGTTAACTAATGAGTAATCATGTTTTGTGTTTTGAGTAATCTCGTTTAGTGTAATCGATTCTCACAAAGTTGGTATCAGAGCTTTAGGTTCACTGAGTCGATAAGGACACCAAGACTTAGGACTACGATGATGTCTAAGTTAGGAACATGACATAAAAAAATGGTGCATACTACCTAATCTCAATACTTGGATGCCCTGGCCAGGTATTCAGGTATTGAAGTAAAGGTAAGTATGGAACTCTTAGATTGTTATCTTTCTGATATCTCTGATCAAGTAGTCATTTTGAGACAATCTAAAGAGCATAAAAAATCAGAAATCATGGTGCATATATTTCAATCTTACCCTAAATAAGATGAGAATTACATCACAGACTATCAAAACTAGAATATTTGGTAACTATAAGAGAAAGATACAACACCATGAAACCTATCTGAATAAAAATAATCTATAGAGGAGTTTTTGAAGCTATAATTCAAGAAGATAATAATGTAAAAGATAGATAAGTCGGTGCTAATAAAGTGATTCAAGGTATGAAATTCACATAAGAAAGACTGAGATCATATTATAAGTATAATATGAGAAGATGAATGAGAACATGATAGAGGAACCATCAAGTTCTATCACTCAAGGTATCCAGCAATGAGAGGAAAACCTAAGATCAACCCTAGGTAGATGTCTTCACCAAACCAAGGCGTGCCAAAGCGCCCCAAGGTACAACTAACTCAAGCATGATAAGAAAAAATGTGAGGCACAACAAGCACGTGACAAGTTACAAGAAAAACCCTATATTGGGTAAAAAATGCATAAAAGTAAAAAATAAGCATATAAATGCATAACTTGCTCAAATAATGTCCAACTATACCAAATTTGAAGCTTAGCCTTATAACATGATATGAAAGCACATATAATGGTCAGATTAAGGTTTTAAGCATACAATTAAGTTAAGAAAGCATGTTCAACCAAAAAGAAGGTCAGGGGTCTTACAACCATAAACCCCTAACATGGATTTTGCCCCTAAAATCCATGGCAAACAAAGATGGGAACCTCCTATGCACCTCATCCACTAACCTTCAAATGATTACTTCCATCCCATGGTGATGTCACAACACTCTCATACAAATCATGTTCTTCTCCCTCAACTACTATATGTGTCACATTGGGTCAACATAGAAACCGCCTCATATGAAAACGTCCTCATACAAATGCATCTCCATTGTCTATATCTCTTGTCATGTACTGAACCAGTGCAACTCTGACTTGGCACTCTAGTTGTTGTACTTAACTCTTTCCATTTGTTTCTTAATCTATCTTGTGTTTGTGAATGATTTGGTTGAATTGTGATTTGAGCAAGCTATGAGTGCTTAGTGCCTATGAAATCACTTGATAGAAGTATCAATTTCAGGTTGTTCATTCATGTGGTGTGAAATTGTTGTGTGAAGTGTTGGATAAATTTTCATGCAAGAGATCTTATGTTGAGAATCACACCAGTGACCCCTTTTTGACCTGACTCTTCACTCACCATCTTCTTACCCATCCGCCTCATGAAAGGATGCCAAAGTGCACATATCATCTATGGCCACCTCTAAAAGTTTGGGGTGGCAACATCTACATCTCTCCATTTCACTCTCATCACCATATGCCCTATATACTCCAAGGGAAAAGAAAAAAGCAAAAAGAAAATAAAAGATGCTCCTATTTAAGAGCATCTAAATAAACAAAAGATGAGTGTGTAAAAACACTCCAAAAGCTTACCACAGTTCTTTCTTCCATTTTCATACCCATTGAGCTAGGAAATATCAAACCTAGCTCATTTTCCCCTTTTCACAACCACATGGGCCATTTGGTGTGATTTGAAACATAAGGTTGAATGCATGAAGGTAAAACAACACTCCTAGTCATCCTTGATTAATACCATTATGAAATAGTCTACCCGGAACTACACGAAAGAAATGTAGATAGCTTGTGTGTTTTATGCACTATATTTGAAGTGCATATTCTTTGTGCTCTTTTCCTGATTGGTTTGTGAAAGTAGGAGAGGAGAGAGGTGTAATGCATGCTTTTAGTCAATATTGATCCCATTCAGCAATAATCATCTTTTGCATTACATTTTTGATTTCTTGATTGTGGAAAAATTGTAGAGAGATTGAGTTGGATCATACTCGAAGACAAGTATGTTTTAAGTTTAGGGTGGTGATTCAACCCTATTTTAAGGTTGAATCTTGTGTCTTATTTCATTTTAATCACATCTATACATGTATATTACATGTTATATCCCTCAATATGCATATTTCTATCAAATGCACTTATGGATGCTTTTTGCGTGTTTTATAGGTACTTTGTCCAATACCTGGCATGGAAAAAAGATAGTCCAATCTAGGGTTTCCTTAGTCTTGGAGGAGCCCAAAATGCAGCCAAAACCACTCCCAACCTACCCCAAGTGGTCAAAGAATGTTTTGAAGCAATAACCACCATGGATGATCAAGTTTAAAGCTCAAGTGCATGAGAAGGACACCAAAACAACTGTGGTACTTCGCCACAACAGTGGTGGACATTCCCCAATCACAAATACTTACTATTACTTCCAGAAACTGATGAATTTGGCCAAAACGGTTGTGCCATTCTCACTGCACCACGAATGTGGTATTTCATGTACATTTTTGACTAATTCCTTGTGATCTTTAGCCAATTTACACCTCACCTATTCCCATACACCACGACCATGTTCCCCTACAACCACCATGGTTGTGGTGATTCACCATCCACGTGGTGGGCCTCAACCCTAGCCTATTTTTACACTGCTTTACCCATATTGCCCCTACTTAACCCTTGACCCCTATATAAACCTTGGGGGTGGTTGGATATTGAGGTTGGCCACCCCTAGCAACCTTCTACCACCTCCTAGCTCCCCATTTTTCTCCCCCTAGCCATTCCACTCCATTTCCACCTCCATTTCACCATTTCCACCACCAAAACCCTCATTTCCAAGCCTTCCATATTCTACACCATTTCACTCAAGAAGAAGGAGGAGGTCGACCTTGCAATAGTTGGAGAGAAGGATTCACTCATCTACACCGAGCTCCGTGGCCACTTCTTCCTCTCTCTCTTCCCCTTTTGTATTTTTCTTTGTTATGAGTAGCTAGCCCCCTTGGGTGGGGTGTTTGGGTGTAAAATGTTATTTTGATACCATGTTTGGGAAAATGATATGTAAAATTTGTAATTCCATTCGCTAATGATTATGTTCCATTTCTATCTCATTCTCCATAAATTGCTTGTTGGTTTGTGCTTGAAATCAATTGGGAATTTAGGGAAATTACTTATATGTGTGAATTTTGGGATTTGCTCCTTGGTCTAATTCTTGAATCCCTAGCTAGCTACCCATCTTCCTACATCATAATCAATTCTCCTAACCCTAGTTGAGAGATCTAAGTAGCTAGTTTAGATGAAATTGGTTTGTTTAGCATGGAGATCTCTCAAGGTTATAATGTGGGTGATGGGAGGCCTAAAACCTCACTTCCACCACCTTTACTAATCTCATCCCCTAATCATCCGAAAATCATCTAACCTAGAAACCTAGGCTTGTTTAGACTCTAATTGAATTAGACTTATTCCTTAACCCAATTGAGCCTCGTAAGGGTAGTAGGGAGTGTTAGGGACTAGTTCCACTATACACAACCTAGCATATCCATGGCCAGTTAGTAGCTTAGGTTAATTCATTAGACTCTAACTTGTTATTTGGTTTGGATAATCTAAATGGAATCATAATGTTCAAATGTCACCCCCCAACTTAATTGATAAGTGCATCCCTTAAACAACCCACATCTTCATTAATTGCTTTAAAATCCTAGTTTCCATCTTTCTTAGCTAGTGTTAGCTCAATTAGCTCTTTTCTTGCTTAGATAGCTTCTCATCATCATGTTCTTTCTTTGTTCTTCCTAGTCTAGGTCTTTAATTGCTCTTTTGCCTTGTCTTGTTTGCCTTTGTGTAGATTGCTCTCAAACTATCTTTTCATACCTAGTTTAGTCTTTTCCTTATTACTTAGCTTTAATCTAGTCTAGTTTTAACATAGATTTCATTCTTGCCTTTGATTGCTTTCTAGAGAACCTTAGTTTAACAATCAAAACAACTTTCAAACCCTTAAATGTAGTCTCCGCAGTAGGAACCTAGCAAAACAGACCTAGCTCTAGTGCCCCCTTTTCTCCCTGTGGATCGACCCTATACTTGATGCCCTCCTATACTACTACATGACCCCGTGCCCTTGTGGGATAGTGTTTTAGTATATGTAGGTGTGTTGGTATAGGTTTATAAATATTGAAAGTAAATCAACAGTGTGTTCTGATCTTGTGGGGCGCATCTAGTCGAATCTAATCAGTTAGTGTGCACATCTTAGGTGGACACATAAATATTTCTGATCTCAAGGTGTCCAATGAGCAAGATAGAGCCACCACATCCATTCTTTGCAAAATGGCCATTCTGGGTTTCCAGCTTCACGGCCCACAACTGTGGTGAATGGCCATGACCATGACCTCCTCCTCCAACATGGTTGTGGTACCTCATCACAGCTGTGGTACCCTTTACCCAGCACGACAATGGCACCCCGCCACGGCCATGGCCACCACATATACTTCGCCTTTCCACTCCCTTTCACACCTTGGCCATGTCCACACCCCCACGACCATTCCATGCTACCCCCACCATGGTTGTGGCACCTCAACACGGCTGTGGTGACCAACTAACCCTACCCATTTTCTACACTACTTTTCCTATACTACTGCTACTTACCCTAGTGATTCCCCACAACCTATATATACATAGGTGGTAGTTCGAGCACAAAGGTTACACCCCTGTTAGCTACCATTACTCCTCTCCACCCACTCCTTGAGCATTCATTGCACTTCCCTTGCATTTATGCTCTCCACTTACCATTTCCACCTTGAAAATCTATATTTCTAGGTTTTCCTCCATGATCCCCTCCATTCTCATGCCCATCTGTACCATTGGAGGAGAGAGGTCATCCCCAAGTAGCTAGGAGGTGAAGAAGGAATGTCTAGTTTGAGCTCTATGGAGTCCTATCCCCTTCTTCCCCTTTCTTTTAACTTTTCTTTGATCATTCTAGCCAAGCCCCTAGTGGTGGGCCGTTTGGGGGGAAAATGTGACTTTGACACCATGTTGGCGGAGAATAATTTGCAATGAACATAATTTGATTCTATCATGATTGCCTTTGTTTCTATCTCATTTTCCATTATCTTGCATGTGATTTTTGCTCTTAAACTTAAATTGCTTTCTTTGTGATGTTTGATGACACTTAGCTTCTAGGAGGAATTGGAGTGTATGTAGCAATCTTAGGAATGGCTCTTAGGTCCAATTAGTGGATCCCTAGCTATCCCCCTTTGTTCCTACATACATATCCCTCTTTCTACAAGTGAGTGTTAGATCTAAGTGGCTAGTGTAAGTGTGATTAGTGCAATTGCCTAGGATTTTCTAAAGGCTAGATAGCTAGTAGCATGAGGTGAAAAACCCTCATCTCTACTCCCATTCCTACCCTTGGTCCTCAATTTCCCTAATACCACTTCCCTATAAACCTAGACTTGACAAGTACTACTAGAATTATACCTAACCCTAGTTCTCTAACTAGTTGTATAGGGTACATTCTAATATCACTTGCCTTGTTGTTTGGTTTGGTAATCTACATTGAGTTATTATAATTGCATGACATGTCGACACCCCACCAAACTAATATCAAATCACATTCCCAAATGGTCCACCTACCTAATCCATTGCTTGAAACCCATCTTAATCTTCTAAGCTTGTTCATGCAAATCTAGTTTAGTTGCTTTTGTTCAATCTAGTTAATTTCTTAGTCTTCTCGTTGGGGTTAACTTAGGCTCTTTCTCTCTCTAGTGGTTAACTTAGATCTTAGTTGCTAATTGCTTTGCTAGTGTAGTGTAGTTAACCTTTTCTCTTGTTTAGCTGATTACTTAATCTAGTTCCTTAGACTTGCTTGCTTAGGATAATTTAGGGTTTGTGATAACTTAGACTTCATATTGCCTTTAATTGCCTGTTCACTTAGTTTAACAACCAAAATCCCTTTTAAACCCTTCAACCCTAGTCTCTTCTCTAGGAATGTAGACAACGCTAACTTAGATCTAGTGCCACCTCTATCCTTGAGGATCAACCCCTATTCTTGCCTATCACCTATACTACAATAGTACCATGTGCGCTTGCGGGGAACCTATTTAGTGTTGTGATTGAGTCTTGTTAGGGTATTTCTAAATTTAAAGAGATATTGTGTGTTTGAGTTCCATGGAGTACATCGAGTCACCTCTTGTTGGCTAGTGTGTGCACCTCTGGCTGGAAGCACCAAGCTTTCTGGCACTGTTGTGGGGATTTTCACTTTTGCGTATTGCCATTCTAACTTGGTTTCTTGTTGTTTGTTTGTGTATTGTGGATAGTTGTGCATGCACAATACACATTCTACTTGTACTGACTTGGTGTTGAACGACCCTGAGATAGGTAGGAGGAGACGCTAAAATCACCATAAGCAGCACCAACTAACTGACATGGAAGAAAACAATCCCCAAGAAAATATTCAACCACCACCGCAGCTCAACCACCCCCTCCACAAGTATTTCACCCTGGGGAACTATAATTCTCCCATTTCCACCCTAGTTGACCAAATGTCGGGTCAACAATTCTTCATTCCACCCACACTCCTTGGACTCCTCCCTACCTACTATGGGATGGAGAATGAAAATCCCTACTATCACATCAACACATTCCTTGAGACTTGTTCCACCTTCCGTACCCCCGCTGCTATCGATGACTCCTTCGAGAGGACTTTCTTCCCTTTCTCTTTAAAGGAAAAAGCTAAAGAATGGTACATTTTGAAACCAGAGTTGGTCACTTGGAATGAGGTCAAAAATGAGTTTCTCAAAAATTTCTTTCCAATTTCCAAGCTGACTCACATGAGAAGATGCATCATTACCTTTTCCTAAAAGGAAAACAAATGTTTCCACGAGGCATGTGAAAGGTTCTAAAAGCTCCTTCGCGACTGCCCCCGTCACGAGGTACCATTGTGGCATTAGTCCAAGCCTTCTACATCGGTCTTGAAGTGTTAAGTCAGAACAATATTGACTCATCATGTGGCGACACATTCATGGTAAAGCTACCCGAGGAGTCATGGCCATTGTTTGAACACCTTATTGAAAATTCCTACCATCAAGTTTCTACTAAAGGGGAACATTGTAATTGGAAATACATCCCTCCACCTCTTCCCGTAGCTCCATCCTGCATTGTTGCCAACCCCGACATGATGAAGATGATGGCAGACATGATTAAGAGTCAAGTTGGTGGTTCTTCTAGTCAATCCACCATGGTGGTGGAAGCCGAAGAAGAGGAAGTTCATGCCTTGCACTCTTTTGGAAACCAGAACAATCAAGGTCCTATGTCTAAAACTTACACTCTCGAGTGGAGAAACCATCCAAATTTTTCATGGAAACAACAAGATGAAGATGGTCAAGGACAAGGGCAGCCAAGGCCATGATATAGCTCCAAGTTTGAAGATGAAGTGCTTGGAAGATTGACAAGTTTGGATGAGGTGAAGAAGGATGTATCCTCAAATGGGCAGTCCATCAACCATCTTGAACAAAGGTTTGATCAAATATCTCTTTCACTTGCTAGGAGGGAATAAGGAAGACTCTCGTCTCAACCAATGTTGAATCCAAACAATGATGGAACTTTCCTAGGAAACACTCAAAGTTCGTATGCTCCACCTTCATAGCAAGCACTACCAAATCCCTATGCTCCATCACCTCCTCAAGTGTCTCTCAACTATCAATATGCTCCACCTCTACCTCATTCATACCAACAACCACCTCTGCAATACTACCCCCATCCACAACAACCACAACCACCACAACAACCACAACCACAATTCCTTCTTTAAAATCCCAACACACCCCACCAAAATCCATCACCACCTCAACAGCCATAGCCGAACCCAAAAGCTTTGTAATATCCCAGGATTTGAGGCCTCGGATAACATGATCTTAAAAGGAATGATTGGACTACCCATATCACCAAGGTGCACCTCCTTTTCCGGGAGCCCATCACTAAAGAACTCCATAGTTAAGTGTGCTCGTCTTGGATTAGTACTAGGATGGGTGACCAGTCGGGAAGTTGATCCTGGCTTGCGCGTCAGTGTGGACAAATTGCGCAGTTAAGGCTAGTGGTGGTTTGTGGGGCCAGTCATCATTCCTGAAACCCTGCTAGAGCCTTGGGCAGTCGGCCCAGGCATTACAAATGGTATCAGAGCCATAACCCCTCCAGTAGGTGGGGCCCATATGGGCATGTGGCATGCCAGTCTTGAGCCGTGTGGTCCAGGCAAGTTGGAAAGGGCTATCCGTAGAGACGAGATGGAGCCACCCTTGCGCTGGTAGCCGTGGACGGGAGCTGGGTATCCATGGGCCATTGTGGGTCTGCACTGAAATGGGGTCATATTATGAGGCCATATAGTTGAGCCTTGATGAGGACGTCAAGAGTCTAAGTGGGGGAGATTGTAACATCCCAGGATTTGAGGCCTCGGATAACATGATCTTAAAAGGAATGATTGAACTACCCATATCACCAAGGTGCACCTCCTTTTCCGGGAGCCCATCACTAAAGAACTACATAGTTAAGCGTGCTCATCTTGGAGTAGTACTAGGATGGGTGACCAGTCGGGAAGTTGATCCTGGCTTGCGCGTCAGTGTGGACAAAGTGCGCAATTAAGGCTAGTGGTGGTTTGTGGGGCCAGTCATCATTCCTGAAACCCTGCTAGAGCCTTGGGCAGTCGGCCCAGGCATTACAAGCTTCCTCTTCCTCCACCCATGAGCATGTGAAGATAGTGACAGTTTTAAGGAGTGGTTGGACTTTGGAGCAGCCCATGATACTATTGTAGTTGATAGAGCAGCTAGTGAGAACAGAGGTGATATTATGGTTAGAAATGTAGATATTGTGATCCAGCTTGATGATACTGTAATGAGAGCTAGAGTTGATACTGTGACACCGGGTAGTGATACTATGATATCAAGTAGTGATATTGTGATTCCTGTGATTCTAATGGATAATTCTGTTGATCCAAGCCGTGTGGGAGCCCAACCCCACCCCCCCCCCCCGATTTCCTAATGCACTTAAGGATCCTTCTATTGCAAGGAGAAGAAAGAAACATACTAAAGACATCTTGGAGACCTTCAAACAAGGGAAAATAAACATTCCTTTGTTTGATGCGGTCAAGAAAATCCCTTCTTATGCTAAGTTCCTGAAATATGTGTGGCACCTTTAAGAGAAAAACAATGGGGAGAACCCCAAAGAAAGTCAAGCTCACCGAGCAAGTGAGCTAAATTCTGTAGCACACCATGCTGAGAAAGAGGTAGAAGAATCCATGGAGCTCAATGTAGATGGAGCAATCCTCCTCTCCAATTTTTGTAAGACATTATCCTCTCTCTTCTAAGGTACAAGGGTGTGGAATGAAGAGGATTATGGGTAGAAACTAGGATAAACTAGTGTTTTGGTTGTAGAAATGGTGAAATGGAGTGGGATGGATGTATAAATGAAGTGGAATTGAGGGAGAACAAAAATGGAGTGGTAGGAGTGAGCTAGGGGTTGGCCAACCTCAGCCTCCATCCGCCACCCTCATATATATAGGTGGGAAGGAAGCAATAGGTCAAGTAGGGGTCAAGTGGGAAATGTTATGGAAAAGTAGCAAGGTTTTTGTGAATAGAACGGTCGTGATGGATCACCATAGAAGTGGTGGGTAGAGGTGAGCATGTTCGTGGTGGGGTAGAATGATCATGGGAATTGAAATGTGGAGATCATAGGTTGATGTAGTGAAACGGAGGCTGGTAGCACAGCCGTTCTAGGAAGCACAACCATGGTGAGGGCTAGGTAGAACGGTTGTGGTGGATGGGAATGCACATGGTGGAAAAATGGAAAGAATAGGGGAATGTTGGGTTTCTTGAACTGGTAGAACGGTCATTCTAGGAACTCCAAAAATGTCCATTCTTGATAGCACGACCGTTCTAACCAACTGGGTCAGTTTTTGAAGATTCTGCTGATTGGGGCATGTCCCAAAACGTCCATTCCATGGTAGCACGACTGTTCTGGGGTCCTTCTCCTACATTTGAGTCTTAAACTTGACCATCCATAAATATTATTGGTTTAATACATTCTTTGACCACTTGGGGTAGGTTGGGAGTGGTTTTGGCCTCGTTTTGGGATCCTCCAAGCCTGGGGAAACCCTAGATTCAACAATCTTCTCTCCATTCCATCAAGTTGTGGTCAAAGTACCTATAAAACATGTAAAAACCATCCATAAGTACATTTTACACAAATATACATATTAGGAGATATAAAATGTAATCTAGCAGTTGTAGATGTGATTGAAGTGCAATATGACAGAAGATGAAGACCTAAAATGGGGCTGCATCACCACCCAAAACTTAAAACATACGTGTCCTCAAGTATGCTCCAACTCAATCTCTCTACAATTTTTACACAATCAAGAAATGATAAATGTAATGCAAAGGATGATTATTGCTGAATGGGATCAATAGTGACTAAGTACAAGCATTCCACCTCTCTCCTCTCCTTATTTCACAACCAAATCATTAAAAGAGCACAAAGCATATGAACTTCAAATATAGAGCATAAAACACACAAACTATCTGTATTTCTTTCATGTAGTTCTGGGTAGACTGTTTCATGATGGCATTAATCAAGGATGACTAGGAGTGTTTTTTCACCTTCATTCTTTCAACCTTATGTTTCAAATCACACCAAATGACCTACGTGGCTGTGGAAAATGGAAAAATGAGCTAGGTTTGATGTTTCCTAGCTCAATGGGTATGAAAAAGGAAGAAAGGGTTGCGGTAAGATTTTGGAGTACTATTAAATAGAGAACTCATCTTTTGTTTACTTAGATGCTCTTAAATAGGAGCACCTTTTATTTTCTTTTTGCATTTTTTTTCTTTTTCTTTACCCTTGGAGTACGCAGGGCATATGGTGATGAGAGTGAAGTGGTGAGATGTACATGTGGCCACCCCAAATATTTGGAGGTGGCCACGGCTGATATGTGCACTTTGACATCTTTTCATGAGGCAGAGGGGTAAGAAGATGGTGAGTAAATAGTCAAGTCAAAGAGGGGTCACTAGTGTGACTCTCAACACAAGGTATTCAAATCCAACACTTCATCCAACAATGTCACACCACATGAATGAATAGCCTAAAATTTATAGATCTATCAAGTGATTTCATAGGTACTAAGCACTCATAGCTTGCTCAAGTCACAATTCAACCAAAACATTTAGAAACCCAAGAGTAGTGGTGCACATGCAAAAAGTCAACAATCAAGACCATATAGCAATAAACTCTAAGAAATGGCATGCATTTGTCAAAAGACTAAAAATTTCATTTCAAATAGGAGAGATCAAATCAAAACATGCTTTTGAACCAGGTGACAAATGTTCCTTGCCACCCAGTCAATTCTATTGAGTTCTATGGTGAGGAAAAGAAGTCACCTAACGCTTATAGCTACCAAGAGCCACAAAGTCCAAAATATACCTCAAGGTTTGAGGAAGAGATTCTCTCTCGATTGAAAATATTTGATGATGTTAAAAAAGATGTGGCAAGGCTATAAGAGAGAATAGTGTATCTATCTTCCATAATTTCTCTCCAAGAAGAAAATTTGTCTTCAAAACCCATCATGCGCTACCTTGAAGCAAGTGGACCAATGCCCTCTTCTCAAGTTTTATATAGCCTGCCTCCCATGCAAGTGCAGCCCATCTACCATTTTCAAGGTAGTCTCAAGCCTTATACTCCACCCCTACCACCTCCATCACCACCATTTTCCCAAACATTTACCTTCCAACCTCAATTTCAACACCAAATGTCACCTCCACCTACTCCACAGCCACAACTAGCTCCCCCTCTCCACCATGAGAAAGGAAGTTTTGTGACAGTTCTAAGGAGTGGAAAATCTCTTGAGAAGCATGTAAGTCAAAGAAAGGTTGACAAAGCAAAGCAAAGGCAGCCAATTGGTTATATTGTGATTGAAATTGCCAAAGATGATTCAATGATACATCATGTTGATTGTGGGATACCATGTGCTCCACTTCATGCTCCATTTGCAAGTCCTGCCATCCCTAGTGTTCCACAACACATTGATGCAAGCAAGGAAAAAGCCAATGATCCTCCATTCATTGAATCACTACATGAGACATCAAAAATGAGGAGGAGGCAAAAGCACAATGTGGATATTCTTGAGGTGTTTCGTCAGGTGAAGGTGAACATTCCACTCTTCGATGCTATCAAGCAAATCGCATCATATGCCAAGTTCCTCAAGAACCTATGCACTGTGAAGAGAAGGTCAACAAGGAGGATTCCAAAGAAAGTGAAGTTCACTGAACAAGTGAGATCCATCATACAACATTCACTTCCCTTGAAGAGAAAAGACCCAGGAGCCTCACTCATACCTAGCTATATAGGTGGACATCGCATAGACAGGTCCTTACTTGATTTGAGATCTAGTGTGAATTTGATGCCATACAATGTCTATGTTGAGCTGGGCTTAGGAAAGTTGAAGCTGGCACATTGCACTCTCCAATTGGCAGATAGATCCATAAAAGTACCTAGGGGTAGAGTGTATGATGTCTTGGTGAAGATAGATAGAGAAAGGCACAGTGTTCCTGGAAGATTTCATTGTATTTGATATGGAGCTGGAGGATAGGAAGATACCCACCATCTTGGTAAGGTCATTCTTATCTACAGCTGATGTCGAGATTCATGTATGCAGTGCCACCATGACTATTTCATTCATGGACATGAAGATCAAGATTATATTTATAAAACCCCAACCTGACGGGTCTGAGATAGGGATATAGGACATGATCACTTCACAAGTCCAAATGATCATTTCAGAAAAGGAGATCAAGATGAAACAATTGATGATGCTTATTTTGACCAAAGGGATGAGGAGCATAGATTGAGTGCAAATGAGATATGTATCTATTGCAAGAATTGGTACATGAGGATGCCAAATGGATGAGTCAATGAAGAATCACCAAGAAGCCAAGTTGAACGCAAGAAACTCAGGACTTGTGGGAGGCAACCCACCTATGTTTGGACATTTTTCACCCAATCTTCCATTGTTTATACTTTTGCTTTGTTTTTACATTTTTCCAAGAAAACATACACACACAAACACTTATTTTTAATAATTTTTGTTTAGTTTTAAGATATGAAGGTGAAAATAGGGTGAAATGAGAAAAATTGGATGAGATGTTGACAAAGTGATCCATGAAAAATCATTTTGGGCCAAAGATTTGATGTTTGATGAGATTCAAGTTGAAATCAACAACACAATACTCACCACAAATGTGGTGACATGGAACGGACGTGGTGATACATTCATAATTAATAGGGAAATCAAGAAAAATAAAATTGAAGAACAAAGCCACCATGTCCGTGCAAGGTAGCATGACCGTATAGCCACCTACACAGAACAGTTGTATGAGCCAACACAATCGTGTAGCAGGAGAGACACCATGGTCATGCCACATAGCACATCCGTGCCACAGCCTAACTCATCACTTAAGTCAACCAATTTGCAAAATCACAAAACAATTCTATTTTTCCATTCCACAAGCACCACGACCATTCCTTGCAAATGACGGTTGGGCGGCACTCCCCAGCCATCCTGCCACCTTTGAATCTCCAACAAATCACCCCAAATCCATCTCCAATCAATCCCCCACAATTTCTGCTACCTCAATCTCTAGATTTATCCCATTTTTGTCCAAAAAACACCCCAGTTCTCTCAAATCTGCCCTAACAGCCCTGTTCTTCGAAGAAAACCTAAAATCATATTTTTCTCCACCAATTTCAAGCCAAAATGAAGCAAATGTCTCGGTAGGTTGTAGCAAAGGCCAAGGATGTGATCTCCTATGGACTTCAGACCAAGAACAATGTCCTCTTCAGCCCCGACAACACCTCTTGCCCTCTTGGCACCTTCGACAGCCTACGGTTCAAAAGGGGAACTGCCCCATGCGGCTGCAGCAGTGGATCTAATAATGGAGGAATCATCCAGGCTACCTAGTAGAGGTAGGGAAGCAGCCCAACCATCAGTCTCAAAAGCCTTGACGACTATGGCACTACATCCGTAACAGCAGTCGAGAGCACAACGACAGCTACTGGTAGATGATACTGATGAGGTCATTGATAAGCCTTAAATGTGGGTCCAGAAATGAAGACATGTCTAGGTCATCAGAATTTAGAAATTTATAATACTCGAATGTTTAAGACTCCTAAAACTAGCACAAGGTCGAAGTAGTTTGGGGTGGAACACAGGGATTGGTAGAATAGTGCTTCAGAACTCAAGTTTCACTTGTCTAAGCACGTCAAAGAGTCAAAGGATAAGGTTTTTATGTAAAGAAGAAAAGAATTATAAAGAATCAAACTAAAAGCCTATCTCCAAGGGAAGTTACCATAAGAATTAAGATTTAGGGATTTAGCAATTTTTATGGAAGTTTTTAGATAAAGGAAAGACGAGGAGATAAAACTATTCTCAGCGTATAGCACGAAGGAGGAAAACTTAAAAGTAATAAGCGGCAGCGGCGTACTTCCTGCACCCTCTTCTCTCAAATAGGGTGCCACTAGCCACACACTAAATTCACTCTCTCGAGGGTACTAGACATAAATTGGAGCAGATAGATAGGCCGAGGCAACCCTGATTCTGGGTACTCTCATATGCCCAAATCAGACCAAGCTCTAGAGTTTATGACATCCCTCTCTCAAAGGAGTCAAAATGAGAAACACGATTTGATCGCTAGTCAAAAGTGTGATCCAAATAGAAGAGACTAGAGCTCAGATGCTATAAAGAAATCATCCAACAAAAAGGAGCCATACACATAACAACATGAGATAAACTCCACAGATTCCAATAATCATAAAGAGGTAAAAGGGTTTAGTTACAATGAAGTAGTAAAATGAAAGTAAAGTGTTGTAAAAGGGAAGATAGGTATCGGTCCCCTTGATTTAGGATATCGATATACATGGCAGAAGACACCTAAGGTAACATTAGCCTAGTACCAGATAGGAGCCCTATTGGGACATGACTGTGTCATGTTCTTGACCATTTCGAGTCATGAACCATGATGGGAAAGGGGCGTATAGAGAAAGGACTCCATACCCGATATGGTCATGTTAGGTTGTTAATTGTGTCGGGTTGCAGCCATGTCGGGTAGGCCATATCGGGTTGGGTATCGTGTCGGGTTAAGAAACATATCAGTTTAGCATTATCTTAGGGTTCTCGAGTTCCTCGTTTCGGGTAAGAGTTGTCTCTGGTTGAAGCCCAGCTAGAGACACAACATGTTGAAGTAGCCTTGAAGGTCATGTCGTGTTGCTTACTACTACTGGATTAGGTTCTAAGTGAACTCCTCCCGTCCCTCTCGACTTGGGGGTGTGCTCACCTAGTATCACTCAGAAGACTCTAGAACTCGACGCACTAGCTTATGTTCTCTAAGAGTTAGCTCTCATAGTGTTTTGGCCCGTACAATTATAGGCATGTAGCTGCTATTTATAGGTAGTGGGCTGGTGGGAGTTGCGGCTCTTATTGGGCCATGTGTCCTCCGTCCGACACTGTTCACATGGCTTTGAAAGAGGGAAACCTGTCTGTCACCCGGCATGCCTAGAGGGACCGTCATGTATCGTGTTGTAAGTAAATCACATGTAGCCATGTCAGGTAAGAACCTTGACGAGTTACTGCTATGAGGGGTAACCGTGTTGCACTATCGACTTTGTCGCCTAGGCAAACTGTGACGGGTAAGGCACCATGTCGGGTAAAGAGTTGTACTCTGTCAAAGCTCCTGCGTGACACACCCGTGTTGGGTTGCTGCCATATTGGGCAGCGACCTTGACAGGTAAAGGAGTGTGTCGCCTCGCACTATTTACTGGGCCGGGATGGGTACTTCATTGTGGATGGGCCTGAAGGGCCCATTAACACTCTTTTTGGTGGAAAAATAAGAGAAACTCTGCAAAAGATAGGAAATGTTATTAGGAGCATAGTGGGCATTATTTATATACAACAAATAAGATAAAACAGAGAGGAAGTTAGGTTTGGAGGCATTTTTGATAGTAAAATATAAGCTCTAGCAGCAATAAAATGGGTGTTATCAGTCATGCTAGACATATAGCTAGAGGATGTACCTGAAGTTCATCATGAGGCATCATTGGACACTTAGAGTAAGAAAGGAAAGAAACCCAAGCATCTAGAGTGCTTGACATGCTGAGTGATTGCCACTCGATACGCATGCCAAGAGACGATGAAGAGTTTGGGCGTCTTTGATTTTTTTTAGGACATCGTGGAGCACGTTGGGCTAGTTTAGGTGTTGACTACTGTGTGGGAGACCTGTTTGGAGCTTACACAATAATTCTTTGCCATATTAGATAAGGTCTCGTAGGATGCCATCAACATCACCTTGGGGAGAAGCACCTACCTTGTTACTGCATTTTTTTTAAATGGCATCTTTACTTCGACTCCTGAGGAAGTAGCGTCACTTGATGAAGGAAGCATTAATAGAGAAACTAATGCAAATTACGTTTCTATGTGGAAGAAACTCACCAGGTAGATTAATTTTGTAGCTAGTAAATAAAAGAGTAGCCTAATTTACAACCCTATCCTAAGGTACATTCATAAGGTCTTGGAAAACACCATCTTCGCGCGATATGAAAATCAAGGCAGCTACATAAGGAAAGACCTTTTTGTGTTAGGATGGATGGTGCAAGGGAAGATCATAAATCTGGGGTCGCTTATCATTGATCATATGAAGACAATCCCATCCAAGAGCAAGAATTTGTTTATCATGGGAGCGATTGTTACTTGCATTGCCTTGTCCATGGGACATGATGTATCTGGCTACACAAAAGGCAGAAGGAGGAAATCTAGTTTACTTGCATTACTTGACCCGGTAATTGATGATATCAGTGGTTGATCAGAAGATTTTCTACCAAGTCAACCCTCCTTACGCTAGGGTTTCACTTGAGCTCCCCTACCATGCCACACCTCTCCTAGAGGGATGTGGCCCATCTCCAGACTTTCTAGACATCTTAAGGAGATGGGAAGAGGAGCATCCTAGAGACACATGGTAGTAGCATCCCAAAGATCTACCAAAGGGACTTGGAGAGTCACATGCAGCCGATGAGAAGAGGAGGATAGATGAGGAGTGAGAGAACCACAAGGTAAAGTGCCACGAGGGGGAACATCACAGTAGTAGCAACAACCCACAACAAACACATATAACATGTCCACCACACATGCACTGCTAGAGAGTATTCAGAGCACACATGACCACATTTTGAGCACCTAGGAGGGTATTTTGTGGGCACAAGAGGGTTTTCATCGTACTCAGGATGCCTTGTGGTTATACCATCAGCAGATGCATTATTAGTTCAACCACCTATACCAGTTCCAGCATGCCCAAGCATAGAGGAAACCCCAATGGGGGGAAGATTGGTGGAGTTCACTATCAGCATATCAGGACAACTACCCGCCACCACAGTCAGACTACAGGGGTTCCTACTACCAACATCCTCCACCACAAGGAGGACCACTGTGACCACAATGATCATCTACCCTATCATTCCCAGATTTCAGTGTCATGTTGAGGACAACATGATTCAAAAGTTTGGGGTGGTAGGGCGGTATGCCCTATCTCATTTGCACTCTTATTTTGCATTTCACCTGCCATTTACTTTTGTTTGTTTTATATTGATTGACTCAGTTTAGAATTTTCCTTCTTTGCATCCTTGCATGCCATGTAGTTTGCTTTCTTGTCATTTTTGCATAATTTTCAAAAACCAAATCCTCTTTTTGCCATGCATTGCATATCATGTATATTTCTTGTAGTTTTTGCATGTTTTAGCTAGGATTTGCTTGTTTCCTACTTTCATTTCAATAATATAGAATTAGATGTGATTGAAAGCAACTTGGCACCGTTTTGGCCAATTTTGACCAAATTTGATATTTCTTGCCTAAAAGTGTCTTTCGACCCAATCTCTACCTTTTGGATTAAAATGATGACCTTTGACAAATGCAAGTGAATTATAATTGTTTGTTGCTAAATGGTATCAATGCTTGACTTTTTACATGCGCACCACTTCTCTTGTGCTTGTGAATGATTTGATTGAATTGTGACTTGAGCAAGCTATGAGCACTTAGTGCTTATGAAATCACTTGATTGAAGTATCAATTTTAGGTTGTTCATTCATGTGGTGTGACATTGTTGCATGAAGTGTTGGATTAATTTTCATGCAGGATACCTTGTGTTGAGAATCATGCCAGTGACCGCTCTTTGATCCGACTGTTCACTCACCATCTTCTTACCCCTCTGCCTCATGAAAGGATGCCAAAGTGCACATACCAGCCATGACGACCTCCAAAAGTTTAAGGTTGCCACATAAACATCTCACTGCTTCACTCTCATCACCATATGCCCTACCTACTCCAAAGGTAGAGAAAAAGAAAATAAATGCAAAAGGAAAATCAAAGGTTCTACTGTTTAAGAGAATCTAAGTAAAGAAAATATGAGTTCTATATGTAATAGCACTCCAAAATCTTACCGCAACCCTTTCTTCCATTTTCATACCCGTTAATCTAGAAACATCAAAGCTAGCTCATTTTGCCCTTTTTTGCAGCCATGTGGGTCATTTGGTGTGATTTGAAACATAAGGTTGAAAGCATGAAGGTGAAACAACACTCTTAGTCATCCTTGATTAACACCATCATGAAACGGTCTACCTAAAACTACATGAAAGAAATACATATAGCTTGTGTGTTTTATGCACTATATTTGAAGTTCATATGCTTTGTGCTATTTTCATAATTGGTTTGTGAAAGTAGGAGAGGAGATAGGTGGAATGCATGTACTTAGTCACTATTGATCCCATTCAGTAATAATCATCCTTTACATTGCATTTTTTGTTTCTTGATTGTAGAAAAATTACAGACAGATTGAGTTGGGGCATACTTGAGGACAAGTATGTTTCACATTTGGGTGGTGATTCAGCCCTATTTTAGGGCTTCATCTTGTTTTATTTTGCATTTCAATCACATCTAGACCTGTTAAATTACATGTTATTTCTCTCAATATGCATATTTGTGTAAAACGCACTTATGGACAGTATTTGCATGTTTTTCAGGCATTTCGACCAGTTTGATGGAAGAGAGAAGGAGTGATCCTAGCATTTCTCTACCCTTGGAGAGGCCCTAAGTGAAGTATGATGCTCCCTCAACCTACCCCTAGTGGCCAAATATCCATATAAGCAAAGATGTCCAAGGAAACCCAAAAACCCAAGCCCAAGTGCAGTTGCAGACAGCACCACGGTCATGCACTAGTACATAACCGGCCTTTAGTGTCGGTTATTTAAGGCCTTTAGTGTCAGTTTTTAAGCGACACCTATGTGGGCACTGCTAAAAGCCCAACTGTTACACGTCAGTTCTCAAACTGACGCCACAACCCTTCACGCGCCACCAAAAATGCATCAGTAGGGGGGTATAGGCGTCGGTTATTAGCTTAGAAACTGACGCCATATACCTTCGCACCACAGAAAGGGTGCCATTTGGGGCACTATCAGCGTAAGTTTATTAGTGATAACTGACGCCACCTCACCTGCTACCACGGCCATGTTGACCATAATGGTCGTGGTGTATGGTCCGCTGCCACGGCCGTGCTGGCCAACACGGCTGTAGTGTCTGGCCTCATTAGGGAAATCGGCGTCGGTTACTAGTAGGGCAACCGACACTGTAACCATATGTCATCAGTTTTATACAAATAATTGATGCCTATTTTATGTCTGGTCGGCTGCCACGGCCGTGGTGTCTGGCCTCATTAGGGAAATCGACGTCGGTTACTAGTAGGGCAACCAACACTGTAACCATATGTCGTCGGTTTTATACAAATAACCGACACATATTTTATGTTTTTTTTCTATCAATCTGCAGACCTGTTGTGGCTGGTCGCAGGATGAGAAACCTACAGTTTAGTTATGAACTGCAAGTTTTACGACATCCATTGATATCAGCCAACAATAGGCCAAAAACCTGGAAAATTAACATGATGGACAATATTATATATATGTGATTCACACTCATGTATAAGAACATTTAATTCATATTATTTTTTCATCACACACATGTAGAAACCAGTAGCAACCTACAGTTCCATTTATTTCATCTCTTTTCACATTCAGACACATGTAGAAACATTCATGTATTGATGATTTTCACACACATATGACAATTCATAAAAATTCATTCATATTCACACAAAATTAATTATGAGAACAAAGTTATTCTTTATTCATCATTGTTGTCATTGTCATCATTGTCAGCAAAATTATATTTAAAAATTCCCACTCTTTGCAGGGCTTTTGCCCAATCTTCTCTTACAACATCTAATTCATCTCTCGTATAGGGAGCATGTACATTGAAACGCTTTGCACCTGTGTTGAAGTCCTCAGTTTTAAAGACCTACAAAGAGAATGGCATATATACATAATTATAATAATATATAATAAGATTCATATATTTCATATTATCTAATGAGACTATGTATAATACCTGTTGTATGTTATCAATTTCCAATACGGCATGTTTGATGATTAGGTCCATAAATCGCATCAAATAGTAGGTACATGCCCAGCCGTTGTCTTGTGTAGCACACTATAAATTGAAACATACAAAATATTCAAAAATACAAATAAGCACAGTTCACATAAATAATATATACATTGGAGTCAGGAAATTACTTTCACATTCTCCCAAATGAGTGTCTGATTTTTTTTCCTGGGGACCTTTCCTCCAGCTTTTTTGTACTCTTGTAAAACCCTATATATGTTAATGTAACACATTAAATTGCATAATTAAATAGTAATGCAGTAACAGATGTTAACAAATATAAAAACATAAAAAATTTCTCACGAGAATAATGGCCTATTAATTGCATGTCCATATAATACATCCAACTCACTCCCCGCAGGATCTAGATAATAGACGGTGAATGTCTTGGGGACAATAACTAATAACTCCCAATGCTTAGCACTACAGGTAAGAAACTAGAAAATTAATAACTTAATATCCGCAATAAAAATGTAATTTTCTTAAGTCCAAATTACAAGCAAAATAAACTTACTCGATATTGAATGGAGCTATTATCACTGTCTTATTATTTTTACCAAAATATTCAAAAGCATCACAGCAGTATGAAGTAACTGAAGAAGGGTCTGTATCTACAAGACTAATCAAAGATGGAACCAAAAATCCCACATGGGAAAACCCAAAATCTATACATGTCTTGTGTAAGTGGTTGTAAAACATGTATTACGTATGCATTAATATATAAGAAACCAGATTGTCGTATATAAAACAAGGTATATGGATGTATAAACCAGATTGTCATATGCATTAATCTCACCATATCCACAGCTCTATCATAGATGTGTTCAGCCATTCATAACTAAACAACTCCAAAATATCTTGTATAAATATGGTGTTTCCGAATGTTTGACCTGCATTAATACGTATCCAGAACTTCTATTACGTATGCATTAATATGTATGCTAAACTTGTACAAATAGATTGTTATCGTATGATTTACCTGCAGCATTCTCCGGAATAGTAACATTTATAGGGCAATTTGGATTATGTTCTCCGATCCATACTGCCACACTCCTACAATTAGGACCTATCAAGGCGTGTAGGTCCCATGGAAGCCAACTTGGTAGTCGAGGAGGTGGAGGCTGAGATGTAGTGGGTCTCGTCTTTTTGACTTGTATATATAATTTCATATCAACTGATTCATATATATACACAATAATAAATTAAAGTAATGAAAATTTATCATACAATATCAGTATAGAGGACATCCGCTTCAGGCCACAGTATCACTCCGCCTACTGCCTCACCAAGTGTTTCAGCATCTGGGTGTGCATGAGGCAGTGCAAGATTCGTCCAGCCAGGGAGTACATGTATCGGGCTCACACGTACCATGCCATCTGGTACTGGACTCCCATGAAACATGCACCCTTTAAGGGGTGGGTAAGCTGATGCCTCTGCAATGATATATCCTTCACTTTTTAGTCGGCATGGCTTCAACCCCTACAAATTTATGTAAAGAATGTTATATGCATATATACACAAACATATCATCTTGAACATACTAGCTATTATATATGCCATAAAAATACTTACATAGGACGTGCTAGGTTATGGGTCTATAGGATTACTCCCAACCTCTACAGTACGAGCAGTAGGAGAAGAGAGGTCTACCACATGTACTGTCTGAGTGGCAGTCTGAGATGCCTGCCACTTGTTAATTGCTTCCTGGAGTCTTTTATCAACTACTTCCTCGACTCTCCTATCAATTAAGGAATCTACCTGTACATGGATAAAAGAAATGCTAGTTTCTGATTATTGAATTCCCTTTCACAATAACATTCTAAAATAAGAATAAGTTACCTCAGCTTGTGAAATTCCCGCATTTGGGATAGGTTTGCGCTGGGATGGCCCAAAGAACGCTTTGATGCCCACACCTGCGCCTACACCCCTTACATGTCCAGGATGCTCTGGGTTACCCAGAGCAACTGTCTGTTCATCCCTTGTGCCCTAAGGGATGAACTTTCCTTCCTTCCTCTGCCTGTGCATCTCCCGCTAATCACCATCAACAAAAATTTTTAAGTAAACATAACAATAATCAATATTGATAGATTGCTCTAAGAGTTGATTTTTACCATTTTTGCAGCTACCCCAGCGGTTGCTGGCTTCAGTATCTCTCCCTTCTTGTTTTGCCTCCCAACTATCCACATAGCATGGCGAGGCAGAGGTGCGGGAGCAGCAGTAGAAGACTTTGCAGTCTCTTGAATAGCAGTAGGCTGAGTAGACTCAGCCTGTAGTCTTTGGCGAACGCCTGCATATCCTCTTGGACCCATTGTGTGGTCGTGCACATTCAGTGCACGCCTTGCTCATTGAGCATCACTGATAGCCTAGTTAGTTAGCACATTGATTTGTTTAGTAACACTAAAGGTTAATCTTGAATAGGTCAATACATAAAAATGTATATTAATTAAATTGGGAGTGGCGCTTAATACCTTGAATTCATCTGTTTTTCTTTGGGAAACAAACTCCTTCCAGTCTTTGGGGTCCAAGTAATTCCATTGTTGTGTGGCTTCCTTCTTCCTATATTTATTTTTCAAAGAGAATACAAACAAAAATTATTAGTGTAGAGTTAGTGAAATACTAATCAATGTCTATAATTGGAATCAATCAAGAACGTATTCTCAACATCGCGTATGTAATTTCAGGTGAGATTGGTCCTATAGTTCCTTAGGACCCTCCCACAATGTTGCATCACACATTTACGATGCATCTTTTCATCCAAATAAAATATGCTCTGCAAATTAAATAGAGTTGCTATTAACTAGTATCCTAAAAATTAGTAATCTACACAAATAGAATTATAAATAATAATAACTCATGCATAGTTCCTTCCATATGTGGTCTTTCTTCCCCGTAGGAACTTTATGCCATTATTCTAGGACAGGACTGCAATGGCTGCGAGTAAGAACCCCAAGATATGAAACAAATGAGTTGTGGTTCACTCCATATGGATTTCCTGCCTGATTGAAATCCACACCCAATTTGGGTCCATTGCCCCTTTGATGTATTAACTTGTTCATCATTGTGATGCCCCTCACTTTCTCAATTTTCTTTTGCTTCTCATCAAGTGTTGTAATTTCTTCAGGGGGTACATCACCAACCTAAAATTTGATAAAAAAAAACACACTTACATAATATAATTATAAAGGAACATATAGATAGAAACCTCAGGGATATATTCTTAAAACTTACATTGTCAGGTGGTGCAAGCACGTCCTCACCCTCATGGTGATCATCAGCACGGTCATCATGGGAATGCTCAGCCATCTGAAAGTTCACATTCAAATTATAAATTTCACATTGTAAAGTAACACAAATTGTAAAGTTCACATTGTAAAGTACACATTCACATTGTAAAGTAATTCACATTGTAAAGTTCACATTCACATTGTAAAGTTCTTATTCACATTGTAAAATTCACATTCACATTGTAAAGTAATTCGCATTGTAAAGTCCACATTCAGAAAAATAAAACATAATAAAAATATAAACATCCATACCTCTAATATTGTGATCTTTTATCAATTAACAATCCTTCATTATGATCCCCGCGAACATACAAGTCATTGTGATCCCCAACTTCAATGTTTGGTGGTGTTGGAAACCCAACTGAGAATGGACTGGAGTCATCATACTTATCATAGTACTCTTCTTCATCTATAGGTTCTTCAATGAACTGTCTTTTACCATGAAGAACAACTGACCATTTATCATTTGCAGGATCATTGATATGAAATACTTGTTTCGCCTGTGATGCCAATATGAATGGTTCACCCTTCTCTCCAATCTTTTCAAAGTTCACTAACGTGAAACCCAATTCATCCACTATAACTCCTTTGTTGTTGTCAACCCAATTACATTTAAAAAGTAGAATTCTGAAATCTACATAGTCAAACTCCCATATGTCTTCAATGACACCGTAATATGACATTTTAGCTTCACGTGGACTTTTATCCTTTGCACTTGCAAAAAACAATGAAGATGCTTGAAGGGTGACCTCGCTATTTTGGATGACACTCTTATCATCTTGACGCTTTGTGTAATATGAGAAACCATTTAGGTCAAACCCTTCATAAGACATAAAATTCAATTTTGGTTTAAAGGTGAAGCATTTGATGGTTTCAGTAAGATTATCTGCTGTTTGAGATAGTTGATGTAAGACTTTATCTTCAAGCCACTTAATAAATGTCTTGTTATTCTCTCTAGCTAGCCGCATTGTATTGGCTTGAGGATATTGTCTCTTGATGAAATTGGTATGTACCTCGATATAAACACTCACTTCATCCATGTTGTGTAAAATATACAAGTGGCCTTGCTCCAACTGCTCACGGCTGATTACTTTCACCCGTGATCCCAAAACTCCTTTGCCAAAATGCTCCTCAATATTCTTGTCATTCACGGGAGCGTCATTACCACTCAAAAAGGCATTGCAAAAATTCATAACCTCTCTCGCCACATAACCCTCAATAATACTCCCTTCAGGCCGATAACAGTTTTGAACATCACCTTTAAAAATGCTCATGTATCGTTCAAAGGGATACATCCAATGCAAGAAAACGGGTCCCAACATTTTCACTTCCCTAGCCAAGTGGACAACAAGATGTACCATGATATCAAAGAACGACGGAGGAAAATACATCTCAAGATGATATAGGGTAACAACCACTTCTCTTTGCAAATTATCGAGAGTAACAGGGTCAATAACTTTTTTGCACAGACTGTTGAAAAAGAAACAAAGGCTTGTGATTGCAAACCTTACATGCTTCGGCAATATAGATCCAATTGCCACAGGCAATATTTGTTGCATTAGATGTGACAATCATGAGATTTAAGATCTATCAACTTCAGATCTTTCATTGATACCAATGTACGGATGTTGGATGAGTAACCCTGTGGCACCTTAACATTTACCAAGCATTCACAAAATGCTTTCTTCTCCTTTCTAGACAACGTGTAACAAGCGGGAGGTAAGTATGTTCTCCGATCTCTACTAACTACTTATGTTAATTCTATCCTTATTCCCATTTCACGTAGGTCCATTCTGGAATTTATCCCATCTTTAGTCTTACCTGGTATATTCAACAGAGTACCGATGACGCTATCACATACATTTTTCTCAACGTGCATGACATCGATACAATGCCTGGCTGTCAAAGAACTCCAATAAGAAAGATCCCAAAATATCGACTTCTTCTTGAATAAAGACTTGTCACTCCTTGTGGCCATCGTACATTGTGATCTCTTACCAAATTCATTGGCGATGTCTTTCACTCTTTCATAAACATCCTCCCCTGATATAGGTTTAGGTGCACTACGTTCCTCATTCTATTCATTGAATGCTTTGCGCAACCTACGATACGAATGAAATTTTGGAAGAAACCTTCGATGAGAAAGATATACAGTCTTTCCGCCATGTTTTAGTCGTATTGAATCAGTGTTTTCTTCACATATAGTACACGCTTTAGATCCTTTGACACTATATCCAGAAAAATTCCCATATGCTGGAAAGTCATTCATAGTGCAAAACAACATAGCGTGTAAACAAAATGTCTCTCTTCGTGAAGCATCATAGGTCATCACACCTTCACCCCTGAGCTTCTTCAAGTCATCAATCATAGGTTCAAGATAAACGTCGATATCATTTCCAGGTTGTTTAGGGCCTGATATCAAAGACGACAGCATAACATACTTATTTTTCATACACAACCAGGGAGGAAGATTGTATATAACAAGCATAACTGGCCAAGTGCTTGTTGGGTTTTGTAGAGAAAACATGCACGACGGAAGCAATAAAATCCAGGCAACCCGAAATAAGATCTCGTCGACAACAACGTATTTGGAAGGAGTGTTTATGAGATATACCTTATCATAGAGCAAGTCCGGCGATATCCCACTGCACGACGGTGCAACACTACTGACCTACACAGGCGGAACTTCTCTCCCATTCCCTGTTACAGGAAGATCTGGTGGTGCTCCTGTGTGATGATGTGCGCCGCTCGTAACACGCATGGATGGTCGTCGTGTCCACCGAATGCAAGCATCTCAGTGTCTGCGTCTCTACTTAATCCACGCGGATGGACTAGAACTCCAAGTCGTGCTTCCTAAGCCGGCGGGAAAGAGTCATGTCTGTACGACGGCATGCTAGCGGCGTGTTGCTCTCCTTCCTCTCCTAAGGACGGTGACGTCCTGGGTTTAGGTGCATGAGCTTAAACTAAAAACGTCTCTCGATATCTTATATAGATATCGGCCGTCAATCCTCCTTTAAATAGGATACGAAGGGAAGTAGGGTTTCCTAAACCCATCGGTAAATAGAAACGTTGCGTTAATTAAAATGCTCGTGGATTAATTATAATATTATGGAATTCATTAATTAACCAAATAATCACATTAATTGATTAATTAATATCTGACTCCATGCAATCGCTTGGGATGGCTCTATGGGCATACATATACCAATAGTGCTATGTTGGTTGCTCAATGTCCTGTACAGATTCATCCCATTTGTACAAAGCCCAAGTCTTAGATTCATGTCCTCTTCACCGAATTCAGGGTACAATAAATCAATCTTCTTCCACTGTGGGGAATCAGACGCATGTCGTAGGATCCCATCATTATTTTTCTTAACATCTGCATGCCACCTCAAATTCTTTGCATCTTTTAGATTTGCAAACAAGCGTTGAAACTATGATATTATAGGTAGATACCTGACGCAATTTTACCGTGCGTATAAACGCAAGTGAACGCGTCGAGTAGTACAGGCCTTTATGAGGCCCGAGTCAAACTCAGGGATACGTGTAATCGTCGGGGACTCCTACTAACTACTCGCGATCAGCTAAGCCGATTAACAAGTTGAGAGTTGTTGTTAAAATTAAAAGAAGAATAAAAAGAAAACAAAACAAGCAATCGATTAAATGTTGATTTAATCAATTCAAAGGGGTATCTTTAGGATTGCGGTTTCACTGCGGGTTTTCATTGTATTAAATTTTATATAGCTACTCAATTTTATCTCTCTATCCGGGTAGTGGCTTGAAAATAGAATTGCCCACTATCGTGGTGCAATTCACTACCTAAGCTTAGGTCGGTTCCACCGTCGTAGTAACCTATACCCTAAGCTAGGTGCATTATGAATGATCTCTCAGTTTCCACCATTAATTTTACACTGCCTTGTTCAAGGGATTTATCTATTAATGTAGATTTCATCTATTTTCAGCCGTTAATCCTTCTTTCAAAGTGATTAAGGGCATTAGGTTATTATTATGGTGATCAAGCATAACAATATATTGAGAAAATCAAACTATACCACAGATTTAAGAGATAAAGTATGATTCACTATTATAAAATTGTCATACAATGAATTCCCGGGCTACTCCCGGTCCTAAAGACGAAGGGGATTAGCCCCGCATGTTCATCTCACACAAGTACATGGTAGAAATAGGGGAAAACATGTGAAAAACGTGGAATGAAAGGGAAAACCCCTGAACGGAGAAGAACCGGTTGATCCTTGGTGTAGAATGCGTGCTCTACCACCTCTCGGTGGTGGAATCTGTCTCCTTCGGCCTCCAGATCAACAAGTATGAGCTTCTCGCCTCCGTTCTCCTCTCTACTGCTCCTCGGTACTCGTGCAATGGCTAATGAGATCCCCCCTATGTCTGGGTTTCCGTCATTAGGTATAACTCTGTCATTAGGTCGCTAATTAACCATAGCCGTCTGATTGAGATCATTAGGAAGCCAACTCATATCCTACGGTATCAATACCATCGACGCGGGTTGATGGTATCGACCCGCTGTAGTAGCGGCTGGCTGCAAACCCTTCCTTTGTCGCGCCCGACATCATCTCGATACCATCGATGCGGGTCGATGGTATCGATGAACCTGTAGCGACGGTTTTGTCGTTTTGCGTCATTGTAGCCTCCATGCGTCGATGGTATCGACTTGGTGTCGATACTATCGACTGCTTCCTCGCCAGCAACCTGATGGTATCTCGATACCATCGACATCCCTGTCGATAGTATCGACACTTTGCTGCTCCTTTCGGCTGGCAACCTGTGATCATGTCGATGGTATCGACTTCCTTCAATGGTATCGACGGAAGCAAATACTCGTTTGTCCTGAAATTCAAACACAAGATCACATAAATTCACACAAATAATAATATTTTGACAATTGATGCACAAAATGATGAAATAAAGGGGATTTGACATAAAATAGTAGCAAAGACCAAAGTGGATGAATTATGCAACATTAACCATAAAAATGACTAATAAAAGCATAAAACACATATGAAACAGGTCTATAAATGCGACTCAAAATCATCGCATCAAACTCCCCTAAGCTTGAACGTTGCTCGCCCTCGAGCAACTAATCCTTAGAATAGAATTTCTAATGTCAACTGAAGAACAACACACCACAACCAACATCCCATATGACTCCCACCGAACATTCACATACCGGCCCTCTCTAAGCACAGAATGGTAATTACCCTGAAGGCGACAGTAATCATCCATAAAAGAAATTGACCTCAAAACTGATGAACACTATCACATAAGGCAGTTAACATAATAAAATTCACCGGTTCAGACTTGGTGCATCTTGTGATCTCCTATACTACGTTGCTCGCCCTAACTACCATCTACATGGAAGCAGTTCTCCTGATATACCTTAGTGAGGAGAAATTCACGGTGGCCTACCAATCCGAGCAACGGGTGGATGAAGATGGGTGGTTCATGGAAGAAAGTGGAAGTATTACACAGTTTCAACATGCACAAAACAAAAATGTCCTAAATGATGCAAATGCACATGAAAAATGCCCTAATGCCTAAAACTGGGTGGAATGATGCATGTACTGACCATCCATCTCAAAATGAAATGGACATCTATTTAAGCTACATCATGTACTCAATTATCTCAAAATGCAGGTGATATTATGTTCCTTTCTCCTTCTTATTCTTGTTGCTTCTAAATAGATTTTTTTTCATTATGCAGATTTTTCATATTTTTCTCTTTTTTTTCTCAACCCTCATATCCATAATTGATAATGAATATTTTATTGGGCTTATTTTCTTCATACTCAGAAATTTGCACTATTTAGAAGGTATGGAACAATTTGATTCACCATTAGAGAAAAATTGAGATACATGATATACTTTATGCATGAAAATTATGAATGCAACTACATGGCATGCACCTAAAGGTAATGTGCATGTATCACTATTCTCATTTTTTTCTTTCTTTTTATGGAAAACATATGGAAACAGAATTAATGCAAGCCCTATCTACGTGCAATGTAGTCAAAGAGGTTAAAAATGTAGCATACTTCCAATTCTTGCGGTGGATTGTGAAAAGCGAAGAGGTGGAAAGATCACAAGACTAGGTGACTGAACCTTAGAAAGATATTATGTGTCCCTCCTTACTGACCTGTGTAGTAGTTAAGAGATTTCTCTCTCTTACATCCAATTAAAGTCACATTACCATTTGGCCAGTTTAGTCTCAAACAACCATTTCCGTCCACTTTCATGAATCATTAGGAGTACAGTTGTAAAATTTTGTTTTAAAGTTGACAAAACCAATCATTTTTGTAGGATATGTGCTCAAGGTTAAACAAGACAAGCTTTCCAAACACACAAAAATTTTAAAATTCCCTTGATTTTCCCATGCAAATTAATGAGATGACACAAACTTTATGGCATCCACGATTACACTAGATAGCATGTGGATCCTACAAAAACTAAAAATGCAAGAAACAAATAACAAGACAAAAACAATAAAGTTAAAAACTAAAAACAGTAAAAGATAAAGTTGTTCCAACTACCCAACTACCCCCCCCTAAGCTTGAATTCGACTATGGCCTCATAGTCAAAAACAAACTTAAAGATTGGAACAGTGATACCGGATCACTCCTGTGGTGGTGGAGGCGGGTACTGCGGCGTCGTGGGGTCCCAATATGGGTATTGCCCCTGGAAGGTCGGATCATACGGAGGTATCGGAGGAGGCTGTGGGTACCCCCCAAAATAATTCTAGCTCCAGTAGTGATCGAAGAACGGATGTTGTTGCACCTCCATCCTGTGCAACCTATCATGTATCTGTTGTTGGTTGTCAAGGAGAAGATGCTCATTCTCGAACATCGCCCTTTGGTTGTCCAGTATCCGGTTCGTAGTGTCTTGAATACCGGTATACATCGCCATGTTCTTCTGCTGCGACTGATGTATATCGTGCAGCATAGTGTACATGCCCTGCATGGAATAGACATCTACGCTTGGCTACGAGGGTGGTGGTTGTGGCAGAGTAGGCTGAGATGATGAAGATGCACCCGGATGCATCCGATGATGCTTTTGTGGTGCCACTCATGCTCGAAGAGGTGTAAATGCCTCCTCTTCCTCCTCAGCCTCGTCATCATTTCCGTCATCTCTGCCTTCTTCATCAGAGTCGACAATGGCTATGATTGGCCACTGAAAATGTTGAGCACCCTCGATATTGAAGACCTCATCAGGCAACGAGCATTCTTGGTATGCATGGTTGACGTGGCAGTGCGCATACGCCAAACCATCTCGAAGAAGTAGGAGATTGGACCGGTGAAGATGTTGGAGGTTGACCTTGATCCTAGTAGATAGGGAAGTAAGCTGAGAAAGATCCAGCCCAAGATAGATAGCCAATGGCGTGATCAGCCCTCCAAAGTGAATTGGCGCTTTTCTCGTACTCCGCTTCACTGCCATCACACGCGTCAAAAAGAACGTGCCCCAGTTGCACTCCTCCCGCTTCAATAATTTGTACAAGAAGAACAAATCCACCTCTTGGAATTTGCTGAGAGCTAGATCACCACGACCGAATAGGGTGGTGCAGAGCATGCGGTGAAGAACCCGCACGAAAGGGTGCTCAAAGTCTGCTACCGCCGCATTGTGGTAGCTTACAGCTTTGCCCGGCGGCACTGTCACCAGCTCGACGAAGATGGCGTCGTAGTTGGTGCGGTTGTCCGGGCACCGGTGTTGATGGTCGTGATGATTCCAATTATAAATGGAATTAAACTGGTCGAGGGTGAGGGTGTAATTATTGTTGGAAATCCTGAATGACACCCTCCCTTTTCTCCATTCTCTGTCAGAAGCAATCACATCGTTTGGCAGCACGTCGATATCGAGTGACGCCATGAACTCCGCCACGAGTTCCTTGTAGGTTGGCCACTTCCCGAAGAATGGATGGCCCTCAGCATGATACTGGACCTCCTCTTCATCTCTGTCAGTCTCCTGCGCTTGCCCTTTCATGACATAGGCAAGATTGTCTATGAACCCCAAGTCGTGCATCAAGTTCCGTTCGACATATCGCGTGGGCTCGATCTTGCGCTTTAGCAGCTCCTCGTACACCTTCTTCACCTCCACGGATGGATGAATCAGTCGCGGGCATGTAATAGAGTGAGGATGAGGAGGAACAAACACCAGAATCTCCATGGGCAGTGCATGTGAAGAGGATGCACCCGCTGTACGCACCATCTTTGCGAAAGAAAGAGGAATAAAACGGGAGCTCGGTGAAGATCGGAGAGGTGAATCCCCGCTCGATGAAGAACTTCGCTCAGTGCTGCTCGTCGTCGGGCTTGGACGGCTCGGGAGAGTGCTCGGTGCAAATGGAGGAGATCACTCTGAAGGTGTGACGTCAACTGACGTAATGAATCTCCTTAAATAGACTTGGCCAGCGCCACTGTTGGCCCGTCGATACCACCGACGCGAGTCGATGGTATCGACACTAGTCGATGCTATCCGCCCCCATCGCGAGTATCAACGGTTGTCGATGGTTGGATCTTGAAACCCAGATCGCTGACGTGTTGATACCATCGACATGGGTCGATGGTATCGACGCTTCACCCGGATCGATGACGTGGAAGCCGCGATCGTCGTTGATTCATTTGTGCAGATCGGTGACGTAGATAGTCGATACCATCGATGCGAGTTGATAGTATCGACTTTTCTGATTAGGGTAAATCCTCACGAGACCGGCCGCCGCCTTTTTTCACTTGAAGGTTTCGATACCATCGACACAGCCGTCGATGGTATCGACTTCACTGAGTCGATTTCTTCTATAAATCTTCAGAGATCTCGATGGTATCGACTGGCATGTCGATACCATCGACTTTTATTTTCTGATCTGCCTGTAGGTCTGTCGATACCATCGACGAGGCCATCGATGGTATCGACACAGTGCGAAATCTGTAGTCTTCAACCTGTTCCATGGTCGATACCATCGACCAGTGTGTCGATGGTATCGACTCTGCCTCAGCCTGCACAAAGAACAAACCGATCACAGTATCTTTTTTATACTAAAAACTAAGTAAAAACAAATTAAACTATGAATGTAAATGAACTAAGCTGAGGTACCAATGGTTGGGTTGCCTCCCAATGAGCGCCCTTATTTAACGTCTTAGGCTAGATGACTTTTGGCATTTTTATCAACTTGGTACCTTGGAGAAGGTGCTCAAAGGATCGTGCGGCAACTTGAACTCCACGCGATCTTGACCAATTCCCAACGTGCGCTTACCTCTCCCTACTGTAGTCACTACATCGGTCATTGCTTGAAACGGCCTCCCTAATAGCATCTCGCAACTCTCAAGCTGCAGCATGTCCTGAAGACCATTTGCCAAGTTTGACTTTTGAAATCGCATGAACTCCACTTTCAAACCACATAGACACAATCAGTTTTGAAACTGCATGAACCCTAAACGGTTTGGGATCGTTTGGTCCCAAATGGTCTTGAGACCGTTTGTTCCCCAAAATTCTTGAGATCATTTGGAATCAAACGGTCTTGAGACCATTTGGTCCAACCCACCTCAAAATTGCATGGATCAAGTATGGTCTCAACAAGTCAAAATGAATTAGGGTTTCCATTGTTGGTTCCTTCAACAGTTGTATATATATATTCAATCATCAATTGGACCTATCACCATCATTCAATTGAGTTAATTAGGTCAATCTTCAACTGATTTGACCCTCAATTGACACTCAATTGATAATCAATTAGGGCTTGAATCAATTGGATTAGGGTTTGGAATTGATGACCCTTCAACATAATTCAACGTGAGTCTAATTGGTTTGAACCCATTGAACCATTATCCAATTTGGTCATGACCTGCCCCCAAACGGTCTTGGGATCATTTGGATGACCTCCAAACGGTCTTGAGACCGTTTTCCCAAGTCAACACCAAAAACCTAAGTCAACCAATTAGGGTTTGGTCCATTGGATTGATCAGCATATTAACAATTGATTGTACTTCAACTTAGAACCTTTGGATCATCAATTGGTCAACCATGCTTAACCCTAGACCTAAAAAAGGTCTTGGGTGATCACCAAACGTTCTTGAGACCGTTTGGGTGATCCCCAAATGGTTTTGAAACCGTTTGGGTCACTCAACCCAAACTTCAACATTATTCAATTATCAAATCAGCAATTAACCCGATTAGGGTTTTGATGATTGTTGGACCTTTAATTGGTGAACCACTTGGAGTTAATTGATAATTATTGATATGTGATTAGCATACATTATTCTCAACAGACCTCCAAATGGTCAATGCTCAGTCAATGCCACCAAACAGTCTTGGACCGTTTGCTTCTATACAGTTTAGATGAAATCGTTTGCAATCAAACAGTTTGAAACTGTTTGCTTCTAAATGGTTTGGGGAAAATGTTTAAGCAACAAAACCAAACCATTTGCTAAAGTGATTTTCTTTGGATAATCATCAAATTTAATGTCATCATCTTCTTCCTACAAGCAACCAAGAACTGTTTTTGTTCTTCACGGAAGTTATAGCAATTAACTAAAAGAATACCAAAGAAGAAAATAGCCAACGATTATTAGAGAGATGGATGCATTAGCAATGCTTAAGAGTTAGAGTTATAAACCCACCTCTAGAACTGATCCATAGATCCAAGATCCACGGCTTTAATGGTGGATTGAGCTTCAGTAGTTTTCCAAGGTTCGTTCTTCAATCTTTGGATGAACAAGATGGCTAGAAAAGGAAGCCAAGTGAAGAAAACCATGAATCTAACCTTGTTTTATGGTTTCCACCATGATTTCGAGGTAGATGATGATCAAAACTTACCAAGATAGTTTGTTCATACTTCCTCTGGTCTAGAACTCTCCCTTGGTTGGCCAAAGAAAGGTGATAAGGAAAAGAACTAAGGAAATGATCCTTTGGTGTTTTGGAAAAAGGATACTCATATATATTTATGGGTTTTCAAGGAAAATGGAAAAAGAGGATTATTTCCTTTTATCTCCCAATTATATCCACCAAGTCATCCTGCACTTCTTGGCTACGTGGCCACCTTCTACTATCTTGCAAAACTTCTCCATTATTGAAGGTTTAATGGAAAAGGAACTAAACACCTTAAAGAGTTGTGTTAATATCTATCTTTTAGTGGATATTGCTTTATTTATTATTTTTATGTGAATGGCTTCCACTTAAACAATATATTTTTGGGTGCCCAAGCATGGCACAAGCTTTTGCAAACTTTTTCAAACACATCCTTCAACTTTTTTTTGAAGGCTCCATAATTAATATTTTTCCTTTTTGCATTAAGTTATATGAAAGAGCCATTTGTGCTTAAATCTTGATTATTTCAATATTACGATTCTCTCTCTTCTATGATAATTCACATGAGGCGCCCTTCTCATTTTATTTTCTCTACTTGATGCCAAAAAACATGAGAGACCCTCTAGAGGTGATATTTTACATATTGAACCCTAGGTTTTGGGTAAATTGCACATTACACCAAAACTAGGTTTTAATGCATAAGGATTGCTCTACAAACTTTATCTTTGATGCCCAAGATTGTGGAAACCATACCCCTACATCATATACATTCTTATGATGTATCAAAATCATAGGAACATTTTAACATGTGCAATTTGCAAGTTAACCCCTCTACTTGGGTAATTTGCACTTTAGTCAAAAGTAACAAAACAATGTTTCAACATTATTCAAAAAGGACTGAAATTGAAATATAAGTTCCTCAAAAGCATTAATTACATTTCAAGAATAAAAACAAGCATCTAATCACTTAATTAAGCAAAATATCTAGGGTTTTTACATAACCCAGGCCAGGGATGTTACAAATTATCCACCCCTTATAAGGATTTCGTCCCCGAAATCATTACAAAAACATATTAAGAGAAAAGAGTAGGGTATTTCGTTCTCATCTCTTTCTCTAGTTCCCATGTGGCTTATTCAACACCACGGTGATTCTAGAGGACTTTCACAAGACTTATGTCTTTCTTTTTCAACTTCTTGATCCTTCTATCAAGAATCAACACAGGTCCTTCTATATAAGATATATCATTATTCAACTCTACTTCTATAGGATGCAGAACTGATTCTGTATCAGGATGACATTTCCTTAACATGGAAATGTGGAACACTGGGTGTAACTTTTGCATCTTTGGTGGTAACTCCAGCTTATAAGCTACCTTTCCGATTCGTTCAATGATTGGATAAGGCCCCATAAACCTAGGAGCTAACTTTCCTTTCCTTCCAAATCTAAGAATTGTTTTCCAAGGTGAGACCTTGAGGTACACCCTGTCTCCAACCTAGAATTCTAAAGGTCTACGACACTTATCAACGTAAGATTTCTACCTATCTTGTGCAGTCTTCAACTATTGTTGTATTATTTTAATCTTCTCGGTGGTCTACTGCACAAGATCAGGACCAAAAAGTTGATATTCACCGGTTTCATACCAACATAAGGGAGATCTACAAATATCTACCGTACAAAGCTTCATAAGGTGCATATCAATGCTATGTTGATAGCTATTGTTGTAGGCAAACTCTATCAAACTTAGGTGCAGATCCCAACTTTCTGTAAACTGAAGGACACATGGTCTGAGCAAATCCTCCAAGGTTTGTATGGTCCTTTCTGATTGTCCATCAGTCTGAGGATGAAAGGATGTACTAAACCTTAATTATGTGCCTAAGGCTTTATGAAGTCACTCCCAAAAATGACTCGTAAACTGGGGACCTCTGTCAGAAACAATGGAAATTGGGACCCCATGCAGCCGCACTATCTCATCTACATACAACTATGCCAGCTTCTCTGTAGAATAGGTTGTTTTGACATGTAAGAAATGTGGTATCTTTGTCAACCTATCAACTATTACCCAGATGGAATCATGACCTTTGGTTGTTCTGGGTAAATCAACCACAAAATCCATGGTCACATGATCCCACTTCCACTAAGGTATAGGCAATGGCTGCATTGTTCATGTGGGCTTCTGGTGTTCAACTTTGACTTACTGACACACACGACACCGCATAACGAACTGAGCAACGTCCTTCTTCAAACCAGGCCACCAATACATACCTTTCAAATTACGATACATCTTGGTGCTTCATGGATGCATAGCATACATTGAAGAATGAGCTTCTTCCAGGACTATCTTCCTCAATTTATCCACATCCAGCACTATCATCCTACCATGATAACAGGCTACCTGATCATCTGAGTCATGGAAACCTTCTTGTTTCTCACTACCATACTCTGATCTAATCTGTTGAACTGCAGCATCAATTTGCTGTGCCTCCTTAATCTGTTGTCTCAGAGAAGGTTTTATATGCATCTCAGCTAACAACCCTAATAACAATGATACTTTTAACTGTACATTATCTTTCCTTAAAGAGATAAGCATATCCCTCCTAGAGCACACCAAAGAATTCAGTTGTGCTTCGTCTAAGGCTGGTGTTGCTGATTTTCTACTTAAAGCATCAACAACCACATTGGCCTTCCCTGGATGATAATCAATTGTACAATCGTAGTCTTTGATTAACTCCATCCAGAGGCGTTGCCTCATGTTAAGCTCATGCTGAGAAAAGATGTACTTTAGGCTCTTATGGTCTGTGAAAATATGGAATGTCTCTCCATAGAGATAATGTCTCCAGATCTTCAAAGCGTGAACTACAGCAGCTAGCTCTAGATCGTGTGTCAGATAATTCTCCTCATCTTTCTTAATATGTTGAGAAGCAAAAGAAATCACTCGTTTATCCTACATCAACACACATCCTAGTCCATTCATAGAGGCATCACAACAAACTATATACCCTTTCCCTTGCTCAGGTAACACAAGAACAGGTGCACTTGTCAACCTTTCCTTCAACAACTGAAATGATTGTTGACACTTGTCACTCCAAGTAAAAAGAACGTCCTTCCTGGTCAACTTAGTCAAGGGTAAAGCTATGAAACTAAAGTTCTTAATTAACCTTCTGTAATAGCCTTCCAACCCTAAGAAACTACGAATCTCCGTCGGTGTCTTCGGTTGCTCCCATTGTAGGATAGATTCTACCTTTTTAGGGTCAACACGAATGCCTGAGGCAGATATTACATGTCCAAGAAAAGAAACTTCTGGTAACCAGAACTCACACTTGCTAAACTTAGCATATAACTTATGCTCTCTTAGCAAAATTAGAGCCTGACGAAGATGGTGCTCATGCTGGTGAGCATTTCTACTGTATATCAGGATGTCATCTATGAAGACAACAACACACTGATCCAGAAAAGGTCGAAAGATTCTATTCATGAATTCCATAAATGCAGCTGGTGCATTAGTTAGTCCAAACGACATAACTATGAACTCATAGTGACCATACCTTGTCCTAAAGGAAGACTTAGGTATGTCACTCTCCTTAAAACGCAGTTGGTGATATCCTAACCTCAAATCTATCTTTGAGAAGACAGATGCACCACACAACTGGTCAAAGAGATCATCAATCCTCGAAAAAGGATACTTATTCTTTATAGTTACTTAATTTAATTGTCTGTAATCAATGCAAAACCGCATCGACCCATATTTCTTTTTAACAAAGAGGACTGGAGCACCCCAAGGTGAAGTACTCGGTCAGATGAAACCCTTCTCAAGCAACTCTTGTAGCTACTTCTTGAGTTCTGCCATCTCAGCAGGCGCCATCCTATATGGTGTTTGTGCTATTGGTTGCGTGCCAGGGATTAGATTAATCTCAAAATCAATCTCTCGAGGAAGAGGTACACCTGGAAGTTCTTCAGGAAATACATCTTCAAATTCCCTGACTACAGGAACTTCAATAGGATTAGAACTCTCCATGGTGGTATCTACTACATGGGCTAAGAATGCATAACATCCTTGCCTCATCAACTTCTCCGCAACCATAGATGACCCAAGACAGCTTGGTAGGATCTTTCTATCTCCTTGAAAGATCCATGCGTCACTATCATCTGTGAACACAGCTTACTTGGACTCACAATCCAAGACAACCTTATATCTTTATAAGGTATCCATCCCAAGGATTATATCAAACCCTTGCATCTCAAGTGGTATAAGATCCACTTGAATGTGATGTTCAAAAAAGAAGAGGATGCAGGGAGAACATACCTCCCGCAATACAGCAGATCCCATCAAAGGAGTCCCCAACTTCAAACTCTCTTCCCTATGACTAACCATCATATTGCAGTCAAGAATCACCCTTCGAGTGATAAAGGAGTGTATAGCACCCGGATCAATCAAAACAGATACGACGCAAGATGTACACATATCTGAATAAAACAATTCCATTTGACCTGCCACAACTCGAGGGTTGATCATTGCATCAGGTGGATTCATCGCATAAAATCTTGCTGTCGCCTATGGTTGATTCGGTGCTCAATGACTAGGTGTTGATGATCCAGCTTGGGACACTTGTCTGTGTCCTCTAGCACCTCCAAGAAACTGTCTCCTTTGGGAATCTTGCTAACTCTGCCTCTGAGGTTGAGTCACACTTGCCTCTCTGGCTCTGCAATCCTTCATCAGATGCCCCACTTTTCCACAGATATAACAACTCCTAACCCCTTGTTGTGGTCTAGATGGCCCTATGACCGACACGGATGCTGAGTTGTGGGCTCCTTCTGGTGGTATACTTTGTCCTCTACCCGTATTTGACATCCATTGTGTCTGAGTACTGAATCTAGGTGGTGGTGTAGGCACTAAAAACCTTGGTTTCTTGAGCCCTTTGGATGAGGACCCTTGGAACTGGGGATACATCTTCTTGTTCTTGGTCTGTCACTTCTCTGAAACAGACCTCTCTATCCTCCTGACCAACTCTACAAAGGTAGCAAACCTTTCCCTATTCTCTAGAGTAGACACAGGGGTGGTCAGCTCAGTGTTTAATCCTTTCTCAAAATGCCTAATCCTTTCTTCATCTGTAGCTGCCAAATGCGGACAAAACCGCAACAACTCCATGAACTTAGCCTCATATTCACTAAAGTTCATCGGTCCTTGCCTTAACCTCTCAAACTGAGAGATTTTCTCATCCAATAACGTCTTAGGAAAGTATCTATTGACAAATTCTCATCGAAATACTTCCCATTCGATCTCCACACCTGGCCTTTTCCCTTCCTCCATGGTCCACCAGTGACCAGCACTCCCCTTGAGAAGATACACAGCATGTCTAACCTTCTCTATTTCTGGGATGTTCAGGATTCTAAAGGCCTTCTCTAGTTCAGTTAGCCATAAGTCAGCATCTGCTGGGTCAGCTGTTCCCGTATATTCTATGGCCCCAACTCGGTGAAGTCATTCAAACGTCTTGTTGGCTCCTTGTCCTTCTGGATGGGTAGGTTCCCTAGGTACATGTATAGGCATCCTATTAGTCATGTGCGTCATGGCAGTCATGAACTGCCCAAACATAGCTTGGAAGGTTGGGTTCCCCATGTCAGCTGGGTTGAACTGGGGTGGTTCAGGCACAGGTTCCTCCCTTTCTTGGTTTCTTGCACCTCCTCCAGGTACAGCGACACTACTCTCTGCAACGTGTTCCTCGCGTGATCCAGACATTGTTAGTTTTCTCTTCTCCTCCTATATGAGCAGAAGACACTATCAGATATATTGGAAGACACTAGAACAGACTCAACAACCTTAGTCCTATGTCTCTGTAGACTCAGCGAACCTAGAGCTCTGATACCATTAAATTTGTGATGTATGTCTCAGAAAATGAGATCAACGAATGCGGAAGTGATTAATTAGCAATGGAATTACTAAAAATCACTAAAAATTAAAACTTTTTGTAAAGAGATCAACAACTGTAAAACTCTTTCATAAGAAAATAAATAAGTTATTTACAAGCTGATTCATCAGTACATCTCTGTATTATCTCATCTAGAGAGTCATAACACTGACTATCCTATTAAACTATACATGGGCAGTATACAAAAATCTCGAGGCATTAAGTCAAAGATCTCAGATCTATTTTAAACCATCTACTGACTCCTAGGACCTGAGAGTACAGAGACGACACATAGCACTCTCTATATACAAGACATAACAGACAGTGACTCCACCTGTGGATCACTACTATCCTTGTTGTTGCTGCTGCTATTACTGCTCACCCACTGAGGGGTTTCTTCTTCCTCTGCGTCTACCTAAAAAAACAATGAATCCCACGGGGGTGAGACAATTGAAAAATTGTCCCAGTGAGAGTTATAACTCTCTGCCAGAAACATTGTTATTGTAGAAAAAAGAATAACACTGAGTAGTAGAATTATAATTATTCAAAAATAGGTAAATCATTAATTAATGTCAAGTAGAGCAGCATTCTCTATTCAATCATTTCAATTATAACTTGATTAAGTAATAAGACATTCATTTAATAGGGAATATGAAGAACATGTATATTATTTACCCAACTAGGTCACTATAAACAATGTATCATCAATCATTGTTTCTCGTAGTTCAACCCTAAGCAAATATGCTACACGGCTGATTACATTTTACAAACATACTTTATGCCCTGAGGAGATGAGGTATACCGCTCATACTCCAACCGACCACTGCGAAATCGAAATCGGTACCATATGTAGGTTACTAGAAGAGCTGGATTTTCTATGACCTCATCCTCCTCAGTCAGTGTGAGGAACAACATGCAGGACATCTTGTGTCTCTTCTATAAATATAGCTTTCCAAGATATACTGGAAACTTCACTATTAGAGTTACAGTGGCATGTTGTACTCTCTTCCCAATCGAGGGATTTCTTGTTTATCTCACATCGATTTGGTATTAACAACATCATCGGGAGATTAGTGATACATCATCCCGGCATAAACATATAATGAAGGATTGAGAGATTAAATGTTTATCTCACATCAATTCCTCCATTAAGACGTAAGGATATTCGCATACATAACCCCCACATACTCAAAAGTATGCTCTCCAGGAGTTCCCTTAGGAAAACCTATTTCACCATCATCTAGCTTCTGACGATGATGAATCTATGGTCAGGGCTCTACATGATATCATTATACTTGATTATTTAAGTACATTATAGCATTCTTTTATCACCAGGCATGTTTTCAAACATAAATCAGTATAACAATTGCTATATAGAAAGAGTACTATTTGTATCAAGTTCATTTCACAACTTTATTAACACTGGGATCTCAATCCCCTATCAATTCATCATCATGATTCAATAATATGGGTTTTCAAACCCTTAGATCATCAAATCACATGTTACCACTTTAACAGTTAACTCAATGCCATTAAGTCATTTAATAGTATAAACATAATAGTAACATTGCAGGTATTTCACAGGGCTCATACAGTCTATCAATCTCATTTGTTACCTTTCAATAGGTAAAATAGCATGTTATTGCTTACGAACCTCATTAAGTACTTGTTAATGAACAAGGCATCATATCTCTTACCTGGATATGTTCAATATTTCATAAAACCAACAAGATTAGATCAGATGATAATAGGTACATCAATTTCATATCAGCATATTACAAAACAAAGATAACTTCACTATTCAAGGGTTGCACCACTATGTCCTTTCTGGGGTTAGGGTTTTTCCTTTTCAATTCAAGTAGGATTATCATCCCCTTAGCTCAGTTAGGATTAATGACTTATCATTTCATTATCCAATCATAAAGCTTCATGCTATAAAGCATAACCCAGGATTAGGGTTTCACACTTTTATTCACCTTAATTGGAATTAGGATTTACTATTCACATAGAATCCACCAAACGATCTTGGCCACTAAGGCCCCAAATGATCTTGACTAACTCAGACCTCAAATGGTCTTGCATACTAAACCTCCAAACGGTCTAAGACTGTTTGGACCTTCATGCGGTCTGGGTCTACCCTTAGGACCGTTTGGTAAAGTTGCACACTCAAGACCATTTGCTAAAGTAGGAAGTGAAGACTGTTTGCCAAGTTTGACTTTTGAAACCGCATGAACTCCACTTTGAAACCACATGGACACAATCAGTTTTGAAACCGTATGAACCCTAAACGGTTTGGGATCGTTTGGTCCCAAATGGTCTTGAGACCATTTGGTCCCAAACGTTAAGACTGTTTGGACTCAAACGGTCTTAAGACCATTTGGTCTAACCCACCTGAAAACCGCATGGATCAAGTATGGTCTCAACAAGTCAAAATGAATTAGGGTTTCCATTGTTGGTTCCTTCAACAGTTGTATATATATATATATATATATATATATATATATATATATATATATATATATATATATATATATATATATATATATATATATATATATATATATATATATATATATATATATTCAATCATCAATTGGACCTATCACCATCATTCAATTGAGTTAATTAGATTGACCTTCAACTGATTTTACCCTCAATTGACCCTCAATTGATCATCAATTAGGGCTTGAATCAATTGGGTTAGGGTTTGGAATCGATGACCCTTCAACATAATTCAATGTGAGTCTAATTAGTTTGAACCCATTGAACCATCATCCAATTTGGTCATGACCTGCCACCAAACGGTCTTGGGATCATTTGTATGACCTCCAAATGGTCTTGATACCGTTTTCCCAAGTCAACACCAAAAACCTAAGTCAACCAATTAGGGTTTGGTCCATTGGATTGATCACCATATTAACAATTGATTGTACTTCAACTTAGAACCTTTGGATCTTCAATTGGTCAACCATGCTTAACCCTAGACCTCCAAACGGTCTTGGGTGATAACCAAACGGTCTTGAGACCGTTTGGGTGATCCCCAAATGGTTTTGAAACCGTTTGGGTCACTCAACCCAAACTTCAACCTTATTCAATTATCAAATTAGCAATTAACCCGATTAGGGTTTTGATGATTGTTGGACCTTTAATTGGTGAACCACTTGGAGTTAATTGATAATTATTGATAGGTGATTAGCCTACATTATTCTCAACAGATCTCCAAATGGTCAATGCTTGGTCAATGCCACCAAATGGTCTTGGTCTGTTTGCTTCTATACGGTTTGGATGAAATCGTTTGCAATCAAATGGTTTGAAACTATTTGCTTCTAAACAGTTTGGGGAAAATGTTTAAGCAACAAAACCAAATTGTTTGCTAAAGTGATTTTCTTTGGATAATCATCAAAGTTAACGTCATCATATTCTTCCTACAAGCAACCAAGAACTGTTGTTGTTCTTCACAAAAGTTATAGCAATTAACCAAAAGAATACCAAAGAAGAAAATAGCCAACGATTATTAGAGAGATGGATGCATTAGCAATGCTTAAGGGTTAGAGTTATAAAATCTACCTCTAGAACTGATCCAGAGCTCCAAGATCCATGGATTTAATGGTGGATTGAGCTTTAGCAGTTGTCCAAGGTTCGTTCTTCAATCTTTGGATGAACAAGATGGCTAGAAAAGGAAGCCAAGTGAAGAAAACCATGAATCTAACCTTGTTTTATGGTTTCCACCATGATTTCGAGGTAGATGATGATCAAAACATACCAAGCTAATTTGGTCATCCTTCCTCTGGTCCTGAACTCTCCCTTGGTCGGCCAAAGAAAGGTGATAAGGAAAAGAACTAAGGAAATGATCCTTTGGTGTTTTGGAAAAAGGATACTTATATATATTTATGGGTTTTCAAGGAAAATGGAAAAAGAGGATTATTTCCTTTTATCTCCCAATTCTATCCACCAAGTCTTCCTGCACCTCTTGGCTACGTGGCCACCTTCTACTATCTTGCAAAACTTCTCCATTATCCAAGGTTTAATGGGAAAGGAACTAAACACCTTGAAGAGTTATGTGTTAATATCTATCTTTTAGTGGATATTGCTTTATATTATTTTTATGTGAATGGCTTCCACTTAAACAAGATATTTTTGGGTGCCCAGGCTTGTCACAAGCTTTTCCAAACTTTTGCAAACACATCCTCCAAATTTTGGTTGAAATCTCCATAATTAATATTTTTCCCTTTTGCATTAAGTTATATTAAAGAGCCATTTGTGCTTAAATATTGATTATTTCAATATTACGATTCTCTCTCTTTTATGATAATTCACATGAGGCGCCCTTCTCATTTTATTTGATATACGTGATGCCAAGAAACATGAGATGCCCTCTAGAGGTGATATTTTACATATTGAACCCTAGCTTTTGGGTAAATTGCATATTACACCAAAACTAGGTTTTAATGCACAAGGATTGCTCTACAAGCTTTATCTTTGATGCCCAAGCTTGTGGAAACCATACCCCTACATCATATACATTCTTATGATGTCTCAAAATCAAAGGAACATTTTAACATGTGCAATTTGCAAGTTAACCCCTCTACTTGGGTAATTTGCACTTTAGTCCAAAGTAACAAAACAATGTTTCAACATTATTTAGAAAGGACTAAAATTGAAATATAAGTTCCTCAAAAGCATTAGTTACATTTCAAGAATAAAAACAAGCATCTAATCACTTAATTAAGCAAAATATGTAGGGTTAGTACATAACCTAGGTCAGAGATGTTACATCTAAGGTGCAAGGGTGTGGAATCAAGGGGATTATGGGTAGAAACTAGGATACACTAGTGTTTTGGTGGTGGAAACGGTGAAATGGAGGTGGAAATGAAATGGAATGGAGGGAGAATAAAAACGGAGTGGTAGGAGTGAAATATGTGTGTCCAACGTTAGCCTCTAGCCACCACCCACATATATATAGGTAGGGAGGAAGTAATAGGTCAAGTAGGGGTAGATTGGGTAGTTCAGTGGAAAAAGTAGCTAGGTTTTGTGAGTAGCATGATTGTGGTGGATCACTACAGCCGTGGTGGGCAGGGGTGAGCACGGTTGTGGTGGGGTAGAATGATTGTGGGAATTCAAATGAGAAGATCACATGTTGATGGTCCCTTTTGTACTGAAACTGGCATGGCTGTGGTGGGGTAAGGGTAGAATGGATGTGTTGGGTAGCACAGTCATGTTGGGTGAGGTGATGGTGGCCATGGTGTAAATGCCATGCCCGTTCTTTAGTGTTGTACCATGGTTGTGCTAGATGGCATAGCCATGGTGGATATCTCTTGCATGGCCATTCTTTGTGGCATGGCCATGGTGCTATCTGTAGCTGCACTTGGGCTTGATTCCTTGGATTTCCTTGGACATCTTTCTTTTTATGGATCTTTGCCACTAGGGGTAGGTTAAGGGATCATCGGACTTCTTTTTGGGCCTCTCCAAGGGTAGAGAAACCCTAAGATCACTCCTCTCTCTCTTTTCCATCAAATGTGGTCCAAATGGCTGAAAAATATGCAAATAATGTTCATAAATGAATTTTACACAAATATGCAAATTGAGGGAAATAACACATACTTTAATAGGTCTAGATGTGATTGAAATGCAAAATGACACAATATGAAGCCCTAAAATGGGGTGGAATCAATGGGCTATCACGGTTAGGTGGGTATCAGATCTCTAGGTTTGTTGAGTCTACAAGGACATAGGACTAGGGTTTGTGCTTGTTCTTTTATTGTCCAATATATCTAATTGCAAGTTCTACTTATGCAGAAGAAGAAGAAGAAGATATGCCTCGAGAACATGAATAACATGTTGCTGAGAGCAGTGTTGCTTCACCAGGAATTGATGTGACGAGGCAGACAAGAATAGACATGGTTCTTGAAATGCCTCAAATCAATACAACAACTGTGGCTAATCCCTCCTTTTAGTACATGTTTGGGCAGTTGATGGTCACAATTATGCATATGGCAGATAAAGCACCCACACCAACCGAGGGTTATTGTTCCCAAAGAAAAATCTCAGGGTTCTGGGAAGACTTTTGAAAGGTTGTGACGCATTGAGTGTTAGAGTATGTGGGTATGGCGGACCTGGAAGATGTTGATATGTGGATGACAGAGCTATAGATGGCCTTAAAGATCCTCAGTATCCTTGAAGAGGATAAGGTGAAGCATGTGGTATACATGTTCAAGGGTAGTGTTGGTCGTTGGTGGGCCATTGAGGAAGAGAAGAGACCCAGAGTGGTGCTTAGTTGGGAAGACTTTCGGTGGGAGTTCAAGAGTTGATACTTCCTAGAGATGTGTATGGATGAAAATTTCTCCCAGTTTGAGAAGATCTAGCAGGGATCTATGATGATCAATGAGTATGAGGCCAAGTTTATGGAGCTGCTAAGGTTTTGTCCTCATATGGTTGTGACAGACAAGGAGAGTGTCAGGCATTTTGAGAAGGGACTAAGCTCATAGTTGACTATGACAGTGTCATCTTTGGATAGTAGAGAGAAGTTTTCCACATTTGTAGAGAGTATGAGAAGTATAGAGCAGTCGGAGGTTGAGAAGCATGAAGCTAACACCAAGAAGAGACTGACTCAGCTTCAAGGGAAGTCTTCTAGAGGCTTCAAAAAATCGAGGTTCTCATCACCTTAGGAACAACAGAGACCAGTTGTTCAGTCCCAGTGGTCACTGAGCAAGGGCACAGGTTGTATCTTTCTACCATCTAGATATCACAGTCCAATGTATGTATTAGTGATAGTGCCATCTAGGCCGCAATATGACTCAAGGACTTGCCACAAGTGTAGGCAAGTAGGGCAGATCAGATGGTATTGCCTTATAAGGGACGAAGAGGTGACACTACAGTCGAGACATTGTTAGAAAGGGTCGTAGAAGAGAGAATTAAATAGTTTTGGAGGTAGAGGATGTGTTCAGGCATCACAAGAAAGATCTTTTAGCCAGTCCAACAAAGGATGGGGAGACAAAAGGCCACGACTCAATTCTACGCCATGAGTTATTCGAAATGAGTGGTCAATCCATGAGTCAGGACATGTCAGATAAAGTTAATTTCATTTTAATTTTTCTTCTTCCTACTTTATATCTATTTTGGTTGACCTGGGTGCATTACACTCTTTAATCACTAGAGAGGTTATAGATAGTTTTTCTTTGCCTGTTAGTCATAAATCTGATAGTCTATGCTTAGAAACCCATCTACTTGGTTCCTATGAGTTGTAGGAGGTGTCTCCATCCCGTGTTCTTTATTTTTTAGTATGTAGCATAAAAGTGGGCCAAATACCACTTGGTATGTATGGGTTCGGTGTGATCCTTGGGATGGATACTTTGAAGAAATATTGTGTGGTCTTGGACTATAGTTCCAAGGTAAAGATGTTCTCTTATAGTGATGTTTTGTGGATCTTCCAAGGAGATAGGAAGATTGTTCCGACGTTCTTGGTGTCACTGATTACAGTGGAGAGGTTGATGAGGTAGAGGTGTGAAGCTTTCTTGGAACATGTGGTAGATATAGAGGTGAGGAGTATTCATATCTAGGAGGTGCCAGTGGTGTGAGAGTTTGAAGATGTGTTTCCTAATGAGTTTCCTAGTGTTTCCCTTCCTAGTGAGATCGACTTTGAGATCAATCTAGTCCTCAGTACACAGCTAATAGTGCAATCACCTTATAGGATGGCACCAGCTGAGATGGACGAGTTGAAGAAGCAGTTGTACGAGTTGCTAGAGAAGGGCTTTATCAGACCAATCGCTTCCCCTTGGGGTGCTCCCATTTTGTTTGTTAAGAAGAAGGATGGACATATGAGGTTGTGCATTGATTACCGATAGTTTAACAAGGTGACAATCAAGAACAAGTACCCTTTATTGCGGATAGATGATCTGTTTGATCAGTTGAGAGGTATTGTAATTTTCTCTAAGATGGATCTAAGGTCAGGATACCATCAATTATGGATAAAGGTGGATGACATACCAAAGTCTACTTTTAGGACTAGGTATGGTCGTATGAGTTTGTGGTTATGTCATTTGGGCTAACAATGTGCCGGCGGGGTTCATAGACCTAATGAATAGGGTGTTTGGCCTTATTTTGACTAGTTTGTGGTGGTGTTCATTGATGATTTTCTGATATAATACCAATACAGCTGATTCACCCCTATTTTAGGTCTTCATATTGTGTCATTTTACATTTCAATCACATATATACTGTTTAGATTACATGTTATTTCCCTCAATATGCATATTTGTGTAAAATGCACTTATGGACATTATTTGCATGTTTTTCAGGCATTTGGACCACGTTTGATGGAAGAGAGAGAGATAAGGAGTGATCCTAGGGTTTCTCTACCCTTGGAGAAGCCCAAAGTGAATTCCAATGCTCCCTCAACCTACCCCTAGTGGCCAAATACCCATAGAAGCAAAGATGTCCAAGGAAATCCAAAGAATCAAGCCCAAGTGCAGTAGCAGGCAACACCACGGTGTGCAGCAAAGAATGGTTGTGCAAGTGATAGCCACCACGGCCATGCCACCTAGAATGGACATTATATAGAACTAAAGAATAGGTGTGGCAATGCACCATGGCCACCATCATCTTGCTCACCACGGTCGTGCTACCCAGCACAGTCATTCTATCCTTTCCCCGCCACGACTGTGGTGATCACCATAGTTGTGCTAGATTTAGTACAAAAATGACTAGCAACTTGTGATCTAACCATTTTAATTCACATGATTGTTGTACCCCACCACGACCATGATTACCCCTACCCACCACAGCCATGGTGATCCACCACGGCCATGGTGATCCACCACGGCCATGCTACTCACAAAACCTATCAACATTTTCCACAACATTTCCCCCTTTACCCCTACTTGACCTGTTGCTTCCTCCCCACCTATATATATGTGGGTTGTGGCTGGAGGACAAGGTTAGATACACCTAGCTACCTTCCACCACCTCCTAGATCCCCATTTTCACCCCTTAGCCATTCCACTCCATTTCCACCTCCATTTCATCATTTCCACCACTGAAACACTAGTTTATCCTAGTTTCTACCCATAATCCCCTTCATTCCACACCCTTGCAACTTATAGGAGAGAGAAGGATGTCTTGCAGAAGTTGGAGAGGAGGATTGCTCCATCTACACCAAGCTCCATGGCTTCTTCTACATCATTCATATTTTTTTTTGTATTTTCCACTTCTATGAGTAGCTAGGCCCCCTTGGGTGGGTTATTTGGGGTGTAAAATGTTACTTTGATACCATGTTGGGGGGAAATGACATGTACACTTTGTAATTCCATTTGATAATGATTATTTTCTATTTTTATCCCATTATCCATGAATTTCTTGTTCGTTTGTGTGTGAAATCACCTAGGAATTCAATGAAATTGCTTATATGTGTGGATTTTGGGATTTGTCCCTAGGTCAAATTCTTGGATCCCTAGGCTACCTCCCATCTTCCTACATCCTCATCAATCTCCCTAAGCCTAAGTGAGAGATCTAAGTAGCTATTTTAGGTGATTCTAGTGCAATTAGCATGGTGCCTTCTCAATGCTAGAATGTGGGGGGAATTGGGGTCTAAAACCCTAATTTCACCTCCCCATTACTACCCTTCGCCCCTAATTTCCCTAGGAATGTCTAATCTAGAAACCTAGACTTGAATAGACTCTAATTGAATTGAACCTAATCCCTAACCCAATTGAGCCTCGCAAAGGTAGTAGATAGTGTTAGAGACTATTTCCCCTATACACAACCTAGCATATCCATGACCAGTTAGCAGCATAGGTTAATTCATTAGACTATACTTGTTGTTTCGTTTGGATAATCTAAATGGAATCATAATGTTCATATTTCATCCCCCAACTTGAGTGATAAGTGCATCCCTTAAACAACCCATATCTTCCTTAATTACTTTAAAACCCTAGTTTTCACCTTGCTTAGCTAGTGTTAGCCTAGTTGGCTCTTTTCTTACTTAGATAGCTTCTTGCCCTATTTTTGCCTTGCTCTTGTTAGTTTAGCTCTTTACTTATTCGTGCCTTTTTCTTGCTTGCCTTAGTGTAAATTGTCTTTTCATACCTATCTTCATCTTTTCTTGCTTAAATAGTCTTAATCTAGTCTAGGGTTAACTTAGGTTTTGTTCTTGCTTTCCTTTCTTTCTTGCTTAACTTAGTTTAACAATCAAAGAACCTTTAAACCCTTAACTCTAGTCTCCACAGTAGGAACCTTGTCAAACTAACCTAGCTCTAGTACCTCCTTTTCTCCCTATGGATTGACCCTATACTTGCCACCCTCCTATACTATGACACGACCCCGTGCGATTGTGGGATAGTATTTTAGTAGACGTAGGTGTGCTAAAGTCTAGGTCCTTATAAATTTTGAAAATTTAATCCACTGTGTGCTTCTGTCTGTGGGGTTGCATCCATTCAAAATCTCAATTGAGTAGTGTATAACACCATCAATAGAATCACACCAAGCTTTCTGGCTATGTTATCAGGGAGAATGGTGCTCGGCCTAGCCAGTTAGTTTTGCTTTGACTTTTCCTACTGCCCTCATTATTGCTATTCTTTATTCTTTATTCTTTGAATTCTTTTTGTATATGGTTTACTAACTTGCTTTCTCTTGTTTGGTTGTGCTTTGTGCATGTGACAAGAGCCATTCGGGAGGAAATAAGATGAAAGGCCAAAATGCACCCCACAAGCCACTTTAAGACTACTTCATGCCTAGAAACTACAAATTGCCAATTGCTAGCAGGGTTGATCAAATGCCAGGAGAGCAATTCTCTATTACACTAGGTCTTCTTAGGCTCCTACCCATATTCTATAGCTCAGAGAGTGAGAACCCCTATAAGAACTTGGATTCCTTTCTTGAAGTATGCTCCACCTTCAAGATGCTGACGGCTAGTGATGATACAATCTAGTTGACCTTATTCTCTTTCTCCCATAAAGATAGAGCCAAAGATTGGTATGAATCAAGTAGGGACATCATGAGTTGGGAAACAATGAAGAATGCCTTCTTGAGACAATACTACTTTATAGCAAGGTTAACACAAATGCGGCATTCTGTGACAAGTTTTAATCAAATGGGAAATGAGCAACTTCATAATGCATGGGAGAGATTTAAGAAGCTTTTAAGAGAGTGCATGCACCATGAGATCCCTTTGTGGTAGCTAGTTCAATCATTCTACTCCAGCTTATCTCTAAATGACCAAGACACAATGGATTCTTCTTGTGGAGGAGTTTTCATGGCTAGGCCAATTGAGGAGATATGGCCTTTGTTTGAGGAGTTGGCTGAAGGGTCAAGAATTCGAGCTTCTAGCATGATGAATGACGGGGGATATGCCTTTGGTGTGACACCTCCTACTCATAATGACTCAAGCCCAAAAGTGATGAAGATTCTTGGTTCCATGGTGAGCTTCATGAAGAACCATGTGACAAATGTTCCTTGCCACCCAGTCAATTCTATTAAGTTCTATGGTGAAGAAAAGAACACACCTCACTCCTATAGCTACCAAGAGCCACAAAGTACAAAATATAGCTCAAGGTTTGAGGAATAGGTTCTCTCTAGATTGAAAATATTTGACGATGTTCAAAAATATGTTGTTAGGCTAAAAGAGATAGTAGAGAAGCTATCTTCCATAATTGCTCTCCAAGAAGAAAAGTTTTCTTCAAAACCCATCATGAGCTACCATGAAGCAAGTGGAACAATGCCCTCTTCTCAAGTCTCACATAGTCTGCCTCCCATGCAAGTGCAGCCCATCTAGTGTGATTCCACTCAAGTATGGATGCCAAATTGATGAATTATTGAAGAATCACCAAGAAGCCAAGCTGAAGGCAAGAAACTCAGCACTTGTGGGAAGCAACCCACTTAGGTTTGGGAATTTTTCACCCAACCTTCCATTTTTTATACTTTTGCTTTGTTTTTACACTTTTCCAGGAAAACACACACATGCTTATTTTTAATAGTTTTTGTTTAGTTTTAAGATGTATAGGTGAAAATAGGGTGAAATGAGGAAAAGTAGATGAGATATTGACAAAGTGATCCATGAAAAATTATTTTGGATCAAGATTTTGAGTGTTTGATGTTCTTCAAGTTGGGAATAGTAGCTACAGAGACCACCACACCTGTGGACATCCACCACGGTCATGTGAATTAAATCAACAAGTAATCACAGGGAACAGGGCCAAAGTTTGAGAAAAAAAATTGACAAGGGATGCACCACGGCCGTGCAAGGAAGCATGGTCATGTAGCATGAAGCCACCACGGTCGTGCCACACAGCACGGCCGTACTGCAGCCCGATTTCAGCAACTTAAGTCAGAATTTGCAAAAAATTCAATTCACTTGCTCACTTCTCTGAAGAATAAAACAGTCATGCCCCATGCCCTAACGACTGTGCAAAACTTCTTACCCCCCTCCAACCCTCAAATCTCCACCAAATCATCCCCAAACCATCCCAAATCCATTCCCTACCATTTCTACTGCCTCAATCTGCAGATTCCACTCTTTTTCATCCACAAAATCCCACATTTTTATCCATTCTACCCCAACAACCCCATTCTTCAGAGAAATTCAAAATTTGGTGATTTCTCCTCCGATTTTGAGCAAAGATGAAGAAATTTGCAAAGAAAGCAGTGGAGAAAACTAAGGGTTTCATCTCCTACCAAAGGAAGTCAAAGAATAGTAACCCCCGATTGACAGAGGCCAAATTGGATGCTTTAGTGGATCCAATTGTGGAAGAAGCCTCCACACAACCATAGTGAGGGACCTTGTCATCATCTAGAGCATCACAGCCACTGTCGTCTTCTGTCTGGCCCTCCATCTCATCTGAGAGACCCTTAGTTTTAGCTACACATCCATCAGTTTTAGCACCCCGACCGTCTACTTCTTCGACACCACAGCCACAGCCAGAGCTGTAGCCATGAGCACTTAGGCAGCTCTTACTAGATGAAGAAGAGAATGAAGAGATGCCAGATGCACAACAGACTGAGATACTACAGCAGCAACTCTGTCTACATCCCGAGTTCACTACCAGTAGGGTAATGAAAGCCAAGCATCCGGAGTGCTTGACACGTAAAGTGATAGCAACTCATTACACGTGCCAAGTGATGATGGAAGCTATGGGCTTCTATGCCTTTTTCCAGGGTGTGATGGAGAAAATGGGACTATTTGAGATTCTGACACTGTCGCATGAGTCATACATTCAGCTGAAATGACAGTTTTTCATCACATTAGAGAAAGTGATTGATGATGGAAAAAATGTTATTAGATTGATCACTACTAAAGAACCTACCTTTAGTGTTGGTTATTTAAGGCCTTTAGTGTCGGTTTCTAAGCGACACCTACGTGGGCGACACTAAAAGCTCACCAATTACGCGTCGGTTCCAAAACCGATGCCCAAACTCTTCGCGTGCCACCAAAATCGTGTCTGTTTCCTGTGGCGCGAAGGTATAGGCATCGGTTATTAGATAACAAACTGACACCATATACCTTCACACCACAGAAAGGGCGCCATCTTGCCCACTATCAGCGTCGGTTATTAGATAATAAACTGATGCCATATACATTCGCGCCACAGAAAGGGCACCATCTTGGCCACTATCAGCGTCGATTATTAGATAATAAACTGACGCCATATACCTTCGCGCCACAGGAAACAGGCGTCGGTTATTTATATAAAACCGACACTATAACTTTGTGTGTCGGTGTTATACAAATAACTGACGCCTATTGTTTTGTTTTTTTTTCTGTCAGTCTGCAGACCTGTTGTGGCTGGTCGCAGGATGAGAAACCTATAGTTAACTATAGGTTTTACGACATCCATTGATATCAGCCAACAACAGGCCACAAACCTGCAAATTTAACAACAAAAATTTTCACACATGCATTTAGCAATACAACCTGCAGTTCTATTTTATTTTCACACATTCAGAAACATTCATGTAGCTAGCAATCTGTAGTTCCATTCATTCACATTCACACATGTAGAAACATTCATATAGCAACCAACACTTTCATTCATTTTCACTCAGACACATGTAGAAACATCTAGACATGTAGAAACATTCACACATATATTATAATTCAGAAATTCATTTACAAAATATCATTCTTTAGTCATTATTCTCTATCAACATCCCAATTATATTTTAAAACCCCCACTATTTGTATGGTTGTTGCCCATTCTTCTCTTACTTCATTTAATTCTCCCATCGTATAGGGAGCATGTACATCTCGTAAGTCTGTTCCTGTAGTGGGGTCAGCTTTAAACACCTGTAAAGAGAATGATGTATCTATATAATTAATGAGCTATAAATAAGATTGATATATTTCATATTATCTAATGACACTATATAATACCTGAGCAATACAATCGATGTCCATACAACATGACAGACTAACACATATATAGTACATAACAACAGCAACGTCGAATTTATATACAACACTAGCTTAGTACATATATAGTGGGACTAAGGTGACGATCCCACCTGCTAAAACAGGTTACCGACAACTACATGTTACGATTGGGAGGTCGTGATTCAACAACCGTATGCATTAGCAGGAGGAAAAACAGATCCACCTGCTAACGCATACGGTTGCTGAATCATGACTTCCCAGTCATAACATGTAGTTGTCGGTAACCTGTTTTAGCAGGTGGAATCGTCACCTTAGTCCCACTATATATGTACTAAGCTAGTGTTGTATGTAAATTCGGCATTGCTGTTGTTATGCACTATATATGTGTTAGTCTGTCATGTTGTTATATGAATCTGAAGCACTTGTGTGTGCTGCACTTTATGTATTGTATCTGTATCCTGCTTCTCTTCATTGGGGCTTCTTTCGCTGTTTCATGGCTTGCTGCCTATATATCTATATAACCTTTGGCGAACGCCTGCATATCCTCTTGGACCCATTGTGTGGTCGTACCATGTAGTTGTCGTTGAGCATCACTGATAGCCTAGTTAGTTAGCACATTGATTTGGTTAGTAACAATAAAGGTTAATCTTGAATAGGTGAATACATAAAAACATATATTAATTAAATTGGGAGTGGTGCTTAATACCTTGAATTCATCTGTTTTTCTTTGGGTAACAAACTCCTCCCAGTCTTTGGGGTCCAAGTAGTTCCATTGTTGTGTGGCTTCCTTCTTCCTATATTTATTTTTCAAAGAGAATACAAACAAAAATTATTAGTGTAGAGTTAGTGAAATACTGATCAATGTCTAGAATTGGAATCAATCAAGAACCTATTCTCAGCATCATGTATGTAATCTCAGGTGAGATTGGTCCTATAGTTCTTTAGCACCCTCCCACAATGTTTAGCATTTGTATTAACTAGAAGATAATGAAACATCAAATCAGAAAATGATATTGATATTAAAAAAGTAAACATTTAGCTTCAATAAAAAAATATAAACATGCATGCCTCTAAAATTGTGATCTTTTATCAATTAACAATCCTTCATTGTGATCTCCGCGCACATATAAGTCATCATTAGCTTCAATATTTTGTGGAGTTGTCAACCCAACTGAGAATGGACTGGAGTCATCATATTTATCATAGTACTCTTCTTCATCTATAGGATCTTCAATGAACTGTCTTTTACCATGAAGAACAACCGACCATTTATCATTTGCAGGATCATCAATATAAAATACTTGTTTCTCCTGTGATGCCAATATGAATGGTTCAACCTTCTCGCCAATCTTTTCAAAGTTCACTAAAGTGAAACCCAATTCATCCACTATAACTCCTTTGGTGTTGTCAACCCAATTACATTTGAAGAGTGGAATTCTAAAATCTATGTAGTCAAATTCCCATATCTCTTCAATGACACCGTAATATGACATTTTAGCTTCACGTGGACTCTTATCCTTTGCACTTGCAAAAAACATATTCGATGCTTGAAGGGTGACCCCACTGTTTTGGACGACACTCTTATCATCTTGGCGCTTTGTGTAATATGTGAATCCATTAATGTCATACCCTTCATAAGACATAACAGTCAACTTTGGTTTAAAGGCGAAGCATTTGATAGTTTCAGTAATATCATCTGGTGTTTGAGATAGTTGATGTAAGACTTTATCTTCAAACCACTTAATAAAAGTCTTGTTATGCTCTCTAGCAAGCCACATTGTATTGGCTCGAGGATATTGTCTTTTGATGAAATTGGTATGTTCCTCGATATAAACATTCACTTCGTCCATGTTTTGTAAAATATACAAATGACCTTGTTCCAACTGCTCACGGCTGATTACTTTCACACGTGATCCCAAAATTCCTTTGCCAAATAGCTCGTTAATATTCTTGTCATTATCAGGAGTGTCATTACCACTGAGAAAGTCATTGCAGAAATCCATAACCTCTCTCGCCACATAACCTTCAATAATACTCCCTTCAGGCAAATAACGGTTTCGAACATCACCTTTAAAAATGCTCATGTATCGTTCAAAGGGAAACATCCAATGCAAGAAAACTGGTCCCAAGATTTTCACTTCCCTAGTCAAGTGGACAACAAGATGTACCATGATATCAAAGAACGAAGGATGGAAATACATCTCAAGCTGACATAGGGTAACAACCACTTCTCTTTGCAAAATATTGAGAGTCTTATGGTCAATAACTTTGCTGCAGAGACTGTTGAAAAAGAAAAAAAAGTCTGGTGATTGCAAACCTTACATGCTTCGGCAATATAGATCGAATTGCCACGGGAAATATTTGTTGCATTAGAGTGTGACAATCATGAGATTTAAGACCTATCAACTTCAGATCTTTCATTGATACCAATCTACGGATGTTGGATGAGTAACCATGTGGCACCTTAACATTTACCAAGCATTCACAAAAAGCTTTCTTCTCCTTTCTAGACAACGTGTAACAAGCGGGAGGTAAGTATGTTCTTTTGTTACCTATTTCACGTAATTCTGTTAATTCTGACCATATTCCCATTTCACGTAGGTCCAGTTTGGATTTTATCCCATCTTTAGTCTTACCTGGTATATTTAACAGAGTACCAATGATGCTATCACAGACATTTTTCTCAACATGCATTACATCGATACAATGTCTGACTGTCAAAGAACTCCAATAAGGAAGATCCCAAAATATTGACTTCTTCTTGAATGAAGAATTGTCACTCCGTGTAGTACATTGTGATCTCTTACCAAATTCATTGACAAAGTCTTTCACTCTTTCATAAACAACCTCCCCTGGTATAGGTTTAGGTGCATTGCGTTCCTCATTCAATCCATTGAATGCTTTGCGATTCCTACGATATGGATGGAATTTTGGAAGAAACCTTCGATGACCGAGATATACATTCTTACCGCCATGTTTTAGTCTTGTTGAATCAGTGTTCTCTTCACATATAGGACACGCTTTAGCTCCTTTGACACTATATCCAGACAAATTCCCATATGCTGGAAAGTCATTAATAGTGCAAAACAACATAGCATGCAAACGAAATGTCTCAGCATGCAAACAACTTTGTAAACTTAGTACAACTTGTGTATAACGGAATCTCAGCATCATGCACAATGTTTCTAAAAATGGGAGGTGGATCGGTATCCAGCATCACATCAACGATGTCTACTGGAACTGGTTCATTCACATCTATGTCATCGTAGGCAATTTCTTCTTCCACACAAGCACTGCTATCGACATCCACTGGTTTCGGGTTTGAAATCTCTCCATGCCAGTTCCATTTTGTATAGCCTTGTATAATCCCGTTGCACATGACATGAGTTTTGATTTCGTCACCAGTGTTGACTTTCAAATTGTTACCGCAATGCCTACATGGACAGTAGATCCTATCTCCAGGTTGTTTCCTATGTTCCTCGGAAAATCTACTGAACTGGTCAAGACTAGAAATAAACTCTGGGGTGTAGCGATTGCGAATGGACATCCATGATCTATCCATTCTATGATCAAAGAGAAAACAAGTATATATTAGGACAAGATTAGGGTCTAGGGTTAACAAATACATGTGATGTCATTATTATATATAATAAATGTGTACCACCTATCCATTCTTGAACACCTAATCTCACTAGTAAGTGTATAATGTGTATTGGGTTTTCAAGAACATTTCGGCAGCATTTCCCCGCTGTTCTCCAAGTACATATGTACTTAGAGAACAAACGGGGAAATGTTGCCGAAATTTTCTTCAAAACCCAATACACATTATACACTTACATATTAAGCGAGATTAGGTGTTCAAGAACAGTCCCAAACCGGGGACTATCCAAGATTTACTCCTAATGAGTAAATCTTGGACGGGTTTCTAGGCCAACAAATAATGTGTTGTCATTCTTATACCTAAAATCCTAGTTTTTCAAGTTAGGGTGATTATTGATGTCTTTAAAAGCATGATTGGCAATTTAGGGAAAATTTCTTCATTTACATTCCAAGCATGTCACATGTGTGCATTACAGTCTATCATTAAGCAAGATATAAGTAAGTATGTCATATTAAAATAGACTATACAATTTGAGAAAATAGTAGTGTAATCATGCAAATGGGAACATTCATGGGAACACACACTTCAGTTATAAGCATTCATGTAGCAACTTTCAGTTCCATTCATTAATCTCTTTTTACATCCACACACAGGGGTGTACCACTAAATAGTAACTAAACAAAGGGGTTGGTGTACCCCTAAACATGCGCATAATTAAAAAAACTATTAATACAGACAAGTCTAGATATATAGACAACTAAATACTACACCAACATGGTCCTGCATCAGTAACTTCTTTTTGATGATGAAGTTGTGTCACGAAGCTCCTCACTGTATTTAGATGAATCTGAACTGACATGGGCCTCAGATTCAGATTCCTCATAGATGATATCTGACGTCGTGCACTCATACCGCAGAAGATGATCGGGGGTCTCGCAGTTGATGTTCGTTATCCAAACTTTGATGGAATTATGACCAACTGGACGGAGAAAAAGCCTGTTAGAATGGACCACATGCATCTCTCCAATCCAATCATGCCAACCGGATTTTGATACAAGATTTCCTACCAAATCATACTCAACCTCGATAACATGTGAATAATTGACAAAAGTTAGGGTCACTTTACCAGGCATGTAGTGTCTTCCTTTTAGAAAACACCAATGTTTGGGTATGACCAATTGGTTTAAGGAACGATCATCTAGGATGATGTCCAATTGTTCTTCAATAGGGAACGTTAACATTGACATAGAGGCCCAGTTCATAGTGACTGTTATGGGTGGACAGAGACTGCACAATATTAGTATTAACAAAGTGTAAGTACATATAACGATATTATATATTTTCAGAAAAAGTTGTATAACATCAGTTAACCTTTTATTGCTTGTCATAACCAACTTTATTGTGGTAGACATTATAGCTTGAAAAGAAGTCTACATATGTACTTAGAGAACAAACGAGGAAATGCTACCGAAATTTTCTCGAAAACCCAATACACATTATACACTTACATCCTAAGTGAGATTAGGTGTTCAAGAACAGTCCCAAACCGGGGACTATCCAAGATTTACTCCTAATGAGTAAATATTGGACGGGTTTCTAGGTGCTTACTAAAATAGAACCATTATATGGAACTAATCCTACATTATACACATACTTTTCCTGAGTAAGATAATGTGCACTTCATGGAATTATTAAGATCTGAATATATATAAGTTGTTTCTACCTACTTTGATGGGATTTTATAACATTTGAGTCTTCCATTTAAGGCATTAGATGCATATATTGCAGTCCATTGTGTTGAGATAAGAATCCCATGTGATACACACGATTGAGAATCTTTCACGATACTAGGAAAATACACAACTAGATATTCATTTAGGTGTTAGACATTCATTTAGGTGTTCCTGATAACTCGCAGGTATGCACAACTATATATAAAACAATAGACTTGTCACACATAAAACACCCTATACAACTATAAAACAAAACAGTATTAAGATATGCATGATACAATAACTATTTTGCATCACATTACAACAGACTTATCATTGATACCTTACTAACTTATTTCTACATTTACATATCATCACTTGATCAAAATTACATGTATTGTATAGACAATAGAGGATTCAACTCAGTAGAAGCACAAAATCAGTACCTAAACCCTAAACACAAATAAGTAAATAACTTTAAAAAAAAATAAAAAAACGCCCAGCAGCTGCTTGGGCGTGCCTTGGCACCGCCCAAGCAGCCGCCGGAGCAGAGGAAGAAGGAAGAAGGCAGGGTGGGTGGGCATGCCTTGAGGGTAGAGGAGAGCAGCGGTCGGAGCACAGAAACCACCGGCGGAGGCGGCGGCAAAAGGAGGAGAAGCGCCGGCGAGGACACGGAGCAGCGGCGGCGAGGGCACGGAGCAGGAGCACGGACGGCCGCCGGTGAGCACAGAGGGCAGGAGTAGGAGAAGGAGCACGGCCGCCGGTGAGCAAGGAGCAGCGGCGAGGGTAGGAGCAGGAGCACGGAGCGGCGGTGGAGGAGCAACGACCGGCGGGGGCAAGCAAGAAATCACTGGACCTAACTGAAATCGGGAATGAAACTAGGAAAGGGGGAGAGAAGCTCACGCTGGTGAGCTATTAAGTTGACAATAAGCGTCGGTTATTCTAATAAACTGACAAATAAACCAACTGTGTCGGTTATATTCCAAAAATCGACACCTATACTATATTCTAGTCGTCGGTTTTTAACTAAAGGTCAACCGAAACCTATTCCTGTCTCGTGAATACCCTTTATTCTTCGGTTATTTATTTATGAACCGACGACATATGTCAAATTTTGGAGGTAATTTTTTCGCTGGAATTTTGGTTTTGGCGGTTGATTTTAGGTGTTGGTTTTTTATTAATTAACTGACACTTAATAAAAGCGGTACCCGTGTCTGGTCGACCTTCACAGATTGTATGTCGTTTTATGTTATAAACCGACACTGTAGAGTTTAGGTGTCCGTTTATGTATACAATCGACACCTTGAAAAGTGACTTTATAAGCCATTTCTGTAGTAGTGGATGATTGGGGACAAGGGGTGGGTGATAACCTCAAGGATTTTAAATTATATTTTTGCCCCCAATGAAGAGATGGTGGACCTCCTAGATAGAGGGAGGATAGAGAATGACTCCAATTCCACATATCCTACAATGTGGAAATGCTTCACCGGCCAGAGCACATTTGTAGCAGGGAAATCAAAGACTAGTGTTATTCACAACCCTTCATCCTCTATGTTCAGAAGGTGTTGGCGAACACCATCTTAGGTAGGTATGAAACCCAAGGTAGTTGTACAAAGAAGGATCTATTTGTACTTGGTTGGTTAATTAAGGGGAAGCATGTAAACCATAGAGTGTTATTGATTGAGCATCTAAGGACAATCCCTTCCAAGAGCACAAATCCATTTGTAATGGGAGGGATTGTGATATCTACAGCCACTTCCATGGGACATGATATGACAGGATACACAGAGGTAGATGGAGGAAAATTGGTTGACTTACACTATTTAGCCCACTCTTCCATGATCACCATTGTGGAGCAGAAGATCATTTACCAAGTCAACCCACCATAAAGTCTCCTTGGAATTGCCCTACCATATTCCACCCCTCATGGAACAATATGGACCCATCTAGGATTTTCTGGACAAATTGAGGAGATATGAGGAGGAGAATCCCAGAGGGGATGGCTTCCCTGAGGTGATATTGATAGAGGGTCTAGGAGAGCCCTCACAGGAAGCTGAATAGATACAGGCAGCAGAAGACAAAGCAGCACAACGGGTGAGATAGTGAGAAGAAAGGGCAGGAGCGTCAGAGCCACAACAACCCTCAGTGAATGCATATGACATGGCCACCATTCATGCACAGCTGGAGGGCATTCAAGAAATGCAGGATAGGATATTGCATGTGTAGGAGGGTTTTCAGCAATGCTTAGGATTCCTTATGGTTATACCATCAACAAATGCATTATTAGGTCAACAACCTATACCAGTTCCAGCATGCCCAGGCATAGAGGAACCCCTAGTGGGGCGGAGATTGGTGGAGTTCACTGTCACCATATCAAGACAACTACCCACCTCCACAGTCAGAGTATTGGGGTTCCTACTACATGCCTCCTACACCGCAAGGAGGACCACCACCACCACAGTGATCATCTATCCTATCATTCCCATACTTTAGTGCCATGTTGAGGACATCACGATTCAAAAGTTTGGGGTGGTAGGGTGGTATGTCCTATCTCATTTGCACTCTTATTTTACATTTCACCTTCCATTTACTTTTGTTTGTTTTCTTTTGCTTGCCTTAGTTTAGAATTTGCTTGCTTTGCATACCTACATGTCATGTAGTTTATTTTCTTGCTATTTTTGCATAATTTTAAAAAAAATTGCTCTTTTTGCCATGCATTGCATATCATGTAGATTTTTGGTAATTTTTGCATGCTTTAGCTAGGATTTGCTTGTTTACTACTTTAAGTTCAATAATAAATGCATAGATGTGATTGAAGGCAACTTGGCACCATTTTGGCCAATTTTGCCCAAATTTTGAGATTTCTTGCCTAAAAGTGTGTTTCAACCCAATCTCTACTTTTTGGATAAAAAAATATGACCTTTGACAAATGCAAGTGAATTATCATTGTTTATTGCTAAATGATATCAATTTTTGACTTTTTACATGTGCATCACCTCTCTTGTGTTTGTGAATGATTTGGTTGAATTGTGACTTGAGCAAGCTATGAGAGATTAGTGCCTATGAAATCACTTGAGAAGTATCAATTTTAGGTTGTTCATTCATGTGGTGTGATATTGTTGTATGAAGTGTTGGATTAATTTTCATGCAAATCACGTCAATGACCCCTCTTTGACCCAACTCTTCACTCACCATCTTCTTACCCCTCCTCCTCATGAAAGGATGCCAAAGTGCACATATTAGCCGTGGCCACCTCCAAAAGTTTGGGGTGGCCACATCTACATCTCACTACTTCTCTCACGTCACCATATGCCCTATCTACTCCAAGGGTAAAGAAAAAAAATGCAAAAAAAAATAAAAGGTGCTCCTATTTAAGAGCATCTAAGTTAAGAAAAGATGATTTCTCTATGTAATAGCACTCTAAAATCTTACCACAACCCTTTCTTCCATTTTCATACCCATTGAGCTAGGAAACATCAAACCTAGCTCATTTTGCACTTTTCTGCAGCCACGTGGGTCATTTGGTGTGATTTGAAACATAAGGTTGAAAGCATGAAGGTGAAACAACACTCCTAGTCATCCTTTATTAATGCTATCATGAAACGGTCTACCCAAAACTACATGAAAGAAATACAGATAGCTTGTGTGTTTTATGCACTATATTTGAAGTTCATATGCTTTGTGCTATTTTCATGATTTTTTGTGAAAGTAGGAGAGGATATAGGTAGAATGCATGTACTTAGTAATTTTTTATCCCATTCAGCAATAATCATCCTTTACATTACTTTTTGTCATTTCTTGATTGTGGAAAAATTGTAGAGAGATTGAGTTGGAGCATACTTGAGGACAAGTATGTTTCAAGTTTGGGGTGGTGATTCAGCCCTATTTTAGGGCTTCATCTTGTGTCATTTTATATTTCAATCACATCTATACTTGTTCGATTACTTGTTATTTCCCTCAATATGCATATTTGTGTAAAATGCACTTATGGACATTATTTGCATGTTTTTTGGGCATTTGGACCACATTTAATGGAAGAGAGAAAAGGAGTGATCCTAGGGTTTCTCTACCCTTGGAGAAGCCCAAAGTGTCTGATGCTCCCTCAACCTACCCCTAGTATCCAAAGACCCATAGAAGAAAAGATGTCCAAGGAAATCTGAAGAATGAAGCCTAAGTGTAAAAACATATAGCACCATTGCCATGCAGCAAAGAATGGTCATGCAAGTGACAGCCACCACGGATGTGCCACCTAGCATAGTCATGCTATAGAACTAAATAATGGGTGTTGCAATTCACCACATCCACCATCACCTTTCTCACCACGGTCGTTCTACCCAACACAACCGTTCTACCCTTTCCCCACCAAATGTGGGGTGATCACCACAGTCGTGCTAGTTTCAATACAAAAATGACCAGCAACCTGTGATCTTATCATTTTATTTTACACGATTGTTGTACCCCACCAAAAACATTCTCACCCCTACCCACCATGGCCGTGATGATCCATGACGGCTATGCTACTCACAAAACCTAGCTACTTTTTCCACTACATTTCCCCATTTACCCCTACTTGACTTATTACTTCTTCCTCACCTATATATATGTGGGTGGCAGTTCGAGGTTGAGGTTGGCCACCCCTAGCTACCTTCTACCACCTCCTAGATCCCCATCTTCTCCCCATATCCATTCCACTCCATTTCCACCTCCATTTCACTACTTCCACCACAAAAACACTAGTTTATCCTAGTTTCTACCCATAATCCCCTTCATTCCATGCCATTGCACCTCGGAGGAGAGAGGAGGACGTCTTATAGTAGCTAGAGAGGAGGATTTCTCCATATACACTGAGCTCCATATCTTCTTCTACCTCTTTCTCCTTTCTTTTTGTATTTTCCATTTCTATGAGTAGCTATGCCCCCTTGGGTGGGCTGTTTGGGGGTGTAAAATGTTACTTTGATACCATGTTGGGGGGAAATGACATGTAAACTTTGTAATTCCATTATCTAATTATTATGTTCTATTTTCAACAACGAATAGCATAAGCAACATCTATGAAAAATGTTGACTTTTTTGAGATAGCACAAGTTTTATGCCAAGTTGAACAAGTGTGAGTTCTGGTTGAAGGAGGTGTCATTCCTTGGGAATGTGATATCTGCTAAAGGAGTCTGTGTAGACTCAAAGAAAGTGGAGTCAGTGCTAGAGTGGGAGTAACCTAAGACATTGACAAAAGTTCATAGTTTCCTAGGTCTGGCAGGTTACTAGTAGAGGTTTATTAAGAACTTCAGTGTAGTGGTGTTACCCCAAACAAATTTGACCAAGAAAGGTGTAATGTTTGTAAGTCATGACATGTATCATTGTTCTTTTTAGCATTTAAAGGAGAAGCTGACTAGTGTGTCACTATTGGTTCTGCCAGAATAATGGAAAGGATACATCGACTTATGTGATGCATCAAGGAATGGTTTGGGATGTGTGTTGATGTGGGAAAAGAACGTGAATTCATTTTCTTTGTGCAACTAAAGAAACATGAGGAGAACTATACAAGACATGATCTAGAGCTTGCAGCTATGTTCCATGCCTTGAAGATTTGGAGACACTATATTTACGACTAGATGTGTCAGATCTACATTGACCCATTATAAAACATTGTCACAATAAAACCTTTTACATAATTGTGATGAGGACAATCCCTTTGATACTCTTGGAATTGTTCTCATTCTACGTGAAGATTCTCTCTAGGTTTTTGCATGAAACTAGTGATCTTTTTCCTATTTCAAATAGTTTTCTTAATGGATAGAACTCAGTGACAAAATCATCAGCAAAAGGCCTCCTTCCATCAATGGATTTGTGAGGTAGGTTGAGATACCAGGACAAACCCTTGTCCTCTAGAGAGAAGATGAATCCCTTATGATATATGACTTCTTATTTCACTCCCCTCATCTTGATCGTGTTGCATATGTTTTTGAAAGTGTTGAGATGATGCTAAGGATTCTCGTTCTTAGATTTCCCTCAAAAAGGCTTGTACTGGATCATTATGATGACTGTAGGTTTTAGCTCAAAATTAGCTGCATCAAACTGAAGGATGATGACTTGGAATCTCGACATGTTAGCTCTAGTTGTAGCCAATTCTCTAAGCATTTATCTTCTATGTCATCTTCCTCATCACTGTTATGGTTGTCACATTCACGATCACGGTGATTCCTTCTGTGTCTTTTGTATTGCAGTGCTCATGATGGCATCTCTCCTCTTCATTTTCATTCCTCGTGATCATTTGCATGTTGCTCTTCTCTCTCTTCATCCTCATGGTGTTGACCATCCGAGTGACGTTCTTCACATTCTTCTTCAGTTTCTAGAGGCACTCTAGAATTTTGATATTCTCTAGAATGTCCTTCTCTATGAGGCATCATGTTGATGTGATAGGGAAGAAAGCTGATGGTTACAATCTGCATCCCTTCAAGATACCTACATAGTTCGCATAGTGAAGTTAGAAAACCAGACTTGTAAAATGAATTTTTCTAACCAATCTAGATATGACAGATTTAGAGCTTTATGCGGTCAAGCTTATTACGAAGTTTGAGTTTATAGTGAGTAGACTCATGTTCTTAATAGTACCATTTTGCCTTATCTTTGACAATGCCGCCAAAAAGTTGACTAGCCTAAATCACATGTCCAAAATGGATCAGATCTAGAGTGGTCAGACTCTTAGATTTATAACCCCACATTTAGGCCTCCGCAACTATTATACGGGGGATGGTACAGTAGATCAGGGTCGAACCACATGGACAAGGTGGGTAAGTGTTAGGAACCTAGAGCCTTAGACTCGAATACACTAAACAAAGTGGTATGTTAAGATGGTGTTCCTTATAGAATGATGTTATTCCAAACAAAGTAAGAAAGACAAAGTTAATAAAATAAAACAAGAGACTAAGATCAATGAGAAATATCTAACCAAAGTATGGAAGGAAACTTGGATTGGGTTTCACCTACTGAGATCTCTCACCGACATGCAATACTCACACCCTTTCATATACCCTTAGCAAGATTACAAGCAATCATCATATATGTCTATTCCCTCCTCTCTCGAGCTTAGGATAGATCTATATTATAAGGTTGTCTCTCTCTCTCTCTTAAGATGGAAAACCAACAATCACAAAGAAAACCATGTGATGATTATCTTTAGAATTTCAATATTTTCATGCATTCATGCAACTCCATAACCTCAAATAAGATTAGTACTACTCTTTCGAGGCACTAACAATCAAACATCACAAAATGGTAACTAAGCATACAAGTGAAGCATTTAAGAACAAGAGTATGGAGATAACCATTACCAAGAATATATATTCAAAAGGATGTACATATATACATGTTGGGAGAGCCTTAGTGGCTACCCCAACCCAAGCAAAGTGTTTAGCCACTCATGTTAATAGGAGGTATGAAAGGTCTACAAAAGTGTAGATACATCAAGATAAACGAAGAGGATGAAGGTACATTGTGAGGGAGATGATAGATCTAAAGAAGGAAAGAGGCAATAGACCATCGTTACTTCTTCAGATCTAGATCTGGTGTCGATGTGGAATATGACAACTTCTCTCACAGAAGAGGATGGTATATCTTCTCTCCCCTCCATCTTTCATCTTCAGAGATGCTAGACCAATGGATGTGAATGAGGATGGCTCTGGAGTTGGGAAACACTTTGTCATCGTTGATGATTGCATGTGTGAAGTTGGGGCCTATTTATAGGCACTTTCCATCAACTTACTTTTGTATATAGGTCAACACTCATGCCTCGACTAAGACCATTGTCATAGTTTTGACAATCATTAGCGGTTGTGGCATTTGTCTCAGTCACAACAATGTCTCGATCACAACTTCTACCTCAGTCAAAACCATGCATCCTGGTCGCAATAATGTATCGGTCACGACTATTGTCACAACATGGAGGTGTTGTTACGACTGAGACCTTGGCAGTGGTTGAGACTGCCATATACAACTTTGGTTGTGATGAACATCCACTAATCATTGGATCTATCATGGTCGAGACATCCATGGACCCTCGCGGTCGAGATGTGTATCTGAGTGCATTTGTATCGACTACAACAAAGATATATTAGTAGCGACTGATGATGAGTCTACATGGAGTAAGAAGGGATATTAAGTTAATTTTGAATGTTGCAGTTCCTAGGAAGTTGGGACGTGCATCTCAGTTTGATATAGTTCGCCTACAATAGTAGTTACCTACGGAGCATCGACATGGCTCCTTATGAGGCTTTATATGGCCGGAAGTGCATATCTCCTTTGTGTTGGTATGAGTTGGGTGAGTATCCACTTTTGGGTCCTGAGTTAGTGCAGTAGACAACAGAGAAGATCAAAGTGATACAACAATAGTTGGAAGCAGCACAGGCTAGACAGAAGTCATATGCAGATAGTTGTCGATGACCTTTAGAGTTCCAGGTGGGAGACAAAGTGTATCTCAAGGTGTCACCATGGAAAGATGTGTTGAGGTTTGGACGGAAAGGCAAGTTGGCACCCAGGTATACGGGGCCATATCTAGTAATAGCATGTGTTGGCAAGGTAGCTTACAAGTTAGAACTACTGTCAGAGTTGCACATGTTACATCCGGTGTTCCATGTCAGTATGCTAAAGAGAAGTCATTCAGACACAGGGACAGTGATACAGCTGGTGGAGGTTGAGCTTGATGAAGACGTGACCTACGAGGAAGGTCCAGTGATGATTCTTGACAAAAGAGTAAAGAAGTTGAAGAGGAAGGACCTGGTTCTTGTGAAAGTTCTCTGGCATCATCATGGCGTTGAGGAAGCCACATGGGAGCTTGAGGAAGAGATGATGAGGAAGTATCCCTTGCTTTTCTCTTCAGATTTCGGGGGCGAAATCCCTTTGTAGAGGTTTATGGCTTGTAAGGACCCTGACCGTTGTTTTCAGCTTATCCTATTTGCTTTGCCTAAACCTTGTGTTTAGTTACTTGCTAATCACCTCAAATGGTGATTAGGGTTTGTTTGTGCTTTGTTGAGTGTTGGAGGTGAAACTTGCAAATAACCCAAGTTTAAGGGTTGATGTGCAAGTTTGACACCTTAAGAGACATTTTTCTCTCTCCTTGCATCCTCTAGGGTTGAGATGATGGGTTGGGCTCATTGTTTTAGTAGCTTTGGCTTTGTTTTCCTTGTTGAGCCTTGTTTGGTCTTTGCCTTGCTTTGTTGGGCCTTGTATCGGGAAAGCTCTAGGTGTATCGGCCAAGCTTGGTGCCTTGTGTCGGCCAGGTGGTTGTGTCGTGCAAAGTGGTGCATCGCCCATGAGGTGTATCGACCAAGTGACCTTCTTTGACCTAGTATCATTTGTGTCACCCCCTTGTGGACACTTGGTGTAACATCCCAGGATTTGAGGCCTCGGATAACATGATCTTAAAAGGAATGATTGGACTACCCATATCACCAAGGTGCACCTCTTTTTCGGGAGCCCATCACTAAAGAACTCCACAGTTAAGCATGCTCATCTTGGAGTAGTACTAGGATGGGTGACCAGTCGGGAAGTTGACCCTGGCTTGCACATGAGTGAGGAAAAAGTGTGTAGTTAAGGCTAGTGGTGGTCTGTGGGGCCAGTCGTCATTCTTGAAACCCTACTAGAGACTTGGGCAGTGGGCCCAGGCGTTACACTTGGTGCTTGTTGCTTGCATGTGGAAAATGCTTTGACATGTGGAAGTGGTGAGATAGTAGGTGGCTTTGCCCCATGGACAAGTGTCCCTAGGTTGGGAGACACATTGCCTTAGTCTCCCCTTCACCCTCTTCTATATATGTCTCTCCTTTCTCTTGCATAGGATCCCTTTAGTTCCTTAGTTGCTTCCCTTCTTCTTTGGTGGCTGATACATCTCCGTGGTGAGCTTGGTGGCCGATATACTTGGTAGAGCAAGCTTGGTGGCCGATCTTCTTGGAGTCTTCTTCTTCCTCTAGTGGTGGCAAAATCCTGGAGTGTTTCTTGCTTCTCTTCTTGTGGAGGTGTTTGGAGCTTGGGATCTTGGTACTAGGAGCTTGGAGCTTGCTTAAGGTGGGTTACATAACTCCTAACCCTAGCTATACTACTTCCTTTTCTTGCTGCATGTTTATGTTTCATCTTGATCGGCCATGCATCTTGTTAGATATGTTTCTTGCCCTAGTTTGTACCTTTAATCTTGTTGAATATATGATGGATATGTTGTTGATGTGTTCTTGACCTTGGTAGATGAACCATGAGTTTAGGGTTTCTTGGGAAAAACCTGTTTCTCTTCCATTTGGTTTAGAGAAGTGAGTCCGAGCTCTAATGGTGTAGGCAAAACCCCTCTCACTTGGTTGTTGAGAGGTGAGTCTATACTCTAGTTTCTTGGGCAATACCCTTTTCTCACCATGGATTTGAGATGTGAGCCATGGTAGGACATTGACCTAGTGGAGGTTGGGATCTTGACTGATGTGGGGATGATCCACCATGTTGCCTGATATGTGATGGAGGTTGTACAAAACCCCTCTCTCTTGGTTGTTGATAGGTGAGCCAACTCTCTTGATCTATTAGGGTTTGATGATGGTGATCTTGAGGTTGGTTATGAACAAACTGATATGGACCTTATGCTTTGCATCATACCCCTCTTCTAGGGTTTTGGCTTGGACGATATGATAAGTTGAGTTATGTTGGCTTTGTTTCCTGATATGACCCCCTTAACCTTGCTAGTATCCTTGGGCGATATGCTTTGATTGAGATGTACCTTTGCCTTAGTTGGTGTTGAACCCTAGATGTCCCTTTGACCGACATGGTTCTTGGTAGACATCTCTATTTTGTGCCTTGGGCGAGATGGGTTGGTTTTGGTGTTGCCCGATATGGTGCTTGGGTAGTGAAACCCTAATAGGTGCCTTAGTGGTGACTGAGATGTAGTGCCTAACCCAGTTGGATGACAGGCCACCTTGCGGTGCCTTGGTGTCATTTGTTGTAATAAGCTTGTTGGGCGACACAGTGTTAAGCTTGGGCGCCATGGCCTTGGCCGTTATGGCTTTGGTCGATATGGTGAAGAAGGTTGCCCAATATGAACCCTAAACCTAATGGGTGATAGGGTCTTGTCTGTTAGGGCTAGTTGTGTTGCCCGACACACCCTTGTTCCTTGGTTGCACGGTATAAGTTGCACGATATCACCCCTGGTTCCTTGGCTACACGATACACAGCTCCTGGACCAGTTGCACGATACACATCATCTTTGTTTTCCTGATATCCCTTGTGCATGGATGCACCCCATTGTTGACTAATATGTGTGGATAAGTGCCCTATCCTATAGGCTTTTAGTGAGGGATGTTACCTTGCCCGATATCCCTTTGGGTGAGGGATGGAGTTACCCGCCACACCTATAGTAAGGGTATATGGTACCTTTGGTGAGGGTTATGCTTAACTCGAAAAACCTATGTTGATGATGCAATATGCATGATAGGTTGTGAACCATGATATGTTTGATACTTAAAGATGATGCTACATAAGATGATATGACACACAGTTATGCTTATAAGATAAGGGCATAGTGGATGATCATGGTTTGATAACAATAATGTAATTAATACAGCTTTATGCCTCTTGTAATTATGATCATGGATGATTGTTCCAAACATGTGCATCTGCAACCCTAATATATAGCATGACAATCAGAATGATCTATGCCTAGTGATTCAAGTTATCTCTTTTGATATGCATACTAACCATGCAGGTGTATGAAATGAATTCATAGCCAGGTAAGAGCTATGAGGTATATGTGTTTGAATAACATTGAATGATGGTAATCCTTGTTGATGGGATAACATGTATCACCTGTATGATGAGAAAGGTATGTGGACCTGATAAAGGATGAGTGCCTAGTTGAGGTGTTAGCGTCTAATGTTGAGATAAGGGATTTCTATCCCATGGTGATGATGCCTTGAGAGGTAGTGGCATTATGTGATAAGGATAGAGATCCCATGGTAATAATTCAACTCAATGTTGTTTATGTTTTACGACTTGGTTTCCTCAACAATCCACTTAAAATATACTAATTAATTACAATGGAACATATCATGTAGTTTGCCCTGGCCAGAGATCCATCATCATCAGTAGCTGGTGATGGTGAAATGGGTTCTCCTGCGGGTTAACCCGGAAGAGCATATTGTTGAATATGTGTGGTTGCTCCCAGCCAAAAATAGGAGGATTAGAGTGCAACTTTGGTTTTAGACTCCAGAGCACGGTTCAGGCCTGTGGCTCAATATGAAAGAGCATGGTGAACAGGCCCATGGCTTAGGATGTGTGATAAGAGCATGGTGAACAGGCCCATGGCTCAATGATTATGGAGAACGGTGAACAAGCTCGTGGCTCAGATCACTAGCGCTGATACCTGCAACCAAGGTGGGCTAGGAAGAGGGTAGCCTGACCATGTATGGTTGCGTTCACTTAAGCATGAGACTGTGGTCCTGCTTGTTGAGCACTCATGCACTGACCACGAGGTGGTGAGGTCGTGGAGTCTGGCTCTTCCATTGACCTTGTATGGCACCGGTTTGGGCTTCGTAGCTGATGGTTGTATTTGAGCGGTACGGCTCACTTCCTCAGGGCATGATAATATGTAATCCAGCCAAATAATATATACTGCTTAGGGGAAAACAAGGAACATTGATTGAGGCCTTGCTTGTGTAAGTTGATCTAGTTATACCTTACAGTTATTTGTATGTTACTTATATTTTGTGATAAGTTCTTATAAAGCTTATCTTGTCAATCATGTTCCATAAAGAATATCTGGACATATGCCTCCTGGATACCTTGGTAAGTTTATTAATAAAATAAGTCATGCTCAATATTCTACTCATATAATCTGCTTATATTAGTTATCTGCTTTACTTGCTTCTTCTGAAGTTTTATAGTTTCCGTGGGGAGTTATGTTTCTCGCTGGGACTGTGTGTCTCACCCTGTTGGTTTACAACCTTTTTAGGTGATCATGCTAGACGTGGTGGTGGTCGTGAGGTTGCGGCCAAGCAGCAAGAAGAGCAGTAGGAGGCAAGAGATGGATATGATGGTGTTTTGGTTGTTTTGTAGTAGAGTCCTAGAGTCATCCCTATACTCTCAGGTCCTCGGAGGTGTTTTGATGATGTTTTACAATGTATACCTGATGTAGCTTTGTATATCCTGCTACTGGCCTGATGTGGCCCATTATGTATGTATAAATAGGTGATGAACTCATGTGCTGACAGGACAGCTGGTTCCTATAAGTTGTGGACCAATATCAAGGCTTGTAAATATTTATATAACATGTTTTCTTGCAGGATGAGGATCTAAATGTAATGGTTTCTTTGTTATCTGCTTTCCGCAATCAGTTTTAATTAACTCGTATTTTCAGTAATATGTGGTTTATGGTGTTTCCGCACATTTTCACATGAGGTATCATTGCCTATGTGATAGCGGGATGTCACGACAGATAAGGTGTCATGGCGATACTCTGTTGGTAACTGTTGTTGTAGGAAAACTCTATCAAACTGAGGTGCACGTCCCAACTGCCTAGGAACTGCAAAACACAAGCTTGGAGAAGATCCTCCAAAGTTTGAATAGTCCTTTTAGACTGTCCATATGTCTACGGGTGGAAAGTGGTACTAAACCTCAACTGTGTTCCCAATGCTCTGTGCAATTGTTCCTAAAAATGACTCGTGAACTGAGGACCTCGGTTAGAGACTATCGTTGTAGACACACCGTACAAATGCACATCCACATACACCTGATCAAGCTTCTCTGTTGTATATGTCATTTTCACCAGTATGAAATGGGTAGACTTTGTCAATCTATCCACTATCACCCAAATGGAATCATGATTTCTAGTTGTCCTTAGAAGACCAACTACAAAATCCATGGTTACATAATCCCATTTTCACTGTGATATCGGCATGGGTTGCAACATACCTACCGGCTTCTAATGCTCTGCCTTAAATTTCTGGCGTATCGCACATCTAGCCACATACTCGACCACATCTCTCTTCACGCTAGGCCACCAATATAGGTCCTTTAGATTATGATACATCTTGGTGACACATGCATGCATAGCATACATTGATGTGTGAGATTCCTCAAGCACTAACTTCCTCAGATCATCAACGTCGGGGACCATCATCTCGTTATGATAACAAACTAATCCATCATCAGACTCATAGAAGCCATCACACATCTCGCTGCCAAACTCTATCTTGATCAGCTACACTATAGCATCTGCCAATTGTGCTTCTTTGATCTGCTGCCTCAATGTAGGCTTCACTTGCATCTATGCCCATAGTCCTTCCAACAAAGAAACTTCCAACTGTACATTCATTTGTCGCAAAGAGACAAACATATCCCACCTATGGCATATCAAAGAACTCAATTGTGCCTTCTTCATAGGAAGATAAGAAGACTTCCTACTAAGCACATTAGCTACCACGTTCACATTACCAGGATGATACTCGATGGTGCAATTATAATCAATGATCAACTCCATCCAGCGACGTTGTCACATGTTCAGCTCACTCTGTTAGAAGATATACTTCAGGTTCTTATGATCTGTAAAGATCTAACACACTTCCACATAAAGATAGTGTCTCCAAATCTTTAACGCATGGACCACCACTGCCATCTCCAAATCACGTGTCGGATAACTGTCCTTGTGCTTCTTAATATGTCACGAAGCAAAAGAAACCACATGATCTTCCTGCTTTAGCACACAACCTAAGACTTTCTTGAAAGCATCACAGAAAACAACATAGCCTTTCCCAGGATCTGTAAACACCAACACTGGAGCACTAGTCAGCTTCTCCTTCAAGTTCTGAAAAGCTCACTAGAAATGATCATCCTAAACAAAAGTTACATCCCACCTGGTCGACTTTGTCAACGGCAACGCGATCACACTGAAGTTCCTTATAAACCTCTGGTAGTATCCTGCTAAACCCAAAAACTACGAACTTCGGTCGGCATCTTCAGTTTCTCCCACTCTACAACTGACTCCACCTTCTTGGGATCCACTCTGACTCCTTCCGCCGATATCACATGTCCCAAGAAAGTCACTTCCTTCAACCAGAACTCACACTTACTGAACTTGGCATGCAACTGATGCTGGTGAAGGAGAGTCAATGCTTGTCGAAGGTGTTGTTCATGTTGTTGACTGTCCCGACTACAGATCAAGATGTTATCTATGAAGACCACAACAAACTAATCTAGAAATGGATGGAACACCTTGTTCATCAGATCCATGAAAGTAGCAGGTGCATTGGTTAGACCAAACGGCATAACCACAAACTCAAAGTGACTATACCTCATCCTAAAAGTTGTCTTCGGTATGTCATCGTCCTTGATCCTCAACTGATGATATCTAGACTATAGATCGATCTTCGAGAACACTGTAGCACCACGCAACTGATCAAACAAATCATCTATCCTCAGCAAAGGATACTTTTTCTTGATCGTAACTTTGTTCAATTGCTAATAATCTATGCACAGACGCATCGATCCATCCTTCTTCTTCACGAACAGAACTGGAGCACCCCATAGCGATGTGCTCGGTCTGATGAAACCTTTATCTAGCAACTCCTGTAACTGCTTCTTCAGCTCTGCCATCTTAGCTGGAGCCATCTTGTATGGTGTCTGAGTAATTGGTTGTGTCCCTAACACTAGATTGATCTCAAAGTCAATCTCTCAAGGTGGGGGAACACTGGGAAACTCATTGGGAAACACATCCTCAAATTCTCTGATAATTGTCACGCCCTGAAGACTCAGACCTTTTGCCTCGATATCCAAAACATGAGCCAAGAATGCTCTACAACCTTGCCGCAACAACTTCTCTGCCACCATAACTAATACCAAATATGTCGGATGAATCTTCCTATCTCCCTGAAAGATCCACATCTCACCATAATTAGTGAACACCGCTTGTTTGGAACCACAATCCATTACAACCTTATACCTCTCTAAGGTATCCATCCCAAGGATTACATCGAATCCATGCATATCAAGTGGTATGAGATCCACTTGTTCGTTGTGTCCCGAAAAGGATAGAACACAAGATGGACACACCTCTCGAAGCATCAAGGAACCATCAAGAAGGGTTTCTAACAGCAAGCTATCTTTCTTACAACTAATAGGTAAAAGACATCTATCAAGCATACTACGAGTGATAAAAGAGTGTGTAGCACCTGGGTCCACCAGAACAGATGTAAATCAAGAAGAAGACAAGTCAGAATGAAATAACTCCATCTGACCTGCCACCACTCGCGAGATGACTATCGCCTCTGGCTGACTCATAGCATAGAATCGAGTTGTTTCTTGATGTCATCCATGCCCTCTACTTCCTTGAGCAGATGATCCAGCTTGTGATGCTTGACTGCATCCTCGCCCTCTAGTGCCACTAACCTGCTGACTCTGCCTCGGAAGTTTTGATACTTCAACCTCTCTCCTCGGGCAATTCCACTTGATATACCTGACATGTCCATAGAGAAAGCATGACGGGTCTGTTGGCTGCAGCCTAGACGGCCCTATCACTTCCATTGAAGTTGTATTGTATGCCTTTGATGGAAAAAAACCATGCCCTTTTCCCTTACTCGGGGACCACTGTGACGGTGCACTAGAACCTTACACAACAGATGGTGCAGAAAACCTCGATTTCATGGATCCATCAAACATTTGCCTCTAAAACTAACCAGACTTCCCCTTGGTCATTGCCTCTTTCTTCTCCTGAGCCGATCGCTCGATCCTCTGAATCGACTCAACAAACATAGAAAAGCGCTCTTTGTTCTCTAATGTAGTAGCTATCGTCGATATCTCATCACTCAGACCCTTCTCGAAATGTCTGATCCTCTCATCATATATCTCTTCCATGTGAGGACAAAACCTCAACAGATCCATAAATTGAGCCTCGTACTCGGTGATGCTCAAAGATCCTTGGCGCAGATGCTCAAACTGACTGATCTTCTCATCCAGATACATCTTCAGGAAGTATCGACTCACAAACTCCCTCCAGAAGACGACCCAACAGATCACCTCACTGGGCCACTTATCTTCTTCGATGGCCCACTAGTGGCCAGCACTACCCTTCAGAAGGTAGACAGCATGCTTTACTTTGTCTACTTTGGGGATGTCGAGGATCCATAAGGCCTTCTCAAGACCTTTCAGCCACAGATCTGCATCCGCTGGATCAATTGTTCCAGCATAATCGGAATCTCTGACTCGCCGAAGCTGCTCGAAGGTCTTCCCAATACCCGATGATTCTTCACGAGGAACCAGTGCTCTTGGCAAAGGCACAGGTAATCTCTCCACCATGAGATTCATCGTTGACATTACATGTCCCATGAGGTGATGGTAGACAAGATTCTCAAGAATGGTTGGGTCGATTTGGGGGACCTCATGCACCCGATCTTCATGTGCATGCACACTCACTCCATCAACTGATGCAGCAGCACTGCTCTCGGCAGCATGCTCTTCATGATTTCCAGACATCTTTTAGCTTTATCTTATCATGGGATAGAAGGTCATTATGAGAAAATCTAGAGAAAATCACAAGAACAGACACAAACCTAGTCTTAGATCCCTGTAGACTCAATGAACCTAGAGCTCTAATACCAACCTACTTGTGACATCCCACCATCACAAAGATAGCAAAACGCCATGCGAAAATGTGTGGAACCACTATAAACATCATATTACCAAAAACACGGGTTAATTAAAACCGATTGCAGAAGATAGATAAGAAAGGAACTATTACAACCATATCCACATCCTACAAGGAAACATGTTATGTATATGTATATATATAGGCATGTCATATGTCCACCTTCCCATAGGATCCAGCTATTCCAAATACATCAAAGACCTCACTTGTTTATATACATAACATACCTAGCTAGGTCAACAATAGGATAAGAAAGCCATAACAACTATACATCATGAAACCTCATCTAAACACCTCCAAGGACCTGAGAGTACATGGATGATGACTCTAGGACTCTACTACAAAACAACCACAAAAGAAGCATATCCATATCTTGCCTTCTATTATTCTTCTTGCTACTCAACTACAACACAATGATCACCACCACGTCTAGCACATCCACCTAAAAAGATTTTAAACCAACAGGGTGAGACACACAGTCCCAGTGAGAAACATAACTCCCCGCCGAATTATAAAACCTCAAGAGAGCTAGAATAGATAAAGCAGGTAACTGATATAAGCAGATCATATATGCTACATACTGAGCGGAACTAACTCTACAACATCTTATCAGGATATCTAAGAGGCATATAGACAGATAATATATGGAACATGATTGACAAGATAAGTCATCTAAGAACTTATCATAACATCTGAGGAACATGTAATTAATTGCAAGATATAACGAGGACAACTATACAAACAAGGTCTCAACTAATGTTTTGTGTTTGCCCTAAGAAAATATACTATACGGCTAGATTACGATTTATTATGCCCTGAAGAAGTGAGTCATACCACTCAGATCCAAACCGACCACCGCTTGGTCGCAATCGATTGCCATACAAGGTTAATGGGAGAGCTGAGTTCCACGACCTCTTTCCCTTGTGGTCAGTGCACAAGAACCAATAAGTAGGACTACAGTCTCATACTTAAGTGGCCTCATCCATACAGGGTCAGGATACCCTCTACCTAGCCCACCTTGGTACATGAATCAGCACTAGAAAACCGAACCATGGGCCTATTCACCATGCTCCATCATTATTGAGCCATGGGCCTATTTACCATGCTCTATCACATATCATGAGCCATGGGCATGTTCACCATGCTCTAGCCACACTGAGCCACGGGCCTAAAACTATTAACATATTTTAAGTGGATTGCAAGATTCAACCAAGTTATGTAACATGTAAACTATAACAAAAGTAAACAACATAGATCTCATTATCATTTGTTACATTGTCACTCTTATTCTCAAAGCCATCAATATCATCTTGATTCGTCACAAGGATCCAACATTACATGTTACAACTTGGCCTCTTGCCAATCATGAAGATCCATCTCAAGGATCAACATCACAGGGACTCAATCCCATCATCAAGGCACACATTGCCATTCCATGGGTAACACCCATCATATATCACTGGGTTCATCATAACCCTTGATGTTCCATATCATATCACTATCATACCATCACCATGGGTATTACCTGATTTCATATTCATACACATCGAACCTGCATGGTTATCATAATCATAGAGAAACAATGGTACTTGTACAAGGAACATCTTTAACTCATTACTTTATTATGAGAGATGTAACTTATGCAACGTAGATGAACATGCCTATGCATAATCATTCGCATATATCTATCAAAGCAAGCATTAGGGTTACCAAAAGAACATGGGATACAACCCTTATCCTATGTATATCGGGTAAGGGATAACCCTCAACAAAGGTTATCACAGCCCTTACCAAAATAGTTAACATCGCAAAACACCAACATGGATATCAACTAACACCATGTATCAGGCTAACATCTATCTTGGGCTAACGTCCATCTTTGTAAAAACTGATAACGGTCACACTCAAGGAACATCACATAATGGGCTCATAGCTAACACTCTTCCCGGGTTGTCACCCATGGCTAGCCGATATCGTCTAGCTAACTGATCCCAACAGGTCGATAATGAGAAACACACTCCCATAACGGCTAGCAGCTCACGTGGTTAACACCACATCCCGATAACGCCCTAAGGCCGATAATGGGCTAACACACTGGCACACTGCTCATAGCAGGTCAATACATGGGAGGACAATACAAGGTAGGATGATATCGTCCATGCACACATACAAGCAGGGATGTCGATATCATGCAAGGGACAACAAGGTGCATAACATTCATAACAGGATATCCATGTGAAAGGTCAATATTGCTCAAAGGATAAAGCCAACACAATGTCACCTTACTATCCTGATAACGACCATCAGACATATTGGCCATCCAAGTCTATCGGGCAAGGAATCATCTTGGGTAAAGACTCATAACAGTCAAAGGGGTCAACAATACACCCAACAAACATATCGTCCAAGCTCAACCCTAGGAGAATGATATCGGGTTTCACCTCTCCACAAAATGATATCGGGCATCAAGGGATATCGAGTTACACCACCTATTGGGTTGGTCATCTACAACCTCATGACAACCACCAAACCCTAAAAGATCAAGAGTGTTGGGTCACCTCTCAACAACTAAGTGAGAGGGGTCTTGCACAACCTCTATCACATATCACGAAGCAAGGTAGATCATCACCATATCGGTCAATCAACCGACAACTAGGTCAACCCCCAACCAAAGGCTCACTCTTTCAAATCCATGGTGAGAGAGAGGGGTGTTGCTCAAGCAACTAGAGTGTAGACTCACCTCTCAACAACTAAGGGAGAGAGGGGTTTTGCCCACACAACTAGAGCTTAAGCTCACCTCTCAAGACCAATGAGAGAAAGGGGGTTTTCCCCAAGAACACGCCACAACACACCATTGAATTAGGAGACCATAGGCTCACCTCTCAACAATTAAGAGAGAGGGGTTTTGCCCAAGGAACCCACATCCATGGTTCGGCTAATAAGATCCATGGTTCATCTAGGGAAACAACATGACCATTAAAGCAAGAAACATATCTAGCAAGATAACATGGTCGATCAAGATAGCATATAACAAAGCAACATGGTAAGGAAGTAGTATAGTTAGGGTTAGGAGTTATGTAACACGCCTTAAGCACACTTCCAAGATCCAAAGCTCCAATGCTCCAAGTACCAAGGCACCACCTTCGGCCACCATAAGAAGAGAAGAGAATATCATAACCACCATGGCTGAAAGACAACCAAGAAGGAGAAGGTGACAAGGAAGGAGAGAGAGAGACTCACCAACTAGAGAAGAAAAGAAGCAAGGCAGCAAGATGTATCATCCACCACCAGCTGTATCGGCCAACACCTCCTCCTCTCCTCCTTAGCCACCAAGGGAAAAGAGAGAAACTAAGGGAACTAAAGGAACTACTAGCAAGCAAGAAGGGTGGTATATATACTATAAGGTAATGGGGAAGAGCAAGGCAAGGTGGCACCTGACCTAGTACACTTGTCCAAGGGCCAAGCCACATGTTAACACCCCAAAAACCACTTGTCCATGACTTGCCACTTTCTAGCAAAGAGCACCATGTGTCCAAGAGAGGGTGACATAAATGATGCTAGGTTGGAGGGGTGTGTGTCACCCAACATGGCACCATGGTCGATGCACCACTGTCTGATACACTCTTTCTCGATACACCTAGCAAGGAGGTGGCACCAAGCTCAAACAAGGCCCAAGAAAACCCAACAACAAGCCTAAACTTCAACAAGCTCAAACGAGGCCCAAAGCAACTCAAGCAAGACACCCAACCCATCCTCTCGACTCTAAGGGATGCAAGGAGAGAGAAAGACATCTCCCAAGGTGATAAACTTGCACACCTACCCTAAAACTTGGGTAATTTGCAAGTTGTACATCAACCTCAAGCCCTAACCACAACTTAGGTAATTAGCAAACATCTCAACACAAGGTTTAGGCAAAGAAAATAGGGTAAGCCCAAAATGAAGGTCAGGGTCCTTACAATACATGTCTTTCAAGTGTAGGCTACCTTAATCATATATGTCAAGGATGGTGTAGGGACCTTCCCATTTTGGTTTGGACTTGTCCTTGGAATCACTATTCTAGATGACTCACAATACGAGGTCGCCCTTTTGGAATTTGTGCGGTCGAACTTTCTTGTTGAAGGCTTGAGGGTTCTTTCTTGGTAACATTATGCATGGTACATATATTTTGTTTGCTTATCCTTAAGAGTGTTGAAGATGTATATTCAATCGTATATCCATTTTGTCTCCTTAATATGTTTCTTATAGGATACGGAGTGAAGGGACATGTACTTCAATTGGTAGGACTACTTCCATCCTGTATATCACAGAGTATGGTGTAGCTCCTGTGGATTTTATGATAGAAGTGTGTTAGGCCGACAAGGCCATTGGGAGATGTTCATTCCAGTTGGCATGAGAGTCAATAGTCCTCTTTAGAATTTTTATCAAGTTTTTTTTGGCAGGTTCTACAACTCCGTTCATCTAATGCCAATAAGGTGATGTTTGGTGATGCTTGATCATCAAAGAGTTTAGATCATTCTTAATAGTTTTAGTAATGAAGTTTGTCCCATTGTATGGGACAATCTCATTTGGTATCCCATATTGACTTATGATATTGTTCTTGAGGAACTTGATGGCCTTCTGAGTTGATTCTTTGGTGACAGACACTACTTCTACACTCTTGGTGAATTAATCAATTGTGACGATGATGGAGAAATTTTCATTTTACACCTTCGGATTGACCTTCCCAACCATGTCGATCTCCCATGCTGATACATACTAAGGCATGGCCATATTGTGACAATTCATTGTGGGAAAATGAATGTAGTCACCATTAATTTGGCATGCTCAGAATTTGTGGACATATTGACAATAATTTGTCTCCATGGTATTCTAGTGGTATCCCAAGAGTTGTGTTTTTTTTGCTAGCATAACTCCATTCATGTGTATACCGCAAGACCCTACATGGACATGCTTCATGATAGCTTATGCTTTTGTTTTGTCAATGCATCAAAGAAGAGTCTAATTGTAGGACCTACAATACAATTGTTCTAGCATAGCACATATTGCATGGCTCATAGTTTGAGTGTGTAGTGCTCTATCTGGTAGAGGTTCTTAGTAATGACTTGTTCTGATAAATACATCTTTCTATCATGAAACCAATACTTCTATTCATCATTGGGTGCATTGTCGATGACCATACCATAGGTGGGTTGAGAAAGTGTTTGGTCTTCAAAAGGAAAGGTTAGGCCTTCTTGGTTTTCTATCCATGAAGTGATAGTTTCTAGAGCATCATGCTATCTTCATATGAAGTGAAGAGAGATATGCTCAAAGTCTCAGTTGAGGGAACACATGTGCTCCTAGTATGGTACAAGCTTCTAGTGGAGTGTTTTCTAGTTGTTTGGGACCTGAGATATTACAAGGAGGGAGTCATCATGGACTTGTAAGTGATGTGCTCCTTTTTTATAACATGTTTCAGTTCAAAGATGCAAGGTTCATAATCGGCCATGTTGTTGGTGGCATCAAAATCTAGCTGTTTGGCTATTGGAAGTTGTTCTCCATGGGAGTTCTGAAGGACTACACCTGTTCTAGATTTTTATTAATTTACAACTTGATCAAAGAAGATTGTAAGGAGTGGGATCCCATAGGGATCCACTCCCTACTAAAAATAAAGAGGGAAACATCCACCAATAAAAAATTTCTCAAGAGGGGATGAAACCAAATTTATTTATACATGATTGAATCATAACACAAAGTAGCATTGGAATTGAAAGATATATATAACCATTACAAGGCAACTTATCCTACCAAACTTTCACCACATAGGGTGACATAAAGGAAAACTAACTACATATGTAGAACTAGTTGAGGATCACCTAACAACTTCAAGCAAGGTCTCCCAAGAGGTCAGCTATCCTTGATGTGGTCTAGGTCCTCCTAGATCTCCTCCTCCTCCTCGTCCAACACCTAGGGTTGGAAGCGTACCCCATAAAAGGAAAAGAAATGAGGATATCAGCTAAATGCTGGTATGATCATGCTAAAAAAAAGAATTGAGCAATATATATATATTTAGGAAAAGTTACATCAAGTAGATAAGGCTTCACATGCAAAAAGATAAGGACTACCCAATTGGGCATAAAAGAATAAGATCATAACAAAAGAGATACTTGCCATTAAAAACAATAATAAAAGTGGTGCCACAAAAGCACTCATAAAGATTTTAGGGCACAAAACCCATAACAACCTGCATGTAGGTTAGATAAACATAGCACTAGAACAACATAAATAACAATTGGCAGCCAACCCTCATAAAGTTGAAACCTGATAGAGAATGGCACATAACCAAACTCCCAATATATATATAAATTTGGGCCAACCCCCATAAAGCTAAAACATGGGTATGGGTCACATAACCACCATCCCAAAATAAACAATAAGGGCACATAACCCAAAACTAATGCAAATTATATTACTCTAGGGCTATTGAGTCACACAACATGCTTAATAGGGAGGCAAGTAACAAGTATGGTCGAATTTCACAATTTAATCACCACAAAAGTGATCATCAATATTATCATCCACAAAGTGGATATATAACAACAATTTGAGTTACAAAATGAACAAGGCATAATAAAGATTCCAAAAGAATGTCAGGAAGTTATTATGATCACAAGATCAGCAACAAGTAGGGTACTTCACATGAAGCATAATATTCAAGAGGAAAAAATATGGTTTTTAGGTTATTGTCCATAGGACCAAGAGAATGAAAATTTAGGTTATTGCTCAATAAAGAGAAATAGGAGATGCTAACATACCTCTCACAAAGTCTTAATCAAAACACTTTCCAAAATCCTAAGCAAGATTAGAGTCCACTTGTCCTATTATAATAACCATATACATGTATTAGCATTATATGCATTCATTAAGAACTCAAAACCCTAAAGTTTTTTACTTTTTCTACAAACCACCGATTTAGGTCTTGAAAACATTATAATAGTCTTATTTAGGGTTTTTTGATCAAAATAACATATAATATGATATACTGTGAAGATATTGACTTTTAGGGTTAGTTTGGGTGATTTTTAATTGACTAAATAATCTTCAAAAATACTTTTTCAAAAAACTCAAAACCAGGCATCTAATTTATTTTTATTAGATAGATCATACTTTTCTGAGTTTAGAACATATTTTACTTTTAATTTTGGCCCAAGGGTTTACTAGTTATGAATTATATAAATTATTAACTTTATTAATTAGATTCATTAAAATCACATCTTCAAAACATCTGATCAGGAGATAAAACCCATACCATAAGAAATCCTACATTTTTCTCATTTTATTGACTATTTTTGCATATTTTTCTGATTAGGGATTAATTAGTTATGCATTTTGTAAAACCAACCAATAAGAAAATAAGAAAAAGACAAGTCATCAATCAAGGGCTAAGAGAGAGAGAGAGAGATTGGGCCCAACTGAGTTGGCCCAATCGGGTGAGGTCAAGTCTACGGTCAAGGTGCAGTTGACTCATCCCAAACAAAAGACAACATGGTGAAAAGATGTTTTTATCCCTGACGGAAACACAAACGATCGAAGCGAAGCGGAGGGAAAAGGTGACCTTTTCCACATGGGATTCATCCCTTCATCTCGTTTTCCATTGCAGTGTAAAGAACAACTGCAAGGTGCGAGCCAAATTGGGAAAAACTCAGATTTATGATAAAACTCGTAACCATCATCACGGAACAATTGCATGAGATGCTACGAACTCACTGGGGCAAGCAATTGGATCGGTGATGCTGAGTTGGGGAAGAAGAAGTTGCCGCAAGCCACAAGCACAAACCTAGCCACCGACAGTGATAAGAGTGAGCAACGAAGGAATTGAAACTAGGGAAGATTAGGGTATGGTGCCGCGGAACTGGGGATGGAGTCCCCTATATATAGGGTAAAGCTTTAAGGTGAAACCCCTTTGGCCGTGGGAGAGCTATGAGGCCAAATTTGGGCATTTCTTAGATCTGAAGAAATAGAACTCGTGTAAGAGTTTGCTATGTGCGACGAATTCAATGCAAAAGAAATCACGGAAAAAGGATGTATAAAGACCGAGAAAATTGGGATTCTCTGAGCAACCTACCCGGCGGCACTATAGCAGGTCGACCATGGGTAGGAGACGATCTGCGGATCGTCAGATCAAAATCCAATGGCCAGGATTCATGCACCAGATCAATAGGAAAATCTTATCCAATTCGAAATCAAATAAAGTGATACATATTGTATTAAATGATTTTATCTCTCTTCATTTGAGGGCTTAAATGAATTCCAAATTGGCTAAAATTTTGCAGAGAGGCTAATTTTGATATGTAAAATCCGAATATAAAATTAGATTTTCCTTTTGACAACTTTTAATGTGTCAAATAAATAAATTACTATTTTCTCTTTCCTCCTTCATTAATGACATTAGGATTATCCAAAAAATATTAAACTTGACCCATAAGTCATATTTAACATGTTGATTACGGATTTGCCATCAATTTTAGATGTTGGAGTTTTTTTATAATTATTTAATACTTTGAAGGTTCTACACACTTTCTCTCTCCTAATTTTATCTTTTAATCAAACTTTCTCCAAATTGAGTGAAAATTCACCTAAAGGCATATTTTATTATGTAGATTAGGAATCTAAAACTATTTTCCACTTTTGGAATCATTAAATATTTTATTTAATATTTGTAAGGTAAAACACCATTTTCTTTTCTAAATAGAATATATATATTGTTATTATTATTTTAAATTGGTGAAACTTGGCCTCCAAGCCAAGGAATATCTCAAGAAAATGAATATGAGGTTATTATTATCCAAGAAATTTTTCTTTTAACATATTATCTATTATTTCTCCCATTAATAATCTAATATATCATTATTCATGTTTTAAGCATTATCTTTGATTTCCTTTTTCTCTTCCTTGCACCCTAAGGCATAGGAAGGATCTAGAACTAATATATACCATCATTATCCCATATAGAATTATTTATTTCGTATTTTGAGGAATTATAACTCATTATCCTCAATTATGAACATTTTGCCTTTTAGGCACATATCCAATATTACTTTTATTACTTTTATGATTAATTTGAAGGTATTGGGTAATATTAATTTAAAGTTTATGTTTTAATGTGACTTATGCATGCATTATTATATTCAAGGTCACCAAAGAGCATATCTTAATCCTTGTTTGGCTAAACCTCCAAAAAATAAGGGTTCTAAGTTATTATTCCTGGAATAAGATTATTTCCTAGGTTTTAGTATGTTACAAAGATGGTCCACATGTTGTTATGTGGAGGAGCCTCTGCACTTGGTGGATTGATCATCCCTATGTCTTTGTATTGGAACTCAGTCATATATAGCTTCTTTCAACAGTAGGGAATCTACTAGTTGATCATTCATGGCTTGTTCTTTGACTGTCTTCATTTGGAGTTAGGTCATGTCAAATTTTGACAACATTACCTATCATTTAGCACACTGTCCCATTAGGGTTGGGTGATCGCACAAAGGGCTAACTGGATAATGCTTGGTGATTAGCTATGTTGGGTGATCACAAAGCCTCAATGTGTACAAAACTCCCCTCTTTCTCATTTTTTTAATATAAAATTATCATCAAAATTGTTCAAAATCTTCTTCTAAACGTATGTCAAATATAAATTTAGTTAGATCCAAATTATTATCATAATATGGTCAAATTATATATTTTTTCTCAATATCTGCTAAATAACATAATGGGTTCAATTCCAGATGAAAGATATTATACTCGAAATAACACGCCTTGATCTCTATTAGCAATGATTTTAGCAAATCAATGTTAGTTACTTAGCTACGCTCTAAAGATTGGGGGTGTGATAGTATGGGTTACCTAACTGACTATGGATGTGATGTTGTGACATGGTAGACATAATAAATCACATAGAATACTCATCATGCTTAATTCTACTTATTAATTCTACTAGATAAGAGAGACCATCTTAAACTTAATATGGTGCATACTACAACTCCATGGTACTTGGGAGGAGAGTGTTTGGGAATGTGAAAAATTGTCTATCAAGTCCATACATTATTAAATTTTGTTAATGTGTATCATTGATGAGATATCATAAAGGATAATTATTGTCTGCATTTTAATAGCTATCTTTAAGTAGTTCTTTCTATATCTTGTTTTCTTTCTTATCTCATAGTTTCATCAGGTGAAATAATTTTCTACATGTTTTCTTCTTCAAGATATGAGTTTATATTATGATTACTTATGAAATATATTTTTGGGAAATTTTGATCTACTGTGTTGGGTAGGAACACCGTATAATTTGGGTAACTGTGTTCGGATTGTAAGTTGTTGATTGAGGTCTAGGCTAAACTTGGGGTGATAAATAAACTCCCAAAAAATCATAATTTTGGAAAGCAAATTTGTAATGTTTTGAAAAATATTGCTAGAAATGTCATGCTTAAGAGCAATGCATCCTCGGCTTGATAAACATGTTATTAAATTATTATTTTTATTTATCATACCATGCAACTATTTTTATCAAATTTATTGACTTATTTAACAACTTCGATAGTCAATGAAAAATAATACATGTACTTATAAATACAAATAATAATGTGTATTAATAGATTCCAAACTATAATATAGAGTAAAATATGTAATCGAAAAATAAAATGTAAAACAAATATTAAATAAAATAATAGAGATAATAGTCAAAATAAATAATATAACACAAAAAGTGTACATAAATAATAATATATCAAAAGGACATACGTTGAAAGATTTTTTTAAAGGCGGTCCTACAATAATATAAAAAACCATACTATTATATTGTATATATTAGCATACATATAAAAGGAACACCAATATACACTTTTTTAAATTGGGATGGCTATCATGTAGTAGTTGTCAATGAGATTGTGAGTGTTGGTTCAGATCCATTGTTCTAGATGAAATTATTAGAAATGATCAGGATTTTACTTCAATAACTATGTCATTTATTTAGTCGTTGTGGTAGGCACGAAGAGTGACCCTTGTACTCATTTCATTCTATCAAAGATAGTTGTACCGCTCTTGAAATTACAGGGACTTTATCCAATGATAGTGTCCACTGGCACATCATATTGATTTGTAGGAGCAGTTGAAGAGGGTAAAAATTGTGTTGCTAGGAAGTACTAGTCTTATAGATTCTGAAATCTCTCGTGCATGTTGTTTGAGACTCTTACACTATCATTTCTTTTACATTTAGCTGACGTACTGTTGATTATGGGTAGAGATAATAACTATTAGTATTGTTAAAATTCAATAGTGACATGGTATCGTTAACTAAAACACATTGTTGTCTCGAGTGCGGCTGACACAATGCCCCAGAAGAAGCAATGTGTGGGAGACACATTTCTCTAAAAATGACAAGTTGATAAACAATTTTCAAATAACTAAAGTTAGAAGAAAAAAGTTATTATTTTGATAGCCTAAATAAATCATGCCATTACAAATTTACAAGCAATGGACGTCTCAAGAGAAGGAAAAAATCTAAACATGGACTAGGTTGTAAAATATATGAAGTGCAAATTATATTTTGACTTCAAAAAATAGTTAATAATAACAAACATGTAGTCCTATTTTAGTCTTGGTTTAATTATATAAGTTGTAGGTTAAACCGAACTGGCCCTCAGGGTTATTGTTTCCAGACATTAACATGGGCTATCATCATTTGTAATAATAATCTGGTTTTGAGATTAACTCACATTTTACCCGGTGTGATCAAACATGCTATTTTGCGGAACCTAGTTCGAATTCGGCCCAACTCAAACATGCATAGTTCAGACCTGACCGATTCGAATAGGAGTTATGAGAGGTTGACCCAAACTAAAGTCCAAATCCAACCTCATCAGTGATCAGTCCACATCTAAGTATATAAAAAAATGTACTATAGATATTAAGAAAACAAAATTGAAATCTTTGTAAACCCAATCCGACCCGATTAGAACTAAACGTTGACCTTATTTGAACTGAATTCCACTCAAGAGTCCTACAATGCCAACTTGTGGATTGAATAGTGTTGGGTCGGGCCCGGTTTGTGTTTTTCATTATGGCTTGCTAATTGTGACGGTAGTTATGAGTCCATACACCTATAAAAGAAGGAAGAATGCGTAGTTGCCAAAATTTGTTGAGCATGCATTCTATTCTAGATTTCGGCTGTTGTTATCCCACTAATATCTCAAAAGGAATATAAAAAGAATATGATACTTGAACCAAAAATGGAACTAGAATTGGGATTTTTTTTTCCTTTTGCATCAAGAACAAAATAGAGAAGGGAGGTAACATGATTCTCTCCTCTATTTTGTTATTATTCATGCAAAATGACAAAAATGATTTCATATCCGGTTCTATTTTTTATCCATATAGCAAACCCACAGCCGCGGTGCGCTGCGTAGTTGCCCGTGTAGGGTAGGGTAAAGGCAAGACAGCCGTGATCGGTCACGGATTAGCATATTATCAAAGAAGACAACCGTGATCGGTCACGGATTAGCATATTATCAAGGCTAACACCTCTCCCCTTGTGGTCAGGTCACTCTCCGGCCATGCCGGTCCAAGCGGTGATTGGGTCGCTGGCAAGATTATACTGTATGCTGGCCGCGTACTAATGCCGGGATCGATGGACCCGCTGCTGGACTTGATGGAAAAAGAAGAACAAATTGAACGGCGGATTGCGTCCGTCTACGCTAACCACTGAATTATTGTTGTAGCCATGCTTACTATCGCTTTCGCTATCCATGGCCTTGTTGCGACATATTGCACACTGATTAAGGAAGAGGGAAGAGATTGGTAGGGCGTGACTTCCGTGAAGAAGATTCCTCATCCTCGCCAATGCAGAGCATGGAATAGAATACCAGGTGGAGACTCGTCCTTCAAATTGTGAGAAGAAGAAAGAAGAGGGCGATGACGCCGCTAGCAACTCGTCGTGGGAAGCCAGTCAAGCCACTCGATCGAGCACCGGAGGTCCGGAGCGCCTCGGCAGTCCAAGACGAAATGGGGGTCCCAGTTGCGGTCCACTAGCTCGCAAAACACGAATAATTGTTTAGGTTGTGTTTGGCATAAGGTTGTGATAGGTTTACTTGTCATGGGTAAGTTAACCAATGCATGTTAATTTTGTGTAAGATCATTATTGTTTGGAACACTGACACAGTAAGATTGTTGTTTGGTACACGTGTAACTAATCTTTCGTTATATGAACAAAGTCTATTATGCCTTCATAAAAATATTGTTGTATCGGTTGAGCAGTCTGTTAGAGGTTTTTGTGGAAAATAGACATATGCAATAAATAAATATGTTCCATGTCGCAAGGATTTTGAGCGGCAGATTATTTAGAAATTTTTCGATTAAGTTGAGCATGCTGCATCTTGTCAATGTTTTAGTTTAGTTTGCGGCCGCGGTAGAACGTTGAAACAAATGCAGCCTTAGGCAGTGTTTGGGACACCGTAGTGATAAATTAAGCTGTCATGGATTAATTGACCGGAGGTATGTTAACTCTGTTTAAGATAATTGATGTTTGGTGTAAAGATAGGTAAGTAATCCGTTTTTATCTGAATAAAAGTCTATTATGCCCCGCCTTATAAATACACAATATCCACATCACAACATCATCAATACGTAAAAGAAATAACAGCTAAAAAATTAAAAGTATATTGACGATCGTGTTCTTGAAATCAATGTAAATGGCAATTCCACATTAACTAATAAATTTCAGCGTGAGAGTTGTCACATAAAGTAGAAGAGAGTATACAGAAAAATAAAGGCAAAAATCAATCCATATGTCTGTACAGATTTGCCGTGAAGAAGAAGAGAGTATATAGAAAAATAAAGTCAATAATCACAATCAATGGAACTGTACATTATTACACACAAAATAAACGTTGTGAAACATTGATGAGTACAAATGACAAAGTTTTATATAGAAAACTGTTTCGCAATCATCAGCCGTTGGAAGTCACAAAAAATTACAACAGTAATGTAGAATAAAGGATGTCACTGCAGAATCAAGTAAAGTTTGTATTAATATTTTTACCTGAGACAAAGATGCTTGGTTTCATTGCTGGAGCAAAGTCGTCGTCAAGGATGTCGTAGAGGTGCAGGAGCAGCCGTAAAGGAAGGTTTCTCAACGAAATAAACATGGTTAGTTGTAAGATGTATAAAAATAATATTCGGTTAGAAGGGCTTCCAGGGAAATTGATGCTCAAACGACACATTATCAGCAAATTATCTGGTTAATTAGTCTGTAAGGCATCTTATTTATTTTTTAAACCGCAAAACAAATATCAGTTACAATATTCAGTCCCGTTTATTTGTCATGCCGGGGTCAAAACGGAAAACCAAACGCAGAGTTAGTTGTTTATTGATACTGCCAATTCCTTTTAAGAAAGAATATATTCTGAATTCCAAGGGATTTGCCCGACCGGTCGCCAAAACAGGTGAAACTTTCATCCGATTGTGATACAGGGGCGGAACCAGAAATACACAACAAGGGGGGCTGAGTTCCTAAAGGAGGGCTGAAAAATAAAATATGTGCACATTGAGATTAGAACCTGCACCATTTACACAACTAAAGACACAAAGTACCACTTCAACTAGTCACTCTTTATATCAAACACATTGTGAAACATGTATATATCTAATTATTATTTGTATTTTTTATATTTTTATAATTATATTTTATCATTTTTTGGGGGGAGGGGGGCTGGAGTCCCCCACCCTCCTTCCTAGTTCCGCTCTTGGTAGCATATTCATATGATGGGGTTTTCTAGTCAAAATCATGACTTAAATCATGTAAGTAAATAAAAAATCAGGGAGCTAAAGATCAACACGCACATTAGATGTGGCAACCAAATGTTGCGGTGGGAAAAAACTAGAATGGTGCACCAAAACCAATAACAAAATAAAGACTAAGAGGAATTATCTATACATATTAGATGTTATGCCATGTATCTTGTTTATACCTTAAACCACGAGCTATTGGAGCCTTCACGTATGTTTATAGCTCAATCTAGAGATAGTTATTTTTCAACTTAGTGAAGGAATAAAATAATTTGGAAGGCTTGAAAATACAAGAAAATAGTGTCTCTTAAATTACCGTTAACTGCCTAAATGATATTTTCAAACAATTGGCTAACAATGTTACAAGCCCACTCATACTTCATAAAGGAATCAAGGATATGAAACCCTAATTCTCACTTTAGTTGAAAATCTAATTTTCTACGCATTATTTAGTTCAAATTACATGCATATATGTTCATATCAATATTAGTTAGGGTTTAGATAAAACCCTTATTTTCTTCTTGTATGGATAAACCTTATTCGAGTACTTTAGGGGTGTGATCTCATTACTTCGAGAAATGCAAAAATATATTTTGAAGTTTGAATCTTAATAGAACAAGTAAAATATCTTTTGCGCAAAGAAGTAACATTGATAATTAATCTATAACCTAATTTTTAAATATTTAAGAAAACAGAGCAAAGGATACATCATAACACATATTTATGATGATCCAGGGTGAATCTGAGAAGTTGAATGACTTAGATAAAATCTCATACTAGACTTTCATATTAGAAGCCCTTGAAATTGTTACATATGAATTTTCTACATTTCTATAGTGCCAATAGGAATTTGATCAAGTTACAAAAAGTCAGAGCGAATTGTGATCTAACTTCACTCCTACAGAAACAGCATTCAGTGTCACTTTTCTGGGCGTCGGTTATTTAGGAAAACTGACACTATAAATTTAAACGTCGGTTATTTATGCAAATCGACGTCTATATTCGAAGACCAGTCAGGCACGGGTACCGCTTTGTATTCAGCGTCGGCTGGTTATAACAGACTGACGCCTAAAATCGCCCGCAAAATCCAATTTTCGAGCGAAAACATTTTAGGTCACCTACAACGTCGGTTTTTTTAACTATTCACCGACGCCTATTTAAAATGAAAATTTGTGCGAAAAGTCCCACTTTTAGTGTCGGTTATCCCTCGATAACCGACGCTGATAATGGTTCCTGCCAAATAATTTAGGGTAAAGGTTGTCTAGTTGGGCGTCGATGTTTTACTATCAACCGACGCTAAAGCATAATAGGCGTCGATTTTGTAGATAACCGACGCCGTTGACCAACTTAATAGACCCGATCACCCGGCTCTTCCCCCTTTCTTCCTGTTTCATCACGATGTTCTCTTGTGTTGTTGCTCGCCGCCGCTCTCCCAAAATCTTGACGTCGGTTGCTGCCCCTCTGCTTCTTCGGTGTTGGTGCTCTTCTGCTCGCCGGCGCCGCTGCCCGCCGCCCGCCGCTGCTGCTCCTTCGCCTGCTGCTTCTCCGGCCGGCACCTGCTGCTTCTCCGGCCGTCGGTTGCTTCTGCCCGCCGCCCGCCCCTCTGCTTCTTCGCCTGCTCGCCACCACGGCTGCTGTCGCTTGTCGCCGCTCTTCTCCACGCTAGCTCCAGGTAGGCTAGCCTCTTTGCTTCCTTCTCCCTAGCTCCTTACCAAGAACAAGCACGACCATGGTTGTGTTGGCCTACCACGGCCGTGCGGGACAGCACGGCTGTGGTAGGCCAACACATCCACGGCCGTGCTTGTTGTTGGTAAGGATATGAACAAATTTTTATGTAATTCTTTATGTAAATCCTAAGATATGAACAAATATTTTGCTTGCATATATTTGTCATATATTTGTGCTTCTAATCGTAATGTTTGGTCTAATTCAATAAATTTTGATACATGTTGAAATAAGATTTAAACTTGTCAATTGTAGCATCCTAATTTGATTCGATTAAACCCTAACATCAATTGTGATGAAACCCTAACATTAATTGTGATGAAACCCTAACATGTACATATCTATTATTGTGTTTGTTGGCCTAGAAACCCATTCAAGATTTACTCATTAGGAGTAAATCTTAGATAGACCCCGGTTTGGGATTGTTCTTGAACACCTAATCTCACTTAGGATGTAAGTGTATAATGTGTATTGGGTTTTTGAGAAAATTTTGGTAGCATTTCTCCGTTTGTTCTCTAAGTACATATGAACTTAGAGAACAGCGGGGAAATGTTGCCGAAATTTTCTTGAAAACCCAATACACATTATACACTTACTAGTGAGATTAGGTGTTCAAGGATGGGATAGGTGGTACACATTTATTATATATAAGAATGACATCACATGTGTTTGTTGGCCTGGAAACCCGTCCAAGATTTACTCATTAGGAGTAAATCTTGGATATTCCCTGGTTTGGGACTGTTCTTGAACACCTAATCTCACTTAGGATGTAAGTGTATAATGTGTATTGGGTTTTCGAGAAAATTTCGGTAGCATTTCCCCGTTTGTTCTCTAAGTACATATGTACTTAGATAACAGCGGGGAAATGTTGCCGAAATTTTCTCGAAAACCCAATACACATTATACACTTACTAGTGAGATTAGGTGTTCAAGGATGGGATAGGTGGTACACATTTATTATATATAAGAATGACATCACATGTGTTTGTTGGCCTAGAAACCCGTCCAAGATTTACTCATTAGGAGTAAATCTTGGCTAGTCCCCGGTTTGGGACTGCTCTTGAACACCTAATCTCACTTAGGATGTAAGTGTATAATGTGTATTGGGTTTTCGAGAAAATTTCGGTAGCATTTCCCCATTTGTACATTGATATAAATTAGAATCAACAATCACTAAATTATATATTGTTTGTATGGAGTCCGGCTTCATTGTAGATAATAGGAGTAAATCTTGGATAGGAAGTAAGTGTATACACTACTACATAAATGGCTTATAAAGTCACTTTTCAAGGTGTTGGTTGTATACATAAACGGACACCTAAACTCTACAGTGTCGGTTTATAACATAAACCGACATACAATCTGTGAAGGTCGACTAGACACGGGTACCACTTTTATTAAGTGTCAGTTAATTAATAAAAAACCGACACCTAAAATCAACCGCCAAAACCAAAATTCCAGCGAAAAAATTACCTCTAAAATTTGACATATGTCGTCGGTTCATAAATAAATAACCAACGACTAAAGGGTATTCGCGAGACAGGAATAGGTGTCGGTTGACCTTTAGTTAAAAACTGACGACTATAATATATTATAGGTGCCGGTTTTTGGAATAGAACCGACACATTTGGTTTATTTGTCAGTTTATTAGAATAACTGATGCTTATTGTCAACTTAATAGCTCACCAGCGCGAGCTTCTCTTCCCCTTTCCCAGTTTCATTCCCGATTTCAGTTAGGTCCGGCGATTTCTTGCTCGCCCCCGTCGGTCGTTGCTCCTCTGCCGCCGCTCCGTGCTCCTGCTCCTGCCCTCGCCGCTGCTCTGTGCTCATCGGCGGCTGTGCTCCTACTCCTGCTCCTGCCCTCTGTGCTCACCGGCGTTCGTCCGTGCTCCTGCTCTGTGCCCTCGCCGCCGCTGCTCCGTGTCCTCGCCGGCGCTTCTCCTCTCTTTGCCGCCGCCTCCGCCGGTGGTTGTTGTGCTCTGGCCATTTCTCTCCTCTGCCCTCAAGGTATGCCCACCCGCCCTGCCTTCTTCCTTATTCCTCTGCTCCGGCGGCTGCTTGGGCAGTGCCAAGGCACGCCCAAGCAGCTGCTGGGCGTTTTTTTATTTTTTTTAAGTTATTTACTTATTTGTGTTTAGGGTTTAGGTATTGATTTTGTGCTTCTACTGAGTTGAATCCTCTATTGTCTATACAATACATGTAATTTTGATCAAGTGATGATATGTAAATGTAGAAATAAGTTAGTAAGGTATCAATGATAAGTCTGATGTAATGTGATACAAAATAGTTATTGTATCATGCATATCTTAATACTTTTTTATTTTATAGTTGTATAGGGTGTTTTATGTGTGACAAGTCTATTGTTTTTTATATAGTTGTGCATACCTGCGAGTTATCAGGAACACCTAAATGAATGTCTAACACCTAAATAAATATCTAGTTGTGTATTTTCCTAGTATCGTGAAAGATTCTCAATCGTGTGTATCACATGGGATTCTTATCTCAACACAATGGAGTGCAATATATGCATCTAATGCCTTAAATTGAAGACTCCAATGTTATAAAATCCCATCAAAGTAGGTAGAAACAACTTATATATATTCAGATCTTAATAATTCCATGAAGTGCACATTATCTTACTCAGGAAAAGTATGTGTATAATGTAGGATTAGTTCCATATAATGGTTCTATTTTAGTAAGAACCTAGAAACCCGTCCAAGATTTACTCATTAGGAGTAAATCTTGGATAGTCCCCGGTTTGGGACTGTTCTTGAACACCTAATCTCACTTAGGATGTAAGTGTATAATGTGTATTGGGTTTTTGAGAAAATTTCGATAGCATTTCCTCGTTTGTTCTCTAAGTACATATGTAGACTTCTTTTCAAGCTATCATGTCTACCACAATAAAGTTGGTTATGACAAGCAATAAAAGGTTAACTGATGTTATACAACTTTTTCTGAAAATATATAACATCGTTATATGTACTTACACTTTGTTAATACTAATATTATGCAGTCTCTGTCCACCCATAACAGTCACTATGAACTGGGCCTCTATGTCAATGTTAACATTCCCTATTGAAGAACAATTGGACATCATCCTAGATGATTGTTCCTTAAACCAATTGGTCATACCCAAACATTGGCGTTTTCTAAAAGGAAGACACTACATGCCTGGTAAAGTGACCCTAACTTTTGGCAATTATTCACATGTTATCGAGGTTGAGTATGATTTGGCGGGAAATCTTGTATCAAAATCTAGCTGGCGTGATTGGATTGGAGAGATGCATGTGGTCCGTTGCAACAGGATTTTTCTCCGTCCAGTTGGCCATAATTCCATCAAAGTTTGGATAACCAACAGCAACTGCGAGACCCCCGATCATCTACTGCGGTATGAGCGCACGTCGTCGCATATCAACTCAGACGAATCTGAATCTGAGGCCCCTGTCAGTTCAGATTCGTCTGAATACAGTGAGGAGCTTCGTGACACAGCTTCATCATCAAAAAGAAGTTACTGATGTGGGACCATGTTGGTGTAGTATTTAGTTGTCTATCTATCTAGACTTGTCTGTATTAATAGTTTTTTTAATTATGCGCATGTTTAGGGGTACACCAACCCCTTTGTTTAGTTACTGTTTAGGGGTACACCCATGTGTGTGGATGTAAAAAGAGATTAATGAATGGAACTGAAAGTTGCTACATGAATGCTTATAACTGAAGTGTGTGTTCCCATGAATGTTCCCATTTGCATGATTACACTACTATTTTCTCATATTGTATAGTCTATTTTAATATGACATACTTACTTATATCTTGCTTAATGATGAACTATAATGCACACATGTGACATGCTTGGAATGTAAATGATGAACTTTTCCCTAAATTTCCAATCATGCTTTTAAAGACATCAATAATCACCCTAACTTGAAGAACTAGGATTTTAGGTATAAGAATGACAACACATTATTTGTTAGCCTAGAAACCCGTCCAAGATTTACTCATTAGGAGTAAATCTTGGATAGTCCCCGGTTTGGGACTGTTCTTGAACACCTAATCTCGCTTAGGATGTAAGTATATAATGTGTATTGGGTTTTCAAGAAAATTTCGGCAGCATTTCCCTATTTGTTCTCTAAGTACATATGTACTTGGAGAACAGCGGGGAAATGCTGCCGAAATTTTCTTGAAAACCCAATACACATTATACACTTACTAGTGAGATTAGGTGTTCAAGAATGGATAGGTGGTACACATTTATTATATATAATAATGACATCACATGTATTTGTTAACCCTAGACCCTAATCTTGTCCTAATATATACTTATTTTCTCTTTGATCATAGAATGGATAGATCATGGATGTCCATTCGCAATCGCTGCACCCCAGAGTTTATTTCTAGTCTTGACCAGTTCATTAGATTTGCCGAGGAACATAGGAAACAACCTAGAGATAGGTTCTACTGTCCATGTAGGCATTGCGGTAACAACTTGAAAGTCAACACTGGTGACGAAATCAAAACTCATGTCATGTGCAACGGGATTATACAAGGCTATACATAATGGCACTGGCATGGAGAGATTTCAAACCCGAAACCAGTGGATGTCGATAGCAGTTCTTGTGTGGAAGAAGAAATTGCCTACGATGACGTAGATGTGAATGAACCAGTTCCAGTAGACATCGTTGATGCGATGCTGGATACCGATCCACCTCCCATTTTTAGAAACATTGTGCATGATGTTAAGATGCCATTATACACAAATTGTACTAAGTTTACGAAGCTTAACGCTTTGTTGAGATTGTATAAGTTGAAAGCTAACAATAGATGGAGCGACAAAAGCTACACGTCATTACTGTCTTTGTTGAAAGAAATGCTTCCTGAAGGAAACGAGCTGCCAATCTCAACATACCAGGTAAAGAAATTGTTGTGCCCAATGGGAATGGATGCCAAGAAGATACACACATGCCCTAATGATTGTGTATTATTTCAAAAGGACTATGCGGATTTGAAAGATTGTCCAAAATGTGGTGTGTCACGGTATAAATTGACGACTTCGGGGGAGTCCAAAACTGATTCTCCTGCCAAGGTGATGTGGTATCTACCTATAATATCACAGTTTCAACGCTTGTTTGCCAATCCGATAGATGCAAAGAATTTGAGGTGGCATGCAGATGTTAAGAAAAATAATGATGGGATCCTACGACATGCGTCTGATTCCCCACAGTGGAAGAAGATTGATGTATTGTACCCTGAATTTAGTGAAGAAGTCAGGAAAATAAGACTTGGTCTTTGTACAGATGGGATGAATCCGTACGGGACATTGAGCAGCCAACATAGCACTTGGCCAGTCATGCTTGTTATATACAATCTTCCTCCCTGGCTGTGTATGAAAAATAAGTATGTAATGCTGTCGTTGTTGATATCGGGCCCTAAACAACCTGGAAATGACATCGATGTTTATCTTGAACCTCTGATTGATGACTTAAAGAAACTATGGGGTGAAGGTGTGATGACCTATGATGCTTCACGAAGAGAGACATTTCGTTTGCATGCTACATTGTTTTGCACTATTAATGACTTTCCAGCATATGGGAATTTGTCTGGATATAGTGTTAAAGGAGCTAAAGCGTGTCCTATATGTGAAGAGAACACTGATTCAACAAGACTAAAACATGGCGGTAAGAATGTATATCTCGGTCATCGAAGGTTTCTTCCAAAATTTCATCTGTATCGTAGGAAGCACAAAGCATTCAATGGATTGAATGAGGAACGCAGTGCACCTAAACCTATACCAGGGGAGGTTGTTTATGAAAGAGTAAAAGACTTTGTCAATGAATTTGGTAAGAGATCACAATGTACTACACGGAATGACAATTCTTCATTCAAGAAGAAGTCAATATTTTGGGATCTTCCGTATTGGAGTTCTTTGACAGTCAGACATTGTATCGATGTAATGCACGTTGAGAAAGATGTCTGTGATAGCATCATTGGTACTCTGTTAAATATACCACGTAAGACTAAAGATGGGATAAAATCCAAACTGGACCTACGTGAAATGGGAATAAGGTCAGAATTAACAGAATTACATGAAATGGGTAATAAAAGAACATACTTACCTCCCGCTTGTTACACGTTGTCTAGAAAGGAGAAGAAAGCTTTTTGTGAATGCTTGGTAAATGTTAAGGTGCCACATGGTTACTCATCCAACATCCGTAGATTGGTATCAATGAAAGATCTGAAGTTGATAGGTCTTAAATCTCATGATTGTCACACTCTAATGCAACAAATATTGTCCGTGGCAATTCGATCTATATTGTCGAAGCATGTAAGGTTTGCAATCACCAGACTTTGTTTCTTTTTCAACAGTCTCTGCAGCAAAGTTATTGACCCTGAGACTCTCGTTAATTTGCAAAGAGAAGTGGTTGTTACCCTATGTCAGCTTGAGATGTATTTCCCTCCTTCGTTCTTTGATATCATGGTACATCTTGTTGTCCACTTGACTAGGGAAGTGAAAATCTTGGGACCGGTTTTCTTGCATTGGATGTATCCCTTTGAACGATACATGAGCGTTTTTAAAGGTGATGTTCGAAACCGTTATCGGCCTGAAGGGAGTATTATTGAAGGTTATGTGACGAGAGAGGTTATGGATTTCTGCAATGACTTTCTCAGTGGTAATGACACTCCTGATAATGACAAGAATATTGACGAGCTATTTGGCAAAGGAATTTTGGGATCACGTGTGAAAGTAATCAGCCGTGAGCAGTTGGAACAATGTCATTTGTATATTTTACACAACATGGACGAAGTGAACGTTTATATCGAGGAACATACCAATTACATCAAAAGACAATATCCTCGAGCCAATACAATGTGGCTTGCTAGAGAGCATAACAAGACTTTTATTAAGTGGTTTGAAGATAAAGTCTTACATCAACTATCTCAAACACCAGATGATATTACTGAAACTATCAAATGCCTCGCCTTTAAACCAAAGTTGACTGTTATGTCTTATGAAGGGTATGACATTAATGGATTCACATATTACACAAAGCGCCAAGATGATAAGAGTGTCGTCCAAAACAGTGGGGTCACCCTTCAAGCATCGACTATGTTTTTTGCAAGTGCAAAGGATAAGAGTCCACGTGAAGCTAAAATGTCATATTACGGTGTCATTGAAGAGATATGGGAATTTGACTACATAGATTTCAGAATTCCGCTCTTCAAATGTAATTGGGTTGATAACACCAAAGGAGTTATAGTGGATGAATTGGGTTTCACTTTAGTGAACTTTGAAAAGATTGGCGAGAAGGTTGAACCATTCATATTGGCATCACAGGCGAAACAAGTATTTTATATCGATAATCCTGCAAATGATAAATGGTCGGTTGTTCTTCATGGTAAAAGACAGTTCATTGAAGATCCTATAGATGAAGAAGAGTACTATGATAAATATGATGACTCCAGTCCATTCTCAGTTGGGTTGCCAACTCCACAAAATATTGAAGCTAATGATGACTTATATGTGCGCAGAGATCACAATGAAGGATTGTTAATTGATAAAAGATCACAATTTTAGAGGCATGCATGTTTATATTTTTTTATTGAAGCTAAATGTTTACTTTTTTAATATCAATATCATTTTCTGATTTGATGTTTCATTATCTTCTAGTTAATACAAATGCTAAACATTGTGGGAGGGTGCTAAAGAACTATAGGACCAATCTCACCCGAGATTACATACGAGATGCTGAGAATAGGTTCTTGATTGATTCCAATTCTAGACATTGATCAGTATTTCACTAACTCTACACTAATAATTTTTGTTTGTATTCTCTTTGAAAAATAAATATAGGAAGAAGGAAGCCACACAGCAATGGAACTACTTGGACCCCAAAGACTGGGAGGAGTTTGTTACCCAAAGAAAAACAGATGAATTCAAGGTATTAAGCGCCACTCCCAATTTAATTAATATATGTTTTTATGTATTCACCTATTCAAGATTAACCTTTATTGTTACTAACCAAATCAATGTGCTAACTAACTAGGCTATCAACGATGCTCAACAACAACTACATGTTACGACCACACAATGGGTCCAAGAGGATATGCAGGCGTTCGCCAAAGGTTATATAGATATATAGGCAGCAAGCCATGAAACAGCAAAAGAAGCCCCAATGAAGAGAAGCAGGATACATATACAATACATAAAGTGCAGCACACACAAGTGCTTCAGATTCATATAACAACATGACAGACTAACACATATATAGTGCATAACAACAGCAGCGCCGAATTTACATACAACACTAGCTTAGTACATATATAGTGGGACTAAGGTGACGATCCCACCTGCTAAAACAGGTTACCGACAACTACATGTTACGACTGGGAGGTCATGATTCAGCAACCGTATGCATTATCAGGTGGATCTGTTTGTCCTCCTACTAATGCATACAGTTGCTGAATCACAACCTCCCAGTCGTAACATGTAGTTGTCGGTAACCTATTTTAGCATGTGGGATCGTCACCTTAGTCCCACTATATATGTACTAAGCTAGTGTTGTATGTAAATTCGACGCTGCTGTTGTTATGTACTATATATGTATTAGTATGTCATGTTGTATTATATAGTCTCATTAGATAATATGAAATATATCAATCTTATTTATAGCTCATTAATTGTATATATACATCATTCTCTTTACAGGTGTTTAAAGCTGACCCCACTACAGGAACAGACTTACCAGATGTACATGCTCACTATACGATGGGAGAATTAAATGAAGTAAGAGAATAATGGGCAACAACCATACAAATAGTGGGGGTTTTAAAATATAATTGGGAAGTTGATAGTGAATAATGAATAAAGAATGATATTTTATAAATGAATTTCTGAATTATAATATATGTGTGAATGTTTCTACATGTCTAGAAGTTTCTACATGTGTCTGAGTGAAAATGAATGAAAGTGTTGGTTGCTATATGAATGTTTCTACATGTATGAATGTGAATGAATGGAACTACAGATTGCTAGCTACATGAATGTTTCTAAATGTGTGAAAATAAAATGGAACTGCATGTTGTATTGCTAAATGCATGTGTGAATATTTTTGTTATTAAATTTGCAGGTTTGTGGCCTGTTGTTGGCTGATATCAATAGATGTCATAAAACCTGCAGTTAACTACAGGTTTCTCATCCTGCGACCAGCCACAGCAGGTCTGCAGACTGACAGAAAAAAAAACAATAGGCGTCGGTTATTTGAATAACACCGACACACAAAGTTATAGTGTCGGTTTTATATAAATAACCGATGCATGTTTCCTGTGGCGCGAAGGTATATGGCGTCGGTTTATTATCTAATAACTGACGCTGATAGTGGCCAAGATGGCGCCCTTTCTGTGGCGCGAAGGTATATGGCGTCGGTTTATTATCTAATAACCGACGCTGATAGTGGGCAAGATGGCGCCCTTTCTGTGGCGCGAAGGTATATGGTGTCGGTTTCTTATCTAATAACTGACGCCTATACCTTCGCGCCACAGGAAACAGGCGCGATTTCTGTGGCGCGTGAAGAGTTTGGGTGTCGGTTTTGGAACAGACGCGTAATGGGTGAGCTTTTAGTGTCGCCCACATAAGTGTCGCTTAGAAACCGACACTAAAGGCCTTAAATAACCGACACTAAAGGTAGGTTCTGTAGTAGTGATACCCTAATCTTGTCCTAATATATACTTGTTTTCTCTATGATCATAGAATGAATAGATCATGGATGTCCATTCGCAATCGCTGCACCCCAGAGTTTATATTTGGTCTTGATCAGTTTATTAGATTTTCTGAGGAACATAGGAAAAAACCTACAAATAGGTTCTACTGTCCATGTAGGCATTGCGGTAACAACTTGAAAGTCAACACTGGTGAGGAAATCAAAAGTCATGTCATGTGCAACGGGATTGTACAAGGCTATACAGAATGGCACTGGCATGGAGAGATTTCAAACTCGAAACCAATAGATGTCGATAGCAGTGCTTGGGTGGAAGAACAAATTGCCTCCGATGACATAGATGTGAACAAACCAGTTCCAGTAGACATTGTTGATGCGATGATGGATAGTTGTAGGGTAGAGCACACCGATCCACCTCCTATCTTTAGAAACATTGTGCATGATGCTGAGATATCGTTATACACAGGTTGTACTAAGTTTACAAAGCTTTGCGTTGTGTTGAGATTGTATAAGTTGAAAGCTAACAATAGATGGAGTGACAAAAGATTCACTTCATTGTTGACTTTGTTGAAAAAAATGCTTCCTGAAGGAAATGAGCTGTCAATCTCAACATACCGGGTAAAGAAAATGTTGTGCCCAATGGGAATGGAGGCCAAGAAGATACACGCATGCCCGAATGATTGTGTATTCTTTCAAAAGGACTATGTAGATTTGAAAGATTGTCCAAAATGTGGTGCGTCACGGTATAAATTGACGACTTCAGGGGAGTTCAAAATTGGTTCTCCTGCTAAGGTGTTGTGGTATCTACCTATAATATCACGGTTTCAACGCTTGTTTGCAAATCCAAAAGATGCAAAGAATTTGAGGTGGCATGCAGATGTTAAGAAAAATAATGATGGGATCCTACGACATGCGTCTGATTCCCCACAGTGGAAGAAGATTGATCTATTGTACCCCAAATTTGGTGAAGAAGATAGGAATCTAAGACTTGGGCTTTGTACAGATGGGATGAATCCATACGGAACATTGAGCAGCCAACATAGCACTTGGCCAGTCATGCTTATTATATACAATCTTCCTCCCTGGCTGTGTATGAAAAATAAGTATGTTATGTTGTCGTTGTTGCTATCGGGCCCTAAACAACCCGGAAATGATATCGATGTTTATCTTGAACCTCTGATTGATGACTTAAAGAAACTTTGGGTTGAAGGTGTGATGACCTATGATGCTTCAGGAAGAGAGACATTTCGTTTGCACGCTATGTTGTTTTGCACTATTAATGACTTTCCAGCATATGGGAATTTGTCTGGATATAGTGTCAAAGGAGATAAAATGTGTCCTATATATGAAGAAAACACTAATTCAATAAGACTAAAACATGGCGGCAAGACTGTATATCTTGGTCATCGAAGGTTTCTTCCAAAATTCCATCCATATCGTAGGAAGCGCAAAGCATTCAATGGATGGAATGATGAACGGAGTGCACCTAAACCTATACCAGGGGATGTTGTTTATGAAAGAGTAAAAGACATTGTCAATGAATTTGGTAAGAAATCATAATGTAGTATGGCCACACGGAGTGACAATTCTTCATTCAAGAAGAATTCAATATTTTGGGATCTTCCTTATTGGAGTTCTTTGATAGTCAGGCATTGCATCGATGTAATGCACGTTGAGAAAAATGTTTGTGATAGCATCATTGGTACTCTGTTAAATATACCAGGTAAGACTAAAGATGCGATAAAATCCAGACTGGACCTACGTGAAATGGGAATAAGGTCAGAATTAACAGAATTACGTGAAATGGGTAATAAAAGAACATACTTTCCTCCCGCTTGTTACACGTTGTCTAGAAAGGAGAAGAAAGCTTTTTGTGAATGCTTGGTAAATGTTAAGGTGCCACATGGTTACTCATCCAACATCTGTAGATTGGTATCAATGAAAGATCTGAAGTTGATAGGTCTTAAATCTCATGATTGTCACACTCTAATGCAACAAATATTATCCGTGGCAATTCGATCTATATTGCTGAAGCATGTAAGGTTTGCAATTACCAGACTTTGTTTCTTTTTCAACAGTCTATGCAGCAAAGTTATTGACCCTGATACTCTCGATAATTTGCAAAGAGAAGTGGTTGTTACCCTATGTCAGCTTGAGATGTATTTCCCTCCTTCTTTCTTTGATATCATGGTACATCTTGTTGTCCACTTGACTAGGGAAGTGAAAATGTTGGGACCATTTTTCTTGCATTGGATGTATCCCTTTGAACGATACATGAGCATTTTTAAAGGTGATGTTCGAAACTGTTATCGGCCTGAAGGTAGTATTATTGAAGGTTATGTGGCGAGAGAGGTTATGGATTTTTGCAATGACTTTCTGAGTGGTAATAACACTCCTGTTAATGACAAGAATATTGAGGAGGGTAAAGGAATTTTGGGATCACAGGTGAAAGTAATCAGCCGTGAGCAGTTGGAACAAGCTCACTTGTATATTTTACACAACATGGACGAAGTGAGTGTTTATATCGAGGAACATACCAATTTCATCAAGAGACAACATCCTCGAGCAAGTTCAATGTGGCTTGCTAGAGAGCATAATAAGACTTTTACTAAGTGGTTTGAAGATAAAGTCTTACATCAACTATCTCAAACACCAAATGATATTACAGAAACTATCAAATGCCTCGCCTTTAAACCAAAACCGAATGTTATGTCTTATGAAGGGTTTGACATTAATGGGTTCACATATTACACAAAGCGCCAATATGATAAGAATGTCGTCCAAAACAGTGGGGTCACTCTTCAAGCGTCGACTATGTATTTTGCAAGTGCAAAGGATAAGAGTCCACGTGAAGCTAAAATGTCATATTACGGTGTCATTGAAGACATATGGGAGGTTGACTACATAGATTTCAGAATTCCGCTCTTTAAATGTAATTGGGTTGATAACACCAAAGGAGTTATAGTGGATGAATTGGGTTTCACTTTTGTGAACTTTGAAAAGATTGGCGAGAAGGGTGAACCATTCATATTGGCATCACAGGCGAAACAAATATTCTATATCGATGATCCTGCAAATGATAAATGGTCGGTTGTTCTTCATGGTAAAAGACAGTTTATTGAAGATCCTATAGATGAAGAAGAGTACTATGATAAGTATGATGACTCCAGTCCATTCTCAATTGGGTTGCCAACTCCACAAAATATTGAAGCTAATGATGACTTATATGTGCACGAAGATCACAATGAAGGATTGTTAATTGATAAAAGATCACAATTTTAGAGGCATGTATGTTTATAAAAGATCACATTATCTTCTAGTTAATACAAATGATAAATGTTTGCCTTTTCTAGTTAATACAAATGCTAAATGTTTGCCTTTTTCTAGTTAATAAAAATGCTAAATGTTTGCCTTTTTCTAGTTAATACAAATGCTAAATGTTTTCCTTTTTAATGACATTTTCAGATGGCTGGCCATGATGAGCATGATGTCCATGATGAGCATGAAGTCCATGATGAGCATGATGTCCATGACGAGCATTGCGAGGATACCAATGTAAGTTCTAAAAACATATCCTGTATTTCTATAAAATTCATTATCTTCTAGTTATGTCATATATCCCATATTTCTATATTGCGCTAATTCAGTGGGTTTAGTTTTGTCAAATTTTAGGTTGATGATGCACATGTACCCACTGAAGCACTGGAGCAACTTGATGCACAGCACAAAACACTTAATAAGAAAAGGGGCATCACTCTGTTGAAGAAGTTAATAGCGCTAAGTGGTAGTGGATCCAAATTGGTTGTGGAGTTTGATAATGGAGGAAATGCAATTGGAGTGAACCGCAATAATTTTGTAAACTATCTTGGGTGTGTCACTCGAAGCCATTGTGGTGTTAAGTATGATAATTGGCATAAAGTTCCTCAGGGGAAGAAAGACTTGATATGGAAGGATTTATGCGTGAGTTATTATTATTTGCAATTCTATTTTGTAGATTACAAATTATATTATTTGCAATTCTATTTTTGGATACTAGTTAATAAGAATTCTATTTGACAGAATCTATTTGCATTGGATGAGAAGTTGCATCGTAAAAGCGTGATGCAATGCGCTGGAAAGATGCTTAGGAACTATAGGACAAATCTCAACAGAGAATACATAAAAGATGGTGATAAGAAGAAGAAGTCAGCCCTTGAACAGTGGAACTTCTTGGACAAAGAAGATTGGGACAATTTTGTTGCTTCAAGAAAATCTGAAGAATTCAAGGTATTAGGCCTCACTCCCAATTTAATTAATATACGTTGTATTCACCTATTCAAGATTAACATTTAGTGCTACTAACCAAATTATTATTGTGCATACTAACTAGGCCCTCAGTGATGCGCAAAAAGTAAGGCGTGCACTGAATGTGCATGACCACACTATGGTTCCAAAGGGCTATGCAAGCGTTTGCCAATGACTATAGGCGGAGTCTGCGGCTACTCAGGAGTCTGCTACTACTCAGGAGTCTGCCACACCCATGCTTCGCCATGATATCTGGATAGCTGGGAGGCAAAACAAGAAGGGTGAAATAAAGAAGCCCGTAACTGCTGAGGCGGCTACAAAAATGGTAAAATACAACTCTTAGAGCAATTGTTTGAATATTGATTATTTGTGGTGTTAACTTACCAATTTCTTTTGATGGTGATTAGCGGAAGCTACACGAGCAGAGGAAACAAGGCATGTTCATCCCTCAGGGCACAAGGGATGAATTGATAGTTGCTCTGGGTAACCCAGAGCATCCTGGACGTGTTAGGGGTGCAGGTGCTGGTGTGGGCATCAAAGCATTCTTTGGGACATCCCAGCGCAAACCCAGAGTGGGACTTTCACAAGAAGAGATAACCTATTCTTTTTTTAGAATGTTACTGCAAAAGGGAATTCAATAATAAGAAGCTAATGTTTCTTTTATCCATGTATAGGAGAATAAGAGAGTCGAGGATATAGTTGCTAAGAAGGTCAATGATATAGTTGCTGAGAAGGTCAAGGAAGAAATAGTGCGGTGGTAGGCATCTCAGGCTTCCAATCAGCCTATGGCGACCCACTCTTCTCCTGATGCACAGACTGTGAGTAATCCTGGAGATCCATCACCTAACACGTCTGTTGTAAGTATTGTTTATAACATTGTAGCTAGTCTTTTCAAGATGATATGTTTTCAAGATGATATGTATATATGTATAACATTCTTTACGTAAATTTGTAGGCATTGAAGCCATGCCGCTTAAGAATGCAAAACTATGTTGTTGTAGAGGCGCAGGCTTACCAGTCCCTTCCTGGGGCAACGTTTCATGGGACTCCAATGTCGCAGGGCTACGTTCGTGTGAGCCCGATATGTGTATTACCCGATTGGAGGGAAGCTGCATTGCCATATGCCCACCCAGATATTGATACACTTGGTGAGGCAGAAGGCGGGGAGATATTGTGGCCCAAAGCAGATGTCGTCTACACTACTGAAATTGTAAGATAAATTTACATTACTTTAGATTGTTAATGTGTATATATGAGGTCAGCTGATCTGAAATTTATATATACAGGTTAAAAAGAAGACACCCGGAGCACCTAGGCCTCCACCTCCACTTCCTGTATTACCAAGTTGGGTTCCAATTGACCTAAAATACCCGTTAGGTCCTTCTTGTAGTGGAATGGCATGTTGGCTACGGGTACATAATATACAATGCCCTATAATTGTTTCTTTAGAAGAAGATTATGCAGGTCAATCATACGATAGCTCTTTATTTATACAAGATACTATTGAGTTGTTTATGTATGATTGGCCAAATACATCAATGATAGAGACATGGATAAGGTGAGATCTTGTTTATACATCCATATACCTTGTGTAAGATCCGATGATATGGTTTCTTATATATTAATGCATACGTAATACATGTTTTGCAGCTACTTAGTCGAAGATCAATGCAAACAATTCACATTTGATCATGTGGGTTTTTTATTCCATCATTGATTAGTATGGTAGCTAAAGACCCTGATAGTGTTCAACAATACTGTATAGATGCTTTTACAATTTTTGGTCAGCAAAAGAAGACGATAATAATAGCTCCATTCAATGTCAAGTAAGTTTACTTTATTTATAATTTGGACTTAAGAAAATTCCATTTTTATTTTGCATTTTGAGTTATTAATTTTTAACTTTTTTACCTCTAGCGGTAGACATTGGGAGTTACTAGTTATTGTCCCTGGGATGTTCAGTGTTTATTATCTAGATCCTGCGGGAAGTACATTGAACACTAAAATTGGACACATATTGAGAATGCCATTATTCTGGTGAGAAATATTTCATTTTTATATCTGTTAACATCTGTTATTACATTACTATTTAATTATGCAATTTACTGTGTTACATTAACATGTAGGGGTTTAAATGCATTCAAAAATGTTGGAGGAAATGTCCCAAGGAGAAAGAACCAGCCAATAATTTGGGAGAACGTAAAAGTAAGTTACCGACTCCAATGTATATATTATTTATGTGAACTGTGCTTAGTTGTATTTTTTAATATTTTTTATGTTTCAATTTATAGTGTGCTACGCAAGACAACGGCTGGGTATGCGCATACTATGTGATGCGATTTATGCAGATGATTATCCGACATGCCGCATTGGATATTAATACCATACATGAGGTATTATATATAGTCTCATTAGTTAGCATGAAATATATCAATCTTATTTTTATATTATTACTTATATATACATCATTCTCTTTGCAGGTTTTAAAACTGACCACACTATAGGTAAACGCTTAAAAAATGTACATGCTCCATATACGATGGAAGCATTAAATGAAGTAAGAGAAGAATGAGAAAAAGCCATACAAGCAGTGGTGATTGTAAGATATAATTGGGATGTTGATAGCGATGCTGAATGATATTTTGTAAATGAATATTTCTGAATGTTTATACATGTCTACATGTTTCTACATGTATTTGAATGTTTCTACATGTGTGAATGTGAGAATTGAATTGATGTCTGAATGTATCTACTTGTGTGAAAAAATATTTGTTGATTTTGCAGGTTTGTGGCCTGTTTGTAGGCTGATATCAATGGATGTCGTAAACCTGCAGTTTAGAAAACTGAACTACAGGTTCTCATCCTGCTGACCAGCCATAGCAGGCCTGCAAACTGATAAGAAAAAAAAATTAAAGTATAGGCGTCGGTTATTTATAGAACACCGCCATCAAAGGCCTACAGCGTCAGTTATTAGATAAAAACTGACGCCTAATAAGACAAAAAACCCGATCGTGCAGGAAAGCACGGCCGTGGTGGAAAAGGCATCACTTATTCGTATAAAACTAACACCTATAGTACTAAACACGGCCGTGCAGCGAAGCACAGCCGTGTCGTCTGGGAGTATGGCGTCGGTTGTTCAGTTGTTAACTGACGCAGAAAGTGTCTTAGGTGGTACCCTTTTTTGTGACGCGAACCCTATAGACGTCGGCCAACTATATATAACCGACGCCTATAGATCATATAGGCGTCGGTTAGAAAACCGACGCCGAAGAGTTCAACCTTTAGCGGAGCCCACATAGGCGTCGCTTGAAAACCGTCTCCAAAGGGTGTTAAACAACCGACGCCAAAGGCGTATTCTGTAGTAGTGCTTGAATCCAAGTTGGCCAACCTCTGCAACCAAATTAGCATAAGTCACCATAATAAGTCAAATAAACTTACCAAGAAGTCATCCAACTCATGTTTCGTTGATAGGAAGGCTAGTCAAGTGAGGTCATTTTTGATATTTGACCACTGCATTATTTAATTTAGCTTACAAGAATAAAGTTGTATATCATTTTACGCCCGCTCTTTACTTTCAAAACCTTAGTTTTCTTTGAGTGGTGATTCTTGAGCAATTTGGGTGTGTTGTGTTAAAAAGGGAAATAACAAAACTTAGTTCATGGGATTTTGGATAGTCAAGCTAACAATCATGGTCTGATATTTGATATATCGACTGACATGTGTAGTGAACAACAACCTAATCGACCTGAATAGAAAAGTGAGATGGCTGCCTGACTGGCCCCAATTGATGCACGCAAAACACGCATACTTCTTTATTGATGCTGCCAACTTTTAAAAAATATATTTTGGGTTCAGTGGGATTTGTGAGATGATTTCTGAAACAAAGGAAAGTTTTATTCAGTTGTGGGTGCACATACTTACACTACATGGGGGATCATCTCCTTTGTTCAGATCTCCTGCTCCATGTAGAACCAATTAGAGTGGAGTAGAGTAGCATTCATTTGGCACCTTCTCTCCCTTAGACGGTAGTAGACTCACTGGTGTCCACCTTCTGATGACAGCTGGGGACCGGAGATTGCGAGGGACCACCCAATGTGTGTAAGCGGCCAGAATGTGGGTGTATTGCACCTGATGATGACATCTTTTCGCAACTGGCCTAAGCTACATAAACTTTCACTCAGAGATGTGACAAATACATAATAATTGACACTTCTTTAGTTGAAATGTAAAACTAATCCCTATTCAAAATTACAAAATAGGAAATTGAGTTCATTAAACTGAAACTAAATCATCTCATTGGGTTAATTGTGGTTCTAATTCAGTCAATTTAAGTGATGTTGTTTGTTTGCAATTAGTTTGTGAATAAATTGGAAGAATGTTTGAAAAATTCTTATGTCCCATGATAGATTGTATGATATGAAATTCTACATGTGTGAACAAGTAAACATGTAACTACACATATATAGTATAATATAGATATATGTATAAATATCATATATGTAGGTCTGTGTCTATGTGTCTAATTGGTTTAATGGAAAATCAAACAAGATAATTGATTATAAAATAAAAAACATAGTGTTTGTATAAAAAGAGGTTGCATATGTGCTACATACACAACCACATGTGTAGTATACACATTAGGACCGAATAAATGACTGCAATGACATATAGGATTCAGAGAGGTGGAAAAATTATATATATAGCCTCACCAGGGACATATGGGAATATGGATGCTCATAGACATCATGTCCATGATCATGATGTTTGATATAGGAAGGGTTACAAAGGATTCAAGATCTAGATCATAAGATTGACGATGATGAAAATCTTGTTGTCTCAGAGATAACCACAAATAGATACTTCACCATACAAAGTAACAAGAGGTTACTCTCATCCTTAGCAAGAACACTACCCACTGCTAGATGGGTGTGGATCAGAGATCTTCCTACAAGGATGAATGCCTTTTCATGGAAGTTGATATCATATGCTCTACCTATAGATAATATGGTGAGAAGATGGCATGTATCCTTGTTTTTGAGGTTGGAATGTTGTAGAGAGTTACAAGATGAGGGGAGGGGCCATCTCTTTGTTGTAGAGAGTTGCAAGATGAGGGGAGGGGCCATCTCATGATTATGAGTGAGTTAGGCATGTTGTAAGAGAGATACCTCAGTGTTACCTTGTAAAACTCTCCATCTCTCCACTTCCTAATCCTTTTTCTTCAAGAAGCAAAGGCTGAAGTACTGATCTTCTCCGAGTGAAGGAGGATTTGCTGCTCTTCTTCAAGGATGAAGAAGGTGTGAAGATCTTCTCTAAATGAAGGAGAAGTACAAGGCGGAAGATCCAAGGAACTTGGTGGGTAAATCCTCAAGGCAAAGACTCGTTGTATGAAGGAGAGGACCTTGGTGAAGGCATCCAGATGATTGCAAGAATGGGTAAGACTTGTTGTGAGGTAGAAGACCATCTCTTGGATAGATAAGATCTTGTTTGTAAGGTTATTGGCTCCCTTGGCCTAAAAGGGAAGCTGGGTATCATTGTCCTAAAAAAAGGAAGGTTAATGGTTGTAACTCTTATAAGTAATATAAGGAGTAGACATCTTAGAAGTCCTAGATCTTGACCTCTCTAGGTAGTGGACTGACAATCTCCTAGTTTAAAGATTGGAACCACTCTAAACACCTTGTCCAAGTGTATGCTTCAATCTTCTCTTATCCTTGCTATGCATGTTTAGATAGGACTTCAAATTCACTTGTAGCATTTGGTTTTAATTGATATAATTTAAAGGTCTAATTATTCTTGTGCAATATTTGAAGCTCTATTCATCCCCCTCTAGATCCCTTAGATCCAACATGGGCATCAATGTTTCTTGTCTTGAGAGTGATTCTTCCATATTAATGAAGCAACAAAGAAGAGTCTATGGACGATCAAGACGAAATGGCATCATATGTAGAGGATGTTGGAGAATGTTAGGATAGAGGTTGTCTTCTCCCTAAGAGTGGTGAGCTAAGTGGCTAGGATGGTGCTGATATTGGGAAGCAACCATAGAATGGTGTTCTTGGACAATAGGTCACATGGACTTCCACATATAATCTTAGGATCAATTGAGCTTGACCAGAGAGGAGTCACATACCTTCATAGGGAGAGAGATATCATATATATAGGGAATGGATGGCTTTTCCTTTTTTGGAGACGTATACAAAGAGTATACAATTGTTGTAGTTGTCAGCCTGGTTTCCTTTTGTTGATGGTGGCCCGTAAGCTGGGATGAATACGGAAACTCATCAGTTAATTATATAAAATGATACACACTTTAGACATACACATTCTACAGACTTACTTCATTTTTCTCTTCCTACCGGTGGAGAAACTTCAAATACCGGTAGGCATGTGGGAAAAAAAGAATGTACGTTCCCAAACAAGATTGTTTTGTGTATCATTGTATTGGTAAAATATACCAATTCGTTACTCACAAAAAAAAACTATAGTGTGCAAACAAAAATTAAACTTTAAGCAGAAATAGGTATATATCAGTTTAGAAAAGTTTTGTTAGGGTAAAGGCCTATGCATGAAGGCAAAATTTGTATGCTAGTATGCACGAGCTAACATGTGGGGTTATCTCAACGACCCATTTTTCTACTAATAAAACACAAGTTACAATCTTCAGTGTTTGCAAGAGACGTCAACTGGTCCTTATAAGACGTAAGAGAAATTATATTATTGGAACTACTCAAGGTCGAATAATATGTAGTATAGAGGACCGATATTATAAGAACAAACAGTAAGGAGACATTGAACTCACACATACTAAAAGGATCATAATTGGATGTTGGATTTGTTCGTATGTTTGATGGTGTGTGTTTCTTTATTTCTAATTTTCAAATAATGTATGAATGGACATATCGCGTGTTCTTTTATGGAGAGAAAAAAAGTGAGAGGAAGCTCGTCATTATATATTTCCCCTCCTATGTTGTCTCTATTGTGACGTTAAGTTGTTGGACTTTCTCAACCAAACCGATGAATCACAATGGTACGCATGGCTAATCTAGATGACCATTCATGAGATGTTAGGAAACGGGTGTGTATCAGATCATAGAGTCGTCATTCTTAATACTAATTGATTCAATTAGATATAAAAAGACGATCTTAAACTCAATATGTTGCATAGTATAATACCCTTTAGCACGTGGAGAAGAATTTTAGCAAATATGAACCATTGCCAATATCTAGTCATGGCATTATTAAATTTATTAATGTACAATATTGATTAGATGTCATAAAGAATAATTAATGTCATTGTTCTACTAGTTTCTCAAAAATATTCATTTTGGATCTTCTTTTCTTATCTATCTCATAGTTTCAATTTGAATCAAGGTCGTTATGTCTACTTAATTTGATGTATGCCTTTTTTCTTGGATTATGAGTTGATATCAGGTTAGTTACCAAATATGTTCGAGGGAAATGTCGATATGTTATGTCGGTTGACTTGAGAATTTGGTATTATTTAAGCCTAATTGCATTAGCTAACTGTATTTGCATGGCGTTTTGTTGACTGTGATCTAGCCTAGACTTGGTGTGATAAATAAATGGCTAGAAAATCAAAATACTACTTATTTTGTACCTTTTCATGATTCAAAAAATGTTTCTCAAAATCTCATGTTCCGGGAGAAATGTGTCCCTACCTGGGGACACATTGTTATTAAATTATTACTTTTTCTATGGTACCATGCCACAAAATTTTATATGGGATTATAGATTTTCTTGATAACTTTAATAATCAATAAAAATGATTTTATTATAAAATAGAATAAAAGAAATAATATAATAATAATTAATATATATTATTTATAAATATAGTTAATAGTTTTGATACTAATAAATAATATTCTAGAATATGAAAAAGTAAAATATGTATTCTATACATGAAAAATGTTAAATAAAAAAATTAATGGACATAGATTATATGGAAAATAGATAATATGATACACAAAAATACACATATTTACCAATATATAAAAATAGTAACATTTTTTTGTTGAAAGTTTTAATATTATTGCATGCACTCCTCTCAATAATATAAAAATAGTTGTTACGATATTTTTCACGTCAATGTCATAGGTGCAAGGTAGAAACCTATAACCACGTTCTCGCCCTCACGCACGGTTTGCGACGGTATTTTTTATAATGTGATCCATGCGCTTTCTCTGCATCTGCCTTATATTTTTACAATATATCATCTACTATGTTAATCACCGCCATTAATACAATTTCCTTCCTTTTTGTATACTTACAATAGTGTGTGATGTTCTATTGCCATCTCATTTTAAGTCATTGAACACCCTATGTGTAACCCCCACACTAATGACTTAATTATGTTTTACTTACTTTTGCCATCTTGTTTTTAATTACTTACATTATTTTTTTTCAATATTTGCAGACATGACTCATAATGACAGATGTACTTGAGCAACAGATGAGTGGAAGAAAAGACGCTAACTTTGACGATAGGACGCGTCGTGTATGGATCATTTGTCTCAGGCATTGTATTTGTGTACGCTTGTTCACATTTGTATTAGTCTCTATCAAGGTGTTATATTCTAGTCATTGTGTCAACTTTAACCTACTATTGGTTCTAATGTGCAGCCGAAAAGGGTGGAACTTGTGTGCCTCAGAGAAACCCATCCTCGAGGTTTTAAAGGGCTTGGTGCATCCGCTTTAGCTCTCATCGGCTTGGAAGCCGATTCGTCAGACAATGTCCTCTTTGCTTCCTAGACTGCTACACTAATTTTTCATACTTTTGCCAACGTACATTTGGTTTGGAATTTTGTCAGCTTCGTAGAACAAATTATTGGAGTTGTAAAGAACTCAATAAATATTATTTTATAAAAAACTGTGACATGGTATCATTAAGGGAAAAATAATTATTTTTAACTTGGACATATTGTTTTCATTGATCTCCTAATATGACACATTACCCCATATTTTACCTTAGGCATGTCATTTGTTAAACTGAGCTTGGATCCGACCCGGCTTGAATATGCACAATCGAGACCTAACCGGTCCAAATAAGATTTGTAGAAGTTAGACCCAGACTGAACTTGAATCCATCCAGACTTTTCCCCCATCGAAGTATATAACAATATATCTATTATAGTTTTGAGTCTTAAGGAGACCCCGTTCCCCCTCCTCAAACAGGTGTTAGAATCTGAATGACCTAAGGAGTTGGTAATCACAATGTGCTCAGGGGGATTCGAACCCGAGTCCCCCAAAGAGGACAAGCCGTACCGAACCACCTGAGCCACACTGGCCGGGATATATCTATTATAGTTATTAGAAGAAAAAAGAGAGACAAAACGGAAATTTTGTTAAACGCAATTCCACCCAACTAGCACTAAACTGAATTTCACCTACAAAATCCCAAATTTTCGGATTAGATAGGATTTGGTGGATCCGGTTTGTGTGTTGCTTTATTAACTCACTAATTGTGATGTCCATTAATAATCTATAAAATGAAGAAGAGTAAGAAGAAAAGTGGAGTTGTCAGGTCGTGCGCTGCCCTGTGGTTGTGTTTGCGTGTAGGGGCGGGGCAAAGGCAAGACGGACGTGATCAGCCACGGATTCGCATGTTATCAACTATCAAGGCTATTCGATAAATGTCACTACGCCCGTATCATGTGAAAGAGAGACGCTCCTAAAGAGAAACACCTAACCGTCACAACTAGTGAGAGAAAGCTCTAAACTCTTTCTAGAAACCACCTCAATCTTCCTCATCTAGCAATAATCTTGAGCGTCGGATCCCTTTCAAACCTTCATAGGACGGCAGTGAAGTAGGCTGCAATAACTCTCCATAGTCAGGTACCGTACAACAAACCCCTAGCAACATCCCTTGCTGAAAAATCACACACACTGAGCTCAAACATCCAGGTCTTCAACATCCCGACATTTACACAGGGTGGACTACACACCATCAAAACATAGGGGACAACAAAACGACAGGCGCACACAACTGCATTGAAAGTTGCAGACAATATTTGATTTCCAACCAAGAATAGTGAAAAAATAGACAATGGCTGACCAAATACTCTTCTTAGGTCGGCACAGGGCTAAAACATACCAGCCGGAAAAATAATAGACTGATTGCTTCCCAACATGAGAATAGGAGGACACTTCTCGGTAGCTCAGAATCAAAACAAATGCCTCAAGCGAAGGATTGGTACTCCATTTCTTCTCTACAGGGCCTATAAGAACAGGAAGACTTCATCTTCTTCAACCTTGCAAAACCCTCCTCTTTCTAAACCTAAGATGGCTTCACATTTCCCTTTCATGAGCTACCTGCTAGATGACTGATGTATTCATAAATTGTTATTATTTTGATATCTAATTTGGTTATTTTCGGTGTCATTTGTGCTTAATTGAATATCTTTTTAATACATATTTTACCAAATTAGTAAAAATCACTTGTGCATCATTTCTTATATTTTTACATGTATTTTACATGCATTTTACATGTTTTAATTATTATAATAAATATTTGATTTTATTCATTGATTATTTTATTGCATATAATTATTATTTATTGGAGCAAAGTCGATACCATCGACTTGCAACTCGATGGTATCAACATGGCATCAGAGTACAAATATTTTTTGCTCCAGATTGAAAAGGAAAAGGACGTTTTACTGTGAAGAAGTCGATACCATCGACTTGCAACTTGATACCATCGACTCAGACGCTGCAGACTAAATTTTAATGTGTTGAATCTAACACATATTGTATTAAAAATTATATTTTAGATTTCCTCTTGACCTAAACATATACGATGGCTATAAAAGGAACCATTAGAACCACAATTGGGAGATCTATCACGGGGGGACGATACGGAAACCGAACGGAGAGAGAAAAGTAGAGGAACCCTACACGGAAGACCTCAGAGGCGTTTTGGCGGCGGAAACGACGGCAAATTCTCTCCATCTTCTCCATATCCACTCTTTAACCCTTTCTCCAATTTACTGTATCTCGAAATTCATGTTTTACATCTTTTCGACTTACTGTGATACCATGTCATCTATTTTCGGCTAAAAATCGTAATTCTTTAGGACCCGGGAGTAGCCCGGGTAATCGTTGTATGATATTTTTTACATAATTTATCATAATTTGTCTCTCAAATATGTGGTATGATTTCGTTTTCTCCATTATATCATTATGATTGATCACCCTAATGATAATCTAATGCCTTTAATTACTTTGAAAGAAGAATTAACGGTTGAAAAGAGACGAGATTCACATTAATTAATAAATCCCTTGAACAAGGTGATGTACGGTTAATGGTGAAACCCAGAGGTTGTTTCTAATGCACCTAGTTTAGGGTATAGGTTACTACGACGATGGAACCGACCTAGACTTAGGTAGTGAATTGTATCATGACAGTGAGCAATTCTGACTACAGGTCACTACCCAGAATAGGAGACGAATTAGGATAATTGTGTAGCAATTAGTACAACGAGAACCTGCGGTGAAACTGCAATCCTAAGGATTCCATTTTTAATTGATTAAACCAACCATTTAATCGATTGTTTTGTTTTCTTTTATTTTTATTTTCTTTTTCAATCAACTCTTGTTTTCGGCTTAGCTGATCAATCCTAATTAGTAATAGTCTTTAACCTCACAACTCCCCGTGTTCGATAACTCGGGACTCATAATCTCATATTACTTCGACACATACACTTGTGCATTACACGCACGTTATACGCGTGTCAAGTTTTTGGCGCCGTTGTCGGGGAGTTGGCATGGTTAACACTATAAAAAGTTAGGATCGTCCACTCTAGGCCATTGTATTTATTTTCTTTTTTTTATAATTTTTTTTATTCTTCCCATTTTTCATTATATAAAACTTTACTGTTAGTTTTGGCATTGTACATATTCATCTAAATATTTCTTTGTAGTTAGTCTTCTTTCATTAAAAAATAATAAAAAGTGCATGGCCCCTATTTGTTTTGAGTGTGGAAATGCACATGTAGGTTATAGATGTCTGAGTCCACCTTCATTACATTATGAAAAAATCTCAAAGGAAATTCATCGTGAGCATATTAGGATTTTGGTGCAATATGTTTTAAATCGCAAAGGTCCTATTTCTAATGGAAGATGGGGTAGAATAGAGAAAATGGAAGAAGTTGAGATTGAGGATAAGGAATTAGAGAGTGAGGATAACATACTGGAAGAAGTTTTAGAATCACCTCTATCATGTCCTTCCATTGAGCCCACACCCACACCCTGGACTCTTAGGATTGATCTTGAATATGATTGGGGATCTGATGAGGAAGATGAGGAAAATGATGCAAATAAGGTGGAAGACAATTTTGATACATGTGTTTGGGATATGAGTGAAGGAGAGGAGGATACAGAAGGTGCTTTATTTGATAGTGATGTTAGAGAGGAGGAAGAGGGTGAGGAAGAGGATACTAAGAATGAAAAGGTGGAGGAATTTCCCATTACCCATCACATAATTCCTTCACCACAAGACCCATCTCTTCATTTCCTTATTGAGGATCCTATATGGGATATATATCCAGATGATAATTTTGAAAAAAAAATTGAGGATATTAATGAATGTGGGGGAATTGAATTATTAGAAGAGGAGGAGGCACAGAAATTCACCTTTGATATAACCCCTTCATTATGTGTAGATAGGAGTGATCCATTGGGGATGTTCATAGAAATTAAGGATCGATCATCATTATACCTTTCACCTCATGGCTATCTATTTCTGCATGTGCGCCCACATCAAGACTTGATTGTGAGTCGTGTTCATGTTCATGTTCATTGCAGTGATAATTTACTGTTGAAATGGAACGTCAACCATACATGCTGGTCTTCTGACTATTATTTGTTTTTTATCATTGTTGCAAGGAACCAAAAGTTTAGAAGGAAGAGGCGGAGAGATCTTCACCCTCCTCCACGACCACCTGATTATTGTTAATTGACATGTGTCCATCCTAGGACGTTAAACAAGGGAGCTTGTGGGAGGCAACCCACCAATTAGGTTTATTTTGTTAAACTTTCAGTTTTATTTTTACATTCCTATTTTTTTAGTTTTGTGATATCTAGTTTTGATGCAAGAAAAATGGTGTCTTGATATGTGTATTAAGTGTGCAGGGACGTATTGAGTCAGTACCACCGACTTCACTGTTGGTAGTATCGAGTTTTCATCAGTGACATCTCACAAGTTGAGCAAGCATAGACGCTTCACTGAGCTCGAGTGCTTCTTGGAGGGCATGTCTTAATGTGGATCCCTCCCACTCGTCTTTTGTCCTGAATCTCATCTCACATATCGGTACATCTGTTCCATTTATCTTCCTTTGTTTTTGACATTGGGGACAATGTCATATTCAAGCTTAGGGGGAGGAATGGAACAATGCTTCTATCTTTACCTCTTGCATCTTTTCTTTATATCATACATCTAAATGTTTTTGTTTCAAAAAAAATAGATTTTTCATTTTGTTCTTCGAGTCCACTTCTATCTAGTGTAATTGTGGACAAAATATAAAATTTTGGTTAGGATTAGCCGTTTGTTGATGATGTGGTATCAATTCTGAAAATTCTAAATAAAAATTTGAATGTGCTTTTATGCTTTGCACTTTAAGATAAATTTGCTATGTTTAAGAGTACATAACTGGAGGAATTGTTTGGATTAGTCAGCTTGAAGACATACTGATTGAATGAAAAACCTAACTTAACCCTATGGCTTGTGTTGTGACGATGATGTTTGAGTCCAAACCAACCAAACAGTAACGTGATCTTTAATGTGAATTCTAAAATAATTAAATTCTAAGGTTACCATGTTACACAAGTTGATAGAAGAGAGATATATCATGGTTGGGAAAGACATTGTCTCTTAGTCATGTGATCTCATCCACCTTCCATTCATCTTCATTCACCACCATAGGATGATCAAGTTTAATCCAAGTTATTTTCCTCTTGTTTGCATTACAAGGCATGATAGGAAGCATATAGTTAGTTCATTTTATTATGCATTAGAAAAGGGAAAAAAATTCATATCATCTTTTGAGCATTTGTAGTTTGCATAACAAAATCACATATAGTTTCATTTGCATTGCATATTTCATAAGGCATTACATATTTGTTATCTTCTATGATCTTCTCTCATGTAAGAGTCAAAAAAATGTGTTTATCCTTACTCCTACAAAAAAATAAAATTAAAAAATAAATTTTATAAAAAATCCCAAGCGTGAAGTATTTGTCTTGCTAATATAAAAAGGCAGAGAAAAAAGAGTTATTGAAAAAGAAAAAAAAAGAGGAGAAAGGGAGGAAAAGGATTTTTAATTTCAATGTCATATTCTCTCTAAGAAATAAATGAGGGGATTGTGATTCTTTTTATAAACACCTTTCCACTTATACTCATCATTAGGATGAGACATCGATTGCATGCATCATTCCACCAAAATAAAAAAATAGTCATTAGAAATCGTACATTCACATTTTATCCATCATACAGGTGCATCATATTTTTACTTTTCGCATAAATAATTTAAGTGATTCTTGTGAATCCTATTTTCATAGCCACCCATCTTTTCCACCCATTACTCTACATGGTAGGCCACCATCATAATTAATCCCCTCATCCATGTTTATTTGGGGATCTTCTTCCAAGTAGTTTATTTAGGTAGATCAGAGCAATGTAGATAGGGAGATCACATGGTGCATCAAGCATGTGTCCTACTAGCCATGATATTAACTGCTTCATATTGATAGTGTTTTTCATTAATCTTATTGTGGACATCTATTATGAACATTATTGATCGCTTTAGAGTAGTTACTTGTTCAGTGGTTGGCAAGGACCGGTTTGGGACCGACTGGTGGAGGGTGGTTAGGAAAAATAATTCATAGGTACTTGTCTTCTTCCTAACTTTTTAAAACAAATCTAAGAGTAGTGTTGCTCGAGGATGAGCAATATTCAAGCTTAGGGGTGTGATGTATGCATAAATTGTTATTATTTTGATATCTAATTTGGTTATTTTCTGTGTCATTTGTACTTAATTGAATATATTTTTAATACATATTTTACCAAATTAGTAAAAATCACTTGTGCATCATTTCTTATATTTTTACATGTATTTTACATGAATTTTACATGTTTTAATTATTATAATAATTATTTGATTTTATTCATTGATTATTTTATTGCAGATAATTATTATTTATTGGAGCAAAATCGATACCATCGACTTACAACTCGATGGTATCGACATGGCATCAAAGTAAAAATATTTTTTGCTCCAGATTGAAAAGGAAAAGGACATTTTACTATGAAGAAGTTGATACCATCGACTCAAACGCTGCAGACTAAATGTTAATGTGTTGAATTTAACACATATTGTATTAAAAATTACATTTTAAATTTCCTCTTGACCTAAACATGTACGACAACTATAAGAGGCACTATTAGAACCGTAATTAGGAGATCTATCACGGGGGGACGATACGGCAGCCGAACGGAGAGAGAAAAGTAGAGGAATCCTACACGGAAGACCTCAGAGGCGTTTTGGCAGAGGAAACGGCGGCAAATTCTCTCCATCTTCTCTAGATCCACTCTTTAACCCTTTCTCCAATTTACTATATCTCGAAATTCATGTTTTACATCTTTTCGACTTAATGTGATACCATGTCGTCTATTTTCGGCTAAAAATCGTAATTCCTTAGGACCCGGGAGTAGCCCGGGTAATCGTTGTATGATATTTTTTACATAATTTATCATAATTTGTCTCTCAAATCTGTGGTATGATTTCATTTTCTCTATTATATCATTATGATTGATCACCCTAATGATAATCTAATGCCTTTTATTACTTTGAAAAAAGAATTAACGGTTGAAAAGAGACGAGATTCACATTAATTAATAAATCCCTTGAACAAGGTGATGTACGGTTAATGGTGGAAACCCAGAGGTTGTTTCTAATGCACCTAGTTTAGGATATAGGTTACTACGACGGTGGAACCGACCTAGACTTAGCTAGTGAATTGTATCACGACAGTGAGCAATTCTGACTACAGGCCACTACCCGAAATAGGAGACGAATTAGGATAATTGTGTAGGAATTAGTACAACGAGAACCTGCGGTGAAATCGCAATCCTAAGGATTCCATTTTTAATTGATTAAACCAACCATTTAATCGATTGTTTTGTTTTCTTTTATTTTTATTTTCTTTTTCAATCAACTCTTGTTTTCGGCTTAGCTGATCAATCTTAATTAGTAATAGTCTTTAACCTCACAACTCCCCGCGTTCGATAACTCGGGACTCATAATCTCATATTACTTCGACACATACACTTGCGTATTACACGCATGTTATACGTGTGTCAATGACCCAGACAACCACTCCATCATCCAGCTTCCTAGAGCATGGAAGTATCACGAATATGACCTCCCACCAGGCATAAACACGATCCAGATTGGAAACAAAAGCTTTGAGGTTACTATCGACTATGATAGAAAGTCCAACATCTTCGTTGTCCATGGTTGGGAGGACATGAACGCTGAGCTCAATCTTAAACCAGAATGGACTATCTTTATTAGGCCAGTTGCCAACAGAACCTTGATGGCCTGGGTTACATACTTCAACAATGAGACACCCACTGAACTTTACTCGCTCTTCTTTTCAGAGGAGGTTCATATCTTCACCACCAATTCAGACTCCGCCAATCATCTCTTTGTTCCAGAGAAGCATCAGCCCATCGAAGGTATCAAAATCAACCCGATTGAGATCACTTCGGGTCAGACCTCACGTTTGAGCTCTGAGGAAGAAGATACAGCTTTGTCTATGCGAAAGACAGCCACCATTTCTGATAGGTATTGACACGCGTATAACGTGTGTGTAATACGCAAGTGTACGTGTCGAAGTAATATGAGATTATGAGTCCCGAGTTATCGAACACGGGGAGTTGTGAGGTTAAAGACTATTACTAATTAGGATTGATCAGCTAAGCCGAAAACAAGAGTTGATTAAAAAAGAAAATAAAAATAAAAGAAAACAAAACAATCGATTAAATGGTTGGTTTAATCAATTAAAAATGGAATCCTTAGGATTGTGGTTTCACCGCAGGTTCTCATTGTACTAATTCCTACACAATTATCCTAATTCGTCTGCTATTCCGGGTAGTGGCCTGTAGTTAGAATTGCTCACTGTCGTGATACAATTCACTACCTAAGTCTAGGTCGGTTCCACCGTCGTAGTAACCTATACCCTAAACTAGGTGCATTAGAAACAACCTCTGGGTTTCCACCATTAACAGTACATCACCTTGTTCAAGGGATTTATTAATTAATGTGAATCTCGTCTCTTTTCAACCGTTAATTCTTCTTTCAAAGTAATTAAAGGCATTAGATTATCATTAGGGTGATCAATCATAATGATATAATGGAAAAACGAAATCATATCACGGATTTGAGAGACAAATTATGATAAACTATGTAAAAAGTATCATACAACGATTACCCGGGCTACTCCCGGTCCTAAAGAATTACGGGTTTTAGCCGAAAATAGACGACATGGTATCACAGTAAGTCGAAAAGATGTAAAACATGAATTTCGAGATACAGTAAATTGGAGAAAGGGTTAAAGAGTGGATCTGGAGAAGATGGAGAGAATTTGTCGTCGTTTCCGCCGCCAAAACGCCTCTGAGGTCTTCCATGTAGGGTTCCTCTACTTTTCTCTCTCCGTTCGGCTGTCGTATCGTCCCCCCGTGATAGATCTTTCAATTGTGGTTCTAATGGTGTCTTTTATAGCCGTCACACATGTTTAGGTCAAGAGGAAACCTAAAAATATAATTTTTAATACAATATGTGTTAGATTTAACAACATTAAAATTTCGTCTGCAACGTCTGAGTCGATGTTATCGAGTTGGAAATCGATGGTATCGACTTATTCACAGTAAAACGTCCTTTTCCTTTTCAATCTGGAGCAAAAATATTTGTACTGTGATGCCATGTCGCTACCATCGAGTTGCAAGTCGATGGTATCGACTTTGCTCGAGTAAATAATAATTATCTGCAATAAAATAATCAATGAATAAAATCAAATAATTATTATAATAATTAAAACATGTAAAATGCATGTAAAATACATGTAAAAATATAAGAAATGATGCACAAGTGATTTTTACTAATTTGGTAAAATATGTATTAAAAAGATATTCAATTAAGCACAAATGACATAGAAAATAACCAAATTAGATATCAAAATAATAACAATTTATGCATACATCACACCCCTAAGCTTGAATATTGCTCGTCCTCAAGCAACACTACTCGTGGATTTGTTTTAAAAAGTCAGCAAGAAGACAAGTACCTATGAATTATTTGTCATAACCACCCTCCACCAGTCGGTCCCAAACCGGTCCTTGCCAACCACTGAATAAGTAACTACTCTAAAGCGATCAATAATGTTCATAATAGATGTCCACAATAAGATTAATGAAAAATACTATCAATATGAAGCAGTTAATATCATGGCTAGTAGGACACATGCTTGATGCACCATGTGATCTCCCTATCTATATTGCTCTAATCTATCTAAATAAACTACTTGGAAGCAGATCCCCAAATAAAAATGGATGAGGGGATTAATTGTGATGGTGGCCTACCATACAGAGCAATGGGTGGAAAAAAATGGGTGGCTATGAAATCAAGAATCACAAGAATAATCCAAATCATTTATGCAAAAAGTAAAAATATGATGCACCTGTATGATGGATAAAATGTGAATGTATGACTTCTAATGACTATTTTTTTTGTGGAATGATGCATGCAATGAATGTCTCATCCTAATGATGAGTATAAGTGGAAAGGTGCGTACAAAACAAAAGATCCATAATTCCCTTATTTATTTCTTAGAGAGAATATGGAATTGAACTTAAAATCCTTTTCCTCCTTTTCTCCTATTTTTTTCTTTTTCTTTTTTAGTAACTCTTTTTTTTCTTACCCTATTTTTAGCAAGATGAACAGTTCATGCTTGGGTTTTTTTTTGCTTTTTTATTTGGAGGAGTAAGGATAAACACATTTTTTCACTCTTACATGAGAGAAGATCATAGAATATAACAAATATGTAATGCCTTATGAAATATGCAATGCAAATGAAACTATATGTGATTTTGTTATGCAAACTACAAATGCTCAAAAGATGATATGAATTTTTTTTCTTTTCTAATGCATAATAAAATGAACTAACTATATGCTTCCTATCATGCCTTGTAATGCAAACAAGAGGAAAATAACTTGGATTAAACTTGATCATCCTATGGTGGTGAATGAAGATGAATAGAAGGTGGATGAGATCACATGACTAAGAGACAATGTCTTTCCCAACCATGATATGTCCCTCTTCTATCAACTTGTGTAACAGGGTAACCTTAGAATTTAATTATTTCTAGAATTCACATTAAAGATCACGTTACTGTTTGGTTGGTTTGGACTCAAACATCATCATCATAACACAAGCCATAGGGTTAAGTTAGGTTTTTCATTCAATCAGTATGTCTTCAAGCTGACTAATCCAAACAATTCCTCCAGTTATGTACTCTTAAACATAGCAAATTTAGCTTAAAGTGCAAAGCATAAAAGCACATTCAATTTTTTATTTAGAATTTTCAGAATTGATACCATATCATCAACAAACGGCTAATCCTAACCAAAATTTTATATTTTGTCCACAATTACACTAGATAGAAGTGGACTCTAAGAACAAAATGAAAAATCTATTTTTTTTTAAACAAAAACATGTAGATGTATGATATAAAGAAAAGATGCAAGAGGTAAAGATAGAAGCATTGTTCCATTCCTCCCCCTAAGCTTGAATATGACATTGTCCCCTATGTCAAAAGCAAAGGAAGATAAATGGAACAGATATACCGATATGTGAGATGAGATTCAGGACAAAAGATGAGTGAGAGGGATCCACATTAAGACATGCCCTCCAATAAGCACTCAAGCTCGGTGAAGTGTCGATGCTTGCTCAACTTGTGAGAAGTCACTAATGAAAACTCGACACTACCGACAGTGAAGTTGGTGGTACCGACTCAATGCATCCCTACACACTGAATACACATATCAAGGCACCTTTTTTACTTGTATCAAAAATAGATATCACAATCTAAAAATAGGAATGTAAAAGTAGAATTGAAAGTTTAACAAAATAAACCTAATTGGTGGGTTGCCTCCCACAAGCTTCCTTGTTTAACGTCTTAGGATGGACACATGTCAATCAACAATAATCAGGTGGTTGTGGAGGAGGGTGAAGCTCTCTCTGCCTCTTCCTTCGAAACTTTTGGTTCCTTGCAACAATGATAAAAAACAAATAATAGTCAGAAGACCATCATGTATGGTTGACGTTCCATTTCAACAGTAAAGTATCACTACAATGAACATGAACATGAACATGACTCACAATCAAGTCTTGATGTGGGCGCACATGCAGAAATAGATAGCCATGAGGTGAAAGGTATAATGATGATCGATCCTTAATTTCTATGAACATCCCCAATGGATCACTCCTATCTACACATAATGAAGGGGTTATATCAAAGGTGAATTTATGTGCCTCCTCCTCTTCTAATAATTCAATTCCCCCACATTCATTAATATCCTCACAAAAATTTTCAAAATTATCATCTGGATATATATCCCATATAGGATCCTCAATAAGGAAATGAAGAGATGCGTCTTGTGGTGAAGGAATTATGTGATGGGTAATGGGAAATTCCTCCACCTTTTCGTTCTTAGTATCCTCTTCCTCATTCTCTTCCTCCTCTCTAAGATCACTATCAAATGAAGCACCTTCTGTATCCTCCTCTCCTTCACTCATATCCCAAACACATGTATCAAAATTGTCTTCCACCTTATTTGCATCATTTTCCTCATCTTCCTCATCAGATCCCCAATCATATTCAAGATCAATCCTAGGAGTCCAGGGTGTGGGTGTGGGCTCAATGGAAGGACATGATAGATGTGATTCTAAAACTTCTTCCAGTATGTTATCCTCACTCTCCAATTCCTTATCCTCAATCTCAACTTCTTCCATTTTCTCTATTCTACCCCATCCTCCATTAGAAATAGGACCTTTGCGATTTAAAAAATATTGCACCAAAATCCTAATATGCGCACGATGAATTTCCTTTGAGATTTTCTCATAATGTAATGAAGGTGGACTCAGACATCTATAACCTACATGTGCATTTCCACACTCAAAACAAATAGGGGCCATGCGCTTTTTTTATTTTTTATTTAATGAAAGAAGACTAACTACAAAGAAATATTTAGATGAATATGTACAATGCCAAAACTAACAGTAAAGTTTTATGTAATGAAAATGGGAAGAATAAAAAAAATTATAAAAAAAAGAAAATAAATACAATGGCCTAGAGTGGACGATCCTAACTTTTCATAGTGTTAACCATGCCAACTCCCCGGCAACGGCGCCAAAAACTTGACACGCGTATAACGTGCGTGTAATACGCAAGTGTACGTGTCGAATTAATATGAGATTATGAGTCCCGAGTTATCGAACACGGGGAGTTGTGAGGTTAAAGACAATTACTAATTAGGATTGATCAGCTAAGCGGAAAATAAGAATTGATTGAAAAAGAAAATAAAAATAAAAGAAAACAAAACAATCGATTAAATGGTTGGTTTAATCAATTAAAAATGGAATCCTTAGGATTGTGGTTTCACCACAGGTTCTCGTTGTACTAATTCCTATACAATTATCCTCATTCGTCTGCTATTCCGGGTAGTGGCCTGTAGTTAGAATTGCTCACTGTCGTGATACAATTCACTACCTAAGTCTAGGTCGGTTCCACCGTCGTAGTAACCTATACCCTAAACTAGGTGCATTAGAAACAACCTCTGGGTTTCCACCATTAACCGTGCATCACCTTGTTCAAGGGATTTATTAATTAATGTGAATCTCGTCTCTTTTCAACCGTTAATTCTTCTTTTAAAGCAATTAAAGACATTAGATTATCATTAGGGTGATCAATCATAATGATATAATGGAGAAAATGAAATCATACCACAGATTTGAGAGACAAATTATGATAAACTATGTAAAAAGTATCATACAACGATTACCCGGGCTACTCCCGGTCCTAAAGAATTACGGTTTTTAGCCAAAAATAGACGACATGGTATCACAGTAAGTCGAAAAGATGTAAAACATGAATTTCGAGATACAGTAAATTGGAGAAAGGGTTAAAGAGTGGATCTGGAGAAGATGGACAGAATTTGCCGTCGTTTCCGCTGCCAAAATGCCTCTGAGGTCTTCGTGTAGGGTTCCTCTACTTTTCTCTCTCCGTTCGGCTGTCGTATCGTCCCCCCGTGATAGATCTTTCAATTGTGGTTCTAATGGTGTCTTTTGTAGCCGTCACACATGTTTAGGTCAAGAGGAAACCTAAAAATATAATTTTTAATACAATATATGTTAGATTTAACACATTAAAATTTCGTCTGCAACGTCTGAGTCGATGGTATCGAGTTGGAAGTCGATGGTATCGACTTATTCACAGTAAAACATCCTTTTCCTTTTCAATCTGGAGCAAAAAAAATTTGTACTGTGATGCCATGTCGCTACCATCGAGTTGCAAGTCGATGGTATCGACTTTGCTCCAGTAAATAATAATTATCTGCAATAAAATAATCAATGAATAAAATCAAATAATTATTATAATAATTAAAACATGTAAAATGCATGTAAAATACATGTAAAAATATAAGAAATGATGCACAAGTGATTTTTACTAATTTGGTAAAATATGTATTAAAAAGATATTCAATTAAGCACAAATGACATAGAAAATAACCAAATTAGATATCAAAATAATAACAATATGTGCATTCATCAGGTATCAACATCTTCCCACACCTGATCATCCCCCCACATCATCAAATGGTCAGAATACATAAAACTTTTCTTATCTACACATGACCACTACGAAAAATATGGTCTTTAACTACAAAAAAAATTTGTAGCGAAAACCCCAAAATTTGTAGCTAAAAGCTTTGGCTACATTTATCCTTACATTTATAAAATATAGCTAATACCCGTGTAGCTAATTGTTTAGGCTACATTTTTTAAAGTTGTAGTTAGTTATTCGTCTCGCTACAAATTCATGTGTAACCCTAATTGTAGGTAAAAATATCCTTACACATAAACATGTAGTTTCAATTGTAGCCAAATGTATGACTACAATTCAATTTGTACCTATGATATGTAGGGAGAGATGACATTGGTTACAATTTGTATTTGTAGTTCATGTATAGCAAAAATTAGCACTTGCTACACATGTAATTATAGCTAGTGTGTAGTGAAAGACACCATGTACTATACATACATATGTAGTCAGAGACATTATATAACCAGTCTGTCGCTTGCCAATATAGAGTGTTTTTCAATAAGAAAACAGATGAATGTTAATCAAGATCAAGTTGTGCTTACAATGTCACCAATGATACTTTTATTTATATTTGAACAACGAGTACACATGGGGAGGACATTACCCTAGCCCCTATTTTACAATATGCATGGAAAAAAGATACATGTATACAATATCTTCTTCTGACTACATCTATCAACTACAGACTACAAAGCACAATATAAAGAGGGCTCATCTCCCTTAGTTCCTCCACCTAATTTACAGTGAGTTTAACATCCCTATGAATCTCAGCTTCAGTGGTGAATCTTCCAATCCCAAACATGATAGAGGTATGTGCCATGCCGCCATCAACTCCCAGAGCTCGAGTTGCAGCCTTTCCTGTTGGGAACTCATGTAGAGGTTCATGTATGGTTAGTTTTGGTTGGCGAATCCCTTGGATCAGAACATATTGACATTTCTTCTCATAATCTTTACGTTCTGCACTTTTGTATTTGTGGATCAAGCACCATCAAGTTGACAGGGCCTTGGAGATGTCTTCTGGTAGTCAGATGGGAGCAGGAACATGGAAATATAAATTACAAACTGTTTTAACCACAAACTGTCTACTGTTTGCAGAAAATATACGCTAAAAAAGTAAACAAGAACTTACTTCTGCTGTAGTGACCTGCACGTGTCTACATAATAATAGGGGCGGTGATGATGAAGCCAACACCACAACTGTATTGATTCATTCAACAGTGTCGTCATTCACAGCGTCTCTTTCCATAATTAGTGTCCCTTGAGCGAGATCTATAGTCATCTTCATGTTTCATCTCTAACTTGTTTCTAGACCTTGAGTACTGTCCCCTGTCCCTGTCCTCATTTTCGTAGTCTCGATCCCTCTGTCGGTGGTCTCAGTAAACATCTTTACCTTCACTATGTCGATCTACATTGGACCTGTCTCGATCTTGTTCTCTGTTTTCACTATGTTTCCTTTCAGAGCTTCCTAACCAATCACGTTCACTGCCCACATCTTTCTCTCGAGATGCATTGGATCTCCCACCTCTTTCTTGAGTTGCCTCTCCATATCCATAGTCAGATCCTACATCATCGCCACCAACACTTGATTCCTTTGTCCTTCCAGGTTCTTCAACAGTCCATTCCATGCCAGGATCACCCCACATTCCGGTAGAATTTCCATCCATCCCACTGCTTCCGATCAAGCCCATTCCATTTTGCATCATTCCACGACCAAAGAAGGCAGGATTCACGTGTGGAGCCACACCTGGAAGACCAACAAGATTCATAGTGGGGAATGAAGGCATCATGGGAGGAAAAGCAGCAGCAGGAAATCCACCATAACCACCTCCACGACCCATGTATGTCGAATCAAATCCGGTGGCCATAATATTATGTGGATGCATCATAATAGGAGCAGTCAGTCCTTGCCCAAATTGTGCACCCATTCCCATGATACCTTTTGGGCCCATAGCACCTCTTCCTCTCATATATCCACCATTTCCTTGTCCTCTGTTAGGCATGCCCCTGACCACCACGACCCCAACCAGCTTTATTACCATAATTTCTTCCTCCATCCCCACCTTGATGATGCATACCACCACCTCTTCCAGCATTGTCACCAAACCTACCATGCCCCTGAGATTGTACAGGAATTTGATTTATTTTCATATAAACAAACCCCATCTGCTTCAAAGTCTCCGCAGAAGCAAATGTCACCACGCATGCACGTCCATTGAATACATATCCATTCATACCCTCCTTGCATGAAGCAGCAGCAATAGGGTCATAGAATTCAACCTTGCAACAACCTTTTGATTTTCCACTAGCCCTTTCATCAAAAAAATTTATCTCTTTGACTCTTCCATACTGTGATAATGCAGATTCGAGCTCTGCATCAGTTGTCCACCATTGCAGCTCTCCAACTAAGATTATAGTAGGACCATTGCTATCTATAGATCTAATAACTGGCCTTGATACTTCATTTATTACTGGATTTATTACTGGATGATTTCCAACTGCACTTGTTTGATTAGTTGGTAATGGAGCAGCATTAAGTTTTCCACTAATTCCTGATTCGGGGGTCAATAAAGGCCTTGATGTGAGCATAGGACCTGAAACTTTCAAAGGAGGATGAGTTGGGTCTCCTCAGAAACTTGCTCCCATCTAACTACCAGAAGACATCTCCAAGGCCCTGTTAACTTGAGCAAAACTTGTCGAGTAATTGATAATTTCCTGTTCCATAAAGAAACATACAAGTTTTGAGATATAGCTCACGAAAGAAACAAGAAAGCATAGTTTCTCCTACTCATAACTTACCTATTCCATAAGCTTTCTTCTCCCAGTGTCAACTCTGCTATATAAATAGCTAAGAATTCAAGTTGCAGAGAAGGAACCTGCAACAAAAAAATGGATAAATACTTAAAAACCTGAACTATATAAGGAGACGTTGATTTCCACAACCCCAGCGTACTCAGGGAGCTTCACGCCAGTCTGTTCTGTACCTTAGTTCATGGTGGACAGTGAGCTCCTTGTCCTTGGAGGCGTTTTGGGGAGCGAGTGCCACTGCTGCTGCTGTTTCGGTTGCCATTGTTGGAGGGATTCGAGCTCATCATCATTTGTCGGGTTCTCCTGCTCCAAACCATTGTTGTTGGTTCTCAGCAGCTCTTCTAGTGGAGTCTTCAGCGGCTCTGACTTGAAGCAGGAGATATTGCATCCCATCATTGCTGTCAACAAGGCATAAAATACAACTTTAACCGAAAGGATCGCACAGTCAGTTCTATACAATCTTAGTTTTCATAGACAAGAAAAATGACTCTGAAAGCAGCAGACAGAACAAAGGGGGTGAGGAGAAAATTTGTAGGCAGACCATCATCCAGACAGTCAGAGTAGGCATTACACCTGGCGTTTCTAATTACTTCAAATTTTAAAATAATTGAAACAGAAGAGGCATATATCCATTTGTGGAGCATGATTAAATAAAATAAACATAAAGGCTGACATTTCTACCAAACAAACAAGTTTCTATTTTAAGAGCAAAAGGGAGGCCCAAAACTAGAATCTCCTTGAGTCAGGTTGCAAAGATGCTCAAAGATAAATACAACATCCAAAATTCTATGTAATTCTCGAACAGAACTCAACATCCAGATGGCATAATGTCTAGCAGCTAAAAACAGAGCTAATATTATCCACCACCATGGGGCTACAACATTTATTCTTCATCCTCTTCATCACCATCGCCACCAGCAGCCTTCTTAGCAGTAGCCTTTTGGTTCCTTCGCTTCACTCTTCCAGGACGACCACCTCCAAGAGGACTAGTTAGGGAGAAGTCAATGTGCTTCTGGGAATCCATTCTCACCATAAAAGATGCGATGTTGACAACCTGTATACCAACCCTGAGTAGAGACGGAGTTATACCATGCCTGCATCAGTACTGCAATGGTGGAAGAATGACTGAAATTCCTACCATTGTATGGATTATTTTGAGTACTTTAGCAAAATTTCCTCTTACTTATCTCTAGTACTAGGGTGACATCACCAAAAGCAGAGGACCAGTAGCAGCAACTAATACTAACATGACGAAATCACTGCATGCAACTATGATTCTTGAGACCAGAAACTCCCAGCTGCATACAAGAAATATTAGCAAAGTTAGAGCTGTACAACTTTAGGATTCAAGAAAATGTTGTTTTGCATGTGGCTACAAATAAAAGAATGACATGTATCATCTCTATATTCTGGGGACACATCTGAAACAACAAGTAGATAATTGGAATTTAGTAGCTAACGTGATCTATTTAAAAAGGAAATTCATTGTCCTTTCCTCGAATCAAGTAATATGGTTGATGTTGCTCATGGACATCCAATTCATGAAGAAGCAACTCTACTGAACCTAACTTGTTGAAAGAAGTTACTGTTGTATTACTATTGTATTTACAGCAGTAGCTTGCTTTATAAGGAGAGTAAATACCGGATCAGGACCTATATTAACGAATACAAAAAGAAATATAGATGTAGATTTTCATAAAAATGGAAGCTCAACAATATAATACTCAATGCAAGGTCCTCGACTCTATCCAAAGCAATGAACTATCACAATTTACAAAGTAAAGGTAAGAATATAACATTCACGTTGGAGTAAAGTATAAAGAAGAACTTGAACAATGTATATGAATGCATAAGAAAAAATGACTTATATATCTTCATAGGATCAAAACAGAGGGGATTCTAAGAAAATAGGAATGCACCAGGAGGGGCTTATCTAATCTGAGCTTATTATATGGTTTATGTATATGGAAAAAATGTTGATATTTTAAGTTTATTATAGTGTTGTAGATCACTTACTTCTGACCCGGTTTCCATCATCCAGTTGCATTTGTAGGATATCATTAGATCATTTTCCATGGAGCAGTGAGCAGGAAAGAATTTGACACATTACATGGGGTTAGATCGACTTTCTCTTAATATCTATATAGCAACAACATGTTATCAGTATTATTGTTATAGACTAGTGTTCTTTTTGTTAAGTCTGTAGTAGAACTAGCTTCAAATACTCAAAAATTGTACCACAATGCCCCAGCATACCCCAGCATAGAACATGGTTACAACAATAGTAACAAATATCAAATGATGTTAATGGAGGCTGGTTCCAACAATAATAACAAATATCAAATAATGTTAATGGATGTTGAGCAATATGTACCTAGATTTCAAATGTAAATTAATTCATAGTGCCCCGAGCGCTGAAGTAATAGGGTCTTTGAGGAACTGAGATGTTCAAGATAGCGGCTTAAACTAGAGGCAAATTTAGGAACACATATAATAAAGCACCATATGACTCAGTGTATTAATACATTATGATAAAGTATATACTTGTCTATGATTAAAATGTTACGGGAAAAGTAAACTTATATAATGTCTGTGATCAGGTTAGGAGAAAAGAAGAAATAGCTGAAGCTAGCTAAGGACAAGGTAGAAAGAATCAATGGCTAATAGTGTGGCACATCTGGTATTAAAGATAGGACCATAGAAGTGGCACATCTGTTATTAAAGATATGACATAAAAGTGTCACATGTGCTATTTAAGAATCCATGTACCTAGTAGAACGCTAAGGGATCGCATTTCATCTTTTTGCAAAAATTGTATGAGCATCAATGTCAACTAGATAAGAGGAAGAGATGAAACAAAATCAGAACAAGAATGTCCTCATGTCAAAGAGTATGATTATTCAGATGAACCAACTTGAAGAAATTAACGTGAAAAATTGAATGAGGAAGATGAGGATGAGTTGGAGTTGCTATGGGAATATCAAAATGTAGTAGAGCAACTACAGATGTAGCTTGTAAAAGCTAAATCCTTTGGCCTTCCAATGAACCAAGAAGGGTTAGGGTATCTAAAACTTCCCAAGACCTCATACCTTGGAAGTTTGATGTAAGGCTCAAAGATATGGTAGATGAGCTTAATAGGTTTCACAAGAGCTACAAGGAGAGTATGAGGATCAGCTATATGGCATGTTCCTTCTTTTCTGGTTTATTGCAGATGATCAGTCATATGACAGATCGTGTTGTAGGTCATGGATCTTTTGGAGTTGTTTTCCAGGTGAGCTAAGTATGGGCTGTACTTTATCCTATTGAATGTGCTTGTATGCACTAGTTGTTGTTATGTAGTAAATGAAACTCAGAACTATGAGTTGTGCTCTGTGTAATACATGTGAGAGGCTTCTGACTCATGATTCTATGTTTTTCTTTGATTCATTCTGCTTTAGGCAAAGTACCTTGAAATTGGGAATTTGTGGCTATCTAGAAAGTTCTTTAGGATAGGAGGTAGAAGAACCGCAAGCTGCAGACCATGTGTCTGCTTGATCACCCAAATATTGTAGCTCTCGAGCACTGCTTCTTCTCTACCATAGAAAGGGAGGAGCTGTATCTCAACATGAACATGGAGTATGTTCCTTAGATAGTTCATCGTGTGATCAAACACTACAACAATCTATGGCCGATGCAATTAGAAGTACATGACATTCAGATCATTAACAAGTGCATTTCAAATATAGACATAGAAATAATTCTAGTCTGCTTACTGCCACGATTGGATAAACTTGACAGTTTTGAATCATGGTACAGTTAAAATATAGACATAGAAATAATTCTAGTCTGCTTACTGCTACACTTTCCACCCACTCATCTTCCCCTCACCCATCACCCACCCACCCACGTGTCCTCCATTGTTCTTCCTCTCTATGTATCCTATTTCCCTACTGCTGTTATGACCATCCTATCTCTATTGTTGGTTCTTGGAACAGTAAGAAGGTAGGAGATAGATGGAAGAGGAGGCATTATAGAGAGAAGGCATGCAGAAGAGAGGAGACAGAGGAGGATGGAATGAAAGAAAGTAAGGTAGACAAGAATGTATAGAGGAGCTACGGAGTAGCTACCCAGGCAGAACTGAGAGATAGGTAGGAATCAAGAGTATTTCAGGGGATGGTGTGAGAGTAGTTGTAAAAGAAGTTGGGATTGGAGATAAGTTCTCTAAGGCAAAGTAGATTACCTCAGGTTCCTATGACAATGAGGAAGACATGAAAGTTGAAAGGCTTACGCTCTAAGCATTAAAAAGTATTACTAAAGTTTCAAGAGACTCCAACCAAGAGATAAATTTGCATGTCAATAAAAGAACATTAAATATCAACACTGATACGAGGTTTATGTGAACAAGACATCAAAGAGGAGTAACTAAAAGTTATACTATTGGAGAACCCCATGAATAGGAAACAATAACTGGCTTCCCATAAGGAGAAAAAAGTCAGCACTTAAAGGAAAACAAGACTGATACACATAGGTCTGCTTTGCCTGAGGAGCCACCATCTTCGTTCAAAACTGAGGTGCCACTTCAGTAAACACAGAAAAGAGAACTGTTCTCTCAATCTTCAATTCTACTATGACCTACATAATCTGTGTTTTTCTACATAGATCCAGCCACTAGTAGTACCTTGTGATTATCACGCCTTGTATTGGGAGGGGAAACATCATGAAGGGATTTACATCGACCAGAGATATTCAAGGCACCCCGTATTTGAAAGCCAACTTCATCTATGACAGGTTTAGGTCTAGAGGAGCTGAAGATGGCATCATTTTGGCACTTCCATGTTGCTAATAGATGATGGAAAAACTCACCACTTCATTTTGGTTATTTTAGACCACAATATCTTAAAGATAGCAGGTACCTACTCTTGTCAAAGTTATCCTATCCTCATAGTAGGTATCCTAAAGACCACATTTTGTTCATTTGAGACCTAAAAGCTCATCTATAGGTTTCTTGTTCTCATAGGCTGAATAGACAACAATAGATGGGACTCTGACAACTGTCCCAATAGCACCAGGTTGACAAATGATTGCATGTTGCACATGAATTTCCCTTTCAATGTGCAATTCATCTACAAATGTGGGATTGTTCCCTTGATTTTGAAGTTATGCTCTCAAAAATAATTTTACTCATCACCTCATGCAATATATTAATCACAAATTCAAAAATAACATTGGTAGAAGACAATAATAGAAATTTTTTTGTGTGCCTACAATTTCATTATGATTGATGTTAGACAATTTACTGGATTGGTGATTGTAATTATTGTTGCATTATCCAAAATCAATTATGGGATCCTCACAAGAAAGCTGTCAAACTTCATTAGACAACATAGCTTACTGAGAACCATAGAATCGTAGTTTGTTACAACAAGAAGAGTTTCACTTCAAGTTGTAGGAAGAATTGGCCTGCAATTTTCAAATAAAACAAGATGCACAATGTGATTAAACATTAAATTTCTTGTCAAGCATACTGTGAGATATATTAAGTAATGCACAGTTGGGGGCCACATCCAATTGAAGGTCAAGTCTCACTCTCAACCCCACTGTAGTGGAATAAACAACCAAATTCATCATTTTGTTATGCATTGCCACATATTTCTGTATGAGTTTATTGTCATTAGTAACTCCAGATATGGATCATATATAAGTAGCCATAAATTTTCAATTACAGTCCAAGTCTTCATAATAAGACATACCCCATATTCAAACCTTGTGAATTCGATTAGAACTCTTCTACTGTGTTGATGTTGGAGTGAAATAGCACATGATGCACCACTTTTAAGTCCAGATATTCATAATAAGACATACCTCCAATGGTGGAAGATCATTTCATTCTGATGAACCATTTGTAAGTCTGGGCAGACATCTTTCTACTCATACTCACTTTGATGCTGGTGTGATCTACAGCTAACAGAGAGAGTTTTTGTTGATAAAGCACTAAGAATGGATCTCATTGGGAATAAGATTGATCTATTTGTACTGGGTATAGAAAGAAGTTAGTTGCATTAAAGTGGGAAGGTAAGGGAAAGGGAGGGACGAAGACGAGGAGGATAATTTGTAACACATGCATGAGTTGTCAAAGGCATGTGTCCTACAAACTACCAAATGATAGTTATACAACTTCTAAAATAAGTTGCTAATATAAGCATAAAGTATCATTGCAAGATGGAAAAGAACTAATAAAAGCAAGGAAATGAGTAGACTTAAAAGTATAAACATCACAATTGTATTCTCAGAACGGGCATTGCAACATGTATCTTAGTCACCATCAGATCCGCAAGAAAGGTATGCCCAATTTATAAGATTCACTCTGCAAGCAAAGTATGCCCATTTTATAATATTCACTCTGCATGGGATTTATAAGAAAATACTGAATGCCCTCACATGCCTACATAAACTAATGCTTCTACGTTACTACTTTCCTATTCTTCTACTGGTAATTATAAAGCTCAAGTAGAATCACAAGTCCCATCTAGAAATAAAAGGAGAGTTGACCAGTGGCCTTATTTGAAAAACACAAGGCAAAAAAAAAATCTGAAAGGGGCCTTCTATTGAAGATGAATGGAGCATGCATACCTTGCTTGTAATGAAAGGATATATGAAAATTTCTCATAAATGATATATAAACTTAGAATATGAGGAAAACAGGTCACATGCACCACAAGCATCAAGAATATCTGATCACAGGGACGATCATGATGTCAATGTATGTAGGACAACAATTAAGTGCAAGTTCATGCAACTATAATAAAACTATGTATAATTGAATTAGATGCTCCACTTCAACCTCCTAACTTGCATTTAGGTACTAGATGCATATTGCAAATCAAAAGTGGCAAATATAATTGATAATGATTGTCTTTATATTAGTTGACAACGTAGTTAGATGTTGCTTGAGAAAATTAACAAATATGGACTTTTAGGTGGCAATGTCCAATTAGCATGATGTAATTTGTTTTCATTGAAATTTTCAAGTCCAAAATGTCACTGACTATATGGAAAAAAGATCTTTGACCTAAAATTTCTGTAAGATATGTATGAATATGCTTTTACTTTCATTATAAATTCCAGTTGCCTGTATAAATGCACCCATAAATGTAGCAAGGTCTCTAGGCAGAGACAATAGATATATTTTCCTAGTACAACTTCATGGCATTATAGATCCACATTCCTGACATTTAAGGCATATTAGAGTTGAACCATGAATTCAGTTAATATGAAAAACAAAACAAGTTTTTCACTTCTCGAACATACAATAAACAACCACTACAATTAAGCTTAACTGATCGATGTAAGGAGGAATACTACATTTTCATGATGGCCTTCTTTTCACATTCATTTTGGTGTTTTTTAAGGCATTCTATTGTAACTAAATAGAACCGATTCTTTACATTCTAGTTGTAGCTTTCTAGTGAAATCAGTAAACGCCCTGATAAAAAGTCAACTGAATACATGAAGACAATGTAGTTCCTATCAACTTTGTTACATCAGAAGCCTGGATACAATCAGTCAATGGTACTCACTGACATATAGGGAGTAGTACCATCATAGTGAAGCCTCCATGTCCCTGGGAGTCTCAAGTTCCTTAGAATAGATATCACATACCCATAGGGAACCAACTAAAACATCCACAAAACCCTGAAATACAAAGAAGACTCTTAGAATAGACTAACAACATTAGAAAATGAGAAAGAAATCTCTTTATCAAGGGAAATCAAGGCAAAAGAAGAATATGGCACCACAAGTAAAAGAAAAAAGATTATCTGCAAAATAAATCAGAGGAAAAAGCAACTAACTATTGCCTTCTTGAGTACAAGAGCATTAAGATAGAGCCATTATGAGCATCACAATCCATGTAGCAAGCCAATAAGCATGAAGCATGGACTTCAAGATGTAGTCATCAACACTAACTCTAGTATTGGTCGAATAGGGGCTTGTAGACCCAAGGATACACTTGGTTGAGGGATACAAAAGATCATCTATCAAGTTTCCATAATTGCAGTAAGACTAAAGTCAACCAGCAGACAGAGCATCAAAGCTTCAACAACTTCAACACTTGAGCCCATGCGCACACAACCTCATAGAAGACATTAGAACAAAGAAAAAAATATATGATTAGATCTCATCCAATTGTAGAAGTGGGGAAGCCTGATGTCAGTAACATACCAAATAGAAAAGCCTCAAAAGGAAAGCAACTTTAACACATGACCACATATGAAAATATCCTCACAACAGTCAGTAGGGAAATAATTTGTGGGGATCATCATTTGGTTTTCATGAGGAAGAAAACAACAAGTCATGTACCAGTAACAAAGAAGAAGAGATCCTCTTCAGAAACCAAACAAAAGTAAAGCAATAACCATTTAGGTAATTAACTCCACGAAATTAGTAGAAAGACCAAACAACCATGGGACCAACAAGAGCACCTCAACAGGTGAAGACAACAGAACTAGAACCTTAGAATTAAAATATATACATTAGAAAACAAATCTTACTACAAGGTGTTTATACCCTTCAAGTTTTCACCATTCTTCAGAAAACATATAAAAAAACTAAAAATGCACTTTAGGAATTTATATACTCCATTTTTTTCTAAAGAAAGGTAAACATGATATAAAAATATATTGTTGTTATTATTTTAATTATGTTGAGAGTTTCCTCAATATGATCTCTTCAGTGTTGCACTTCCCCATACACATGCAAATGTTTTCAAATATATGTAAAGTCTTACACTCTCTAATTATTAAAAAAACACAAGAACCATTTTTTACATCTTAACAGACTTATATATTTGATCCTTCAACGATTCAATTGAGAATAAGATGTTAAATATATGGGGAACATTGTTGGCTTAAACTAACCAGAAATACAATAATAACCTGCAAAATTTCGTACTTGATCTCAATAGTAGATTCTATCAGAATAAAACTAGTATATTTACACATTGCCAGATGTTGTTCATGCACACTTATATAAATTAGATGATTAAAAGTGTTTTCAAAAGTAGCCCCACATTGTACCACTTACACAGATGGACATTACATAGTTTGGGATAAGATTTGTCCGTCCAGTTCATAAACCAGATTCCGACGTGATGGGGAGGCTGGGAATGAAGCAATGTTGAATTATGCACGGTTTTTTCTCACACACTTAGTGGTGATCTTCTTCATGATTTCTGCAATGGGGAGTATGGGTTCTAGCAGGGGGAGAGAAGCTTAGGTTTTCATGCTCTATGTGATTTGGTAGGTATGTGAAACATAATACAGGAATTAGGAGAGTTGGAGTATACCTGAGCTTTGTTTATTCCGTCTCATTTGTCTACTCTCCACCTTTCATTATCCTCGACCATCGCCTCTTCTCTGATGGTCCATGAGGTCGGGTGCTAGAATAAGGAGGAGATATGTGGCTATTGTTGGGGAGAAGAGGGAGAGACGGGGAGAGGGCAATCAGATGGGGAGCGTTGGCGGAGAAGAAACAGGGAGAAAGAACGAGCGTGATAGGTGGGGGTGGCACTATCGAGGGAAATGGCAGTGCCCTACGTGAAACCGCGCGAACAAGGGGGTAGTGCGTGGAAATTTTGAATATTTCAAGCATTTTGGTTATTTGGGAAGGGCGGGGAGTGAGAGGGATATGAGTTGGGAAAGAGCATTATTTTGTAGTCATTATGATATGTAACTAATTTTGTAGCTAATACAATTAACTATATTTGCTTTACTTACATTTTTATAATTTATAGGGAAAGGTATCCTTTGACTACAAATATAGTATATGTAGTTAGAAAATGTGTAGTTAAATCATCTTTTTTTGGTAGTGGACATCATCACCCTTAGTAAGTATGATATCAATTGTCCATCACTTGGACAACCTTCAGCCATAGACCTCGCCTTTCATACCTTCAAAAACTCCACTAAACCCTCTACATGGCAACGAGCCCCACCAAAACATCACTTTCACTCACTACGTTGTAGTAGATGCTTCAGCAACAAACACTCATGGTCCCAATGCACGAAAGTCAGACTTTGCTACTTTTGTCACAAACCTGAACATTTATCTCACAACTGCTTCTATCGCAACACCTCTTCCCCAGATTATAGCAGGTACATTTTTAGGACAAAGGTATCAGCCCATGCAAAAACTACATTTTCCAACAGATCAAAGTGGCTCTCTAGATTTGATAAATCAAATCACATACCAAAACCTAATCGAAAAGCAATTAGTACATACAACTCTTTTGCTTGTCTCCTCCCCACTAAGCTCTCTGTCACCCCTTCACTCTCTTCACATGCAGACAACCACCGCCATTCAAAACCCACTATAAAACCTCCAAACTGCCATCAACCACCACTAGTTGCACCAAAGAACCTTTCTCACCCTAGATTCCCTCTGAATCCATCAACAGGTACAACAACTCTTAGCCCTTCATCCTTCCAAATGGCTCCATCTCTACATCTGGAAAAAGAATTCCCTTTTGACCTACCTACAAACTCTATGAGACTTTTGAAAGTCTTTACTAGTCGAAGCATTCTCATTTCCATTACAAACAATATTGACAACAACACTGTCAATATCATAGATGTTACCCGGGACATTGCCTTGCTCCTCCCCATCCACATAGTCTTGAAACCAAAAATACTTTTCCCATCTCAACTCCTCTACTTAGTCCCGATAGGTACAAAACTTGACCATCTCTTTGGACAGGCGATGACAATCCCATGTGGTTCTAGTTTTGTTCAAGCCAACATCTCACGATGGACGCCTGAACAAGGCTCATCGCTGGCCGGATTGGGCAGTTCTAGATGGGTAGAGATTATCGACCTTCCTCCAAACCTATGGGAGGTTGATGTTTTTAAAGCTATAACACACTATGTAGGAACTACTCTACAATTCATCAGCTAGGAAACTCTACAACCAACCTAGTATATCAAAGCTTTTTGTGTTTTTTTGTAAAACTGGCAATCACTCTCCCTGCTTCTCTTAAAATCCGATTGTGAGAAAAAAATTATAGAATCAAATTTTTGTTGAGAGCCCTTCTTCCATTAAGACAACCATCTCTGATATTAGTGTCCACCCCCCCTCATGGTACTATCCAATCAATACAAAAAAAAACCCTTCAAGAATCTCAAAAAACCAAATGAAAGGAACCTAGTTTGGGAAAGAAAGAGTATCACTACAAAATCCACTAAAGATACTAACCGATCTGTTAACAACAAACGGCTTAGAACATCCTCACCCTTAGCAGTTAGCACTAATAACACCCTCATGAACTCCTTCAAACCCTTCCCATTCCACATCAATGACATGGACTCCATTCTGAATGTAGACTTATATACAGTGCAAAAATCAAAGACTACTATCATTGATGAAATTCATTCATCGCAGAGTTTGAAGCAGAAAAGCAAAGGAAAGGTTGTGGGAGTCATTCAATCCATCATCAACATCTCCAACACCCCAGAAAGATGAACAAGAAGAAACTATTTTTCTTCAGAAGATCCAGGTACATCATCTTCGAATGATACTTCTATTGAAAAAAATTCACCTTCTGCATCTACATCATTTGCTATAGAAGATAACAATATTGATAATATAGAAGACATAGCTTCTTGGCCTGATATACAATCCTTCACAACATTTGCTGATAAACTAGGTATCACATTTGATGATAAAACATTGGCACATCAGGCACTTGATAGCATTGAACAATTTATGAATTAGAAAAACCACATAAATACCCATGACACATACTCACAGCTAGGAGGTTTACACATCTGCTAGCCTGTATTAAACAGTTCCTTTTTGATAAATTAAAAAATAAAGTATAACTATGAGGATCTCTTCCTGGAATGTTTGTGGGCCTACAAGCTTAAACAGAAGAAAATAAATATGCAAACACATATATAAAAACAACATTAACATCATTACTATCCAGGAAACAAAAACCTCCTTGTCGCCTTTTGCTCTCAAAACCATAGGAGGAAAACATATAAACTCTTGGCATCAAATTGCACCTCATGGTTTTAAGGGGGGACTTCTTAAAGGATTAAACAACATACTATTCGACATCACTCACTCTGAATCACATACTTTCTCCATCACTCTCCATATCACAAACATCACTGACAACATCAGTTGGATCTTTGTGGGTATCTATGGAGAACCCGATTCAAACAAAACTGAATACATGACAGAATTAATGCACAACATGAGTACCTACCATGACAAACCCTGGCTTGTAGGAGGGGATCTTAACCTCACAACAAGATGTTCTAATAGAATCAACCACACATCTTCTATAGGCTACTTGACCACATTAGACAAATCCTTTTTAAATCTATTACAAAACCACAACCTGATTGATATTCCACCTGTAAATGCCTGCTACACTTGGACCCACCAAAAAACATGGGTCAGGCTTGACCACTTCATTTGCTCCATCAAATGGGAAGGTCAATACCCCTACTCCTTTATAACAGTAGCCCATCAACCATCTCAGACCACTTCACCATCATCATAAATACCAAACAAGACAAATAGGGACACAAACCTCTTCGCTTTGAAAACTTCTAGATTATAGACCCTACATGTATAAACCTTTGCAAAAGAAACTGGGCCATAGCTGACACTCATACCAAGAATATAGGCTATTTCATTCACAACAATACCAAGAGTGTCAGAAACAAACTTGAAAAAAGTTGGCAAAAGGAAACTATCGGGAACCTTTCACAAAAACTTGCTGACCTTGAACAAAAACATCTATTTGTAGATAGTGACCCCACAACTGACCCAGCCCATGTTCTCACAGTCAAAGTTGAGCTTGATCACATCAAACTCTACCTTGACACAATCTAGAGGCAACGAGAAAAAATTAAATGGGCAAAGGAGGGTGACAAAAACACAAAATACGTTCACAAAACTTGCAACAACAACACTTGGAAAAACGTTATAGCTAAGTTAAACATAAATGGAACCATCACATCCAACAAGCATCTGATCACTACCCACATTGTTCAACATTTCAACAAAATTTTTAATACTAAACATAAGCTTATCCTTCACACTTCCATCCATTGGAAGAATTTATGTGGCAGAAACATCACCTCACAACAGACTATCATCAACTCTTTCACCACTTATGAACTTGATTTGGCTCTCCACTCTCTTAGAAAAAACAAATCCCCAGGCCTTGACGGCTTCAACACTGAATTCTATCTAGCAAGTTGGAACCACATCAAGGGAGACTTCATGAGGCTCCTTAGAGACATACATCTCAGCACAAATACTCACAATATCATCAAACACATAAATCACACCAATATTTCTCTTATCAAAAAAGTTACTCATTTGAACCTGATCTCACAATTCAGACCCATCAACCTCATAAACATTTCATATCAGATCTTTGTAAAAGTTCTTTTAAACTGCATAAAACCCCATCTAGATAACATCATCTCACATAACCAAAATGCCTTCCTAAAAAATAGAAGCATTCACAATGTCTTTATCATGGTTAATGAAACACTGCACCTCTACCATAAAAACAAAACACCTCTTCTAGTTACCATATTAGATTTTGAAAAAGCCTTCAACTACACAAACTGGGACTGTCTTATCAATGCCATGGCTGGATACAGCTTCTCAAACACCTAAAACAGCTGGATCCATGCATGTATCTCCATAAAGTACTTCTCCACTATCATCAATGGATCACCTTTCAGTTTTCTTCACAACACCAATGGGCTTAGACAAGGTGACTCCCTCTCTCCATATATCTTCATCATCGCTACATCCATCCTCACCAATATGATAAAAATTGCCACTACTCAGGCCTCATAGCCTCCCCACATGAGTGTCAGGAAAATATCATTCAATTTGTGGATGACACCATCATTCTTGTAAAGCCTGAAGACTCCACCATCATAAACACCATCCGTATTATAGGGCTATTCTCATACATCTCAGGGCTTAAAATACATCTCTCAAAATCATCTATCATTGGGGTGAACACATGTTAGACCCTGATCTCACAATTTCCACTAATCATGAGATTAGGGTATAAATTGAGGATTTAATGCAATACAAAGATCACCCTTAACTTTTTCTTCTATTTCAAACTCTTTGTTTTCTCGCATTGAACCACGTAAACTAACTTTACAAGATAATTAAACTTTTATTTCTCTAATATAATCTCAATATTAATGATACACATCAATATATTCATTATGTTTATCACACTTCCATGTATATATGATGTGGCAATCATTTGCATTCTCTCTTGTTAAGGAAACAAACATACAAAACATCATTTACAACTCTCTCACATCTATACAAAGACCTAGAGTGACAGGGACCGACTGAACTTAACTATACTCAGACTTAACTCTTGTGGCAGATCTACTCTGATGCAATGATATCTTTTCAAGTCCATGTGATTTCCCTAAAAATTTTGAGTAGAGGGGTGAGCCTACTCGCTCAGTGAATGAGTACTTCAAAGAAATAGTCTAAAGCACTGATATAATTACATATATACTTTTGAGCAACTGATATCAATTATAACAGCAGTAAGCTTTAAAGAGTCTAATAATTGACAATCATTAATATGGCAAGATACTCTAGATATCTATAAGAGTGAATCAATATATAAGATTCTTGATTGATCATAAAAAGAACTAGTAATTCAGAAACATACAAAGAATAATCGAATAACTGTACACACTTGTTTGACCTCTCATTCATTTTATTATGCCCTGATCATATGCAATGTACTCTACATATGAAGACTCGTAGTGCACTACGATCCAACTGAACAAGACTTAGCCGACACCCTGGGATAGTTAAGTCTGACCACTCTCCTAGTCTGCAATAGGGAAATTGGCTCTCTGGCCTCAACACTCCTATTGTACCATAAACTGGACTCCTCCTCTAACCTGAGCACACAGGCAGAGAGTCAAGTTGTGCCACCAGAACCTCTAGTTGATGTTGGATACGCTTTTCTGTACTCTAGTGCCAACAAGACTTTTGGTTGATGTTGGACACTACAAACTATAATTTAAGGACACTTCCACTAGGGCTTCATCCCCCGTGCCACCTAATAGCACGTTTCGACCCCCGTATACTGGATGTTGCCAGGGTTAGGTCGTTTCACCCCTAAGGCACATACCTCACATAGGGGTTCTACGGTGTCAGGGCCCTTAAATCTATAATTTTATTATTTCCTAGAAAATCACAACATGAATATCATTCTAGACCTGACAGAGCAGTATATACTCAAAAACATTGTAATATACTGAGTAATCAACATATTATACATGTAGGCAAACTAAAATTCTTAAATAAATATATTACATGTCCACTTGGCACATATACACTAGAATCGTGCAATTTATCATCTTATTACACTGATAAGAGTTAATAACTTGACATATGAGTAATCGTCAGTAGCACCTACAACTTATCTGTAATTTCTCAAAGAACATGCATATCAACCCAAATCTTGAGTTGTACATCTCATAACTCAATTAAGAGTTAATTACTTATCATGAAAAGAATTATTAATAATAACTGAGAACACTGATATCACAATACTTGATTCATTGAACACCCTACCCTTAGGGTTTCATTTAATCACAATAAATGCTACAAAGAAAGGTGTAATACATCTATCGCATACTTTTCAAATCTTTAAAACACATGATACATGGAATCTCCATCTCTTATCACATTATTGGCAATTCTCATCCATTCACATCATTATCATGATTACTGGATCTGGGTATTCAAACCCTTAGATCATCACATAGCATTGTTACCTCTGTAATAGGTAACCATTACCTCTAAGTCCTTAGACCAAGGTATTCATTTCACTGGTTGTACAAGTATTCTCATGGCTCACAAGGTCGTCACACATCTTGTCACCTCTCACTAGGAAACAACTTATTCACATGGTTCCCATAAAGATTTCATGCGACATAAACATTCACTGAATAAAGACTACTATCAACAAATCATATAAAATCAATATATGTATAAAACCTTGGAACTGAGTTGAATTTGGGCTTCCATGCCATTCACTGGGATATCATGCATCAATAATAACATTGAATAAATAAAGTCTATCATGTTAAGAAAATCCCTTCAAATGGATTTCACGATATCTATTCACAAATATCCAACTTTCTTCGCATCTAGGGTTTGACCCTATTTACTCAGATATCAAATAAACACTATTCACTTTGAACAAAATCCAAGATAGTATCTGACATATATGGACTATGAATTTAGATAGACAATCATTCATAACCAAGGGGATCTAGATAAGCAAATTTCTCTATATATTTACGTATACAACAAATTTCAGTCATAGATAAATTTCCTATATCTCAATTTACTCTTATAACCTCTTTGAATACTTAGGGAATTCTCATTAGGATGTATTGTATACATTTATAATATGATTTTATCATCTGAACTTCATCCAAACAGAGGAAGAATCCATTTCATATCATTTTGCAACAACTTAGAACAAATAGACAATTCAGGGTTTGTAGTCGCATACTAGCAATTAAAGATTATGGATGAATTAACCAATTTTTGTGCAATATACTATTTAAAGGAAGTTCCCACTCACCCTAAGGTGTGAAAACACCTTAAAAATGCAGCTCATCCCTGAAAATCTCGATCTCATATCAAATCCCTAGCAATTCACCCGATTCTTCTTCCTTTCAACTCGGAAACCCTAAAAATGAGGGATTATGAAGAAATAGTAAGAAAAGGGGAAGTTTTGATACCATTTTGGATCAAATCAGAGGAGGGATGGAATTTTGACACGTGAGAGAAGATTCACCAATAAAGTCTATGCAAAGAAGCTAAACTTACATGATTTCATCATTCCTAGGAAAAAAGTACCAGATTTTTGTTATTATCCAGCTCCTATAAAACAAACGTAAATTTTCTTCTGCTGGATTTTAGATTGCGATCCAATCCTGCTGCATCCAGGAAACCAATATATGGATAACCGATTTGTTGCTTCTGCTTCGGGAAGGGCTAAGCTATACTTCAATGTTATCTTTCTATATGCGCATGATTAGTTTGAATTAGATCCGGTCGACATGTGACATAAATCAAAATGTAGACTACTTTATGTTCGCAGCGGAGTATCATATATTCAGACTAGAATAGGATGTCAATATTAGGAAGCCAACTAGGACCCTGCACCTATGTTTTCCTCTCCACATGATACATGGGATCTCCATCCTTTATCACATTACTGGGATCTCCATCCCTTATCACATTACTGTGTTTGCCTCTCCACATGATACATGGGATCTCCATCCCTTATCACATACTTTTCAAATCTTTAAAACACATGATACATGAGATCTCCATCCTTTATCACATTACTGGGAATTCTCATCCCTTCACATCATTATCATGATTATTCGATCTGGGTATTCAAACCCTTAGATCATCACATAGCATTGTTACCTCTGTAACAGGTAACCATTACCTATAGGTCCTTAGACCAATATATTCATTTCATTGGTTGTACAAGTATTATCATGGCTTACAAGGTCATCACACATCTTGTCACCTCTCACTAGTAAACAACTTATTCACATGGTTCCCATAAAGATTTCATGTGACATACACATTCACTGAATAAAAACTACTATCAACAAATCATATAAAATCAATATATGTTTAAAACCTTGGAACTGAGCTGAATTTGGGTTTCGATGCCATTCATTGGGATATCATTCATCAATAATAACATTGAATAAATAAAGTCTATCATGTTAAGAAAATCTCTTCAAATGGATTTCATGATATCTATTCACAAATATCCAACTTTCCTCGCATCGAGGGTTTGACCCTCTTTACTGAGATATCAAATAAACACTATTCACTTTGAACAAAATCCAAGATAGTATCTGACATATATGGACTATGAATTTAGATAGATAGTCATTCATAACCAAGGGGATCTAGATAAGCAAATTTCTCTATATATTTACGTATACAAAAAATTTCAATCATAGACAAATTCCCTATATTTCAATTTACTCTTATAACCTCTGTGAATACTAAGGGAATTCTCATTATGATGTATTGTAACATTTATAACATGATTTTATCATCTGAACTTCATCCAAACAGAGGAAGAATCCATTTCATATCATTTTGCAACAACTTAGAACAAATAGACAATTTAGGGTTTGTAGTCGCATACTAGCAATTAAAGATTATGGATGAATTAACCAATTTTCATGCAATATACTATTTAAAGGAAGTTCCCACTCACCCTAAGGTGTGAAAACACCTTAAAAATGTAGCTCATCCCTGAAAATTTCTATCTCATATCAAATCCCTAGAAATTCACTCGATTCTTCTTCCTTTCAACTCGGAAACCCTAAAAATGAGGGATTATGAAGAAATAGTGCGAAAAAGGGAAGTTTTGATTCCATTTTGGGTCAAATCAGAGGAGGGATGGCATCTTTACATGTAAGAGAAGATTTACCAATAAAGTCTATGCAAAGAAGCTAAACTTACATGATTTATCATTCCTCAGACTGCAAAACCCTAGGTCAGCATCTCCATCACTTTCTCCTCTCAAACCCTAACTCTCCCTCTCTCTCTAGGATTTCATTTCTCTAGAATGAATCACGAACTATGAGAGTTTCTAGTGTGTTAGGTTGACCATATAGAGAAATTGAGCTGCTTGGGTCAATTGCTCATTGACCCCTCACTACACTTTCTCTTATTTCAGCTGAATTTTCTGTCATAACAATATTACTATAATTTGTCTATTTTACATAACAAACCTTCTACAAAAATTATGAAAATTTTACATGTTGTTTGTAATTGAGTTATAAATATTTAGTTAAAATTTCAGATCATTTTGTTTTACCAATAAATAAATAAAAATATAATAGTGCACTACTATCTAGAAATCTACAAACAGACGTTTGAAGAGAAAATGCCCCAGAACGGCCATGCTAGCTGCCACAGCCATGCTAAGATGGACCCAACACATTCGTGCTATATACCACGGCTGTGGTGCATTTGTTTTAGCAGATTTGAGTATAAAAGTTGGTAAATAGTTCAATTCTTTCAAAACGGTCGTGTGGTCAAGAATGCCCGTGCCACCAATGACCCACCACGATCGTGCTACCCACCACGGCCGTGCTATCCTATCCTTCAACTACCATTTTCATTTTCCTTTGCATACCACTCTCATTCTCCCCAACGTGAGCATATTTCGTAAAAACTCTAATTTCAGCCGACTAGGGTTTATATTTTCTCAAACCCTAATTAAACAAAGAGATAGCATACTTGGGTTTCTCATTAGGTTTAAAATGTCATGATTGAGATATCATATTTAATCATGTTTAAGTAATTATCAATCTAGTAAAGCATGTAATCATCCACATAAATCCTAATTTACTGATTAAGCTCAGATACGGTCATAACAACACACATTAAAACATCATGCATAGATATTAAGACATCCTCAAGTACAAAATATAAAACTTCCCCTTCAACTACCTTGTGTTACCTATAACCCCACACCCCATAACCCATTCCATTTAGAACTCTATCATTGACAAAATTCAAAGCAAACTAAACTCATGGACAAACAGTTTCTAAATCTGACAGGCCGACTCACTCTCATTAACAATGTCATAACACTCATCACCACTCACTATCTTAGATGCATCCCTTTGCCCACCAAAACCCACAACATGATTCACAATATCAGAAGAAACTTTCTTTGGAACAACCATACTTCAAATAACTTATACAGACATTTCTATTTGGTTAATTAGGGTACAATCACGACACCTACTAAATATGGGGGATGGAGCATCATAAACATCAATATTCATGCCATTTTCCTTGTAACTAAAATCTTATACATCCTTATTAACAAAAAAATAGAAAAACCTTAGCCTTTACAAATATTACAAAAACAAACCACCATGGCATAAGACCTCACATAACATCTCCTCCCCTATATAGAAATACAACAACAGAAACTTGGATACAATCAAGTACCTCATCAGTACCCCCCACATGCGCATCTATATATCAGTTTCTGGGAGGACCCTTGGTTCCATCACAATACCATCAGAAACCTAAATTCCCACATGTAAATCCCATCATCTCTGAAAAATATCAACATCACCAATGCACTCAAATACCTGATCAGCACTAGGAAAAATCCACTCAAAAGAAATCTTCAAAACTAAGTTGACAACAATACTATGAGAGAGATAATACATGAACTTGAATACAACATCAACAACAAGATCTTTTGAAAATGGGGTTCAGTCTACACACCCAAAGCATCTTACACTCACCTCACTTATAGAGGTCATATATCAAATATGGTGCATTTCTAGAAAACAAAATGGCCACAAAAACTTAATTTTTTTTACTGCTCACAAATAACAAAATCCTTACTGACCATAACCTCACGCGAAGAGGTTTTTTAGGACCAACTAGATGTTATCTCTGCAAAGAAGAAGAAGAAATTACACTTCATCTCTTCACAAACTGCACAGTCACTATGCACATTCTGCTCTTCTTCTTCCCACTTTCTACAGAGCTTAAAAACCTCCTCGTACCAATGATTATACCTAGATTAAAACCCCTACCACAATACTCTAGATATCGTCCTGAGGACTTGATTGTCTATACCCACTGGACCATTTGGGTAGAAAGAAATAATAGAAAATTCAACAACATATCTAAGCACGCCCAGATCTTGATTACTGGTATTAACCATGCCTTAGCTTTACAAATTATACCGCAGGACAGACCTCTACTTCAACTCAGGTGATACTTGCTGAAGACGATCCCGGTAACATTTTTAGTGATCAAAATGGACGTGGATGCTACTCTCTGAAGGACATCATTGTAGATGGCACGTGTATCTGATGATCTGATCTTGGTGGGGCTTGGAGTTACCTCTCAGCCATTATTTTTCATCTACTTTATGTACTTATGATTAGAGGCCATGTTTAAGGAGTGCCTCTCCCACGAACAATATCTTTAGATCTGCTTCACCTTGTTTGTTTTCTTTCAATTTATTGTGGTTGTGAGGCTTCATCACATCGGATGGCCCCCTAGCTTTTATTTCCTTTCTTTTGAGTACTTGCATGCAGACATCATGTGTTTGTAAGAACTGTATTTCTATTAATGCATGGACTTTTATCAAGAAAAATCAAGACTAGTCCATGTGCACTGTCCATATCCATATCAACCCACGGTTTTGATCCTTGTCGTGGCCTATATGCAAAAAGGACGGGCGTGGTGGAGACACAATGTACAGACACGTTGGCAACGAGCGACGCTGGCCTGACCTAACGCCCTCCCTTTCTGGTCAGGTCACTCCCCCGGCTGCCGGTCCATGAGATGCGGACGTACCGACGGTGCATCCATTCCGCTATTGGCTTGCTGGCCAGAGTGTACTCATATGAAACCGCTGCTGGACCTGGACTGGAGAGGAGGGGTAACTTAAAAATATAAGAAATCCAGCGATGGATTGCGGTCTTCCACGCTTTGTGGGGCCCACTGAACTATTGCAGCCTCGCTTATTATCACTGCCCCAATATGTAGCCCCTGCTGCGACGAAATGGACAGCGGCGATCAAAGAGAAGGGATCGAGCAGATAGGCAGGCGTGACTTTCGTGGAGATTCTCATCCTCGCTACCGCGAGCAACATGGATATCCAATCATTTAGCCTGCGTTTGGCGCAGGAATGAGATTCTGGAATCTGGACTGCGTTAGTCAGGGTTAGTTAGGATTCCGGTGCTGGGGCAGTCAGGATGCAGTCTGATTTTGTTTGGCAACGCAGTCTGATTCTGGTCAGCTGGTCTGATTTCAGTCTGACTGCAGTCTGAATCTGTTTGGCTGGAAGTCTGATTTTGTTGGAGTATAAACCAAAATAGCACACTTTGATAAAAATATGTACTGAAATAGCACCAAAGCCATCTTAATTCCCAAAATAGCCCACTTTCGGGTGAAAGCGCCAGCACTTTTGGCGTTTTACTGTATCCGGGGGCCAAAAGCGCCAAAAAAATGGCGTTTTTAGCTGAAAGCGCCAAAAAAATGGCGTTTTCAGCTGAAAGCGCCAAGTTTTTGGCGTTTTTAATGTAAAAGCGTAAAAAAAAAAAAAAAAAAAAAAAAAACGCCAATTTTTTGGCGCTTTTGCATGAAAAACGCCAAAAACTTGGCGCTTTCAGCTGAAAACGCCATTTTTTTGGCGCTTTCAGCTGAAAACGCCATTTTTTTGGCGCTTTCAGCCCCAGATATAGTAAAACGCCAAAAATATTGGCGCTTTCTCGGGAAAGTGGGCTATTTCGGGAATTAAGATGACTATGGTGCTATTTCAGTACATATTTTTATGAAATCGTGCTATTTTGGTTTATAATCCGATTTTGTTTGGCAGCGTAGTCAGTATCAGCTTATTCTGTCATGTTTTTGCATAACTGTTTGAACAAGTACGCAGAATGTGTATTTGTGATGTCGCTTCAACCTAAGTTTAGAATATATTAAAATATATTTTATTTGTGTTGTGTGTGTGTTATTTTGTATATTTATAATAGTGCAAATAAGATATGATAATTCTAATTTTTTACGTAGTGATTACAAATTAACTGTCATGTTCTTGCATCACTATTTGAACAAGTACGGTGAATGTGTATTTGTGATGTCATTTTAACCTAAGTTTATAATATATTAAAAATATATTTTATTTGTGTTGTGTGGGTGTTATTTTGTATATTTATAATAGTGCAAATAAGATATGATAATTGTATTTTTACGTAGTGATTAACAACTAACTGTCATGTTCTTGCATCACTGTTTGAACACGTACGTAGAATGTGTGTTTGTGATGTCACTTCAACCTAAGTTTAGAATATATTAAAAATATATTTTATTTGTGTTGTGTGGGTGTTATTTTGTATATTTAAAATTGTGTAAATAAGAGATGATAATTCTAATTTTAACGTAGTGATTAACAACTAACTGTCATGTTCTTGCATCACTGTTTGAACAAGTACGGAGAATGTGTGTTTGTGATGTCACTTCAACCTAAGTTTAGAATATATTAAAAATATATTTTATTTGTGTTGTGTGGGTGTTATTTTGTATATTTAAAATAGTGCAACTAAGATATGATAATTCTAATATTAACATAGTGATGAAAAAGTAATGAAAAAGTAATGAAACGTTACCGTCATCTGGAATGACTTTTGCATGTGGTATATATGTAATGTTGAACCTAGTTAATTGTCGTCATGAGTGTGACGAATTACATTATCGTCAGTAACAGTCAAGCTACATGAAATATGAAATTGGCAGTCAAGCTACATGAAATATGAAATTGGCCTAATATATTTTGTTCATAACAATAACAAATTACATTATCGTCGGTAAAAGCAACTGATAATAATCATATTGTCGTCATTAGTGAAACATAAACGATCATTGATATTAACATAATTGTTTACGGGTGATATTCCTCAGGGGAGAAGGACAAAAAAGGGGAGCAATAAACAAGAAAACCAAAGCTAAGATTTTGACAAGGCACTTTGGGCCAACGTTATGGCCTCATCGTACTCGTCCCATGACACTGGGCATGGTTCCTGCACCGGCTGCTTGTTTTGTTGTTTGATGTCGTGTTTTGGCCAATCAAACAACAATGGCAAATGAGGAACATGCTGACTGACTTTACCCTTGACGACTTTGCCCTTGACTTGATCATTGGTCCCAATTTTGCCCTCCTCGTTTATGTGATTGCAACATGGTTTTTTGCATAAAAGGTTATCTTCAACATATTTATGAATTTTTTCTGGTGACTTCAAAAGTTTTTCAAATTTTTTCGTTGCCTTTGCCTTTGCACGCGATGTCGACATCTATAATTAATAAAAACAAAGGTATGAACAAATAACAGAATTCGTAAAGTAACTGTGGCAATAAGATAATAATGAAGTAAGAAATTTGATCGCATTATGGTAGCAACATATAATAATGCAACACATAAGTAGACAATGTAAATTGTTTCGACGCAAAAACACAACTACATTTAGCACAAATGTTACAAGTTCATTTGTTTATTTCAATTGTCAGTGCTAAAAAAAATCCCTGGTGGGTAAGTGTGCCGCGTCGTCAAGAAGTTGCGTTCAATGCCTTGTTGCGCGGCCAATGTGGGGGGAGGCAATAAATCTGCCAATATGAACATATTGTCTCTTACAAACTCTCTCTTGATGTATTACCATCGCATTTGCAACTCAAGCAATGAAATGTAAGGGCTTTCAGTTATGTAAACGAATCGGTGCCATGCCTCCATCCAAGCCTGTATAGAGTATACTCCATTCACACATCTACCCACGTGATATTGGGTTCTCATCAAACCCCTGAGAACCATATCAAGCTCGTGTGACCAGATAAAAGACGGTGTCGGCGGTTGGCCAGCCATATCACAGATTCTGTAAGTAATATATTTTTCAAAAAGTAAGGGTGTATATCACAATTAATTGTATTATTTGGTTAGAGCTAACGTTAAGAAAAAATTCGAATAATAATATACATCATTACTAAAACACTCATCAACATGAAGAAAATTTTCATACCGCTTAAAATGTAATATGACGTTTATAAAAGTGCCTAAATTAAACAAGTGTATGATGTTCATAACATCCATTGATAGTCATTCTAAACAGAGAAGACAATGTAAATGCATTTGCCATTCAACGTCATGGAGTCATTTGAGGTGAAGGGATGTCGAGAAGCATACGACAATCTTCCTCAAGACTGGCAACGTTGCGTTCTAAAACCTCATGCTCATACTTTTTCGTAGCGTATAATTCATCGTAGTTGTAATGAATTTCAACGAAGTCCTTCATGTTCATCGCCTGACCCCACATTGACTTGCACTCAACAGTTAGTAACATAATCTCCGCTTTCAATGAATCAATTGTTGGAGGGAGGTCGACTGCCCAATGGAAGTATCTGCATCGGTCTTTTCCCTAAAATGTAGTACGAGGTACAAGTTAATGGCAAAGAATGAGGAGCCTCGACAAGGATAGTATATTATTTATTGATGTACTATCACACCTCACGAGTAGGGCATATGTAATACATTTTGCCCGGCCTTTGACTCATAATGGCAAAGTCATTTAACCCTGCATCCTCTGTGTTAAGCCTAAGGCTGCATTTAGCCCACAATCACACCTCGGAACCTCAGATGGAATCATCGACATCTAATAAAACAGAATTGACGATTAATAGAAAAATATCGGGTTCATGACATAGTTTTCAAGGATAATATGAAGACCGAGTAGCTAATTGTTGCAACAGACAAGTGGAGTTCATTTAGACATATCATAATATAGTATATCTATGACGTATTGTATCCATCTTCTTCTGATGAAGAGTCATTATCGCTCGTAATTTGAAGTCGGTGGCGAAGATATCGACACCTCTCCCGCATACTTGAAATTTCTTCTTGTAACCTATCTGTGTCTGCTCTGGTTGAACAGACAAAGGCAAAATGTTCTGACCAGAACTTGCGTTCGCTACGTGCATATGTGAGTTGTGATACCATTGCATCCCTAATTGCAGTCAGCGTAGCCACTGTAGGTGGTACTTGCTACACGGGCAACCTCATATGGCATCTGGTTTGTACAAGACCCCTACCACATGTAAAATATGGCCTGTGGGGATTGTTGTCTTCAAACCGTCCATTTGCCGCATCTGTGGCATCCATGTACACTCGTACGGTGCACTGCAGACCACATGGGCACGACGACATGTCTTTGTCCATTTTTAGACAGAAAACCTAATGAGACATAATTTCACATTGTTTATAAGTAGGCAAATAAAACGGTGAACAATACAGTTTGAGAACAAAAGTTGGTCGTTAGGTTACACAAATAAGGGAGTAAGTGAAACATGTTGTAGAACATGTTTCAATGTATGCAAGTTACAAAAGAAATGTATAAATCACTGATTTGCCCACATAGAATTGGCAACAGTTTCGCGCAAGACATCTCCCTCTCTAGCATCGACCTGGCTTGTTTGTTGCAGAGAACTCAATTCGTTCGAGATGTCAGTGGTAGTATGAGGCTCATCCAAGTTTTCGTCCATCATAGGATCGCCATCATTTTGGCACCGGATAAAATTGTGAACGATACAACAAGCCATTACAATCCGAGACTGAGACTGCACGGGAAAAGTTGCTCCTTTACGAAAGTAGGAAAACCTCTTCTTCAACACACCAAAGGCTCGCTCGACAACGTTACGTAGTTGAGCATGTTGGTGGTTGAACATTTCCTTTTTGCTTGTGTATGAGCCTCTGTTACCCCGATACTCTGCTATATGGTAAGCAACATTTCGATATGGTGTAAGAAATTGCCTGGTGTTGGCGTACCCTGCATCAACAAGATAGTACTTCCCAGCGGGTACTTTGAACCCGCATGTGGTTGTAGCTGCCTGAAGTACCCTTTGGTCAGCAGCAGATCCCTCCCAACCAGTCATGATATATGTAAACTCCATTGAGAAGTCGACTGCAGCCATGACATTCATGGAAACATTCCCTTTTCTATTTCTATATCGGTTCTGCTTTTCGCGCTTCACCAAAACGGGGATGTGTGTCCCGTCAATTGCCCCAATGGCATCCTAAGACAAGTATATAAGAAATACGCAAGTAAATACCAAACTCAACGATGACGATAGTGGTTATATTAACAATGGAATGGACAATGGTCAACTAAGTGATGGTCATACCTTGAAGTAAGGGTTAAATCTTGGACTCTCGCCGATGCGGCGGTGCGGAGTTGTGGATGCAGTTGGCATGACAATATATTCACTGCACAAAGCACACACTGCATCCAACACCTCGTTAAACTTTCTACTTATGGTCTCACCACTGTGAATGTAGCCCTCAGCAAGAACATGGTTGGTATGGCCATGGCCAACCATCTGAAGGAAGTAGCAAACTGCCTCCACTGATGACACACCTCTGGTACTTTTTAACAAACCTCGGCCCTCAAGTTTGTCAACAAAGGCTAAAACCATGTTGGGTAGCATACAGTACATATCGTACGCCCTCCTTTCATGGCCGGTTATTATTTCTAAAACCTTTTGATGGCCGCTCCTAATACTAACTGATCTCGGTATTGGTTGGTGTGTGGTTGAGGCGTCTGAATTTCCCATGATATTGTGGGAAATTTGGTTGGCTATTTCATAGGATATTGCGTTAGCAATGTCATAAGCTGGAGCAGACATAACATGTAGTAGTTGTAGAATGTCATCAGTTGTTTCATATGGATGCATACCAGCCATCACGTCTATAATTAAAAGTGATTATCTGCATCAGGGAAATATCGAGATATTGCAGAAATAAAATTAGGGCTTGTTCCATTAAAACCATTACATAGTACTATAGTTCAGAGCTTGTTCCCAACAGAATAAAATAGTACAACAACAACTGAATAAAATAGTACAACAACAACTTCTGATAAAGTTCATCAAATAAAAGGCAGGATACTGATATACTTATTAAATTAGTCAACCTCAAAAGTACGGTGGAGATTGTGGCGTGAAGGGTGATTGTGATGCAGAAGCTGCAGAAGATGTGTTCTTCATTTCCCATAAGTCTTGCAACCAAATGGTAATTTTGTGTGGGGTGTCCATAAGGCTTAGGTAAATGTTACGGTTAGATGGATCTTTTATGGCGTGCACAAGAGTGGTAAAAACTGGGACAGGGGTGTCAGGGTAGGTTGCATGAAAGTGGTGCAAAATGGTTTGGTATTTGTCTTTATCATTACACCTAGCATCAATTCCGCTGCCCATCTCATGTACCTTGGAAAACACCTTTGTGAATTCGGACACAACATCATTAGACATGACACAACTGTCCTGTGAGCTTGACGCTCGCTTCCTACGCCTCATCGTGGTGGGAGTCATTGTACCAACACCTTGGTTGTGTGATCCGCCATTGGTGTCCTCACTTTGTGTCCCAGAATTAACCACGTCTTCAGTGAAACCGGCTGGACCGGTTGGTTCTGGGCTGACAAATGAATCAGATGCATCTAGGTCAACAACAACATCATCCTCAGATGCAACATCAGAAGGAGGTTGTCTATCGGTTGAAGACATTGCATGATGGCCCCTAGCTATGTTCCTCCCCCCATCATCTCGATGTCTTGGTAGTGGTAGAATGGTTTGTTGATCAGTCTCGCTAGTTCCCTATTTTCCTAAAATAGGGGACAACTACTGATTAGGTCAAAAGTAACAAGTTTAATTTAATATATAATAGTCAGTGGAGTATATATTATTAGACATACCGCAAGTGCCTCCCTCCACTCCGGGGTGTCAGGCAATATTGGCTTGTGCCTGTTGTCATCCCATCCAACACCACTTTTGTTGGTTACCAATTTTATCTTTGCATAGTCTCTCCTGAGGTTCTTCCACCGAGTTTTTAACTGATCCAATGTACCCTCGTTCCTCCCCATCCTGATATGCCAATCGCGTAGCGTCCCCCTCCACGCGTCCCTAGTGAATATTCCATCGACGCACCTACCCATGTCATATTGTCTCCTCAATGCCGCAACCAGAGCCTCATCCAACTCTTTCGACCATACAATACGGAACCTCAGGTCGGGTGCAGCCATAGTAGAAATGACACTGCGATATATCAATTTAGTGTGGGTGTTTAAACGAAATCATCATACGAACCTAGTATGAGACTACAAAGTTGAAAACAATAACTTGTATTGAAGTAGGCTAAGATAAGATCCATTAGCCGGACCAGTCATAAGATCCAAAATGTGTACAACAAATTTTAAATTGTAGTTAAATTTGAAATGGTTGTAGCAAACGCATCATCAAATATGTTCATTACAGCAAAACTACATAAATAGCAAGCATTCAGCATGGCATTCACATTAAACGTGTTCGTATTGCTCATGAGATATACCTGGTAAGCCCAAGTGAAGGTTGAAGAGAGTTGCACGGGCAGGGACAGGGTCAGGGACGGTACATACAAGAAATTCAGAGGGAACACAGATTAGCCGAAATAGTGGTATTATTTGCAATATAATCAGCAGAATTCGTGTGTACAATAGTAACATTGTAAAAATATTGTAAAGCCTGATATATACAGGGATTCCAGTACAACATTGAGCTGTTCTGCTCATACAGTGAAAAAATATCACTAATTAGCTAATCAGGAGCATGGGTCCTGAAATAAAGAAGGTAATATACAGAGAAGCTTTGAGAAAAATTATAGTTTTTTACAATTTACTTATGTCTATACATGTGTTCTAATTTTTATAACATCCCCCTTCATGTATATGTTATTTTTACCTATATCAATACACATCTTATGATCTTTATATCATTTCCTGTGACAAAGTGGTTTTTCTGGCTTAATTCCGAGGACGGAATTTTTCTTTTAAGGTGTGTAGGATGTGATGGAGTGGACTTTTAGAACCCTAAATGTCCAATGACATAAGTGAAATAATATGATTGAGCTATTTTGAGAGTTCCAAGATTTTGACAAAGTAGGTTTGTTGATTGACGTTAATATCATGTTTAAGACCCTTAACATTATGCCTTCTTGAGGAATTTAATTGAATGGTCCAATAGCTGATTTTTGGCACCAAATTCGTGTACAAAGTACCTTGAGTAGTGAGGATGCTACGGTTAAAATTTGGTGGCAATTGGAGTATCCAAGAGGAAGTTACTAAGGTTTGATTTCGGTGAAATAATGCACATTATTAACGAATTTTCGACCTAAGTTGTTGTTTTAATGAGAGTGTCACGCCCCTTTTGTTTGGAGCCGGATGTGTGGCCCTTTTATGGCCCTGGATCTTTGATCCTGTGGTCATAGATGATCATAAGCTTGAGCCACGGATAGGCTCAAGTGAAGGATGGAATCGGGCCATTAGATTATATATCAAGGGTCGTCGTTTTGTCTCTAACCGTGCGGTTAGAGCAAGGTGGGGTGAACAGTTGCGGTCACGGTCCTTCCCATGACCACACATCACCATCGTGGTCTAAAGTGAGAACAAGAGTGGGAGGTTTTATTCACCTCGTAGAGACCTACAACCCAACCCCTCATATGCGTTTTTCAGTCAAGAGGGGAGTGGGTTCAGGTGCATCCACTTCGGGGCTTCTCCACTGCCACTTGCAGGTGGGAAGCGGAGGTAGCATATGGTGATAGAGGAGAGCTCAGATGAAATCCATCAGAGATAAGCAGGCGGAAATGAAGCTCGAGATCAGGGGAACTCAACCCATCTTTTCCCGCAGGCCCTTAAGGCAGTTTCGATGGTGGTCGAGGGCACCTTTGCCAGAGAAGAAGACCAAGGTCGAAGGCCATCCGAGGTTGTTCCCGTCGCAATTAGAGGGTGCAGAGGTGTTCATGGAGGTTCTGTGATGCTTTCAGAAGCTTCAGGTCGACAGGAGAGCGAGCAGAGGCAGGACGCCCCTTTTGTTCTGCCGCAATAGAGCCCATGGCGGCGAGCTTGCGGGTGGCGAGGCTTGGAACCATGGATGAAGACGCGAATAGCCATGGAGGTCATGGAGGGGACCTCAAAGCTGTGGGAGTCACGGCAAGCTTACGAGTAAGACCTGAGGTGGAGGATTGCTCACCGGAGCATCCTGCAGCGGCGGCGCCCGCGTGAAATAGAGTCCCGCTGGGACTCAGGAGCGCGTGAGAAAGAGAGGAGAATCGGCCGGCTCAATGCCAAACCAGTCTAGAACCCAGCCCAGACCAAGTGAACCAGACCGGCTCAATCAAAGAATCATCCGCAACAAGCTTAGGAGCTGCGCCAGACCTAGTGGCCACGTGGCGAGCTCCCATTGGCAGATTAAGGTAAGATATTCAGTTAATATGCAGATCTTCTAAAATTCATAGAAAATAGCACAGTGATCAGACAAATGCGGATAATATACCAAAATTCTCAGAAAAATTAGTAGAACACAATGAAAGTATAATATTAGTCTTTTGACGAACTAATATCAGAGTAATCATGTAAGATGTTAAATGGCCTTTATATGCATAATAAATAATAAACAAAGGCCTAAAATGGTGGGAATATGTCAATAAGTCCATAATCATATTTAGAATGCATATGATGTCAGATATGGTCATGTGGATGTACGAAATCATGTAATTTACCTAATATGGCTAATTAGGGCTTATAACCCTATATAAAATGCAATTAATACATACATGCTCAATAAATGATGAAATTTACAGAATACCCTCATATTAGTAACTGGAAGCTAATGTGGAACTTTGATATCAGTCAGATGCATAGAATTCATGTTACATGAGGATGACCCTAATACATGGATTAAAACCCTAATCTTAGTTAATGGTGTAACCTAGGGTTAATTAATGTGCACAAAAATGATATGGAAGATAATGTTCAGATAATGAATCATAATCTGGAAAAATGACATCAGTATGATAAATCTAAGGCAAGAATGCAAGTAATGATGAGAATATCCCAATGAACTAAGTGAAACCCTAATATGAGCACGATTAGGGTTAAGATGAGATATAATAAGATGAGAACCTGATGATAGTATATGGTCTTGTTTTGATCAGGTTTGACCAAGCTTATAGTTGACATCAATGATATGTGTTTAGTATGATCTATCTCTTTGGAAGGTACGCCATTACCTCTTACTTGGCTTATTATACAATATGCTTGTGTTATATGTGTAGTAAAATACTTGGCATATGATATTGAATGAAATGATTGTTCTTGTATGATATGTTGCATGATTTTCCATACTTATCGCTATGAACACATGAAACATAATACATCTGTTCCATTATATGAAAGCACTAACTCTTTGGCAGTGTGCTTGGAAGTGACCTAACTCTTTGGTAGTGGTCACATTATACATATGACCTAACTCTTTGGTAGTGGTCTGACCTAACTCTTTGGTAGTGGTCACCTTGTACAAATGATCTAACTCTTTGGTAGTGATCATAAAGGCCTTGATATATAATGGAAAATGTGCTTAAAATATGTGTTCTCTTTTGTTAATGAATATCCTTGTGCAAGTATATGCTTTTCTTATATTCTTCTGTTACTGCCAAGTATATTAGTTTTATCTTATTGCCAAGATATGATGAGAGGTATATAAAAAGACACGTAGGCGTACTCAGTACAATATTCTTGAAATATTGTGCTGACGTGTACCGCATGTAATCTTTTGTTTAGGTTGTGGTTTTGCTCTTGAAGATCCAGGATAGTTGAGAGTTGTGTGGCGAGCTGATGTACAGGTGGACCTGTTGTCTTAAGATCCTGTTGTTTAGATGTAGTACATGTATATGTTAAAGTTTTCTGTTCAATATGTAATATCAAATGTTGTAACAATTCATGTTGTAATTATATGTTGAATGGTGAACATGTGTTGTATGGTTTTATTATTGTTCATGTACATGTGCTACTGTTGTTTCCTTCTGACTCCTTTGATTTTCTTCTTCTTAGCCTAGTGTGGGATGTTTAAATTGGGATTCTCGTTGAGGTGAGGGTTTCAATTTGGATGTCTCACATCATATTAAGTTTTAGAAAATCCGGGGACGTCACAGGTGGTATCAGAGCATGAACAATAGCAAAGCCTGACATTTTCTCATTATGCAACTCAAAATCAAAGAACCTTGAACTTAATAATCTTTTAGGGTTAGATTGGTCATCTTTTAGAGACTAGATCTGACCTAGCCTCTTGGTTAGCACCTAGATGTCCGAGAACTTGGTCTAGACTGGTGCTTGTGGAATAGCAAGTCCTTAGATGTCATTCTTTCCTTGTAGTGTAGCGGTATGGGACGTTGCACTATTTGGAAATGATGTGCATCAAGGGAAGAGAAACCCTAGACATATTGCGCACGTTGTCTAGTGTAGCTACACTAGTCTACCCCTTGTTCTCACCCCTTTCACTAGTTTTCATGACACTGGACTCTCTACTATGTGTGGGACACTCGTTTCTGGATTTGGTTTTTGATTCCAATCGGATCGAACCTTGGTAGTTTTCTCTGACGCTTGTTTTATCGGAGAAAAACTATATAATATTTTATTATGTATATGTATTACAAAAATGTGTCCCCACACATGTACGAGAAGGAGGTGTTCATGCAACCTAAGTGAAAGTGATGACATCAGCCTAGAAGAGAGTGTAGTTCTAGATTAGATGTCTAGAGCCTTGTTTGGTGTATGTGATAGACGGAATAGATAGAATAAGTTTGATGATATGATGTAAGTCTTATATAGATGATATAAGATAGTTTGTGATGATCTATGTTTGTCTTTGAGGACTTAAGTTCATCTTAAGGATGCAAGATGAGTTTTGATGATGCAAGAAAATAGGCTTTTATGAGATAAGATAAGCTAGGCTGAGACAAAGTTGTGAGTCAGCATGGGCCTCAATCTCTTTTACGAAGGAGGACCTCTAGTGTTGGGACCAGTTTTGGGGTTAGCTCAAGAGAGAGCGAGACCCACAGGGAGAAGGTCAGAGAACCTAGACTCCACGATATGAGAAATATGAGATATGTGATATGATATGTCCTAAACTAGAATAATCCTGAGTGATTGAGTTGAGTCCCTCTATGTATGATTCCTATAGTTTTCTTGAACCCTAGATGTCCTTGGGAGGACCAAATCCTAGAGACAGAGAGAGGCTGGATATATGTGCATGTGAACATGAATATGAGTGCCTGCCATCTGGGTGAGGGAGAGAGCCCAAGACCCTGGAGGAGGTAGCTATGTTAGTTCTGTGAAGCCTCATGCTCGGGTTGATGGTTTCCCACATAGGAATCTAGTGGTGTATATAAGAAAGTTTTGGGTAAGATGTGTCATGGGTAGAAGACCTATGAATATTATGTCATAGCATGTTTTGGTTTGTGCTTATGTGGCTGGAGCTTGTAAGGCTATCACTTGTGCCAATGAGGTAATCCGAAAACCCTAGACTAAGAGAGGAAAGATAAAGCATGTGCATATGAGACACTCACAGACATGAGTTAGCTCAGAGAGACTGAGCCTGGAACTACCCTCATGAGATGGGCCAGGAGAACCTCAATTGGACTAGATGATGTTTTGATATGTGTTTTATTACACACTCACCAAAGTTTGTTTAGCACAACCATGATAGAATAATTGTAAGGATGCAATCTAATATCAAGATGTGATATATGGCATGATGGAAACTTCGAGATGCTTTAATAAATATGAATGCATAAATAGTTAACCATACACATGAATAATGATGCTAAAGTGATATGGTTGGTTAATCTTGTGATGAAATCACTAGTAACTGTTGCAATTTAAGATGAACAATGAAATAAGATCATATGAATGAAATATGTTACACGAAGTGTTAAGATTAGTGCTTAATAATGATAAAAATATAGTTTGAAAGTTAGCACAACATAATGATGGTGACACCTCAATATGATTCAGATGGATAAAGTGGGTTAACTTTAGTTAACTCCCTCCTAAAAGGCATATGTTAATGTAGAACATGTTCTAACAAATTAGCTCAATAATATGTTTATGACACCTTGATACAATCGGTTAACTTTAGTTAACTTCTGTGGAACATGTTAATATGATGTCGAAATCCTAATGCACAGGTTAAGGTAAGGGTGCAACCCTGATATATGAGATACGTCATGACATAATCGAAGTTTCTAAACCCAGAGTTTAACCTTGAACGGAGTGTTTGTGCACCAAGATGGTTGTAAACCCCCCTAATAGTGCTTTGGATACATGGTTCTAGGTAACCTTTACGGATATGTTACACATAGAATAGTGCCTACATGTGGATGAAGTCATGGTAGTTTTCCTTGGAGTACGAATATGGTTGACTTTCGAGGACGAAAGTTCTTTTAAGATGTATATGATGTGACAAAGTGGTTTTTCTGGCTTAATTCCGAGGACGGAATTTCTTTTAAGGTGTGTAGGATGTGATGGAGTGGACTTTTATAACCCTAAATGTCCAATGACATAAGTAAAATAATATGATTGAGCTATTTTGAGAGTTCCAAGATTTTGACAAAGTAGGTTTGTTGATTGACGTTAATATCATGTTTAAGACCCTTAACATTATGCCTTCTTGAGGAATTTAATTGAATGGTCCAATATCTGAGTTTTGGCACCAAATTCGTGTACAAAGTACCTTGAGTAGTGAGGATGCTACGGTTAAAATTTGGTGGCAATTGGAGTATCCGAGAGGAAGTTACTAAGGTTTGATTTCGGTGAAATAATGCACATTATTAACGAATTTTCGACCTAAGTTGTTGTTTTAATGAGAGTGTCACGCCCCTTTTGTTTGGAGCCGGATGTGTGGCCCTTTTCTGGCCCTGGATCTTTGATCCTGTGGTCATAGATGATCATAAGCTTGAGCCACGGATAGGCTCAAGTGAAGGATGGAATCGGGCCATTAGATTATAAATCAAGGGTCGTCGTTTTGTCTCTAACCTTGCGGTTAGAGCAAGGTGGGGTGAACAGTTGCGGTCACGGTCCTTCCCACGACCACACATCACCATCGTGGTCTAAAGTGAGAACAAGAGTGGGAGGTTTTATTCACCTCGTAGAGACCTACAACCCAACCCCTCATATGCGTTTTTCAGTCAAGAGGGGAGTGGGTTCAGGTGCATCCACTTCGGGGATTCTCCACTGCCACTTGCAGGTGGGAAGCGGAGGTAGCATATGGTGATAGAGGAGAGCTCAGATGAAATCCATCAGAGATAAGCAGGCGGAAATGAAGCTTGAGATCAGGGGAACTCAACCCATCTTTTCCCGCAGGCCCTTAAGGCAGTTTCGATGGTGGCCGAGGGCACCTTTGCCAGAGAAGAAGACCAAGGTCGGAGGCCATCCGAGGTGGTTCCCGCCGCAATTAGAGGGTGCAGAGGTGTTCATGGAGGTTCTGCGAAGCTTTCAAAAGCTTCAGGTCGACAGGAGAGTGAGCAGAGGCAGGACGCCCCTTTTGTTCTGCCGCAATAGAGCCCATGGCGGCGAGCTTGCGGGTGGCGAGGCTTGGAACCATGGATGAAGACGTGAATAGCCATGGAGGTCATGGAGGGGACCTCAAAGCTGTGGGAGTCACGGCAAGCTTACGAGTAAGACCTGAGGTGGAGGATTGCTCACCGGAGCATCCTGCAGCGGCGGCGCCCGCGTGAAACTGAGTCCCGCTGGGACTCAGGAGCGCGTGAGAAAGAGAGGAGAATCGGCCGGCTCAATGCCAAACCAGTCTAGAAACCAGCCCAGACCAAGTGAACCAGACCGGCTCAATCAAAGAATCGGCCTTAACAAGCTTAGGAGCTGCGCCAGACCTAGTGGCCACGTGGAGAGCTCCCATTGGCAGATTAAGGTAAGATATTCAGTTAATATGCAGATCTTCTAAAATTCATAGAAAATAGCACAGTGATCAGAAAAATGCGGATAATATACCAAAATTCTCAGAAAAATTAGTAGAACACAATGAAAGTATAATATCAGTCTTTTGACGAACTAATATCAGAGTAATCATGTAAGATGTTAAATGGCCTTTATATGCATAATAAATAATAAACAACGGCCTAAAATGGTGGGAATATGTCAATAAGTCCATAATCATATTTAGAATGCATATGATGTCAGATATGGTCATGTGGATGTACGAAATCATGTAATTTACCTAATATGGCTAATTAGGGCTTATAACCCTATATAAAATGCAATTAATACATACATGCTCAATAAATGATGAAATTTACAGAATACCCTCATATTAGTAACTGGAAGCTAATGTGGAACTTTGATATCAGTCAGATGCATAGAATTCATGTTACATGAGGATGACCCTAATACATGGATTAAAACCCTAATCTTGGTTAATGGTGTAACCTAGGGTAAATTAATGTGCACAAAAATGATATGGAAGATAATGTTCAGATAATGAATCATAATCTGGAAAAATGACATCAGTATGATAAATCTAAGGCAAGAATGCAAGTAATGATGAGAATATCCCAATGAACTAAGTGAAACCCTAATATGAGCACGATTAGGGTTAAGATGAGATATAATAAGATGAGAACCTGATGATAGTATATGGTCTTGTTTTGATCAGGTTTGACCAAGCTTATAGTTGACATCAATGATATGTGTTTAGTATGATCTATCTCTTTGGAAGGTACGCCATTACCTCTTACTTGGCTTATTATACAATATGCTTGTGTTATATGTGTAGTAAAATACTTGGCATATGATATTGAATGAAATGATTGTTCTTGTATGATATGTTGCATGATTTTCCATACTTATCGCTATGAACACATGAAACATAATACATCTGTTCCATTATATGAAAGCACTAACTCTTTGGCAGTGTGCTTGGAAGTGACCTAACTCTTTGGTAGTGGTCACATTGTACATATGACCTAACTCTTTGGTAGTGGTCTGACCTAACTCTTTGGTAGTGGTCACCTTGTACAAATGATCTAACTCTTTGGTAGTGATCATAAAGGCCTTGATATATAATGGAAAATGTTCTTAAAATATGTGTTCTCTTTTGTTAATGAATATCCTTGTGCAAGTATATGCTTTTCTTATATTCTTCTGTTACTGCCAAGTATATTAGTTTTATCTTATTGCCAAGATATGATGAGAGGTATATAAAAAGACACGTAGGCATACTCAGTACAATATTCTTGAAATATTGTGCTGATGTGTACCGCATGTAATCTTTTGTTTAGGTTGTGGTTTTGCTCTTGAAGATCCAGGATAGTTGAGAGTTGTGTGGCGAGCTGATGTACAGGTGGACCTGTTGCCTTAAGATCCTGTTGTTTAGATGTAGTACATGTATATGTTAAAGTTTTCTGTTCAATATGTAATATCAAATGTTGTAACAATTCATGTTGTAATTATATGTTGAATGGTGAACATGTGTTGTATGGTTTTATTATTGTTCATGTACATGTGCTACTGTTGTTTCCTTCTGACTCCTTTGATTTTCTTCTTCTTAGCCTAGTGTGGGATGTTTAAATTGGGATTCTCGCTGAGGTGAGGGTTTCAATTTGGATGTCTCACATCAGATTAAGTTTTAGAAAATCCGGGGACGTCACATTTCCCCTTTCATATATATGTTATATTTCAGATACATAAACGTAGGTCAATCCAAAAAATTATGGTTAATCCACTGATATACATGTCTTACAGGAAGATAAATATTTTATTGTTTTATACATAGATATATACATTTAAACACAACTAAACCTCAATATATACAGTTGTATTGTTGCATACATAGATATATACATAATTTTGAAAGGTATACTTGTATGCATAGACGTAAATGTGGCAATAATGGGTATTTGAGGTTCCACTAATATAAAAAATAGATTTATATAAATTTTGTAATCCACTATACAACAATTTTGGACTTAAGTAAGGGATTAAGGATAGCAGTGCTTAAATAGCAGCAGTAGATAATTTTTTGTTTCAGTAGATAATTTTCATTAGTTTAGGGTTATATTCAGCTTATATACAGAGCTGTTGCAGCTAATATGGTTGCTTGAAGCTTCCTAAAATAAGAAAGAACAGATTTCTTATAAATACCAAGGATCAGATTCAACCAACTACCACAGGGATGCCTCAACATCAAGATCAAGATCAGATTCAATCAACTAATATGGCTGCAATCTATGTATAGTACAATTGGATAGCTATACAGGGATGCCTCAACATCAAGATCAGATTCAACCAACTACCACAGGAAAAATAGTAAAATAAATACCAAGAGTACTATCCAGAAAATAATGACATTGTACAACAAACATAGATATATATACTTTATTTGTATATTAGGACATGTGTATAGCAAATAAATAATTAAATACCTATATATAGACTCAGGACTCCATAAAAAACTTAAGGTGACATTTTGGTTAAGGCGCAGGTCAAGGATCACCCCCTTGGGGAACCTTGACAAGTATGACATAAAGGCCAACAAGTTTACCCACATAATTGAAGTGTGTAGAAAAATAAAAACATGATGGATAGAGGATAGTTTTAAGTGGGAGAAAGAGGGATACAACCACATTTGTCAGCACATTTAGTTGACCACTTTGACAAGATGACAGTGGAGTGGGAAATGAAAGAGTCAGTAGTAGCAAGTGTGCCATATCCATCATATGTTGGGTAGCTAGAAATCCACAATCCACTATACAACAATTTTTTATTTCAGTAATAATCTAATATGTGGCTATTTAAGTAACAAAGTGATGTTTGCATATAAGTATATAATGTTTATGACATACATCTTATAGATTCCTATTTTTAGTATATTATATTTTATCTATTTAAATTTTAACAAATACTAGAAATACAAGCATACACATTATATAGTGTATTTTCTTCTCTTACCATTGGAAACAAAATAGAAACACACTAGGGATTCAATTTTCTAAAGTAATAACCTTTTACTTACATATTCATATGTAATACAACCGACAATATAAATAAGCCTGATATATACATGGATTCCAGTACAACATTGAGAAGTTCTGCTCATACAGTGCAAAAATATCACTAATTAGCTAATCAGGAGCATGTGTCCCGAAATATAGAAGGTAATATACATAGAAGCTTTAAGAAAAATTAAAGTTTTGTACAATTTACTTATGTCTATACATGTGTTCTGATTTTTATAACATCCCCCTTCATGTATATGTTATTTTTACCTATATCAATACACATCTTATGATCTTTATATCATTTCCCCTTTCATATATATGTTATATTTCAGATACATAAACGTAGGTCAATCCAAAAAATTATGGTTAATCCACTGATATACATGTCTTACAGGAAGATAAATATTTTATTGTTTTATACATAGATATATACATTTAAACACAACTAAACCTCAATATATACAGTTGTATTGTTGCATACATAGATATATACATAATTTTGAAAGGTATACTTGTATGCATAGACGTAAATGTGGCAATAATGGGTATTTGAGATTCCACTAATATACAAAACATATTTATATAAATTCTGTAATCCACTATACAACAATTTTGGACTTAAGTAAGGGATTAAGGATAGCAGTGCTTAAATAGCAGCAGTAGATAATTTTTTGTTTCAGTAGATAATTTTCATTAGTTTAGGGTTATATTCAGCTTGTATACAGAGTTGTTGCAGCTAATATGGCTGCTTTAAGCTTCCTAAAATAAGCAAGAACGGATTTCTTATAAATACCAAGGATCAGATTCAACCAACTACCACAGGGATGCCTCAACATCAAGATCAAGATCAGATTCAATCAACTAATATGGCTGCAATCTATGTATGGTACAATTGGATAGCTATACAGGGATGCCTCAACATCAAGATCAGATTCAACCAACTATCACAGGAAAAATAGTAAAATAAATACCAAGAGTACTATCTAGAAAATAATGACATTGTACAACAAACATAGATATATATACTTCATTTGTATATTAGGACATGTGTATAGCAAATAAATAATTAAATACCTATATATAGACTCAGGACTCCATAAAAAACTTAAGGCGACATTTTGGTTAAGGCGCAGGTCAAGGCTCACCCCCTTGGGGCACCTTGACAAGTATGACATAAAGGCCAACAAGTTTACCCACATAATTGAAGTGTGTAGAAAAATAAAAACATGATGGCTAGAGGATAGTTTCAAGTGGGAGAAAGAGGGATACAACCACATTTGTCAGCACATTTAGTTGACCACTTTGACAAGATGACAGTGGAGTGGGAAATGAAAGAGTCAGTAGTAGCAAGTGTGCCATATCCATCATATGTTGGGTAGCTAGAAATCCACAATCCACTATACAACAGTTTTTTATTTCAGTAATAATCTAATATGTGGCTATTTAAGTAACAAAGTGATACAGAGCTGTTGCAGCTAAACACAACTAAACCTCAATATATACAATTGTATTGTTGCATACATAGATATATACATAATTTTGAAAGTTATACTTGTATGCATAGACGTAAATGTGGCAATAATGGGTATTTGAGGTTCCACTAATATACAAAACAGATTTATATAAATTTTGTAATCCACTATACAAATTTTGGACTTAAGTAAGGGATTAAGGATAGCACAACAGTAGATACATAGTAGTTGCAATCGGAGAGCTAATATGTACAGAGCTATTGCAGCTAATATGGCTGCTTCCTAAAATAAGCAAGAAGGGATTTCTTATAAATACCAAGGATCAGATTCAACCAACTACGACAGAGATGCCTCAACATCAAGTTCAAGATCAGATTCAATCAACTAATGTTATACTTTGAAATGTTACTAAATATAGCAGGTCGGCGGAGACATATACCATTTTTTATACTGAAAACCTTACAATGTTACTGACGAGATCGATGAAAAGGGGCGGCGGATACCTACCTTGCAAGCAGCTCGGCGACTTCCCACAATAGCGGCTCGGCAGCGGCGGCGGAACAGAAGAGTGTATGGAGGCTTCGAAGGTGAAATGCGACCAGATCAATGATGAAATGCACAAGTATATAGCAGGCGGGACACTGGTTGCCCTTCCTAGGGTTTACTGCACGACACTTTGATGCGAGTTGACAACTCAGGAGTAGCTCGGCGCCTGCAGACGAGCTTGCAGACGAGCCACCACAGCTTTGCCGCTTGATTGACCTGCTACTCCGCCTACTCCACTTGGTAGGGCTTAGGGTACGCCAGTCACCTGCCATGGCTGCCGTTGGAACGACCGATGGAAACGATGCCTCAGCTTTATTACTGGCGATAATAGTAATGACGATGATAGACCACAGAGCTCGTCTCGAGGTCTCGGGAGAGGAGGTATCGGGAGGGAAGAGAGGATAGGCCACAGAGCAGAAGGAGCAGAAGATAGAGGGGAAAGGAGACGAATGTCGGGATGGGTGTGGGACGAGGGGAGGAGAGGATCGCGTAAACCGGGTTGTGAACTGGAATCCCGCCCCTCGTGGACTGGGACAACCCCGATTTGGGGGTTCCGTTATCCCATAACGGAGGATTTTCTGGGTTTTGAACCAAACACAAACCAGCCTTGAACCGACAGTTGTTTGGCAGGGTTGACACTAAAAGACAACACGAAACCGGGTTTCGGTCCCGTGTCAAACGCAGGCTTAAAAACTGAGAAGAAGAGATAAGAGGGCGTTGACGACACCACCGGCGACTCTTCGGGCCGGATGTAGCCGTAATGGATTGTAATTCGTTCTCCAGTAAGACAAAGACTATGTTTGATTCAACGGACTACAGAAGTAAAATAAATCATGCACTTTTTGGCAAGTAATAAAAGCTGGATGGAATTGTCCATTTTAAAATGGTTGGGCGCCGTGTTCCCGCAACTTTAACGCTGGTCACGCTGCGGCTGCGCGCGGTTAAGAAAAAAAAAAAGCCAAACAGTCTGGCTTCCGCAAGGGAAGTCCAATTAAACCAAAGCTAACTTTTCATATTGCGGAAATCTTTAAACTCAGAAAAATCATTTTCCGGGACTAGTAAGTGCAGCATTCGGTCTAATTCATTCAAATACAACAAAACAAATGTGCCCTTCGTGGGCAATCACTCGAGCGACCGAGCGACTGAACAGGACTAGCAAAGCGGGATGGCCGCCAGACTGGTCCCAGCTGCCGCCCACTCGCAAAGCACACATACCTCGTTGCCAATTTCTGATAAAAAAAGTATGGTCTGTTCCAGGGGATTTGCCCAATCGATTGCGGAAACAGCTGAAATTTCATCTGGTTGTTGGTGCACGTCCTTTCACTACCGGGGAGCTCAGCTCCTTTTTGTGGGACCAGTCAGAGTACAGTAGATTGGCGTCATATCGACACTTTTTCTCCCTGGGCCAGTAGTAGACTCACCGGAGTCCACCTCCTGGCGGCGGCAGGGGACCGAAGATTGCACGGGACCGTCCGAGTGCGAGCGGCCAGAATGTGGGAGTACAGCGATAGACGGTAACGTTCGTTGCAACCGGCCCAAGCTAACATTTTCTTTGAGATGTGATATGTAATTATTAGGCCGTATTTAGTTGGATGTAAAACCAACCCCTATTCAGAATCACAAAACAACAAATTAAACTCTGAATGCATTGAATTGAAACTAAACCATTTCCATCTAATTCATCCAGTTTGCCGCCGTTTGGTTGAAGTTAGTTTGTGAATAGATTGACTGAAAATTTGAGGAAGCAGTATGTCCCATGACAGATCATATAATATTAAACAACGTCAAATTATATGTGTATAGCATGTTATATACATAATTATATAATTATGTATACAGAATTTGCTAAAGCCGAAGATCAAATCTCTGACTAATAGCTATGCATCCCAGATCAGTATGTAGTGGTCAGGGCCAAACTTTAACGACCGTACCTTCGGGAAAAGCTTGGTGATCGATAGTAGTTGGTCAAGTCGTATCCCTGATCAATAACTATAAAAGCCTTGAGCAGTCAATTAGAAAAATGATCTCTAGTCCTCACCTTGTATCGAAAGTCCATCCCTAAATAATAGAAATGATTGTCACCTCCATTCAAACAGACATGTTTGAATACATATACTATTCAAAATAAGTAGACCGTGATAGACTGATCATCATTTATCACATGAAAATAATATAATGTATATTCAATCGTATTCTTTACACTGAAAATACAAAAGTGCAGCATCATGCTTGTCCAAAAATTAAGCCATATCATTTGAAAAGCTTCATCTAACATTAGTATACATCATATGCCATATGATATTGGCATACATTTACATCATATCTCATATCCTCATGCTAAATAGATGATTAAAAGATAACTTCTGGTCATCCAAGAAAGTGTACTTCATGTGTCTTCCTTAATTTTACTTTTGCTAATTCCTCATTTGGGGCTTTCTGTTGTATTCTTATGTATCTTTCCACCTTTTGAAGTATTGAACACATCCTGCATTACATTAAAATATGTATTAAATACTTATAATCCATATTTTACAAATTCATTAAGACAATTATCACAAACTATGAATAAAAGTACAACACAAGTTATAAAAATCATATAGTATACGTGGCATCCATTTTACTATATATAATATGTTATGATATCAGTAATGGTAATATCAGTCATGCGGAAAGTAAGTTGTTCCAGCCGTTATGAAGGATATATAATTGATGTGGATAAACCTTGCAAGTGCGTACCATTTATATAACCAAAGTAACATTTGGTAGGGAAAAAAAGGCCTACTTACCGTCGCATATTGTGGTTATATGGAAACAAACTTTGACGATGTTATATGGAAACAAACTTTGACGATGTGAAGAGTATTTTTTGGTTCATATCATACTATATTCGATGGGACAAATCGAGTAATGGGCACATGATATCAAATATAGTTATTTGTAAAAGGAAAAAACAAAGTAGCGAGTTGTGTTGCTAAGATTTTTTTAGATATATAATACTGCAGATATCAGCTACTTGTATGGCAAAATAAAATCAAGAGAGCTACCTGCAGATGCCCTCCTAGTCTATACTACTATAAAAAGAGCGAGTTTGTTGAATAAATTACAAAAAACTACCACCGACTAATAAAATCACTCCATTTTAAAATAGTGCATTCTCCTTAACTCTATCTTCTCTCCTTTTTTTGAGAATTTCACTTCTTTTTAAATCATTTTTGCTCTACATAGAAAAACTACTGATCTCCTACTTTTCCACCCCACTCTCTTCCTCGGACACTCATTATTCAAACTGATTCACTCCTCAACACACGATTCAGACCCCTACCAGCAGATGCCCTCCTAGTTATGTTTATGCGGCAGAGTCCGACCCATTACACCAGCGAATACCTACATGCCGTTATTGATAATGATACGAGACTGTCAAATCTGTAGTAGCGGAGCCGATAATTAGGGGCGAATTTAATAGACATGTCCATATCTTCGGAGGCCCTTGTCTGAATGATGATCCTCAAGCGTGACCATGTTGCAGCAAACCACCATCACCACTGACTCCGCATATTCAGTCCCCCTTTCTCTTACGCCTCTGGCTATCCCAATCCCTCTGTACAGTCTACATTTCGATAGAGAGGGAGGATAGAGAGGGAGGAGGACAAGCAGGAGTAGGAGGTAGTAGAATAGAGACTGTGAGGAGGTAGAGTGATGGAGTGTGAAGCGGGTCGCAAACATGCCAAGTTGGGCAACATTTAGGGCCGGCACAAAAAGGAATGGATGTTTAGCTCCCGTTTGGTTCGGGATTGAGATTCCGTAGTCTGGACTGGACGAGGTTAGTCAGTAGATCTGAAATGATGTAGTTTGAATCCAGTCTGATTCTATTTGGTAACTCAGTCTGATTCTGGTCAGCTGATCTGGTTTGAGTCTGGTTTCAGTCTGATTCTATTTGGTAATCAGTCTGAATGCAGTCTGATTTTGTTTGGCAACCTAGTCAGGATCTGTCTATTCTGTCCTCTTCTAACAGAAATGACTTAACAATTACACAATATGTGAAGATGTGATGGCACTACAATACAAGTAAAAAATTTGGAAAAAAAATTGTCCATACACAATGTGGATGATATTATTTATTGTTTAGTGGTATGGATATATGATGAGTATGCTCTTTTTATATGTTAATTTTAAATAAATGATATACATCTTGTATTTATGTACATAGTTATGCGTATTCGATCCAATAATTTGTAACTGACAAGATAATTGAAATTGTCATGATAGAACATAAAATTATGCACATGTAGCATAGCCATTTGAATATAAACATGTCCATACCACAATTACACATAATTCTTCCATAATAATAAAATAAATGACAAAGTGAAGAAGTTTTCATTTGAACTTAAATAACGCCCAAAATAAGGGATAATAACATACTTTGGTCCTGGACAAATGCATCATGAACGAAGACCGGAAAAAACATGAGCAGCATTGCCTAGGCCTACTTCTACACATCCATACAGACATGCTAAGATGGCGGTGTGAACGATGATTTATGTTGATCCCAGGTAGGACCATCCAAGTTGGCCCACTTCAGGGCCTCATCATATTCGTCCCATGAAACGGGACATTCTTCCTGCACAGGTTGAATGGGTTGTTGTTTGACATCCTCTTTTGGCCAGTCAAACAACAATGGCAGATGACAAACATGGTGATTGACCCCTTCCTTTCCTTGTTCCTGTCTCACATATTTGCCCCCATTAAGTGAAGTCTCGTAACATTTTTTTTTTCATACAAGGTTTTCTTTAACATATTTTTTTTATCTTTGATGGAGACATCAATATCTTTCGTACTTTGTCGGTGACTTTGATCTCGATGGCGGAATCTATATTTAATAAAAAAAATAAAAATATGAGCACACAATGACACTAGAAAAGTAATACTTACACTAATGTATAGAAATATAAGTTGTCAAGCAAACATACACAAATGCAAGTTTTAACGCGGTGTAAGTCTTGTAATCAAAAGCGTAAAGTAGATGTTTTATCAAACGATGGAAAAAAAATTGATTGTGCCCATAAGTTGTACAACATAAGGAAATAGAAATTGGAGACAACCAAACATAAACAAATACAAATTTGAGCTACTATGTTGAAACTTCATGTGTTATTGTTGTTTTCGTCATTCGGAAGGTACTCAGCAAGTGCTGGTGGATAGGTGTGACGAGTAGTCACAAAGTTGCATTGAACGCCGTGTTGCACAGCCAATGGCGGGGGAGACACTAAATCTCCTAAAATGAAAAGATTATCTGTTATGAACTCTCTCATGATGTGATGCCACCACAGTTGCAGCTTACTAAAAGAAATATAAGACCCCCCTGTTATGTGCAGAAAGTGACGCCACACCTCCCTCCAAGCCTGAGCAGTATATACTCCATTCACACATCTCCCCATGTGATATTGGGTTCTCATCCAACCTCTGAAAATCATGTCAAGCTCTCTACACCATATAACATACGCCGTAGTTTGTTGTGCAGCCATATTACAAAATTCTGTATGTATATAATATTGCAATTAACATCTATAAGAATTGAACAGAATTAAAAAAATAACATAATTGCGGATATAATATTATTCGAATGTTAGGATTTCATGATCAAATAAAATATGGCATAAAATGTGATACATCCATAAGAATCGAACAGAATTAAGAAAAATACAAAGTTTGCGATGTAAGTGTAACAACAACTTTATGGAGTCATCGGGGGTTAAGGAGTATCCAAAAGCAGAGTACAACTGTCCTCCAACCTTCGAACGGAGGCTTGTAAAACTTCATACTCATACTGTTTAGAGGTGTAAACATGTTGGAAGTCATGATGGATTTCAACAAAGTCCTTTATGTTCATCGCCTGGCCCCATACTGACTTGCACTCGTAAGTTAGTAACGTAATTTCAGCCTTCAGCGAATCAGTTGTTAGGGGGAGATCGACTGCCCAATGAAAGTATTTGCATCGGTCTTTTCTCTAAAATTATTTCCCAAATTCGAGTTACAAACAACAAATTCACCATTCACTTAGCTAGTGCAACTGAGTATTTGTGGTTGTACTAGCGCACCTATCTAGAAGGACATATATAATATATGTCTCCCGGCCTTTGACTCAGAATGCCAAAATCATATAACCCTACATCTTCTGTGTTAACTCGCAATGCTGCAACCATACCACAATCACACCTCGGAACTTCAGATATATTCATTGACATCTAAAACACAATTAATGATTAGTAACATAAAATTGGCTTCAAAACATATGTCTCTATATGAGATTTAGGTTTGAAAGTAGTTCGTTAGTCACAGTTGAATGTTGTAACATGTAGTGAAGCCACACTTCATTACATATAATTATATTACATCTATGATGTATTGTATCCCTCTTCCTCCATTGAAGAGTCATTATCACTCGGGAGGTGGAGTCGTTTGCGTAGATATAGATGCCTCCCCCGCAACACTTCAATTTCTGCTCTTAGCCGGTCTGTGTCTGCTCTAGTGGAACTTACAAAGTCACATTGTTCTGACCATGTCTTGCGTTCATTGCGTGCATATGCAAGTTGTGTTACCAGCGCATCCCTAACTACAATTAACGTGGCAAGTGTATGTTGTACGCGGTGCGTGGGCAACATCATGTGACATCAGTTTGGAACAACTCCCCTACCACATGTAAAATATGGCCTGTGGGGGTTGTTGTCTTCAAACCGGCCATTTGCCACATCTGTGGCATCCATGTACACTCGTACAGTGCACTGGAGCTCACATGTACACTGCGGCATTCCATTCTCCATTTCAAGACTGACAACCTAATTAAAAAATGTGATATTTTTTATTACGGGGCTTATAAAATGTTGAGGGGCTAGAATAATTAAAGAACACATGTAACGCTCGGGCCCACTGCCCAAGGGTCTAGTAGAGTTTCAGGAATGACGACTGGCCCCACAAACCACCACTAGCCTTAACTGCGCACTTTGTCCACACTGACGTGCAAACCAGGATCAACTTCTCGACTGGTTACTCATCCTAGTACTACTCCAAGATGAGCACGCTTAACTATGGAGTTCTTTAGAGATGGGCTACAATCTCCCCCACTTGGACTCTTGACGTCCTCGTCAAGGCTCAACTATATGGCCTCATAATCTGACCCCATTTCAGTGCAGACCCACAATGGCCCATGGACACCCAGCTCCCGTCCACGGCTACCAGCGCAAGGGTGGCTCCATCTCGTCTCTACGGATAGCCCTTTCCAACTTGCCTGGACCGCACGGCTCAAGACTGGCGTGCCACATGCCCATGTGGGCCCCACCTACTGGAGGGGTTATGGCTCTGATACCATTTGTAACGCCCGGGCCCACTGCCTAAGGGTCTAGTAGAGTTTCAGGAATGACGATTGGCCCCACAAACCACCACTAGCCTTAACTGCGCACTTTGTCCACACTGATGCGCAAGCCAGGATCAACTTCCCGACTGGTCACCCATCCTAGTACTACTCCAAGATGAGCACGCTTAACTATGGAGTTCTTTAGAGATGGGCTCCCTGAAAAGGAGGTGCACCTTGGTGATATGCGTAGTCCAATTATTCCTTTTAAGATCATGTTATCTGAGGCCTCAAATCCTGGGATGTTACAACACATGTGAAACATACATCAGTAGTCACATTTGTTTGGTGTAGCGAACTTAGATCGACGCCATTGGGTGGGACGGAAGATGTTGTACTATTGTCTGGTATTTCTTCCATAATAGCGTCACCATCATTTTGGCGACGTATGAAATTGTGGAGGATACATCAAGCCATTACGAGGCGACACTGCAAATAAATAGGATATGTCGCCCCCTTTTTAAGGTAGGCAAACCGCCTCTTAAGCACTCCGAATGCTCTTTTGATGACATTACACAACTAAGCATGGAGATGGTTGAACATTTCCTTCTTCTTGTTGTAAGAATGTCTGTTACCCCGATACTCAGATATATGGTAACTTGTGTTGCGATACGGTGCAAGAAATTGCCGAGTGTTTGCGTATCCTGCATCCACTAGGTAATACTTTCCTGGAGGGACTTTAAAACCTCCTGTAGTCATTACTGCTTGTAGGACCCTTTGATCAGCGGTCGAGCCCTCCCAGCCAGTGAATACATATGTAAACTCCATTGAGAAGTCTACAACAACCATGACATTCAGGGAGACATTCCCTTTTCTATCTCGGTAACAATTTTGCTTGTCACGTCTTATTAAGACTGGGATGTGTGTCCCGTCAATAGCACCGATGGAATTCTACAATACCATAATCGAGTTTCAACATACAAAAAAACTAAACAATAATAAATACTACAGGGGATGTTTGTTACTACCTTGAAGTAAGGGTAGAACCTTGGGTTCTCCGATATACGACGATGTGCGTTTGTGTTTGTGGTTTGCATGACAATATAGTCATTGTACAATGCACACACCACGTCCAATACTTCATTGAACTTTCTACTGATGGTTTCACCAGAGTGGATGTAGTCCTCCACCAAAGCACGATTGGTATGGCCATGGCCAACCATCTGAAGGAAGTATCATACATCCTCAACTGATGAGACTCCTCTACTACTCTTTAACAAGCCACGATCCTCAAGCTTGTCTACAAGGGTATTTATAGTTTGTGGACGCATTCAGAATAGGTCATAAGCCCTCTGTTCATGACCAAACATGATTTCTAGCATCTTTTGGTGCCCACTCCTAATACTAACTGATCTAGGTATTGAAGGAGGTACGTCATCATCATTAGAAATATCATCCATGATGGAGTTAGCTATTGACTCAGCTATTGCATCAGCAACGTGATTTGCAGTACTAGTCACGATATCTATAATTTGTGGTAGGATGTCTATTGGTTCTATATGCCTACTACCAGACATGATGCCTACAACCAAAATTATTTCAAACTTTCATGATTCATACATTAAAAAGAGTAGCAATATGATCATAATATGATATATGTGAATGAAATTGAACAACATGAACATTAAATACGAATAAATTGACGCACTACAAATATACCGATGCATCGTATTTATTACAACAACGAAATGGTTTTCCTGTTCGTAAACAAATAAACCATCATCACAAACTATAATCTTGAAGTTCATTAATAAACGATACTGGAAAGCAAACCACAACCCGAACCCTCCTATAAGTTATGATGCTGAAGGACCTGTGTTATTCCCACTAGTGCCACCAACATTGCTTCTAGTATACCACATAGATCGTATACTTGTTGTGCCATTGAAGTTTGGTGATGGTGACTGCGAAGCATATCCCTACTGAGATGGCACATAATCGGATGCCATTGAAGGTCTAGCTGGTGCACTACCTATGCGGGACCTTTCCCAAAGATCATGCAACCATATAGTTAGTTTCTGTGGGGTGTCGGTGAGGCTGAGGTAGATCGTACGGTTTGTTGAATCCTTGATGGCGTTTACAAGATTTGTAAACACTTGTATAGGGGCTTCAGGATTGTCATTGAAATTTTGTAAAATTGTTGCAAACTCCTCTTTTTCAATGGCTCTACTAGCGACACCTGTGCCCAACTCGTGTATCTTTGTGTACACTTGTGTGAATTCAGATAACACTTCATTAGAAAGGGCGCATCATTTGTGTGGCAAGGATGTCCACTTCCTGCGCCTATGGCTATGAGGAGTCCTTCCCCCAACACCCTGGGAATCTGTGCCACCTCCCCCGGTGTCGGCCTCACTCTGCATCCCGGGTGCGCCTAAGTCCAGTTCTGCAATGGGCGTTTCTAAGGGCATTGGCGTAGTAGATGAATCTAGGTCGACATCAACTTCTTCCTCAGAGGCGACGTCAGATGGTATTTGTCTATCCGTAGAAGACATTGTATGATGTCCTCTAGCAATGTTCCTCCCCGCCATCAGCTCGATGTCGTAGTAGTGGGGAAAGGTCGATTAACCAACCTAGAAAGATCTTTGTTTACCTAAATTTGAAAAAAACATTTATTACGATACCAATATTTAAATGTGGCAAGGACTAGCTTTGGGTCAATGTAAGGTTATTGTACGTACCGCAAGGCTCTCCTTCCACGCAGGGGTGTCGGGAAGCCTTGGCTTGTTCCTAACTTCATCCCATGCTTATGGCCTAGAACCCCTTTGTGAATGTTGTGGTTGGATGTATATGATGGTGCTTGGATCCTATGTATAAGTATTTAGCTTGCATACAGAGCCTCATATATTATCTCCAAGTGTAATTAATGTTATTCCCTATTAACTCTCCTCAGATGTAACTCATGGTTCTCCTTTTACACATTATGTAATAGAGATAGGAATATATTTAATTTGGAAGACTTGTTGTAAAGAGGTGACTTGAAGATCCAACTCCAAGGAGTGTCCATGGAGAGGCAACTCAAAGATCCAACACCAAGGAGCATCCATGAAGCTATTCTCTTGATGTTGATCAAATGTAGGTTCATGAGATATTCACAAGTTGTTGTAGCATGAGATGCAAAAGACCATAGTTGGATAGTAATCCTTTGTGGCTCAAAAGGATAACAATAGTATGGCCATAACCAATGCTTTTGTGTTTTTGGATTGCATGTCTATGGTATGTGATTGTGATATAGTATGTATATGATACATACTATAAGTATGTGGTTTTATGATATGTATATGTATATATACAAAACCCCTCAAAGAAAATATTAAGTTTTAGATGCTTTCCATAAGTAACACACATGAAAATCTTGATCAACTGAGCGTAGGTTATGCTAAACCATGGTGTGCCATTCATCTCGTGAAAGTGTGATGGTAGATTTGTAGATCTGCCAAAGTAGGGTGCATACTCTATAGTGTTGTCTTTTGGTTTAGGGTTAACTAAGTGATCTAATGGGATTAAGTAACTAGAAGCATAGAGATGGAATATGGCAAAGAGTTGTGCATACCATCTATCAAGAGTTGCATATGATGCAATTGGAAAATGTTGGCTCACTAGAAGGTTGTATGATACCATCTTCCAGATTGATCAGTGATGGTTATCAATTTGAACAAAATAGTGGGAGCGATAATTAATTAAAGGCCTAATTAATATTGTTAAATCTTATTTCAATTAAATCAAATTGAAACTATTTTCACAAATTGTAAATTTTCTCTTGTAGAATCAAATGGCAACAAATAACATGTTTTCCTTGTGATCGGTTCTTGAGAAGGAGAAGTTGGATGGGAATAAATTACATGACTGGTTTAGGACAGTGAGAATCATTCTCACACAGGAGAGCAAGCCCTATGTCTTAGAAACACCAAAGCTAGATGAACCTACTCCCAATGCACCCAAGGTTGATAGGGATGCTTATAAGAAGCACTCTAAAGATGTCGTGGATGTCAAGTGCTTGATGTTGTGCTCAATGAACTATGAGTTATAGAGACAATATGAAAACATGGATGTGATTGAGATGGTAACACATCTTAAGAACATGTACCAAGACCAGGAAAGATATGAGAGATATGATGTCCTTAAGGAACTGTTCAAGTGCAACATGGCAGAACGAGATCCAATAGGTCCTCTTCACATCACGATTGTTTTTTTTCTACTTAGTATGACTAAGCATCTCAACTTTCTGAGACCACTGAACACATCTTACCATATCTTTGTTCCCGAGTTTGCTTTCCAACTTCACTTCTTCCTCACTTTTTCCAACATCAAGCATGTCAAAGAGTTTGTACCTGCAGAACAACAAGTGTGCATCTGATCTGACACGGGTGTATTTCAGGGTAGTGGAGGCAGTTATTGTGCCATTAGGTAGAAAAGGGAGCAAGGGGTGGTATGGAAGGAAGAAATAAATCTCTCCTCTATTTGACTCAATATTTTTATTATATTATTTGCAATTTCATTTATTGCATTTTGTTGTGTGAATCTCTCCTCTATTCGAATTGAGATTGCATTTATTATGTGCGATTTGGCATCTTTTCTTGGTTATATGCCCCTATTGATTTAAAAGGGGTATGGAAGAAGCAGATATAGAGGGAAGTGGCGCGCCACCCCGAACTTAGGGTTTGGTACTATTTTGGCTAATTTTTGTTTCTTTATTATGGATGGAGAGGTACAAGGGATGGTAGAAGAAGTGTAGAAGAGAGTTTAGATTAGAATGCAACTTGATTTAAAATTCAGTGCACTGGGTTGTTCTCTTTATCGTACTCTGCTCAAATAATGACTTGATGAGGATTAGGTGGGGATTCCATGTTATTGTTCCACTAGTCAGTTAGGAAGCACGACACATTTGATTCCTACTAGTTTGACAGATACTTGCCATTTTTGCATAAAGATCATGATGTTAGGATTCATAAGCTTCACAAGATGATTTCAATTAAAAGGCTAGTTATCAGAAGAAGATCCTTTTGAGGATCTGCTTCGAATAAGGAGGGTATAATGATTCAAAATGCATAGAGGTTGAAATGAAAAGTGTCAAAACTTCATCAAGTTTTTGTGCAATTCCTTTGGAAAACTTTAAAAATTTTGAAAAATTTGGTCAAAAAATGCAACGATGAAATCCTAAGTCTGAAATAAATGGGTGAAGGTGGAAAGTAAGATACGTACCACCCACCCTCCACCCTGAACTTAGAAATTTTCTCATCCCTAGAAAACTCTAAATCCGAGATGGAGGGGAAAGTTCATGCCGTTTGGACCACCATATGTGGTTGTGTTCCAATCAGCGTGCATCCTCCATCTGAAAATCTCAAACATAAAGACCATTCAGAACTCAAGATAGCATCTCACGATGCAATTTTATTTGGTGCAAAATTATCTAAAAAAATAAAAACAAAATTTAAGAAAATTTTCTAATTCAAAATTAAAACTAAATATGATTTATTGATCGGGTTGCCTCCCGACAAGCATCTTTATTTTATGTCGATGGCTCGACTTGGTTTCTTCAAATTTCACAGTGGATACATTGGATTGGTGAGTTCCAGTATTGCTTCGGTGCCTGTGTCAGTTGTGGTGAAATATCTCTTCAGTCATTGACCATTTGCCACAAATTCACCTGACTTTTCACTCCATAAAGAAAAAGCACCATGTGGGGAGATGCTCTTGACGATGTAAGGTCCTGACCAATGGGAATGGAGTTTTCCTGGGAACAATCTTAGTCTTGAGTTGAACAGAAGAACTTGGTCTCCCACTTGAATGTCCTTCCTATTGAGATGAACGTCGTGCCACAACTTTGTGCGTTCTTTATAGATTCTAGCATTCTCATAAGCTATCATGTGGAGTTCTTCCAGCTCCTGGAGTTGCAGAATCCTGGCTTGGCTTGCTTCTTTCATATCAAAATTTAGTTGTTTTATTTCCCACCATGCCTTGTGTTCCAATTATACCGGCAGGTGGCATGACTTTCCATAGATTAGCTGAAAAGGTGTAGTCCCAAAGGGAGTTTTAAAAGCAGTTCGGTAGGCCCACAAGGCGTCATTGATTTTTACTGACCAATCTTTCCGATTGCAGCCTACAGTCTTTTCCAAAATAGCCTTGAGTTGATGGTTAGAAACCTCTACCTATCCACTAGTTTGTGGATGGTAGGGTAAGGCTACCTTGTGAGTTACACCATATTTCCTCAACAATGATTCAAATCTTCTTTCTAGGAAATGAGAACCTCCATCGGAAATCACAGTGTGTGGGACTCCGAATAGGGGGAAAATGATATCTTTGAACATTTTGATAACATGTTTGGAATCACTAGTGATGGTAGGTATGGCTTCAACCCATTTTGAGACGTAATCCACCACCACTAGGATGTAGGAAAATCCATGAGAAGATGGGAATGGACCCATGTATTCCACACCCCAAACATCAAATATCTCGACTTCTTTCCACAAGTTCAGTGGCATCTCATCTCTCTTTGTTATGTTACCTATTCTTTGACATTTGTCACATGATATAACAAAGTCATAGGAATCTTTGGATATGGTTGGACAAAAGAATCCCCATTGCAAAACCTTTAAAGCGGTTTTCTTGGAACTCATGTGGCCTCCAACTGGGCCCGATTGACATTGTTCCAAAATAAGTTGAGCTTTTTCTTCGGTGATACATCATCTATATAGGACATCAGCACAAAGCTTGAAAAGGTACAACTCATCCCAGTGATATTGCTTCACATCATCCAAGAATTTCTTTAGTGCACTTTTGGTGCATTTGGGGTGAATGACACCCACAACCAGGTAGTTCACAAAATCAGCATACCAAGGGATATCTTCAGAAACTTTCATTAGTTGGTCGTCTGGAAGAGAATCGTTGATGGGGATCTTCTCAGTTTCCAGGGCATGGATATGACTGAGGTGGTCACCCACGACATTCTCTGTACCTTTCTTGTCTCTTATCTCTAAATCAAACTTTTGTAAGTGGAGAATCCATCTAATTAATCTAGGTTTAGCATCTTTCTTTGCTAGGAGGTAACGGATAGTGGCATGATCCGTGTAGATAATGACTTTTGAACCAATGAGGTAGGATATGAACTTGTCAAAGGCATACACAACCGCAAGAAATTCTTTCTCGGTAGTTGCATAAGTCCTCTGAGCTTCATCGAGGGTTTTCAATGCATAGTAGATCACATAATGTTTCTTTTCTGTACATTGTACCAAGACAGCACCCACAACATAATCACTAACATCACACATAATTTCAAAAGTGTGCTCTGAATTAGGGGCTCTGGTGATGGGTGTTGTTGTAAGAGCATGCTTTAGATGGTTGAAAATTTTAACACATTCTTCGTCAAAATTGAATTCAACATCCTTTAGTAGCAAATTTGTCATCAGCTTGGTTATCTTTGAGAAATCCTGTATAAACTGTCGGTAAAAGCCCACATGACCTAGGAATGATCAAACCTCCCTTACATTGATAGGGATAGTGAGCTTGGAAATCACTTCGATCTTGGCCTTGTCTACTTTAATTCCTTGATTACTGACCCTATGGCCGAGGACAATGCCTTCCTTTACCATAAAGTGACACTTCTCCCAATTTAACACAAGTTGTGATTCTTCACACCATTTGAGGACAAGGGAGAGGTGTTTTAGGCATGAGTCGAATGATTCTCTGTATACAGAAAAGTCATCCATAAAAACTTCCATAATTGTTTCAGTGAGACCAGCGAATATGGCAGCCATGCAACGTTGGAAGGTTGCAGGTGCATTACAGAGGCCGAACTGCATTCTTCTAAATGTGTATATTCCAAATGGGCAGGTGAAATGGGTTTTCTCTTGGTCATCTGGATGTATGGGTATTTGATAGAATCCAGAGTAACCATCGAGATAACAGAAATATTCTTGATGAGCCAGCCGTTCTAATACTTGATCAAGAAAAGGCATTGGGAAATTATCCTTTTGAGTTGCCTTATTTAACTTCCTATAATCAATGCACATCCTCCACCCTATAACTATTCGACTGGGGATGAGTTCATCGTTTTCATTTCGTATCACAGTAGTTCCTCCTTTCTTTGGGACTACGTGCACAGAACTTACCCATGGTGAATCCAATATCGGATAGATTATCCCAGTAGTGAGTAGTTTAATGACTTCAAGACAGACTACTTCCTTCATATTTGGATTCAATTTGCATTGATGTTCAATAGTTGGCTTGTGATCTTCCATCATGGGGATTTTGTGCATGCACAACACTTGACTAACCCCAGTGAGGTCGCTCATTATGTATCTGATTGCTTTTCTTCTTTCCTCCAATTCCTTCAAAAGTTTGTCTTCTTATTAAGCCGTTAGATCTGAATTTATGATGACTGGACAGATCTTGAGTTCATCTAGAAACATGTATTTCAATCCTTCTGGTAGGGGCTTCATTTCAGGAGATTGTGGCTTTTCACATGCATCTTTAGTAACATCCACTGCTTTTAGTTCCTCAATCTTGGCTTTAGGATCTTTTTTGGCACTATCAAGGTGGAAAACACAACTTTTCACTTGTTGGTCATCTGAAGTTTTTGAGTTCAGATTGGTGAGGGTCATCCCTAAAGGATCTTCTTGTTCATAATCCTCCTGCATTAGGAGTGACATCTGCTCTACGCACTCAAGTAGACTTCCTCTTGCATGCTTGGCCTTCACATGCTTTCAAAAACCTTGAATTTGAGAGTTTCTTTACCTAATCAGAGTAACAAAGTTCCTACTTCAACGTAAATTAGAGCTCTTGCAGTGGTGAGTAAAGGACATACAAATATGAGAGCATATCTGGTGTCTTCCTTTATGTCCATGATGACAAAGTCACACGGAACATAGGAATATTTTCCTACCTTGACAAGGACATCCTCAACGATTCCTAAAGGTAGAGTGATAGTGTTATCTGCAAGTTGTATGGTCATGCCAGTTGGGAGACATTCAGCAAACCCTATCCTTTTGCAAAGGCTAAGTGGCATGATGAAAATGCTAGCACCAAGATCTGCTAATCCTTTTTTACATGAAGAATCACCGATATGGAAGGAGATCCCAAAAGATCCTGGATCTTTTTGCTTCTTGGGCATCTTACTCTGGATGATGTCTGAAATAGTTGTTGCTAACTTGACTTTCTCATATTCCTCAGTTATATATTTCCTGGTGAGAAGTGACTTCAAGTACTTTGTCCAGGCTGCTATCTCAGCTAGCGCATGTAGAAAAGGTATATCAACATGAAGCTTTTTCATGGCTTCCTTGAACTTGTTGAATCGAGTGCCAAGCTTGGTCTGCCTCAAACGAGCTGGGAAAGGTATACGAGGCTTGTACATAGGGACATCTGGTTTTGGTGTTTCCATTTCTAAAACATTTGATTTCTTAGAACTCTGCTCGTCTGTCTTATCAGCAGTTGTTGTTTCTTTTAGTTGTGACTCAGGTGTGGTAGAGTCTTGTTCAATTACAGTGTCATCCTTGTCTGTAATAATCACAGGTGGCTTTACATGGGAATCAGAATAGTCTTTTCCTGACCTAGTGGTGACAACCTTCAGTTGTTCCAGATGCTTGGGATTGTTTTCTGGTTGGCCAGCAAAGGCTCCAGCATGTGGTTTCATACTAGCTGCCAGTTGTGCTAGTTGAGATTCAATAACTTTCTGATGGGCTTGTTGGTTAGCTATCATAGTTTGCTGGCTAGCTATCAATGTTTGTTGTGATTGTTACATCTTTTCAATGGCCGATAGCTTGTCATCAAGAGAGTTGGGCTAGCTTGTTGGCCTTGTTGTTGGTTCTGATAAGGGACTTGGTTGGGGTTCTGAAATTGAGAATTGTTCTGATAATTGTTGAAGTTCCTGTTCTGAAAGTTTCCCCTAAAGCTCCCTTGATTTCCAAAGTTTTGTTGTTGGTTATACTGAAATCCTGGTGGACCTCTTTGTTGGTTAGTTGAACTAAGTTGTCATGAGTTTTCCGCTCCTGAAGGATTTCCATATTGAAAACCAGGATGGTTCCTATTTTGATTCGGATTGTAGTATCCTTGACCAAGAATGGTGTTGACGGCATTACAATTTTCTAATTGACTATTATCTCCTTGTCCACATGTGTTTCTTAGAACAACATCGTAAAGAACATTGCATGCTAAAGTGGAATGATCAGTACTTTTGCATGCTTCATAGAATAGTGAAGCTGACTTTATCTGTTCTTGTTGTTGAGGGGGTGAACGTCCTCTTCCAAATGCAACAAGGGATGATTCAATATGGTATTGCTTGGCAACTAGGAGTTTGAGGGTTTCAACGATTGACTTGTATTCAGGAATAACTTCATCCATAGCTACCTTCAATGTGATAGAGTGAACTTTTGATGTTCTTGAATACCCTTTTGGATAAACATGCTCACAGATTTGAGTGTTGCATCAAATATGCATAGAATGCATCTTAAGTTATGATAAACAATGGTTGAACCTTCATAATATTTTTGATGTTTTTAGGTTGAGATTTATAAAATTTGAATATGGTAACATAATTGGCATATCGATATAAATAGAGCTGAGTTTGTTAATGGTTTAGCATAAGTGTGACAATATATCTCATGATACCCTTGTCTATGGTGGACTTGGCTGTCACCTATTTTCTGGGTCATAATTGGATGGGTGACATGGAGAGATAAAGCCCATTGGATGTGGATTAATTAGACGTTTAGTGCCTGGTTCCTCTACCTCCTATCATGTTGGGGTCGTGGGACAGTCAGTGGCTATGGGGTCTGAATGATCCCACGTCGTGAGTGGTGGCCAGAGGAAGAAAAGGGAGTGGGTGGTTGCTTTGGCCTTTCTGAGACCTACAGACTGACACACCAGACCACTCAAGGATGCTTCACCATCACCTGAGTATGGAAAGAGACCACGACGCATCCCAGCGCGAGGTGGTATTGATAGACTTCGAGCCCATTTTTTGGGTGAAGTCTACGGAGGGTAGTAGATGAGCTTCGAGAGAGATGGAGAGGACCTTAGCAGCAAGCTATAGTGAGAAGGAGTCTCGACGGCGTCCATGAAATAGATGTAGATGAAGGGGAGCAGAGCAGCACTGATCCCTCACCAGAGACCAGCCTCACAGCGGCAACCAGTCGACAAGATTTGTAAGATGTGAGGAACGGATCAGGGTTGTGCTTTCCCACCTAGGCACAGAGAAGACCAATGGCATCGGATTCTGTTAACAAACCTAGCACACACGAAGGGCGTCAAGCGAGCAGACTTGGCGAGGAGGAGCAGACGTTATCCAGTATGTTGTTGGCGCTCCAGTCCAGCAGCCAGGCTTGCATCAACATGGACTGGAGGGAGGCGCTAGGCTGGCAACGAGCATGCGGCGGTGCTTGATGGAGGAGTAGGCAGAGGCGGTATTTGCCTTGTGCGCTGGAGAATTGATGGGCACAGTCATGAGACAAGGAGACGACGCATGCTGCTGCCCCCACACCCCACAACGGCACTCGCACAGATCCCAGGAGGGTGGAGGTAGTGTGTGCCAGGTAACAATGCACACCGGCGTCATGTGTTGGGCGTCCAGAAGGAGAGCAAGGGAAGAAGGATCGGAAGAGAGATCGAGTCGACGGTGGTCGTGAGATGGAGTTCCGCTGGGACTCACACGACGTGGAAACGGAGAAAGAAAGGGGTAGCAAGAACCCTAAACCAGCCAAATCCCTTGAACCGGACCAGCCTAGATGAACCAAGGAAAACCCAGCAGAACCTGGATCAGCACAGACCAGGGAAGAAGGAGCTACGCCTCTCATAGGCCACGTGGCGACACGTGATTGGCCAGAAAAAGGTAATAATTCAGTAAATGCTCAGATCTTCATTAAATCACAGTAATTAGCTTGATTATCAGAAAAATGCAAACAAGGTATCGTTATTCTAAGAAAAATTAGTAGAACAATATGAAATCATAATACCAGGCTTTGGATGATTAAATATATGCAATATCATGTAAGATGTGTAATGCTTGTTTCATGGATAATAAATAGCAAATGATGACATAAAATCATGGAAAAATATCAGTAAGTCCATAATTATGTATAGAATGCATATGATGTTAGATATGGTCATGTTGATGTATAAATTACATAATTTGATTAATATTTCTAATTAGGAATAATAACACTAAAGATGGCACAATTAATACACGCATGCTCAATAAATTATGAGATTTACAAAAAACCCTCATATCTGTAACTGGAAGATAATATATAAATATGAGATCAGTTATATACAAAAATTCATGAAATCCTAATTTTGGTTAATGGTGTAACCTAGGGTTAATTAATGTTCACAAAAAGGATATGCAACCTAATGTTCAGATGATGAACTTTGATAATGAGATGTAATCTGGAAAATGACATCAGTGAGATAATCATAAGATATTAATACAAGTAATCATGAGGATATCATAATGAGATAGGCATACCCTAAAATTGATATATATAGGGTTAATGATGATGAGAACCTGATGATCGTATGTGATCTTATCTTTATCAGGTTTTGACCTGGGATACATAGTTGACATGAGGAATATTATGATTAAGTTTATCTCTTGATCAAGGTACGCCATTACCTCTTACTTGGCTTATTATACATTATGCTTGTGTTATATGGTAGTAAAGACTTGGCATATGGTATTGATTGAAATGATTGGCTTGTATGATATGTTGCTTGAATTTCCATATGTATTTCTATGAACACATCAAACATAATATATCTGTTCCATTATATGAAAGCACCAACACTATGGCAGTGTGCTTGGAAGTGACCGAACTCTTTGGTAGTGGTCACATTGTACATATGGAAGCACCAACTCTTTGGTAGTGTGCTTGGACCCAACTCTTTGGTAGTGGTCACATTATACAAACGATCCAACTCATTGGTAGTGATCATAAAGGCCTTAATGCATTCAACTCTTAGGTAGTAAATGCATGGATGATATAATGGACATTATGCTTAAAATATGTGTTCTCTTTTTTTAATGAACATCTTTGTGCAAGTATACACTTTTCTTATATTGTTCTGTTACTGCCAAGTATTTGTTTTATTTTCTTGCCAAGATATGATGAGACGTATATAAAAGACACGTAGGCGTACTCAGTACAATATTCATGAATATTGTGTTGACGTGTACCACATGTAGTCTTTTGTTTAGGTTGTGGTTATGCTCTTGAAGATCCAGGATAGTTGAGAGTTGTGTGGCGAGCTGATGTACATGTGGACCTATTATCTTAAGATCCTGTAGTTTAGTGGTAGTACATGTATATGTATAGTTTTCTATTCAATATGTAATATCAAATGTTGTAACAATTCATGTTGTAATTATATGTTGAATGGTGAACATGTGTATGGTTTTATTATTGTTCATGTACATGTGCTACTGATTGTTTCCTTTTGACTTCCTCTGATTTTCTTCTTCTTAGCCTAGTGTGTGGTATTTAAATTGGGATTCTCGCTGAGGTGAGGTTTCAATTTGGACGTCACACATCAGATTAAGTTTTAGAAAATACGGGGACATCACAGGTAGTATCAGAGCATGAACAATAGCAAAGCCTGACATTTGCTCATTATGCAACTTGAAACTAAATAACCTTGAACTTAATAATCTTTAGGGTTAGATTAGTCGTTGAGAGACTAGATCTGACCTAGCCTCTAGGTTAGCACCTAGATGTCCGAGAACTAGGTCTAGAATGGTGCTTGTTGAGTAGCAAGTCCTTAGATGTCATTCTTTCCTTGTAGTACAACGGTATGGGACGTTGCACTATTTGGAAATGACATGCATAAAGGGAAGAGAAACCCTAGACATATGGTGCTCGTTGTCTAGAGTAGCTGCACTAGTCCACACCATGTTCTCACCCTTTTCACTAGTTTTCATGACACTGGACTCTCTACTATGTGTGGGACACTCGTTTCTGGATTTGGTTTTTGATTCCAAATGAATCGAACCTCAATAGTTTTCTCTGACACTTGTTTTATCAGAGAAAAACTATATAATATTTTTATTATGTATATGTATTACAAAAATGTGTCCCCATGCATGTATGTGAAGGAGGTGATTATGCAACCTAAGTGAAAGTGAATGACATCAGTCTAGAAGAGAGAGTAGTTCTAGATTTGATGTCCAGAGCCTTATTGGAATATGTGATAGATGAAATAAGTTTTCATGATATGATGTAGGCCTTATATAGATGGTATAAGATGGTTTACGATAATATATGTTTAGCTATGAGGACTTCAGTCCAGTTTTGAGGATTTGAGATAAGTTTTGATGATGCAAGTAACTAGGCTTTGATGAGATAAGATAAGTTAAGCTAAGACAAGGTTGTGAGTCGGCATGAGCCTCAAGCTCTTTTACAAGGAGGACCTCTAGTGTTAGGACCAATTTTAGGGTTAGCTCAAGAGAGAGCGAGACCCATAGGGAGAAGGTCAGAGAACCTAAACTCCAAGATATGAGAATTATGAGACATGTGATATGATATGTCCTAAACTAGACTACTCCTGAGTGATTGAGTTGAGTCGCTCTATGTATGATTCCTATAGTTTCTTGAACCCTAGATGTCCTTGGGAGGACCAAACCCTAGAGATAGAGAGAGGCTTGTTATATGAGTGCCTGCCATCTGGGTGAGGGAGAGAGCCCAAGACCCTGGAGGAGGTAGTTATGTTAGTTTTTGTGATGCCTCATGCTCGGGTTGGTGGTTTCCTACATAGGAATCTAGTGGTGTGTATATAAGAGAAAGAGAGTTGAGAAATAGTTTTCATGGGCATAGAGCTGATAAGAGTATGTCATAGAATGTTTTGGTTTGTGCTTATGTGGCTTGAGCTTGTAAGGCTATCTCTAGTGCCAAGGAGGTATACCTGAGAACCCTAGACCAAGAGGGAAGATATAGTTTATACATATGAGACACTCACAGAGATGAGTTAGCTCAGAGAGACTGAGCATGTCACTACCCTCATTATATGAGTCAGGATAACCTCAGTTGGACTAGATGAAGTTTTGATATATGTTTGATAAGCCACTCAGATAAGTTTGTGTAGCACAACCATGATATAATATATGTAAATCTGATTGTAATATGTGATCTAATCTTGATATTTGACATATGGACATGACATGAAGGAAATCTAGAAATGGTTTAATAGATATCAATGTATAAATGGTTAACCATATATATGAATAATGATGATATGTGATATTGATGGTTAACCTTGTGATGAAATCACTAGTAAATGTTACGGTTTATTATGAGCAATGAAATAAGATAATATGAATGAAACATGTTACATGAGGTGTTAATCTTAGTGCCTAATAAAGATGAAAAATATAGTTTGATAGTTAGCACAACATAATGATGATGACACCTTGATATGATCTATATGGATAAAGTGAGTTAATTACATGTAACTCCCTCATAAGAAGTATATGTTAATGTTTAATGCTTGGGGTAAAATGAGGATGAAAAGCCTATAATATGAAAGATGTCGTGAATTAACCTAAGTTTCTAAACCCTTATTTGAGCCTTCTATGAAGGGATTATTCACCTTAGATGATTAAACCCCCCTAATGGTGGTTTGGATATGAGTATAGAACTTTTTTCTTGGATAGGTTGCACCTAGAGTGATGCCCTACATATGGATGAAGACTTTTTGGTTTACTTTTGAGGATGAAAGTTCTTTTAAGATGTATATGATGTGAAAGACTGGAATTTTGGGCTTAATTCTGAGGACGGAATTTCTTTTAAGGTGTGTAGGATGTGATAGAGTGACCTTTTGATGTTCCTGAATACCCTTTTGGATAAACATGCTCACGTATTTGAGTGTTGCATCAAATATGCATAGAATGCATCTTAAGTTATGATAAACAATGGTTGAACCTTCACAATATTTTTGATGTTTTTAGGTTGAGATTTATAAATTTGAATATGGTAACATAATTGACATATCGATATAAATAGAGCTGAGTTCGTTAATGGTTTAGCATAAGTGTGACAATAATCTCACGATACCCTTGTCTACGGTGGACTTGGCTGTCACCTATTTTTTGGGTCATAATTGGATGGGTGACATGGAGAGATAAAGCCCATTGGATGTGGATTAATTAGACGTTTAGTGCCTGGTTCCTCTACCTCCTATCAAGTTGGGGTCGTGGGACAGTCAGTGGCTATGGGGTCTGAACGATCCCACGTCGTGAGTGGTGGCCAGAGGAAGAAAAGGGAGTGGGTGGTTGCTTTGGCCTTTCTAAGACCTACAGACTGACACACCAGACCACTCAAGGATGCTTCACCATCACCTGAGTATGGAAAGAGGCCACGACGCATCCCAACACGAGGTGGTATTGATAGACTTCAAGCCCATTTTTTGGGTGAAGTCTACGGATGGTAGTCGATGAGCTTCGAGAGAGATGGAGAGGACCTTGGCACCAAGCTACAGTGAGAAGGAGTCTCGACGGCATCCATGAAACAGATGTAGATGAAGGGGAGCGGAGCAGCACTGATCCCTCACTAGAGACCAGCCTCACAACGGCAACCAGTCGGCAAGATTTGTGAGATGTGAGGAACGGATCAGGGTTGTGCTTTCCCACCTAGGCATAGAGAAGCCCAATGGTGTCAGCTTCTGTTAACAAACCTAGCACACACGAAGGGCGTCAAGTGAGAAGACCTGGCGAGGAGGAGCAGACGTTTTCAAGTATCTCATTAGCGCTCCAGTCCAGCAGCCAGGCTTGCATCGGCATGGACTGGAGGGAGGCACTAGGCCGACGGCGAGCATGCGGCGGTGCTTGATGGAGGAGTAGGCAAAGGTGATAGTTGCCTCGTGCGTTGGAGAATTGATGGGCATGGTCATGAGACAAGGAGACGACACATGCTGCTGCCCCCACGCCCCACAATGGCACTCGCACAGATCCCAGGAGGGCGGAGGCAGTGTGTGCCAGGTAACAACGCACACCAGCTTCGTGTGTTGGGTGTCCAGAAGGAGAGCAAGGGAAGAAGGATAGGAAGAGAGATCGATTCGACGGCGGTCGTGAGATGGAGTTCCGCTGGGACTCACACGGTGTGGAAACAGAGAAAGAAAGGGGTAGCAAGAACCCTGAACCAACCAAATCCCTTGAATCGGACCAGCCTAGCTGAACCAAGGAAAACCCAGCAGAACCTGGATCAGCACAGACTAGGGAAGAACGAGCTACGCCTCTCATAGGCCACGTGGCGACACGTGATTGGCCAGAAAAAGGTAATAATTCAGTAAATGCTCAGATCTTCATTAAATCACAGTAATTAGCTAGATTATCAAAAAAATGCAAACAAGGTATCATTATTCTCAGAAAAATTAGTAGAACAATATGAAACCATAATACCAGGCTTTTGATGATTAAATATCTACAATATCATGTAAGATGTGTAATGCTTTTTTAATGGATAATAAATAGCAAATGATGACATAAAATCATGGAAAAATATCAATAAGTCCATAATTATGTATAGAATGCATATGATGTCAGATATAGTCATGTTGACGTATGAAATTATGTAATTTGATTAATATGTCTAATTAGGGATAATAACACTAAAGATGGCACAATTAATACATGCATGCTCAATAAATGATGAGATTTACAGAAAACCCTCATATCTGTAACTGAAGATAATATATAAATCTGAGATCAGTTATATACATGAAATTCATGTTACATAAAGAGGAACCTTGATACATGTTATGAAATCCTAATTTTGGTTAATGGTGTAACCTAGGGTTAATTAATGTGCACAAAAAGGATATGGAACCTAATGTTCAGATGATGAACTTTGATAATGAGATGTAATATGGAAAATGACATTAGTGAGATAATCATAAGATATTAATACAAGTAATCATGAGGATATCATAATGAGATAGGCAAACCCTAAAATGGATATAAATAGGGTTAATGATGATGAGAACCTGATGATCGTATGTGATCTTATCTTTATCAGGGTTTGACCTATGATACATAGTTGACATGAAGAATATTATGATTAAGTTTATCTCTTGATCAAGGTATTCCATTACCTGTTACTTGGCTTATTATACATTATGCTTGTGTTATATGGTAGTAAAGACTTGGCATATGGTACGGATTGGCTTGTATGATATGTTGCTTGAATTTCCATACATATTGCTATGAACACATCAAACATAATATATCTGTTCCATTATATGAAAGCACCAACTCTATGGCAGTGTGCTTGGAAGTGACCGAACTCTTTGGTAGTGGTCACATTGTACATATGGAAGCTCCAACTCTTTGGTAGTGTGCTTGGACCCAACTCTTTGGTAGTGGTCACATTATACAAATGATCCAACTCTTTGGTAGTGATCATAAAGGCCTTAATGCATTCAACTCTCAGGTAGTAAATGCATGGATGATATAATAGAAATTATGCTTAAAATATGTGTTCTCTTTTGTTAATGAACATCTTTGTGCAAGTATACGCTTTTCTTATATTGTTCTATTACTGCCAAGTATTAGTTTTATTTTCTTGCCAAGATATGATGAGAGGTATATAAAAGACACGTAGGCATACTCAATACAATATTCATGAATATTGTGTTGATGTGTACCGCATGTAATCTTTTATTTAGGTTGTGGTTATGCTCTTGAAGATCCAGGATAGTTGAGAGTTGTGTATTGAGTTGATGTACACGCAGACTTGTTGTCTTAAGATCCTATAGTTTAGTGGTAGTATATGTATATGTATTGTTTGTTGTTCAATATGTAATATCAAATGTTGTAACAATTCATGTTGTAATTATATGTTGAATGGTGAACATGTGTATGGTTTTATTATTGTTCATGTACATGTGCTACTGATTGTTTCCTTTTGACTTCCTCTGATTTTCTTCTTCTTATCCTAGTGTGTGGTGTTTAAATTGGGACTCTCGCTGAGGTGAGGTTTCAATTTGGACATCACACATCAGATTAAGTTTTAGAAAATACGGGGACGTCACATTCAACACTCATTTGCCTACAGATCTACCCCAATTAGCTTGATTTTTAGCTCCAAAGGTGACAACCCTCCATGCACTTTCATAACTTTATCGCATGAAGTTTCCTCCAGATGAGAAATCTAAGAATCTCTTGATATCAGCGTCCACACCTCTATAGAAGATCTTGATAAGATGATTCTTAGGAATGTTGTGGTGTGGACACTTGCGTAAAAGCTCTTTATATCGTTCCCATGCTTCAGCTAGGGTTTCTCCAGGGGCTTGGGTGAATATTGTTATTCATCCCCTAATATTATAGTGAGATAAGGAGGATAGAATTTTTCCAAGAAAGCATTTTGAAGTTGTTCCCAAGTGGTGAGGGGTTCCCATTGCAAGGACTTGTACCAACTCATAGCCCTATTAGTAAGAGAATACTTGAAGAGTCGAAGTCGAATAGCATCATCAGACACTCCATTTTGCTTCGTCATAGCACATAGATCGATGAATCTTAGAAGATGTTATTGACTATCTTCTCCTTGTTTACCATAGAATGGGTTGTTTTGAAGCAAGGTAATCCAATGTGCTCATATCTCAAAGTTGGGCGCATGGATGGGAGGAGGTTGGACTGGGTGATGAACATCAACAGCCTTAGGGATTGAGAATTCCCTAAGATCCTTTTGCAATTCTACTGCTTGTGTTGCTAAGATTTCTTCTTGAACTGCGGCTCTGGCTTCTTGCATGAGCCTCTCTCTTTGTTCATTAATGGCTTGAGCCACCCTTTGGGCTATCTCCTCTTCTTGAGCCATTCTTTCTTTGTTTTCTCTATTTTGACGATGAAAAGTTCTGTCTATTTTAGGATCAAAGCTAGCAGTGAGTCTGAGACTATTCAAATAGTGCATTCACCAGTCTTGGGGGTACCTGAAATGAAAAGATCTGAAGTAAGATTGATGAAGTGGAGTGAAATTCAAGTAGATGATCGATTGTATCAAAAGAAAAAAAAATCCTAGATTAGCCTTAAAAGAACTAGATTTGACTAATTGATTGCGTTGTCCCCGGCAACGGTGCCAGAATTTGACGTGGAATATTATCGCACTACAAACTCACTCGGGGTTAAAATCCCTGAGCTTTTACCAAAACCTCATGCAATAATACCACCAGCAAGAGGACGGGTCTTATCGCAGAATAGTTAAGGATCGAATCCCAAGGGAAAATGTTTTTAAGAATATTTTTCAGTCAAATCTAGCACAAGTAAGACTAATATTTAGAACGATTGATTGGGTTGTGGTTGAGTAAACTAATTGCAAGAAAGTAAAATAGCAGAATTAAAGTTTGTTCTAGATAAATGATATGGGATCGTTGGGATGGTACCGGGGTTCACCGCCACTGCACAAGCAAACACATCCAACACATAACATCCAGGCAAGAATCTAACTAACCAAATGGAACTACTGCATACCCTCCCTAAGGGATGTTTAGGGCCGCGTAAGCATCCCCTTTGGCACCAGATTTCTCATCGCCATCTGGATCATGCACTCACAGTTCTGAAGATACAACATCTAACTGAGGATGGGGTCCTCCCTAAGGGATATTTAGACCACAAAAGCGTCACCGCATGCTAGGTGGCTCATCCCATCGCGGATCATATGCTTACGACCTCAAGGAATCCCATCCTATTTCTAGTTAGGGAGTCAATCACGCTAATCGACAAGTGAGCATGTGATTAATCTACAAGCAAACATCGACGATTAACAAAGACGATACAAAATCCAATTAAGTTTGTGGCCCTCCCTAAGGGATGTTTAGGCCACAGAAGTGTCACCGTAGGCTAGATGGCTCGTCCCCTCATGGATCATACACTTACAACCTCAAGGAATCTCATTATATTTCTAGTTTGAGAGTCTACCTCATTAATCGACATTCCACCCTACATACAAAAGTTCTCATAACATAGGGAAGAACAAGATGAAAGCAAGTAGGTAATCAAGCTACAAGCATTATCAATTAACAATGAAATGGAAAGTTATATACATTGCCTTAGAATGTTAAATGAAAAGACATGAAGGCATGGGAAGTGGGGCTAGTCCCTACAACTCGGCGAAAAGTGACTACTCACTCATGATGTGAGAAGCAAGAAGAACAAGAGAGAGGGAAGGTCCCGCCATGAGCATGATGCAGAAGGTAGTCACAGCTCGGTGAAGATGATGTGGTCTTCTACGTCATGTCGGAGCGGATCTGGACAACGATAAAGGACTACCAAGGCAGACCTTCTTCTCCACCGTCTTTCTCTTCTTGGCCTCCTAGTTCACAGTAGGAGGAGGTGTGGGTGGCGTGATAATGGCGTGGAATGAGGACGGTGGTGTAGAGGATGAAGCTTGATCGAACCTTGCACTTAGCCAGTTTGTCAGTGTCCCTGGATCGATGCCCTAATGAGGACCCTTGTGGTCCTATTTATAGGCTTGGACGGGGTCCTCACGTTTTTGCTATGAGTTTGCTCCAAACGGTTTAGAGCAACCAATCCTGGAGACCGTTTGACATCCAAACGGTCTTGGAGACCATTTGACATCCAAACGGTCTTGAGAATATATGACCATACTGTCTTAGAGACCGAACAGATCCAACCGGTCTTGGGATTCTATCTTCATACGGTCTTCCAGACCGATCAAATGACCAAACGGTCTTGCGGAGGAACTGCCCATACGGTCCTGGAACTTTGCCTTCAAATCGTTTGAAACCAATAGGCACCAATCGGTCTTCAGCGGAAGCTGGCCAAATAGTCTTGCAGACCGCTGGGCTTTGATCGGTCTTGAAGACTGTTTGTGCTTGATCGGACTTGAGTCTTTGTTCAAACGGTCTTGGGCTTTAAATGGTTTTGAAAACTGATTGTACCGATCAAACGGTCTTCAAGACTGATGGATTTCATTCGGTTTTGAGACTGAATGGTCTTTTTCTCAAACCGGTCTTGAGACCATATGGCTCCAAACGGTCTTGCTATTCATCTGTCTTTGCTTGAGTGTCCAAATGGTCTTCATCCAAACGGTCTTGGATCTTCGTCATCCAAATGGTCCTTGGTAAAACAGTCTCAAAACCATGCGTAGAACGCAAGTGTACGCGTCAGAATTGCAAGTGTACGCGTAGAATGCAAGTGTATGCGTCAATATAATATAGGCCTTTTTGAGGCCCGAGTTGAACTCTGGGACACTGAATTATTAGAGACTACTACTAACTACTCACAATCAGCTAGACCGATTAAAATGGTTTGAGAGTTGTTGTAAAATTAAAAGAAAAGAAAACAAAATAAAACAATCGATTAAAGGTTTAATTTAATCAATTCAAGTGGAGATCTTTAGGATTGCGGTTTCACCCGAGTTTTCATTGTATGAATTTCTATATAGCAACTCAGATTTATTTCTCTATCCGAGTAGTGGCCTGTAGTCAGAATTGCCCACTATCGTGGTACAATTCACTACCTATGTCTAGGTCGGTTCCACTGTCGTAGTAACCTATACCCTAAACTAGGTGCATTAGAAACGACCTCTGGGTTTCCACCATTAACCTTACATCACCTTATTCAAGGGATTTGTCAATTAATGTGAATTTCATCTCTTTTCAATCGTTAGTTCTTCTTTCAAAGTAATTAAGGGCATTAGATTATTATTATGGTGATCAAGCATAACAATATAATTGAGAAAATGAAATCATACCACAGATTTAAGAGATAAATGATGAATTACTATGATAAAATTGTCATATAATGATAACTCAGGCTACTCCCAGTCCTAAAGACAAAGGGGATTAGCCCCGCATGTTCATCTCAGAGCAAAACATGGTAGAGAAAAAGGGACACATGGAGAAAAACGTGAATAAGAAATGAAACCCCTGAATGGAGGAGATCCAAGCGTTCCTCGGCGTGGAATACGTGATCTACAACCTTTCGGCGGTGGAGAACGTCTTCTTCGGCTTCTGGAACGGCTGGGGCGTGCTTCTGGGCTCCGTTCTTCTCTCCACACCTTCTCGGGACGTGTGCTGTGGCTAATGATGTGATCCCCCTGGTTTCGCCACCGTCATTAGGTTTAATCACCGAGTTAAGTCGCCAAATTATCACAACCCTCAGATTTAGATCGATCTGAAGCAAACTTGTATCTGACGGTGTCGATACCATCAACGCGAGTCGATGGTATTGACTCTGCACAATATCGGAAAGTCTACTTTCTTTTCTTCAATGTTCCTGATGCTGACTTCATACCATCGACGCGGGTCAATGGTATCGACATTCTTAGGCGTCGGTTTTATCCCTTTACCGTCGTTGTAGATCCACTTATCGATAGTATCGACTCTCTTCTCGCCAGCAACCTGATGGTATCTCGATACCATCGACTCTCCTGTCGATAGTATCGACTCTGTGATGCTCCTTGCGGCTGGCTGCCTGTGGTCGCGTCGATGGTATCGACCACTGTTGATGGTATCGACAGCAGCATATATGACTTTTTCCTGAAATTTCAATACAAAACCACATAAGCCGGGATAAAACATATTATTGTAATCATTTATGCTCAAAATACTAGAATTAAGGAGATTTGACACTGAGAAGGATCATAGACCAAAGTAAATGAATTATGTAGTATTAACCCCAAAAATGACCAATAAATGCATAAAACACAAGTAAAACAAGTCTATAAATGCGACTCAAAATCATCGCATCAGTCTTCATCCAAACGGTCTTGGATCTTCATCATCCAAATGGTCCTTGGTCAAATAGTCTCGAAATCGTTACGTGTCATACAATCTTGAGTCTGTTTGGGCTCAAGCGGTAAGATACCGTATGGGCTCAAATGGTTTTGAGACCATTTAGGTAGAGTAGTGAGAGGAGGACCATGTAGGTGAATGTCGGAGACCGATAGGTCAAAACCGCATGGGTAGACCGTTAGGACAAACCATTTGGTTAAGACCAAAGTTGAGAGGATCTTGAGAGAATTCCATACGATGGTTGAACCTAGACAAGACCTGCACAAAATCTATATAAATCTACTTAATGATCTTGATAATTGAATTAGTTAAGAAATATTGCATTTTGTGAGATTTAGGAGATGAAATCGAAAGTATCGATTCGAATTGGTCCCAAAAAGGTGATAGGAAATCATGATGAATATGCATTCATCAGTCACTAAAGTAATTTAGAATTGGAGAAACTATTTGGGTGCATTGTTCAATTTGTCTATAAGTGTATATATTATGTATTATGTTAGGTCACTAAAATCTAGTAGTATATCTAATTAGAATTTACAATTTTTTTAAGAAAAAATGAATGATTAATAGTATTTCACATTTGATTTGTGATAAAAATTCCTAATGATAAACCAGTTACTTCTTGATGATATATTGATTCAAAATTCTTCTTAAATTATATGAGGTCAAAAGACTTCTCAAATTGAATGATGAAATGTAACTAGGGTTTTAATTTGGAATTGGAAAAACTATTTGGGTGCATTGTTTTATTTGGGTATGAGCTTCTATATTTGGGTGCATTGATCAATTTTAGTATGTGATGTTTCTAAGATCTACCATGTCTTGGTGAACCTTAAATATGTGATGTTTCTAATACCTACCATGTCTTGATGAACCTTAGCCATGCTTTCCCTATTATTTATTGGCCTAGAAACTCATTCAAGATTTACTCAACAGGAGTAAATCTTGGATAGTCCCCAGTTTGGGACTGTTATTGAACACTTAATCTCACTTAGGATGTAAGTGTATAATGTATATTCAATTTTCAAGTTATTTCATCAGCACTTCTCCATTTGTTCTCTAAGCGCTATGAAAAATATGGTCTTTAACTACAAAATTTTTGTTTTAGCAAAAACCCCAAAATTTGTAGCTAAAAGCTTTGGCTACATTTATCCTTATATTTAGAATATGAAGCTGATACCCGTGTAGCTAATTGTTTAGGATACATTTTTCAAAGTTGTAGTTAGTTATTCTTATGGCTACCAATTCATATGTAACCCTAATTGTAGGTAAAAAAATATCCTTACACATAAAAATGTAGTTTCCATTGTAGCTAAATATATGAAGCTACAATTCCATTTGTAGCTATGATATGTAGTGAGAGATGGCATTGGTTACAATTTGTATATGTAGTTCATGTATAGCAAAAATTAGCACTTACTACATGTGTAATTATAGATAGTGTGTAGTGAAAGACATCATGTACTACACATACATATGTAGTGAGAGACATTATGTATCCATTCAGTCGCTTTCCAATATAGAGGGGTTTTTCAAAAAGAAGAAAAAATGAATAGTGATCAAGATCAAGTTGTGCTTATAATGTCAACAATGATACTTTTATTTATATTTGAACAATGAGTACACATGGGGAGGACATTAACTTGGCCCTTGTTTTACAATATGCATGGAAAAAAGATACATGTATACAATATCTTCTTCGGACTGCCTCTATCCACTTTAGACTCTATATGCCATATGATCATGAGCATCTTCTTCTATCTTGATTTTTCTTTTATATTAATTCTACCACTTGTATCATCAATGAATATGATAACATTGATAAACTCATAAGAAGAGAAAGACTGCTAAGGTATTGCTCTTTTTGATTGAAAATAGAGAACTTCTTCGATCTTCTTCTGATTGGACATAGGAAGCTCATGTACAAGAGATATGGCATCCAACTATAACTTAATCTAGAGTAACATAATTTGTGTTATGCAGGTGAAAGTAAGAGAGTATGACACTAATTTTGAGAAAATGACGTGTACCAGAACAAACCAATGAAATTATTGCATAGCTTACCTTTCACATGTACACAAAAACCATTTTATGATACTCCAATATAGTTATGCAATGGGTTATTTTTTCTAGGATGAAGATGTGATACAAAGGCCTTTTCTACAATCATTCTTGGCATCAAATAACCTGACCTACAAAAAAGGTCATAGAGAATGATCAAGTTGCCTTGCTAAAAGTTATACATATCAAAATTTATACAAAACATAGCTATATATGAGTTATAATGGCATCATTGTGTACCAACAAATACTGTGTCAATGTGGTAGTCAGATCAGAATAAAAATTTGTAACATATGAAACAATAGCCGATTTCGGAGAAGGTGTGGTCCCCAAACAAGTTTGCTTTTTACCACGGGCCTTTTTCTCAGCAAGAGGCTGAGATTTCACCTCCTTTGGTACTGAATAAATATGAAATGACTCATCAGATGGTACCTATAATCAATTATTCATCAGGTCACTAGATAAATCTTTAGTGTCTCAACTCCAAACTAATGTACCAGCCTCGGAAAGTGGCCTTTTTTCTTACATAAATAGAGAATACAACTGGAGTACTGACAATGAAGGGTGGTTGACCCATCTAAAAGGTAGCAGCTGGGAGATGATAAGGAGAATCAAGCAGAAGAGAAACATGTCAACTATCTTCATTAGTTTCTAACCATGTGTGGAAAGATTTCACCCTCCCATTTTGACCCCTTGGATTCTTCATAATTTAGACATTAGAGTCACTTCTACATTTTGAGACCTTAGAACGACAACTGAAAGCATAAGGTGGTGATATACAGAGATGATTTTCAAAGTTTCTGGACTATTTTTAGACATTTTCTGAAATACTAATACATGTATAGGAAATAAGAAGACCTAGGCTTTAAAGGTTAGATTAGAACTTTTCTGGAGCAAATGCTCAAGATTGTCTAGTGTAAATATTATGGTAAGCCTTCCCATAAGAATTAACTGTGAATTACGGTTCTGACCATAGCCTGGTAAGATTCAGTGATCTATCCATACTATTGCATCTCCATAATATCATGACATCATTATGTTTTGATGTTACTCGCACTGTCACATGACTAAGGATCAATAAACAAAGAAAAGACATCCTACAGATAAGCACTACATACTGAGATGGATTTGCAGCTTAAACGAGCATGCATACAATTACTAGATGAGACCATGAAACATTGAACTGACATGGGTTTCCAAAATGAAAAATGGGGAAGATTTACCTCTTTTTCACCACCTGACATAGGGATATTCACATCAAAATGATGAGGCATTGAGAATATGGAGGAAGGATGGTGAACTAGTTGAGGAACCTCTTCTGCTCCTATTTGAATAAATATCATTAAACTAAGTAAATTATGAAATCAACCACCTGTTAGATGGATCCATGTCCAAGATCCACCAGCCACTATAGAGAAATGAATCATAGTATATACATTGGATACGTAATAACCCATCAACAATCACATGCCATGTTGTTTAGCTCAAAAAGAATGTCTTATCAGACCCATAAATGGATGATTGTTGGCGTACATATAAAGTACATAACATCTGTACTGGAAGAGAGACTCAAAAATATGACAACAAAAAGAAATCAACAATTGAAGCATGGCAACATGTTTGATGTTTTACAAGAGGAGGATTATGGAAACTTACAGAATGGAACATGTTGATCCTATGTAAGAGGTAGGACATAGGTTCATCCTAGATGCATCCTGCATATACCCTGAAGTTAAGAAAAAGGAAGTAAGAGGTAGCATAGATGATCATCCTAATGCTTATCCCTCAAATATATTTTTTGCAAAAATTAAATATGGTGTAGGTCATATTGACATCATTGTTTATCCCTGTAATATATGAACACAAATTTCAACATTGATCTATCCTAGAAGTGTGCATTTTGTGGTAAACTAGAAAATAAACCAAGTGACTGCAATTATGAAATTGCTTCTTCTAAAGAACGGGTGGAATCAGAGCCTAATGTTGAGACAGGGGTCTAGTGGATTGAGGAAGATGAGTGTTGGTGTATGTATTATAGACATAACATTTGTAGTAGAAGACAGACTCAGAAATATGACAACAAGAAGATTATTCAGCAATTTAAGCATGGAAATAGGTTTGATGTTTACAAGAGGATTAGGATAAAGAGCTGGGAATGGAATGTACATCAAATGCTCCCAATGTTGATCTAACAACAACTCAAGAAAATCCATTGGGTAATAAAATAAGAAGAGGAAAAGAAGTCAAAGATGAAGCCAACTACAAGAATGACTAGGAGCCAGACAAAGAAGCATACTGAAAAGCTTGACGATGAAGTGGAATGTAATTGTGACGCATCGTTCGAATAAAACATTATTAACTAAGAAGAAGCGATCACTAAGCAGCGGATTACCAAAAATCACTAAAAATTAAAACCATTTTACAAAGAGGTCCACACATAGGAAAACTCTTTCATAAAGAACCGGAGTAACTTAATTACATATTGGTTCACAAGTACATGTCATGTATCATCTTTTTCTGACGATTACATGCATCAACTGCTCTGTTAAACTAAACATAGGCAGTATGAAATCTCGAGGCACTAAGCTAAAATCTCGAAAGCATTGACTACTATTCCGAGGACCTGAGAGTACAGAGACGACACATAGGACTTTATGTACATCTATACAAGACATATCAGCCAATGTCTCCACCTGAGAATTCATTGTTGTTCCTGCTGTTGTTGTTGTTGTCCTTCTCCTACTGAAGGATTCCTGCCTCCTCGTCCGCGTCCACCTAAAAATGTGGTCCCACGGGGGTGAGACAATTATAAAATTGCCCCAATGAGAGATATAACTCTCCGCCAGAAACATTATTATTGCAGATTAATAATATAAGTCTGAATAGAGGAATCATAATTGCTTAACAATAGTTAATTCATTGTTTAATAGATTAGAACATTATTCTTATCTAAAACATTGTAGTTGTACCCTGATAGAGCATCATATCACTTATCCCATAAATATAAGTCTGAATAGAGGAATCATAATTGCTTAACAACAGTTAATTCATTGTTTAATAGATTAGAACATTATTCTTATCTAAAACATTATAGTTGTACCCTGATAGAGCATCATATCACTTATCCCATAAGGAATGTGAATACCATGTATAACGTTTATCCGCTACACTGAGCAGTACAATATCAACTAATGTTTCTTGCATTTCAACTTAATGCAAATACATTATACAACTGATTATATTTTACACATCAGGTGTCAGACTGCAATTAATTTGCCAGAGTAAATTGACATCTTCATTATAGAGTTATAGCCACAACATATACTCTCTTCAGGCTTAGAACACATAGCTAATGCCTGGGAATGTGGAGTCATGGCCTATAGCCATACTCTTCTAACAAAGTATTGGGATCTTAATCCCTCATCTCATCAAACACATTTTCATTTCTTAACAAGTTCATCATCATGATTATAAAATATGGGTATTCAAACCCTTAATTCATCATGGAATACTTGTTACCACATAACAGGAAACTTAATACCTTCAGGTCATTTTGAACAAGGTAAGCATGATTCTTACTAGACAAGCATTCCACATAGCACACAAAGCTTAATTCATCTCTTGTTACCTCTTAGTAGACAACAAGGCATATTATGGCTTATGAAGCCCATAAACAATTTCAATAATTGAAACATCATATGGCACACAGGGCTCATTAATTTCCTCTCACTAAGCAACCAAACATGTAAAGGCTTATAAGGCCTATAAACATTTTCAATATAAGAGCATCATAGCTCATACTTGGCTATCCTTATCGTCTCAACATACCTGCATGATTAGTTCTCATGATAACAGTTATAATGATTTCATATCAGCACCATACAACACAAAGTAATAACTCTATTCCCATTTTAGGGTTAGGATTCCCCTTACATATTATCACCCTTCATTAGGGTTTTCTGCAAATAACCATTTAGGTTCTTAAGATCATGTTATTAATGATCAAACCTTAACTTATTTATCCACACAACTAGGAGCCAACATTGATAACATAAGTATTCAATCATACTTATTTATTCTCATCATCCATCATTAAATGTATTATCAACACAAAGTATGAGTTTCTCTCTCTTCTTTACCAGAATATGATTGCATCATAGTCTATTGATTTGGATTAACCTTTTCATAAGGCACGTTAGCCTACACTTATCAAAGTGCATTACATCTGAATGTAACAACTGACATGACACACTTCATGTGTCACTCATCCAAATATATTGGATTTAAAACACATCAAGGTATATCAATATTGAGGTGTTGGATGTGATATCTATCATACTTTGATGTATCACTTCCATCATCACCTTTATCTTACTTGAGTTCATCCACTTAGCTTGTATTAGGGTATTTCCCATAAACAATACCTTATACACCAGTTCATCACATTTATCATGTAATGTGTTGGTCACAAGTCACTGTATTTAGAAAATACAATCATTGCTAATGATATGGACTCATCTTTGAGTTAGGAACTCTTGATATGAGGATATCCACTATCAACCTCTTTATATGTTACACTTGTCAATATATTAATCACTATTCCATTATTAGGAATAGGATTTTCCATATTTATAAATTAAGGTTCACATAGCATCTCCCATGAATATGGGTTTCACATAACATTACTCTACTTTAGAGTTTCACATAGCATTACCTGAAATTAGGTTTTCACTTGACATCACCCTTAATTAGGGTTTCTCATGTCACACCCTTGATTAAGGTTTCATCAAACTTCTCAATAAAGATTTCATGATCTCTTTATAAAGGATCATACTCTGGTTATTTATAATGTTCATGTTGAAAGTGTTGAGGTTTAACCATTACATGATTATCACTCATGTAGGGATTCCTCTTCTCTCATCCTCTCTTGGATGTCAATTACTTCAATCTTAATTAGATAGGTCCATACAACTTGAATGAAGGGTTGTCACAACATATCAAATTATTGCTTTCATAAGCATCAAGAGTTAACCACTCAACAAGGTACTAATTTCCCTAGTACCTCAAAGGTACAACCATTGTAATCATCTTTGATTTACATCATTAATAATCAATTAGTTAATTGACCTTTAGTCACCTTAGGTGTTCAAATTGTTTGACCAATTGAACCTCAAATATTCTTGGTCACTTAGACCCCAAACGGTCTTAGTCACTCAGACATTGAATGGTTTGAAATCGTTTAAGCGAAACCATAATGAAACCGAATGGAAATTTCTTACTTGAAACCACTTGGGTATCCAAATGGTTTGAGACCATTGGGTCTCAAATGGTCTTGAGATCGTTTGGTCCAAACCTTCTCAAAACCGAATGGACCAATCAAGGTCTTTCAACACTTATCAATTCAGGGTTTCAATCATCAAACCCTCTATCAGTTGAACTACTATTTTGTTCTTCAATTGAATCATTAAATCACCCTTCAATTGGACCTTCAATTAGGGTTTTGAACCCAATTGAACTAAGGTTTATAATTAAGAAACCATCAATTAGGGTATTGAAATCGAAGAACCATCAATGATTGACATTGTGGAACTAATTCAATTGAAATCGTTGGATCATCATCAAACCATGACATGACCTGACCTGAAACAGTCTTGAGGTCGTTTGGATAATCTCCAAATGGTCTTGAGACCGTTTGACTCATCCCATCATTGAAATTTGTGAAATTCAATTAGGGTTTGCATCATTGAATCGATCATCAATTAAGCTTTTGAATATATTTCAATTTGATATCACTGGATCTTCAACCATCCAATCATACACCACCATAGACCTCTAAACGGTCTTGGTTTACCTCCAAACGGTCTTGAGACCATTTGGGTGACCTCCAAATGGTCATGAGACCGTTTGGGCTAGTCAACCCCAAAATCAATTCAATTACTTAAGGGTTCCACACTCAACCCGATTAGGGTTTGCATTTAAGGAATCATTCACAATTGAAACCTTCAAAATCAAACCAATTGAAACTATTGGATCAATATCCAAGTACAACAGCATATTTCCTCAAATGATCAACCATTTCAAATGGTCAATCACTCCAAATGGTTTGGAACCCAAACCTCCAAACGGTTTGTAAACTGTTTGGTCACCAAATAGTTTGGTGAAACCATTTGGACCAAAAGTTGAAACTATTTGCAATAGATATTTGTGGAGGTGTGTGCTTATGATGATGTCATCATAATAAAGCTATAAACCCACGAAGCTTTCTGTGATTTTCATGGTGATTGCATCAATCAACCAAATAAAATTTCAAAAACAAAGAAAGAATCAACAATTGATGAAGATATGGAATCAATAATAAAGTTCAAGGGTTCAAGTTATATAACCCGCCTTCAATTGAGATTCAAAGCTTGTAGATTCACGTCAACAATGGTGGAAGAAGCTTTTGCAACCCTCCCAAGGCTCGTCCTCAAGCTTTGCAGTGAAAAGATTGGCTAGGATTGAAGATGGAGTGAAATGGAGAAGAAATCATGCATTGTTTTGTGATTTCCACCATAAATTCAAGGTGAAAGAGGGTCAAGAAGCTTACCAACAGGTTGGGGGTCGTCCTCCTGTTGCTCCAAGCTCCCTTGGTCGTTTTTAAAAGCAAGAAGTGAAAGTGGATTCGAAATTATCCCTTCACCTCAAAGATAAAGGAGCTTATATATGAATTTTATTGAAAATTCATTTAAGAGAGAGAAAGTAGGAATTATCTCCTCAACTTTCTTGCCATATACCCCCTTCTCTTCCTTAGGTACGAGGGTATCCTCTTTTCCTATTATTTCTCTCAATTATCCATGATTTAAAGGAAAACAAACTAAGCACCTTAAATCATATTATAATAATATCCATAAGTGAGTGGATATTTCTTTTTCTTTTCTTAATGTGAGTGGGTTCTCCACTCACGTAGATATTTCCTTTTCCTTTGCAAGGCACAAGGACTTCCACACATAACAAAACTGAACCATTATAGTTTTGGTTGAAGGGAAATCCAATTAATGTAATTATTTTTATATTAAATTGAATTAGGGTTTCAATTATGCTTAAATCTTGATTATTTAATATCAATATTCTTTCTCCTTCAAAATGATTCAAATGAGGCGCACCTCTCAAATTATTTTCTCTACCTGATTCCAAGAATCATGAGGGACCGTCTTGAAGTGGTATTTGCATATTGAACCCTAGATTTTGGGTAAATTGCACATTACACCAAAACTAGGTTTTAATGCATAATATTGCTCAGCAGGCTCTTTCTTATTATTCAGGCTTGTAGAAGCCATACTACTGCATCATACTCATTCCCATGATGCTTCAACACATGAGGAACATTGTATCATGTACAATTTTCAAGTTAACCCCTCAACTTGGGTAATTTGCACTTTAGTCCAAAACTAACAAAACATTGTTTCAACATTATTCAAAAAGGACTAAAATTGAAATATAAATTCCTCTTGAGCCTTAATTACTTTTAGAGAAATAAGAGAGAGCATATAATCAACTTCATTAAGCAAAACATCTAGGGTTAAGCATAACCCAGGTCAGGGATGTTATAGTAATCACCAATAACATCCAGATTTTCTTAGAGAAGTTGTAATAATTTCACCGGAAGTTTTGATGTATCACTGAGATACATGTGTCTAATGATGTTGAATAGTTGTTTTACTAAATCTTGCATGGAGATTGATAATTAGTAGTATTGCATTATGCATGACATGTCTCGTTTATGCAATTATTACCTTCATAGAAGTATTACAAGGTGTACAACTGGGAGTGAATTTACCCAAACTCACCACGAGTAACTGAAACAGTTCTAATCTTAGTTGGATCACTTAAACTCACCATGGTCCTTTGAATCTTGCCAAATTTCTCCATTCTTTACCATATACGAGTTCTCCTTTCTTTACTTATGTCAATCTAGAAACTCCTCAAGCAGGTTGTGTGCAACACAAATTCAGAGAAGTAGAAAAGGTTGCAACTGCAAATTTTTTAGATTGGACAAGAGAAAAAAGTATCATCCTTAAGTATATTGACTTAGACATCATAGTATCCCTTTGAGAACACTTCATATATTTGAAATTACAAATAAATGAGATACAACATAGTGTAATATTTGAAAGCAACAACCTTACTTGAATAGGATCTGTTCTATATGCTCAGACTACCCCATCCTTTGGTAAAAAGGAGATGAGGCCCAAAGTCTGATGGAAATGTTTGAAAGGATGAGAGGTATTAGTGGAAATGGAAGCATATATTGTTGGATGTATGTTTTTGTTAAGTTAGGAACTCTCAAGATTACATTCATAAAAGTAGTCACACATACCTTGCATCAGATGCTCTATCATTATATCCCAAGTAAAGATCATTTTTCTAGGAGTTCACAAGCTAGAATTTTATATGCTCTAGTCTAACTAGGATATCATATATTGCAAGTTGCAAAGCTAGCCATGAGTTGGCCTGGAAGAATTGTACACTTGTAGGGTCATCCACACATCATTCTTGTTTTGATGGAACCTAAAATGGGAGCCACCTTTTTGGCAGAAGTGAAAGCTCCTATAATGCAACATATAGTAACATAGTTCTTTTAGGTTAGTATATATTCTTCACATGATCTAGCTAGTGGGATGAAGGGGCAAGAAAAATGTGTTTATGATAGCTGGACATAACTGAATTGATGGAACCATAAAATGTGATGTTTACATTTGAGGAGAAATTGGAGGCATTAATCTACTGCATTAACCTCTAAATCTTCCAATTGCCACTCATATTACATGCCATCATCCTATGCTTCTCCTATATATGGGTCGACCTATTAGTAATAATATTGAAAGTGAATAGAATTTCAAGAAATTTTATCAAATCAAGACCAATATGCTAACATCCCAGAAATATTGTGTCGCATCTCTAAAGAACACATTTACTTGGGGAAGCAAACACATAGAAGGTTGTATATATGTAAGAGTTCTTTAATTCAAGAGCATGTCCTCATATGGGCTTTATGCAAAATGACATACCTTAGTAGAGATCCCCTGGGACAAGAACAAATGACAACTTGAGTAGAATCCGATCTCAACTGCATCACAGTTTAGGTGTTGCACAAACTGTGACGCACAAAATGTGATGCAATAGAATCTTGTTACTTGAACGACCCTATGAAAGAAGACATACCAAAATTCAACACTAGAAGAAACAAATCAGAACCCTACATGTAAATCGGAGCATTAAACTAGCAGACCATCTCATCACTTTTACTAAAACCTTTTAAGACTTCATCAACTCAATTGCATAAGGCAAGCTTGGTACATAATTTTGTAGATATAAATGATCTTAGTAGCTGTATTATGACCTATTAAGGCTTGATTAACTCAATTGGGTTTTCCAATCTTGTCACCACATGGTCCATACAAGCACAAAGTGAAACAATGTTGATATGCATCCTTCCCCATCTATTGTAGATGGTTCTTGTCCTTGCTTACCTTGTTGTTCAACAAAGTAGACAGTGATAGCAATTGCACTTGTGGAAGGTATGCTGAGAGATGATGAAATCTTAGAGGAAGATGTGTATATCATTCTATTTGCAATAGATCACACGTAAGAATCTGATTTTGAATAAGCCCATAATTGAAAGACCTAGTATTAAGAGGAGGAACAAATCAATGTTAGGTAATGATAATGTATAGATCAACCAGCACACCTCAAAGGTTGAGTAGTGATCTTCATAGTGAGGACCAATTTGTTTATAATTTAGAACCTCAAACCATTTAGGAAGTAAAGGTTTGTTGGGTTTGGCAGACATTTTCCATGGCAAGTTGTATAGAAAGTAATACTAATTGATAGAAGAAATAGAACAGAATAAAAGAGGTGAGGAAAATCATGGTGGATTCTTTCGTAATCAATATCATGAACTAAACATTGGAATTTATCATCCTCTAATTTAAACTAGAATGATGTTGGTAGGTCTTTCCCTTTGGTGAGAGGGATATTAAACATTCAAAAGATAAAATCAGAAATTTGCCATCCATAAGACACAAGTAAATGGTACAACATATATACACACGTTCATTTCTTAAGAACCAACATAAAGTGTTAATCCATGTCTCTTTATGACAGTAAGAGTGCAAATTTATAGATAGATCATTGAATTTCATGTTAAAACACATGCTATCACTTTTTAGATTAAAATTGCAAGCGAGCGAACAAGAAGAACCCATAAAACAAAGCACAGAGAGTGCATTTATAAACTTTTGATTACTAATTTAGTAGTGCTCTTTCCGAACCTAATTATTGAAATCTTTACTATTGCATTCCTTGAACTATTGTTAGAACATCTTTAACTCACTATTGTGGTTTCAATAATAGTCAACTAAGGGACTATGTCTTACAAAGTGCATATTATCCTTAGGCTAAAACAAAGCACATCTCAAACTATATAAACAAAGTCAGTAAGTCATTTTACTACTACATTGGTTTATTTCATACAATGTATATGAATTTAGATCCTTAGTGCCAAATGTAAGGGTTCAGAAACCACGAAGTATGCTTCAAAGTCCTAAGTATGTAGTGGATTAAAATACAGTGGAAAATTTCAACAATCAAGAGATCGTGGGACCTTACCTGGTACAATAGTGGGGACTCCTCAGAACAATGATGCATTACAAAAACTAACAGGTATTTGTGATTGGATGGATCATTTTTGTTATTCATTAAATTTTGGAAGATTAAGCACTATAACAGTTTCATATATGTCACAAGTCATCACATGCAAAGTTGAAGCAAGTATGAAAAGTTTTGACTTAGAATGGTGATTATTCTGGCCAGTTTATCATACATGTTATGCAGATGGAAATAAAAAAATAAGTATAGTTGGGAACATCATTAAAAAAAGTTAACTTTAATTAGAATCACATCCTCATACCATAGAGAAAAGAGGGTGACAATACTCCCTCCCAATCAAAATCAAGAGCACTTCACCAGTAAAGCCATAGGATGACAATAGTATATTTGAGGGCCTGAACAAGGTTGGGAAGGATACAATGTAGGTGTCATTACATGTCTAAAATAATAAGAGAGGTTGCCAACTACATAGGAGAGGTAATACAGATCTCATGATAATAGGAGGACTATACGAGGTAGAAAACTTAGCTCCCTTAATAAATAAGTGGCCATTGATGAAACTGGCAGTAGTTACAACAAGGCATTACAAAATTGGTAGGTGTTTCTGATTGGGTGGATCATGTTTGTTATTCTTCAAATTTTGGAACATTATGCACTGTAACATCTGGAAAGTTGAAGCATGTATGAAAAAAATTAATTAGCATGGTAATAATTTTGGTCAGTATTCTGATTGTATGATGTTGGAGCTATCACATGATGTACCAACTCCTTTCTAGAAGCTAGATATGGTAGAAATTCACCAATAGATGTCTTGCTAATAATCTGCTCCAATTTCTTCTCCATGTACATCTCCTACTGGTGATCCCTCCTACATCTCTCCCTCGTGAAACTGTATAGACCTTCCATGTTACACATCTCTCTTTCAACATTGATATATCTGATATAGATTTCCTAAAAAAGCACAGGACGATAAAGGATATACCTTGCAACATGCTCTGCCCAGGTCCTATCATGGACCTATTGCTTTATTATACTCTTTGAGCCTTTTATATGCTCTTGTGATAATTAAATTTTGTTGGCTCTCTCGAAAAATCTCAGGTGCTAGGTTTTGTTTTGGTGTCAAAAGCTGCATTCGTTCTCCTTTTCATTAAATTGTGTTGGCTCTGATAACTTTAACTCCTTGTATGTACATTGAATACAATTTCACACTGAAATGAATATAAGCAGATTTTTAAGAATATGAAAAGTCAGCAATCATACCAAAACAATTTGGTCCTTGACAGCCCAATCATAGGAGCTTCCACTTCAGTATTCAACAATAGCCAAAATATTAGTCTCATGTTCATCATTCTTGTATCTATGAAACAATTCAAAAGAAAATAAAAAACCTTTGCTACGATGTATTTGCATAAGAAACATTAATTTTCCCACTAAGGTTCCAGTAAAATTGGAAGAAGCTAAGTGTTGTTCTTCCTCTATCAAGGATTGTGCGCTTTTGTTCTATCTACACATATCCCACTTATGGTTATCACGATGTGCATGTTGTTAGGTATGATTCAAGAATTCATGACACCATGATAGAGGTCCATAAACTTAGCCACAAGGACACTAACATACAATAAGGTGAACTATAAAATTACAAAAACACAGACCCACCTATCATTATACTATCCATAAGCCATTAATTTGTACACCAAATTCCATTCTGACATCCATCCCTCTATCCTTATGACTCCTTCACCTAAACCTTGGGTACATCAACAAACTTCCCTAAACATGTACTAAGTAGCACCATTAGATGGTCATCATCATTGAGACCCACCTTCAAAATCTAGATTTACATTGATGATGGTGCTTCATCTTGTCTACTGCTCTCTGCTACCATCATATTGTGATGGTTGCAAATTGGGGACATTGACGAGTTGCTAGTTTTCACACTTTTCATTTTGCACATTAGGATGTTCTTTGTCAGCACACCAACAATAATCATCATACCAATCACATTTTTTCACTTCCTTACCAAATCCTACATAATTATATGTGATTTGCAATTGTAGAGATCACACAACAACAACAAAGTATCTTCTTTTCCCTACTGATACCTAAAAGAAAAAATAGACATTCACAACTTGATGCACATTGAGCCTAAATGATATGAACATCGTGTAGCATTAATTCAAGTGAATCCAACTTGAGTGGTACCATTTTACTAAAGCTCGATAAAATGTTTCTAGTATTGATGACCATATAACAAGATAACCCAAAAAAACCAGTGAATATATAAATTCAACTTAATTCATTTCAAGTGTGATAGTCATGCCATGTATCCTGCAAAAAAGGTAACTAAATGATGAAATCAGTTAGTAGCCAAATGAGATGCATATGATGTGTGATTCTATAGGATTTCAAACTGAAACAAGTGGCCTGAGTTAGTCATGTATGATTTCAAACTAAGAGCCAGAGGCCTGAGCTTAGTCTTGTATGATTTCAAACTTTTTTTAGAAAACACATATTCCATTTGAACTTTACACTAAGATTGAATTATATATGAATCACAAATCAAAATCAGATATTTTGTAAAAAAAGAGTTAGACATTGCATGAGAATTATGATACACTCTCATGTTATAGTGCCTTCTACCTCTCATCTAGATCTGATGCAGATGGTACATGCTTGTTGTGTTTTGCATGCCATAAAGTGCCTAACATAAATATAATGAAGGAACAAAAGGCATTAGAATAACCAGAGATAGAACATCATTTCAGACTTTAGGCTTTGATGAGGAGTTATATGCCTAGTATGGAAATTTAGCATGCAGTCAAATCCAATATCTATCTGGGGGAATGGAAGGCCTATTGAACCAAGGACACCAATACAATAGTTTGATGATGGATTAGTAGATTGTTAGCTCTGTGATTGCAGATTGCATCTATCATCCTTAAGCTAGTTTACAGATTGCATCTGCCAACTCTGTGACTCAGTTTGTAGCAGCCTATGATAAATGAGATCTAGGGCTGATATCATGAGTTGATGATGTCAAATGCATGATTTGAATTTCAAGTCAGTTGTTGTGCTGATGTTGCTTCTGAGACTAGGTTGTTGTTTCATATTTATTATAACAAAATTCATATTCAAGATCATCCTTTGGGGTATTCTATTTTTCCTTTGGGTTATTCTATTTTTAGATGTAAATTGATGACTACAAGCTTCGATTTTTGAAATGAATGCATAGGTGCATATTTTTTGATTGTAGAGTGATCCATTTACATGCTCTACCATTTGAAGTGAGTCACTATGCTCAGCTACCCAGTCAGTTTGATGCTAGATAAGTAGATTGTCAAATTCTGTGTTTTGCTGACTGGATGATAGTTGTACTCACAAACTGATATAGAAAAAAGAATCAACTTATGTGTTTTAATGACTAGATGATAGTAGTACTCCTAAACTAATACAGATAATCAAATCAACCTAAGACACAAAATGGTTGGATGTGTTTTTCCCATATGTCTTGAGAATTATAGACTTGCACTTTCGTATTCCAGCATACTTAAAGAGAGGTATATATATCCCAAGGTTATTGTAGTTTACTAAAACACGTTGATATGTGCATGCATGTGCTTACTGAATGCCCATCCTTCTACCTAAGAAAAATTGAGAAGTTTCCTTCCCTAAAGTCATTAGCACACATCAAACTACTAAAGAATGCAGTGAAATTTTGAAGAAGAAATAAATAGAAGGAAAATCAACAACCCAAAGTGAAACAAAGAAAACCTACAGAGATGATGTTCTAATTAGAAAAACAATAGTTTCCTTCATTTGAAAATATATAACCTTGGTCCTTGCATGATCCGTGTGACACAGGAAGATGATTCTAGATTATAAGAATATAATTCACTACTAAAAAAAGGTCTTTAACTATATAAAAAAATTGTAGCGAAAACCCCATATTTTGTAGCGAAAGGCTTTGACTACATATTTCTTTACACATACAAATTGTAGTATATGCTCGTATAGCTAAAGCCTTTAACTATATTTTTCAAATATGTAGTTAGATAATCCATTCGCTACAAATTCATATGTATCCAGAAGTGTAGCTAGATATTGTCCTTACATATTTAAATATAGGTATAATTATAGCTAAATGTATGCCTACAATTGTATATATAGTCAGTATGTGGCAAAAATAATGAGTTAATACAAATTATATGTAGTTAATGTGTAGGGAAAGGCAACATCAACTGCACACATATATATGTAGTTGGATTATGCACTAGCTACATATGTAGTGCCACATATACATATATGTATAGTTTGATTATTCATATATTGTGTAATTAGTCCAGAAGCTCTTTTAGTAACAAATTTGTAGTAGTTAGACCAAGTTATGTTATTTATGCCAACAATCTTACTTTCATTTATACTAAAACGTCAAATGTACATGGGGAGGATGTATACCTTGCCCCTATTACATAATGTGTACAAAGAAAAGGATATACATATACTAATAAATTTGGTGCGGTCTACATGCATCTTGGAAAAAGAGTATGTATCTTTCTCGACCAGTTTTAGAATCGTTGTTGTCTTCTCCTTTTGTTCAATGAGTTGGAGATAGCATGGGTTCTTGTGTTGCACAAAGTTGTGACCTTGTGACATGTTGGCCCTTCATCCGATTTCCTTGATGAGTGGCTCGATTTTGTTGAATGGAAGTAGTCTTGATTTGAAGATTGTGGCATCGCCCTTCATAGTGACATCTTTCTATTACAACTTGGACCATCCATAGATGTTCTAGGAATCTTCTTTGTACTCTGTTTTGTTGGAATTGATCTAGACCCAAAGAGGGATTCTTGTTTAGCAATAAGTTCACATTGAGGTCTTGTTTATCCTGCATCATATATGTATCAAAATTGCAGTCATTGAATCGAATAATTATTTCATTCATTTTTAAGCTGCACCTTACTCGCAATCTCCATCATTCCTGCTCTTCTCTCAAAGTAGTACAATCTTTAAGCATGGATAAAATTTGAACCTGCAATAGTTAATTACATAAAGAAAGGTAGATGACAAGATATGATTTGTTTAGTGTAGATTTTTTACCGTCTTAGGGCTTGGTCTGGTCCACCATTACTACTGGATGAAACCAGAGGACATATCCTCGACATGTTGCTGAATGCACTAGATGCTCTAATCGTGCTGCAGAAATGGATGTTGCATTGGCTGCCGCATCCATTGTCTTTAAGGATAACAAGGTTTAATCTGAAAAGCTAATCTACGGTGCCGAGACATTATGGAAATTTGCCAGGCAACATAATGGAAGGTATATCGATGGGGATGATGCTGCCCTTTTCTATAACTCCTCAAGCTATTGGGATGAGTTTGTGTGGGGTGGAGCTTGACTTTATTTTTTGACCGGAAACAATTCTTATCTTTCGCTCGTGACTAGTCCTAACTCCTGAACTTGCCAAGCTTTCTAGAGCTTTTGGGGGAAATCTGGATAAGGGAGTGCTGAGCTGGGACAACAAGTTAGTGGGTGCTCAGGTGAATACTTAATGCAAATTCCCTACTTAATTGCTAAGAAGTGTAGCAAGCTACTGGTTTAGCCACCCAAAAAAATTATGTAGTACCATATATTAGTTAATAGAAAAAGTTTTCAGTTCATTGGAAAATCAAGTATGACTGAATTAAAAGTAGACAATTGATTTGCTAGAAACATAGGTAAACATTCCAAATATAGACAATAAACATAGGTTAACCTCATCTTTGCTGATATATTTGTTGGTGTGACACACTAGCTTTCCTGATTAATTGGCAATTGGTAATATAGGCAAAACATCAGAGCCTTGCACATATGGAAGTATAAATAAGAATGCCACTAAGCAATTGTAGTCCTATGGAGAATAGGTGAAATATTGTACCAAATTTTTTACACAGATAAATTACAAATATCCTTCTATATCCTACATCAGAATTTGGATGATTTGAATGATACTGAACAACTCATTCTTTATAGACCTTCACTGAAGAAATTTGAGTGGCTTTGAAATTATAAAGGTGTATGCAATGGAACCATACATAAATACGTTGTATCATGATGCTAATAAAAAGATATGCTTATTATGCAAATCTAGGAAGATACAATTTTTTATATGTGATTCCATCATTACCAGTGTTCAACCTGTGGTTTTCTAGGTAGATTGGTCTGTAATTCTAAAATTGATTCTGTATTGTTGACCTGAAATATCTTGCAATATAAATTTTTGATGATCCACCATACATTCCTATACTTAACCTAGTAAATTATTAAAGTCTGATTAATATAGTTAATTAAGTGTGGCTTTGTTGTGTATGTATTATATCCAATGAGACTCAACCGCAGCCCATGATCAATGTATGGTTTGCTGGGTTGTGATGAGAACTTTAAAACAGAGCTGCTGAAGACCAAAATGAGGACAAGCAGATGTTGAATAAGAAGAGTTGTGCTCTATGTGACTGATGTTTTGCATTTTGCCAGCTGAGTTCAAAGCTTTTGTTATCTAAGTTTGGCAATATTTTCAAGTAACTAAACTATTATCTTCGAGTTCTTTGCTGCATAAGAAAGATTATAACTATTTATCAGGTATTGTAATACAACAGTAATAATATAGAGCATTTTATCTAGGGAAAAATTGTCAAATCTAGTAACAAAATATCAATACATGATCAAAATGTTATTAAAGTACCAGCAGTTATGAAACCCACAATTTAATCAAATTCAGAATCTATGATGAGACATTATCCAGAAAGTATGGATATTGCATAATTATATTTTTTTGCCAATGATAGGAGGCTTTATTTATTATCCTATCCTCATCTTGTAGTTCTAACATCAAAAAGTCGCAGTGATGCTTTTACTAAGGTAAATGGTAGAAGAAGATTGAGGAAGGACCTTAGATACAGCCCTAAATATGATAATCTACCCAGGCTTCCTACGCTTGGTACTTTTATAGAGATCCACCAAATATCCCTGATAAGATCCTTGCCCCCATTAGTATCAGTGGGTTTAAACAGAGAGTGTATCATTTCTAACCTGGGTAACCGATTCCTAACTTCAGCTATATACTTGGAGATTAAGGGCATTCCCAAGACTTGACAATTGCAGCTATTGATGGCTTTGCGACTGCCCATGGAACTGATGGGACACATCCATTCATAGTCTAATAGTTGGAGCTTGGGACATCGTTAGCATGGATGAAGGATGTTCAACATAGAGTATAGTGCACATGCCTACATGCTTAGCATTAATCTTCAAAAGAATGATCATCAAGTATGAGTAGGACAGTATCATATAGGAAGTGCATAACATCACAGTAGTGAGCATGGTGATGAATTTGACTAATCAAGTTAGAGGATCAAAATACTTGAGCTCTATCTGATGATGCTTTTTGAATAATCAGACACAATCATACAATTATAGTTTGGTGAGATTGTAAGTTGTTGAGTACAAGGCTGAGTAGGACTGCAACAAACATAAAGTGATTCACATCAGAAATCACCAATAGGGTAATTAATAGACTACCTAATAATGTGAACAAGATATGAATCCAACCACCATATTGAACACATTAGGATACCAATAAATACCATTGCATGAGGCTTGCATGATGAAATGAACCATATAATGGGAGATTTCATAGGTGAATCCAAACTCCAGAAACTATCTTTGCAAGTTTTGTGCAGACTGCAGATTTTGTGCAAGGAGAATTAACTTTTTGATGGTTATTCAAAAAGCCATTCATGTATTAATCAAAGCATGAATACATAGGAAATGTGATAAATGAAGTACAAAGACAAGATATATCTATAACCTTGATAAGGAATAGTGATACATTCCAATATTTGTAAACTCTCAATGAATTGCCTTCATACTTCACTCATCACCTACAGAGAAGTTCATCCTATACCAAAACATGCTCAAATGCTAAAATCATCCAACCAAAAAGATATGCACAAATCTTTGCACATTAGTTCCCTTGCAACAAAAACAAGGAGAGAATAAGAGTTTGCAAGTCTATAAATGTGTCTCACTATTACTTATTCACTTTGTATTCATAATTCTGTAAGCCAATGTAGCTAAGCATTGAGCAAAATACTAAGTAAACAACAAAATATACAAAATCAATCTATCATTATAACTAGTGTCATCTGAGACATGCTCAACTCGTAATACATAGGAACTTGGAGCTGATTCATGAAGAACCAATTGTTCTCCAAACTCTGTAACGACACTGATTAAGGGAACATATATTAATTGTATCTGTAGTTTTCTTCTTGGCAATTTCATTGGTAAAATTGAACTAGAAAGTCTAGAGTATGTAGCTCTTACGAGAGCTGCATGAGTCATTTCATGGATCTGGTTGTCGAGAAACATGATGTATGTATCTAGTTTGCTGGTCTGTGCTAAATGGGCTGACTGTACTGTTGAAGACTTCAACTATTATTGTATTAATACTTATAATTGCATGTCCACAGAGTTGGGACAGATCTAGTGAATCACACCATTCAACTGAAGACTTATTATAAATAGATACAAACAGAGGTAGACAATCAGTCAGCGTGTGCCATCACTTGGAAATCCATCATACTGAACGTTTAGCATATTATAGCCTAAGAGGCATAAATGACTGCAAGATGCCAAGATAGAATATTGAAGAGAATGAAATTAATAATAAGCCAATTTTGATCTCAAATCCAAACTAAAATTGAAAATTAGAACTGCAAACAACATACACGATTGCTACATGCATTTTCTAGGAGAATGTGATGATATATACAAATAGGATACAATCCCGAGGCAAACATGTATAAAAGAAGTTTACAGAGGTGTTTATGAGAAACACAGTCGATAATATTGAGGAATTGTGGGTCAAAACATGAAAAACATACATCCAAGCTTTAGATCGACAAATTTTCCACATTGAGACCACACCTTCACTAACATGTGGACTATGACATGTAACCACAGGAAGTCAAACTGGAAAGTGAACAATTCCATTGATCCTATTTGCATAATATATATGAGTAGGTGTTCAAATTTTACAACTATAAATCCCACAATGAATATAAATCAATAGGCTTGTAATACAAACAATCTAATAATTTGACTAGGTCAATATTGATTAAGGACCCATTATTTACTGTTCTGAATGGAAACATATTGCATTCTAAATTAGATCGATAATATTGCAGTTTTGTTGAGGTGTAACTTTGAAGTGAATAAGATTATGTGCAAAACATCAAAACGTATGTGATTCTTGTTAATATACCCATTCAATGTCAATAATACTGCATAAAAGAGACCAATGCAAACACGCCAATAAGATTTTTGGACCATATATAAAACTACAGTCACATATGGACATGGTGTAAGAAGAGGAGAAAGTACATGGCATCACAAGATCAACTACATTAAAACTATCTGAGACAACTAGAGGAAGATGATGAACAGACCAAGATCAAGATCAAGTGACTTAATAATATAAGCATTTGCTTCAAAAGACCACTTGTTTCATATCGATCTATTGAGGGAACTCCATTCATGTGCATCACATAACTTGATGTTAACACCAAATGAAACTAGATGGGCATAGCCCAATGATAATAAAGGACAAATAATAAATCATGTCACCTTGCCCATCCTTACCCATAGTGTTCAGGTATGCATCTTGGAGTAGTAGTCACACAAGTAGTTGTATTGACTATCCAGATTCTATATAAAAAAAGATAATGTTAGTCATAATCAAGTTTATCAATCTTCCTCTTGTAAAATATGACTAACATATACTTCCTCTTATAATACACAAGAAAATCAATTTAATAGAAACCTTATTGAATCCAGAATTTAGCTAGACACAATGATTAGTCAAAGAAATGATCTAGATCATGTTCTTCTTGTAGTGCAGACGTCTTGATGGTTCAAAATATTTTTTCAGGCTAGTATAGTTCAAATGCTTTTAGAGCTGCTAACTTATTGTTTAATCAACTCAACTCACACTCTTACAATTTCTGTATGTGATAATGTATACTAACAACATTGTAATTAAAAATATCTACATTCAAGCAACAAATTTTCCAATTTTAACTATGCAATTCATATAACGAGAACACCCAGTCTTAAGTGTATCAAGTCAAATAGATACTTGTCTATGTTGGAATCCTAATGGAATAAGAGCATCCTACCCCCAGTATAGGGTGGTAATGTTATGAAGGCATGTCATGCGTGGTGTAGGTAATCAAAGGCTAGTGCAATGCATTAGGAATTAAATTGAAGTAGAATCACCTTCAATGGTAATGTTAAGGAGGCAATTGCTAGCTATAAGCTCAGAGCCAAATCCAGCACTAAGATGTTCACATTAGTGACAACAAAAGGAAGATAAGTGAGACAACAAATAGAGATTAAAGGCATGCACAAATTACATACAAAAAGCTGGAAATAAGTGTATGGCACCATATAAATCATTCACAGTCATCTTAAGTTACATTGGATGTATAGGTTTACATCTTTCCTCCTGAATCCTCTTATCTAAAATGTTCATCCCAACATGTTCATTGTTGTCCTATGTTAGTTGCAAATTCCCAGAAAATATAAGAAAATAAATTTAGAAATTTGACTACTTTGGAAAACAAGTAGTAGGCACCTATTTGGATCCCATTAAAATAAATAGTTTGTTTACAACAATCACAAACAAGAACAAAGTATATGACTAGGAAGGAAATAAATATTCTAGAAAATAACGTACTTATGAGCTCTCTGGTCTGAATAACATGAAATGTTCCATCTTCAACATCGTACATCTAACGATCAATGGCCAACGTGGCATACCAATGTAGCAGTTTTAGTTTTGTGGTTGGAGGTAAACCAAAAAACAAAAATCAACTTCAATTATCTCTATAACATGCCACGAAATTCATTTTGAATAATCCTTTAGAGCATCAGAATGCATGCCCTTGTCTTCGTGAACCCTCTAATTCTAGTGCAGAAATCTTTAGAAACTATATATGTTATCTAGGACTCATATCCTATCGATATGGAGTCAAATTTAAGGGGATTGAGTAGGGAGAATTGACATCATCTATTGTAATATTATCTTCAGTAATATTATCCAAACTTTCTCTTGTAATATTATCTTCAGTAAATTTTCAAAATATTAAATTTCCGTAAATCAACTATTGAGAATCTGAAGGGAAATCCTAAGAGTGGCTTGATTACCCACACATTTGTAGTAGTATCTTGCAGACCAAAAATTATTTAGAAAGCTTTTTCTGAAAGCTCATGTACTCTCATTCAACTACTCAAATCGGAAGAAACATGGTTTAAGACGGGTACTAAGAAGGACCCAATATCCCTGCTATTCACAAATTTGTAGTAGTATCGTGCAGATCAAAGATTATGTACAACTTTTTCTGAAATCTCATGTACTATCATTTAACTACTGAAATCAGATAAACAATGTTCAAGATGTGTACTACTCACACAATCATTTTAGGGCAGGGTGTCTCCTCCCCCATTCCTAGAAAATATCACAAACATAGCTCCATTGACCATTCCTTCTTCTGTTTCTGGATACATGAGTAGTGGATACAATGATGTCAATATCCTCATCATATTCTAATTCCTTCTTCTATTTCTGGATACATGAGCAGTGGATAAAATGATTTTGAAAAAGATTCAAAGAACCATGCATAATGATTCTCCTTGAGGATGCATGATCTATCACACAACACATGAACATGGAAAGACGAGGCATTTCAAACCTAACTTTCAGTTAGAAAAATGATATGGAAATAAGATTGTGGATGCATTAGTTGAGCATACCTATCAATACTTTGTCAACTGTTATGTTTCATAGAGAATGGTTGTACATGTCTTGATCATAAGAGGATCAGTTGATAGGTTAAAGTCTCATGCCATTACCCACATAAATGGAACATATACGACTATTAACAAGAGGGAAAGTAAGGCTACCTGCATCAGATGTCAGATGAGAGGATGTGTCGATGCCCATGTGTCAGTTGTTGCCATCGGTAGGTTGAAGAGTCAGGGTGTTGCAAGTTTGACCCAAGTTTGTGGGTTGCAAGTCATCAACATCGATGAGGTGTGCCTGACTATAGGAGGGCCTCATCATTGGCTGGTAGTCGGGGCAAGCATGTTGTTGTCGTCCCCGTGAGTAGTCGTCGAGCATGCGTTGTTATGAGAGTGGACAGGGAGTGGTCCACTGATGCGCGGGTTGTGAGCAACCTGGATATGCAGAGTCCGACTAGGGCAACATTGTCTAGGGAGGCTGATAAGGCATCAGGGTCCACTATTGCAAAGATGCCAGAGGGGCCCATGGGGTTGAGTCGAGCCAGCCTGGTTGCAGTTGATGCCACCATTGTTGTGATGACGAGCACAATTGTTGTTGTTGCTATGCAATTATTTTGGTAGAGGGCCCTATGGGGTGCAGACCAAGTAGCTTGGTCTTCCGGAGGTGTTGAAGGAGTGATCTAGGATAGAGCGGACTTTTTCATGGCCCAACTTGCAATGCCACTCAAGTTGCAGCATGAATTGAGCGTTCTAGAAAGTGGGTAGCATTTGGTGAATGTAGGTAGCCATGATATCAAACTCCAATGACAATTTGTGAATGAGTTGGAGAATGAGGTATTGGTTGATGAAGTGGCATCGACATCCTTCAGCAGCGAGGAAATCTCACTAACGCAGAGAAAATATGCCTCAAGGTCTGACATGGACTCGATTTGGAGGTTCGTAAACTCATTCTCTAGGGTAATGGCCCTAGTGCCCATATTGTTGAGAAAAGTGTTGACGCGAGCTAGGCGGCACGGATGGTAGACTTGTCAACAAGAACGTGGGCAAGTAGGTCATTAGACAGTGTGGCATATATCCATCCATCAGAGGATGTGGGTGTCGATCTCACACCATGACTCGTAAGTCGGGTCGGTGCTGGGCGGAGCCTCTATGCCATAAATGTGGGCCAGTGCATGGTGGCTACGAGCGTGATTCTAGAACAGCCACACCCAGGTCGAGTTGGTGATCTTGGTACCTCCAAGGGTGTGCACCCAATGTTGCACATTGCCGACAGAGAACACAGGGTGCAATTTGTCCGTGGAAGAACTTTAACTTTCCATCATTGGAGCTGATGGGGGTAGGGATGGGAACGAGGGGGAGTTCTCAGTCGTCATGGCAACTAATCAAACCTTTGATACCCTATTGGTTTGTTTAATCCCCTGATCGGGTGATTAGCATGTTATCATATATATAGTAGAATACAAATACAAAGGTATAGGGTTACACCCTAATTACATGGGCCTAGACTAGTGTAACAAATAATTACATTACTTAAAGTCTATTATTTTAACACCAGAATGGCCTAGATTTTGAGAAGTTCTCACTTCAAATGGGTCTATAATAAGGTTGTGTGCTTTAACATTTATCCCTGGCATGTAAAGAATCCCTCATTCACGTATCAATTGAAATCTAGATGATCTTGATCACAATTGGGGGAGGTCAGATTAATATATATTATCGCATTTTATGTAGAAGTGTGTCAAATCTAAGATAGTCATCGATTTCAACTGGTTATCCAACAAAAAAGTAACAAATTGTAAAAACTTGAAGTCGACTCAAAATGTGTTCAAACATGTACATTAATATTTATCAAACTTTAAATGAGTGTATACTAACCCAATCTATTAGTAAATTTAAATTCATGCTCGTCAATCTAAGCATGAGCCAAATTGAAATTATAATGCAAACTTGGCATGTTAAATATGTCAACTTCATAGGTTTTGGAAAGTTTTTGGTATAGGGAATTGTTTCAAATGAACCGTTAGTGGGATACAATCTGTGTGTTTCAACTTGGAAGATATCAAACAAGGGTTTCTTATTTCCTAGACCACAATACCTCCGATCTATGCTTGTTTCCTAGACCACAATACCTCCCATCGAGTTGATTTGTTTTAAAGATTGGAAGATAGGCCAATGATTACATCAACAAGCTCGGGGGACAATCCACCTATAACAATGTGCTACAATGAATAGTGAATCTAACACATACATCCTCTTTTATTTACTTTTCAACCATGGAAAAATCAAATGCTATGAGTATGGAAAGCATCATAGTCATCATGTATTGCAGAATTTGTAAGTTGGCCAAAGAAAGAAATGTCATAGACATTAGAAGTTGGATGTTTCATTTGTAAATTCTTGAGCTCATATGGTAGAGCTTGATAATACACAAGTAAATAGGAAAAGTGAACAAATAAATACCAATTTTCCCATTAGATTAAAGTTAGTACACATAGAAACATACAATGATAGTACACCTTTTGCATGTGTAAGGTTGTGATCGTGAACAAAGACTAACAATACTACACATAAGCACTTACTAGCATAGAGTGACAAAAAATACCACAGTTTACTATAATATAGCATTCAGCTATCAGCTTGTAGCATAGAAATTGCATTAAGAATTTACTAATTTGCCCACACTTGAGATATTCTTTAATAATTTTTTCTTATATGTTAGGAAAGTTCTACATATCAAAAAAGTAAAGATAAACAAAGAAGGTAGAGAAGGTAGTAATTGATATAGTTCGAGACATCATGTAGCCTAACTTACACATAGTTCACTTGGACTAATCTTTGTTCACATAATTCTCAACAAGTTCGTTACTCAACTACCACAGATGCCATAAGTGTAGTTGGAATAGTACTTGACCAACATGATGGTGCCAATTAGTAGAAACATGTGGCAGTTATATCCCAACATTGCCTTCTCACTATAAAATACAGACATGACAAAGAAACAAACATTAAAAGCAAATAAACAACCAAAAGAAATGCTTAGTTTTAGAAAATAGGACTCAGATTTATGTTTTCTCCATATACTAATGGATTAAGTTGGAAACTACATTAACAAGTTAGTTGGAATTTTTCATGATCAAATGATTGCACGGTAATGTAGAAGTCAAATTTTTGAGTTCCAAAATCATAGAAAAACTTACTAAACCAAAAAACCTAAATCATGGTGTTCCAGTTTTTATAATGTGGTTGGATATACACCCCCCTAAAACATAGTACCATTGTTATTGGGACGGACTGGTCATCAAACTGGTGAGGCTACTGGTTTCTGGTTAACTGGTTTGACCTGTGGTTGAACCGCTTCAATCGGTAACATCAACAATGTATAAATAATAATATCAATATACTAAAAATACAGAAAATATTGGAAAAGTATGAAATAGTCCCACTATGACGAAGGTGTAAGTACAATTTTAGAACTCGCAATGAAGTTATAATCTCATACCTCATAACATGTTAATGTTTCATGAGAAATAATACTTCAAAATCCAAAGTTCAATAACAGAATTTGATTCTAAGCATAACTAGACCCCTAAGTTCTCGTAAGAGTCAGGGTTGGGAAAGTCAGGGCCCAAAAATAGTTCACGTGTTGAGAGGTGAAGAGGAAATTATAGTCACCTACTCATTGGTTGAGACATAAGCTCTAATTAATCAAACCGGTGCGGTATGTTTAACTGGTGAACCGGTCAAGTCTGATAGGTTTGACCGGTGTCTGACTAGTTGGACCGGCATTACTGGGTTTTTGAAATAACTGAACCGGTAGGGGTGCCGGTTCAAGGTCCGACCGATCAGACAGGAAGGTCCAATCGGATTTTAATAACACTGCATAGTACTGACCTCTTTGATCTTCACAGTTACCCAGAATTTTGATATGTGGGATCTGCTTCTTGAATAGAGCAATGCCTATGTCTTTCCTCACTGAATCTATTTGTGGAGACATTTTTCTTAATTGTAGTTAGCTATATAGGCAAGAATAATAGGCAAAGTTCAAAACTATGAAGCAATGAAAGTGTATACTATAGAAGATAAAATGGTCTAAATGACCTATTCACATTACAGGGGCATCAAGTTTAGTTTGAAAGGTGCTTGTGATAAAAAGGTATACATACCCATATCAATGTCTAAAGGGTTCGTTGAATCCCCCTCCTTATGGGGTGATATCATTTTGGGGGAAGCAACTAGAGCAATCAGGAAGTGATATGTATGTTTGGATGTTTATATACAAATGATTAGAATATACATGGCAATAGATAGACCTGAAGAGGAGTTTATTTTAATGTGCTCATACTGGTGATGATCAAGCATTAGCTTGGAGCTACTTAGGGGAGCTTTTGTTCACTGAAGGGAAAGATGGAGGTATTAATATGTCTGATATACTGGTAAATTTCAATGTAGACAACTCAAGCTAGTTGCAACCTGGATTCCACATTCTGATTCTGTCAATTCGATCACATTAAATGTCCCTGGTTAGTATCACCTACAGCAGATGAGCAACTTGCATTGATTGATGTGAAAAAACTAATAAAGTGCAGTGGCTTATCCAGTTCCAAACTATGATGTAATGCTAAGAAATCTTCTACACCAATGATAAAGCTCCCTTAGAAAAAGCTACAAGGTTTTGGGTGTAGTATTTACTCTGTTTCAGTTGGTTCAGACCGAATCGTCTGTGGGGACAATAAAGGCATGCTGAGAGTCTAGAACTTTTCACTTTCTCAGGAAACAAAAAAGCATAATTAAGCCTTGAGAAGGCAGAGAGTGGAGAACCTCATGAGAATACAAGAGGCCCAAGAAGAGATGCATGTCAAGAGTCCCACTGTCCAGTCAGATATTGGTGCTAAGACTGGAGACAGGAATGGGAATCAACAACATCAAAATACAAAATGATGATGTTAGAGATATTCACATTTATATTGTAGAGAGTTGGAAGGAAATATCATGACCTTCCACTTTACCTTAGGTTGAGGGTTAAGAAACAAAATCACTCTACTAATTAGAGAGAACTAATTTGACTATTCAAGAAACAAATTCAAGTAAAAATATGAAGCCTAAATGCATAAGAAGCCACCAAGGCATACAATGATTGGTAGAAAGTTCAATAATGAAGATAAAGTTCAACTTAAATTTGATTTTCCTTCTTGACCTTCTAGATCCTGGACAATTCCTATGCATTACGATTATTTCTGGCAGAAACACAACAACTACGCAGATCTTTGTGAGGTATATCTGTGTGGGAGTTGCACTTCAGGTGCAGGGTAGGGAAGACACGACTAATGACTGTTGGTGGAAACTAGATGGGTTTATCAATTCAACAAATGAATTGATAGATTGTGTGGTTTTTTATCATTTCAAGGCATGTAGCAGGTCTGTAGAGGAACTATACCGCCCTTGCCACTGGTCGTTAGTTCTACCAACCAATTTGGTTTTGACATCATTGGTGTTTACAGTCAATATAAAGCTTGATGTATTCTGCAAATTGAAATAATAGGATATCTCTTACTCGTATTTAAGTATTATTTGTGATGAAGGATAAAGTTCAGACTTATTTGTTAAGAAAATATTAAATATCAAAAATCAAAACAATAATTTTACCTAGTTCCCTATAAGATACACATTGTTTACCCAAAACCAAGGCAAAAACTTTTAAAATGAGCTCCATCATCTGGTCAGTATACTGCAAAATGACATAGTTTGTAGACTCTGTTGACCCATGTTTGTTGATGATGACTTGCAAACAACCACAAGGAAGGCCCTAGTACTCGTTATTCTTCTCAGACTTGGTCTCAATAGCTTGATGAAGTTCCAACTTGATAGTTGCAACCAACTGAATGACTGTAGGGATGGTCTCATCTATGGAAGATAATTATCTATCCAGCCATGAGGTAGATCAACAGCTACTCCTCCGATACGGAAATAATTATGCATCATTCACATCCCTGTAGCAGCTTCGAATAAATCATATATTAATTCTCTCTCTCTGAAAATATAAAAAAGGGGGTATGTGCACCAATATCTGCCATAAAAGGACCAAGCCATAACAGATGAGAAGCTATACGACTCAATTCTAGCATAATTACTCTGATATAGCTGGCTCTTTGGGGTACTTGAATATTTCCCAACTGTTCTGGTGCATTTACAGTTATTGCCTCTGTAAACATATTAGCTAAATAATCCCAACGTGTTACATAAGGGAGATATTGTATAATTGTTCGATTTTCCGCAATTTTTTCCATCCCTCTGTGTAAATAACCCAATACAGGTTCACAGTCAATAACATCTTCACCATCAAGAGTAACAATTAGTCGAAGAACACCATGCATTGATGGGTGTTGAGGACCCATATTGACTTTCATGAGATCTTTTCTTGTAGACGGTACAGTCATATATTTTTTCCTCGATTCGTTATTTTATGAGTTTCTCAAAACGAGGTTCATAAAAAAATAGAAAATCTAATAATTCTTATTTCTAATTTAATAGTAATTTTTGAGTACTAATCAAAATTCTACTAAAATATTCTAAAAAAATTAATAATACATAATAATAAAAATCGAAATTTAATAAATTGATTTAGTTTCAATGCAATTAACGAGTTTTTTGCTCTCGAATATTCAGTTGACTTATTAATTTTTTATAGCGTACTCTATTTTCCTTTGCCAAATACGCTAGCAACCGTTGGCGTTTTAACAGAATTATTCGAAGACCCCTATGAGATGAAAAATCTTTTTTGTGCAATTCTAGATGTGAAGTAAGTCTCCGTATTTTATTTGTAAAACTGAATACTTGAAATTCAACAGATCCCTTGTTTTCTTCTTTTTCTTCTTGTGAAATTGCTGAGATGAATGCATTTTTTATCATAAAATAAAGAAAATAAAATAAAGAAAGAAAGTTAAAAGTTATATTATATATATTTTAATTTAATATATATTTTTTATTTTTTAATTTAAATTTACCGATCAGGAATAATAAATATAATAATAATGAATTTAATTTTAATAATATATATTTAATAATGTCTCTAATAATACCTCTAATTTTAATAATTTTAATCAGGAAGACGCAAAAACTTTGATTTATTTTTTATCCAAATCCAATTTGGATTTGGATAAAAAACATGATAAATTATTAAAAATTTATTTGTACCTAACAGAATTCGGCTGATTCATTCCTAGATCTGCTTGATATAATATTAAATCAATATCATCTATTATCAGTTAATATGGAATCGTGGATACATATGTATTCTTGACATAGTAAAACGGCTTCCATTATTGGTATTAAACCAATATCGATTCATACAAGCTAAATCTTCTAATCGATAATTAGGCCAAATAAACAATTTCAATTTGATTAATTTATTTGTATTTATATGAGGATAGTTACCCTCATTTATAAATTATCCACAGCTCTTTATGTTGTTTTCATTACCAAATACGAAAATCTCATTCAAAACATTTCTATTCCAGGAATTAAAACAATTTAGAATTCTCAACTTTCTACGATGTCTAGTAGATAGAATATGTTCAGGAACAAGAAAATCATAATAATTTTTATTTTCATTCTTATCAACATCTTTTTTTTTATGGATTTATTATTAGTTTGATATTTCTTTTTATTGACCAAGCCAATACCTATCATTTGATACATAATCAATTTTTCATCCAATTTTGTAGATAGACGAATTGGTTTGACAATCAATATTCCATTTTTTATCAATTCCGTCAGAGCTAGATCTTTCTGAGTTACCATGACGTCTAAACTCATTTCTCCTCTTTTAATGGAGGATATAACAATTTCCTTTGGATTTGTTAATCTAAGCAAAAGACAATATACCTTGATATTATCGGTCATTCTTTTATTTAAGGCGTCATCCCATCTTAATTGAAAAAGGAAATACTTTTTCAGGAATAAATCGAGTTCCGCCTCTTTCTTGCTCTTGTATTGCTTTCTTTTTCTACTTTTTTTAATGTCTGATCCTGTATAATTTTCTTCAATATCTTTTTTTTTTCTTTTGTTTTTGAACGTCTAATAGATGATCCACTTGACTGGACTGTTGTTTTTTTTCTTGCTTCTTTTTTTCTAATTCAAAGTATTCTTTTTCATTAGATGATATATGAATATCCTTTTTTTCATTTCCGTTACTATTTGGATTTACATCAAAATTCAAAAACAACTTAATTGGTATGACCCACGATTTAATTTTATATGCATTATATGTATCATAAAGTATTCCAAATTCTGGGAAGAACTGAGGTTTTTTTGATATACGATGATATAACCTTTCTTCATTCATCCCCATCCAATCAAAAAAGAAACTTTTTTGATTCATTTTGGATGGTTTTTTTTTTATGAATCCTCGGAGATAAAATATTCTTATTATCAAGTTTTTGATAAATATTAATTTTAGTCTTAGTATTTTGATTCTTGGTACCACAATGCATATGAGTCCAGGTATCAATATTGATATTTTTATTTTGTTTAATAAAAAATAGAAAATTTTACAATTAAAATATTTTTTCTCAATATTTTTTTTCCTATGTATATAATATTTTTCTCCTAGATAATCCTTAATATCTACATCCATTAGTACATAAAGCAATTGGGGTTTCTCTATATTAAAATTATATAATATTTCTTGATTTCTATTTATTTTTAATGGCGATCCATAAATATAGGAATCCCCTTTGTTTTCATAGTTTATATATTTATGTGATATATATTTATGTAATAAAAGATCATATCTGCAATTTCTTTTAAATTTTCCTTTTTGATTCATCAAAGAGTTTGCTTCATAATATTTTTTTTACGTAAGGGATTAATGGGTTTTTCTCCTTTTTATATGAATTCAATTTGATGGAGTCCTTATTGGGAATTGTACAACGTTCGTTGACTCTATTTTTCCACGTTTTCGATACTAACTGAGACCATTTAGTATGAGATAAATTATATTGATAATGGCCCTTTAACCAGTTTTTCCACTCATTTATTATAGACTTATCAATTTTATTATGCTTTGTTTTGGGATCAAATATTCCTTGTGTCTCACAATAATTCTTGATTTTATCCTTAAGAAAAAGATGGGTTCCATGATATTGAAGCACGGGTCTCAAGTGATATTTGTTACTAAATGGAGTTTGTGATATTTTGTAAAATACATATGCTTGGGACAAGGAAGATAAGTCACAACAAGCATTTAAATTATTATTTATATTCAAAAAAAAGTTTTTTCTTGTCAAAATAAATGGAATCGTGTTTTTGTTTGTTTCACCAATATAAATTTCTTCTTGATTTATTTTTTCCCTACTGGAAATTAATTTTCCCATTTTTTGTCTATAGATTCAACTATAAGTTCTATATTGATCCTGAGGATGTTAATGATATATAGAAATATATCCATGTACATTTTTTCAATGAAAGATTTTATAAAATAGTTTAATTTACGTATTAACCGGATACTTCTTTTTTTAAATATTGGCCACAGATTTTTCCATAATTTTTGTTTTTTATCATTCAAGTTTGTATTGTTAAGACTAATAATATTTAGATCTGGAGTTAGAATGAGTTTTTTTTTGTCATTTTTAATCTGTTCCATTTGATTCCTGGTTGTGATTCTTCTATCAATAAGATCTTTGATTTTCTTTTCTATAAGTAAATTATTTGTCCAATTCCTGGATTGAATTTGAATAAGAAATTCTTGTGTATTTTTATTACTTATGGAATTTTTTTCATTCAACTCGTTTTTATTTAATTCAAATAAGAACGTTTGGTTTCTTTTTTTCAAATTGTTTATCATTCCTTTTCTAACTAGAATTATTTTTAGAGCACCCTTTGTTTTTTCTTTGAAAGTTCTTATAAACCGTTTTCTTTTTCTTTTTAAAACTTTTAGAACTAGAAAACTTTTTTTTTCACTTTTATATAGTTTTTTTTAATTCATTAAAAATAGGTTCAAAAAAAGAGGGTTGTTTTCGTGGAGAACCAAAGGGGATTTCAGCTTCCATTCCCCAAATTGTTAAAAAACAAAAATTGTCCTTTTCTTCTTTTTTATCCCAACGAGAGTCTCGTACCTTAGATCCTTGCCAAGGTTTCAGACGAAAAGGAAATAGAATTTTTATCTGAATACCATATGTTAACCAATCTTTTGGAAATTCGTTTTCTGATAATGGAACACCGTTAAAAGTACATTTAATATGCATTTCTTTATTCCAATCCCTCAAATCCTCATACCATTCGGGGAATTGAAATAATAGCATACGTCCAATATTTTTAGTTATTATCAAGAAAGGTAATTTAATGTATTTTCTCAAAAAGGATTGAATTACTAACATCGACCCTCTTATTGTTTGAGCAAATATAATAGTATCCCAAGCTTCTAATATTGCTATACGTTCATTTTCCTCTTTTTTTTCTTGTTCTTTTATCTCCCTTTCTCTTGCTTCTTCTTCTTCCACAGAATCATAACCGACATTCGCAATTTCTAATTCTCTAACCAATCATTATTGATGATTGTTACTAACCAGGCTGCAAGTGATGCTCAAAGATAAAGGTGTGCAATGAATGTGCACAACCACACGAGGGTCCTAGTTGGCTATACACATCTTTGCCAAAAGCTACTACAAGTGTCTTCTTCTTAACAACCTACTCCTAGAACTGTTGAGTCCTCTACTACTACTAAACCTCTACTTCACCATGATCTATGGATAGTTGGGAGGAAAAACAAATCTAGAGATATACCCAACCCCGCAATTGCTAAGGCGGCTGTAAAAATGGTAAAATTCAACTGTCAGAGCAATTAGTGTTGATGATTGTTATGTTTTACTTACCAATTACTATTGATGTTGATTAGAACGAGCTCTACGAGCAAAGGAAACAAGGCATGTTCATCCCTTAGGGCACACGAGATGAATTGATAGTTTTTCTAGGTAAGCCAGAGCATCTTGGGCATGTTAGGGTTGTAGATGTTGGTTTCGGTATAAGAGCGTTCTTCGGGGCATTAGAGCATACACACAAATCTTTCCAGAAAGGGGGATTCTCAAAAGAGGAGGTACAAGAGTTAATTGCAAAGGGAATTAAGGAAGCAATGAGCTAGTATATTTCTTGTCAATCAACTCCTTAGACAGTACATGTGCTTCCCTACTCTTCAGACGAGGTGAACCCTCCTAAGACAGAGATGGTTGAGAATAATCTTGTGGACCCTCCACCTAGCACGTCCACTGTAAGTATTTTTATGACATAGTTATCTTTCAGAATGATTTGTGTTATATATATATAACACTCTATGCAGATTTGTAGGGGTTGAGGCCATGTTGTATTAAATTACAAGAATATGTACTTGTTGTGGGTGTGGATTACCCACATCTTGAAGGTGACATGATTCATGGTTCACTGTTGCCCACTGATGCGGTTCATGTGATGTTGAACCTTGTCTATGCTCCCAGGAAGAAAATTGCACTGCCATATGAGAACCCCAAGAATGACACGATAGGTGATGCAGAAGGTGGTGTGGTAGCGTTGCCCAAATCTGGAGTTTTCTATACTGATGTATGGTAAATTTACACTGTGTTTGTATTTTTGTATACATGACACCATTGATATAAGATTATATATGTGTAGGACATAGCACCTAAGAAACCCCTTACAGCTCATCCTCCACCACCACCTCCTCCTCAATTACCTGGTTGGCTTGGAAAGGACCTATTCGACTCAATAGGCCCTCATTGCAGGGGTATGGAACTATGGATAGCCGAACATGAAGAAGGGTTGCCTATGATGGTTCCTATTAAGGAGGATAGTTTGGGCAAAACTCATGATACCAGTATATTTCTGTAAGATGATTAGGAGTTGTTTGGTTATACTTGATTTAATACATCTGTGATAGAACTTTAGATATGGTGAGGTTTTATATAGCTATATACCTCATTTTATATATGTTGATATGTTTTCTTATGTATTAATGCATACATGAAATATGTTTTGCAGCCACTTACATAGGATCTGCACAGAGTTTTCACTGCACCATGTGGCATTACTAGTTTTGGCGTTGATTAGGCATGTAATTAAATACCATGCATATGTTACCTAATACTGCTATTTTTTTTTCATATCAGTAAAACTGATTACATGGAAGCCGCTTGGGCCAGTAATTCCCTAGGTATGAACTGGAATAGAGAAGGAAAAATTTCTAAGTCCTCTAGATAATTGGGAAATAGGAAGGGTGGATAGGAGACTGAGGATGTCACAGAGTCGGGTTGTTACAAATACTATTTTGTGAGCTAATTTTTTTGAGTATTCTGATTCTGCTTCAGATGAAAGATGTCTTGAGTGTTTGTCTCCTTTAAAAGGTGATTGATTGCTTGCACGAATAAGTGGTACATGATAGGAGCAATGTTGATGCTAGGGATCTATTATACTGCGTTACTTGAATCTATGAGAATGACCCTTGATTGTAGAGTATTTCTTCTGGAATACCTTAGTCCTTCTAATATTTCTAGGCTTTATCCTTCCATTGGGTCCACACCTCTTGTAGTCTTTGTTTCACCATAAAGCCATAAATCTTTGTACCCCTCCCAACTAAACTTGTGGATTTAGAATTCAAGACCTTGTTCACCGTAGTGTCCACGAAGATGCAAACAGATACATATGGTAGAAAGGTAGGACTATTACATGAAGTAACATTAGGAGACTGATTTGTGTTCAATTTTTGGAAAGCATTCTTGAGGGAGGTCGATTCAGTCCGCCATATGACCACCATGGCGGCAGGAGGTCTAGACTTTCCTTCAAAGATATATAGGTTCCTAGACTTCCAGAGTAACTAGCATGTGGGCTACAAATAGTGCTCCCAATGTGAGGTACCCTTCAACATCTTCAAGTTATAGCCTATACACTCAGAAGGTGTGTCATAGGAAAATAAATCAGAAGCTTCCCTTGGCAGTAGTCTCCTCCAAGTGGAGGTGGCTTCCGGGTAGTCACGTAACTCATGGAGAGTTGTTTTGATTGCATTGTGGTAGCGTAGATAGTGGCTATCTACGGTGAGCTTCTTCTTGAGCCATAGATCATTCATGAGAAGATGATTCTTGTGTAAGATTCATAGATGGGTCTTGCTTCTATGTGGTAAGGAATAGGTCCAAATCTCATCGAAGTAGCCTAGGTTTTATGTAGACATGAAGTTAGTAAGTAATTTGTAGGCAGAATTCAGAGTGTGGAAGCCATTTCTCGTGTGAAGCATAGACCGGCCATCCTCTCCATATGAGGTACTAGGAGGTGGCATAAGAAGAATATCTTGAACTGTGTTTGTTGTGAACAAAAAAATTGGGAATTTTGTGTCACACCGATGTTCATCTAAAATAAGACTAGCCACCTTTAGATCAATGATATCCTCTGGGATTGAGAGATGTGGCTTAAGGAGAAAAACACAGCCTTCCCCCACCCAAGAATTTGACCATGCATCAAAGGACTCCCCATAGATCACTACCTTCCTTGAGTTACTCAATAAGAAAGGTAGGGAGGCCTTGATACCCCACCAAATATGTGAATCCAAAAGATTTTTGTCTCCTTATTTCTCATATTTAGATTTCATGAGCCCCACCTAGGAACTAGTCTATTATGGATTAAGCTCCATGCTAATTTCATGAACAAATATTTATTAAATTCCCTCACAGACTTCACTCCCAGACCTCCCCTATGATAGAGTTTAATAAGATGCTTCCATACGACTAGATTCTAGTGCCTTGTCATTGTAGCACCATTCCAAATGAAATTCTGAATTAATTGATCTATCCTATCTATAATATATGTAGGCAGAAGGGCCTCTTGCATGGTGTAGCATTTTTTAAAAAGAAGAACTGACTTGAATAGAGTAATGCGTCTGACCATCGAGAGAAGCCTATGTTGCTAGCCATTAATTTGATGTTGAATCTTCTCAATCGGGTAGTTGAAATGTATTTTCCCTTTGCTCTTATGTATGATTGGGATTCCCAAGTGGCGCCCAACATTGATAGTCTCCTAGATGTTTAGTTTCTAACAGATCTGATATCTTAAAGCTTGAGGTGTATTGGTAGAGAAGAAAATTGATGCTTTTTCATGTGACAAGAACTACTCTGATGCTGAGATGAAGGAGCACATGCAATGCCTGATCGTACATGCATGTTAGGGTGATGCTTCACAAAATAGAAAGATATCATCAAAAAATATAACATGTGAGAACTTTGTTTTATGCTTGTGAGAATGATCGGTTTCTACAAGCCTCGTGTAACCTCACCATTGATAAGTTGGATGAACCTCTCTAGGCATAGAACAAAAGGTAAGGGGAGAGGGGATCTCCTTGCTTTACACCACCAGGAAGTTTAAAGGAACCAATGGTATATCCATTCCATAGGATAGCCGTTTCTCCCAATCGATGGAAATTATGCTTCCCAGAATTGATGTACGGAGAAGAGTATCTTCTATGAAAGGCCAACTCATCTCATCAAAGGCCTTCATTTAATCAAGTTTGATTGCTAGGTAATGTTTCTTACACTATTTGGATTCCATTGAGTGGACGATTTCTTGTACCAAGGTTGTGTTATCGCCTATGTTCCCCTCGAGGACAAAACTCATTTGAAAGGGCAAAATCTAGGTGTTGAGGTAAGGTTTAATATGAGCTGCAATTACTTTTGAAAGTAGTTTTGTGCAGAAATTGTTCAGGGAGATTGGGTGAAGTTGTGAGCAAGTTTTTAGAGATGGAAGTTTGGAAATAAGGATAAGTGTAGAATCTGTAACACTTTGAACAAAGGGCCTACCTTCAAAGGGGTTTGTAACAAAGTTACATATTTGAACATTGAGAGTGGACCAGTTCTTCTAAAAGAATGAAAGGTCCAGCCCATCGGCGTTGGGGGATTTGAGTGGCACCATGGAATGGAGCACCTTACAAACCTCCTTCAATGGTGGTGTGTGTGCGAGCTTTGAGATGTCGACATCACTTTGAGGTAGGAAAATCCTATAAAGGATGTGCTTGAGATAAGGAACTCGGAGATGTCAGATTCCTGGTACACATTAGAAAAGAAAGAAAGGATATTGCTCTACCACATTTAAATATTTCGATGAAAAGAAAAAGAGTGTGATGTTAGCTGCATATAATGTTGAGTAAGTTTACTTACTCTGGTTATAATTTTGACTTAATACATTACATTTTATTGAGGACTTTGAGTTATATTTTGTTTGCCTTCTTATCACTCAAGAATAAACATTGGGTGTTACCAGTTATTGTCCCCGTGATGCTAATTGTGTATTATCTAGAACCTAAGGGTAACAAAATAGACAGTGGGAGACATGATTCAGAAAATGCATTGTTCACATGAGTAAAATTTTATATTTATATTTTTTAATATATATATATATATATATGTATGTATGTATGTATATTACATGACTATTTACTAATGCAATTAAATATGTTACATTAACGTATAGGGCTGTAAAAGAATTCAAAAAAGATGGAGGAAAGGTAGACAATAAAAAGAAAGTGATAGTTTGGGAGAATGTTGAGATAGTTTTCTGACTCTGATGCATATTTATGCCAACTATGATTACTTTTATTTATTAATGTTTTATATGTTGAAATATATAGTGTTCTTTACAATACAAAGGTTGGCAATGCGGATACTACGTGATGTGGTATATGGACATGATTGTCAGATATGGGGCACTAGACATAGACAAAATTCAAAACGTATTATATATATAAGTCTTGATCATCTTAAGTATGCTAGAAAATACCTCATTAGATAATATGAAAATATCAAACTTATTAATTATATACCTCATTATATTTGCATGTGCATAAGACAAAAGACTTCAATATGCTAGAAAATCTAGAGGACATACAAATTCTGTATACGATAGAACAACTAGATGAGATACGAGAACAATGGGCACAAGCTTTCAAAAAGGATGTGAAATTTAAATTTGATAGGGATAAGGAATGACTTTTCTAAAGTTTGATGTCATTATTTCTATATACATGTGGTCCTTATGACCTCTTACAACTTTATATTTGATGAGAGTAAATTATTGATGTATATCTAAATGATGATATATATACATGTGTGTGAATGTGAAGATGAATGAACAAATTGTGTATGAATGAATGAATTGTGTTTCTACATGTCATGAGAATGGAATTGGTGTATATATGTAAATGAAGTATCATGTTTCTGAATTAATATCAAGATTTTTGTTTGCACATGTGAAGAAATGGAATTGTAGAATGAATAGAATTATATAAATATTATGTTTGTTAATGTAGGTTTGGTGGACTGTTGTTAAGCTGAACTCACAAGTGTTGTTAGCCTACAGTTCAAAACTCCATTTCTGAACTGTAGGTTCTACATCATTCTGACTAGCTAGGTAGTAGGTCTGTAGGCCTGCTATTTAAAAAAACAAACTTAGTTGTCATTTGTAACAAAAAAAACTGATACTATAGGCCTAAGTTGTCAGTTTCAGTAAAATAAGCAATGTTAAAGGATAAAACCAAAATGGTCGTGTTGGGTAGCATGTCATAGTTGTCGATTTCATAGATTTAACTATCACTATATGTCATAATCATTAATTATTTGGTCTGCAACTGACATTGTACATAATAATAGGTGTCAGTTGATACCAAACTGACAAATGTAGGGGCCTTTACCAGTTGCAAATGAGACCTGGTATGGATCTTCTGACGTCGGTTTTTGTAAGGAAACCGACGCCTCATACTCCTACCTATGCTAGTTTCTTTTATCCACACAACTGAGGCTACATCTCTAGTGTCAGTTTTTCCATCCCTAAAGAATCATCATCTTAGACTTGTGGCTGTAGTGCCGCCCACTTAACTGTCGGTCTATAATCGATGTTATAAGGTAGTTTTTATTGACGCTAGAGATAGTTTTTGTGCTAGTGCATGTTGAGAACAATTGAAGTGCAGATGAAGAAAGATAAGCCCAACTCTGTGATGATGATTATCTAAAAAGGGAAGTCAAAGGGCAAAGGTAAATCTAAGAAGAGTTCTAAAGCCAACCTAAAATCCAAATCTTCTATACTCAAAGCAAAGGGGGGAATGAACAAGGGAGGCAATTGTAACCACTATCACTAGCCTGGGAATTGGAAGAGGAATTGCCCTCTCTACCTGGAGGAATTGAGGAAGAAGGAGTGGATAGATATCACCACTTTAGGTAGATATGTTATTGAGATAAATTTGTCTACTTCTACATCTTGGGTACTAGATACCTGATGTTGATCTCACAATGCTCAAATATAAAGGATCTAAAAAGAAGTAAGCCTTTACAAAAGGGAGAAGTTGAATTGCGTGTTACAAATGGATCAAGAGTTGTTTCCACTGTAGTTGAAACCTATAATTTATCTCTGCCACGAGTCTTGTAATAGAGTTAAAGAACTGCTACTTCATACCTGCCATAAATAAGAACATTATTTCTACATCTTGTATGGACAAGGATGGATATGAATTTCATATGAAGAATGGTCAATGTTCTATTGCAAAAGATGAGATCTTTTATGGTAGTGTGCCAATGTTTTATGGTCTTTATTTATTAGAACTTAAGACAAATGTTTATAATGTAAATACCAAAAGGTTAAAACTCGATAAATCAAACAAAATGTATCTTTGGCAATGTTGTGTAGTGCACATTAATGAGAAATGCATACCTAGACTCCATAAAGATGATTATTTAGACTCTTTTGATTTTGATTCAATAGAGATATGTGAGTCTTTTTTGATGGGTAAGATGACCAAGACTCCCTTCACTGGAAACAATGAGAGGGATAGTGATCTATTAGGACGTATAAATATTGATGTATACAGTCCTTTAGAACAAATTCTAGAGGTGGTTATTAGTACTTCATTACATTTATTGATGACATCAGTAGGTATGGTTATGTTTACTTGATGAAGCATAAGTCAAAAACTTTTGAAAAGTTTAAGTATTTCATGAATGATGTACAAAACCAACTTGGTAAAAGAATTAAGGCACTTTGTTCTGATCGAGGTGGAGAATACATACACCAAGTGTTTGTGGACCTTCTGTGAGCCTATGGTATAGTATCACAATGGACTCCACCTAGAACGCCACAACATAATGGTGTATCAGAATGAAGGAATCAGACATTGTTCGATATGGTGCGATAAATGATGATTTTTATCAATCTTCCAATTTCCTTCTGGAGTTATGCTATAGAAACCATAGAATTTACACTTAACCGTGTACCTTCTAAATTAGTTCAAAATACACCATATGATATACGGACTGGGAAGTGTCCCAAAATGTCTTTCATGAAGATTTGGGGATGTGAAGCTTATGTCAAAAATATATTTGTTAAAAAGTTTGGCCCTAGATCAGACAAATGTTATTTTGTTGGTTATCCCAAAGAAACCAAGGAATACTGGTTGTATAATCCAACTGACAACAAACTACTTGTTATTAAGGATGCTACATTCTTGAAAAGGAATTCATTTCCAAAGGAATTAGTGGGAGGAAAGCAGAACTCGAAGAGTTTAGAGACCAACAAGAAAGCATTGAACCTATATAGGTACAAGAGAAATACAAAGAGTCAAAAACTATTATGGAATCCAAAATTCCTCATATGACATATAAACCTCACAGATCTAGTAGAACACACTGAGCCAGATATATTTGGTTAAGAACTGACTCAAGAAGGTGATGAGTCAATCATTGATGATGAGCCAACAACCTACCTAGAATCTATTAAGGGACTAGAGTCTAAGAAATGTATTAAGGCCATGAGATCTGAGATGGAATCCATGTACACAAACAAGCTATGGACCTTGATGGATCCATCTGAAGGGGTAAAATCCATAGGGTGCAAGTGGGTTTTCAAGAAGAAGATCGACATGGACTGTAATTTACAAACTTACAAAGATCGATTGGTTGCAAAGGGTTTCAAACGAGTTCAAGGTGTTCACTATAACGAAACCTTTTCTCCAATTGCCATGGTCAAGTCCATCAGGATCATGCTTGTAATTGAAGCTTACTATGACTATGAGATTTGGAAAATGGATGTTAAAACTACATTCCTTAATGGGAATATTCTTGAGAATGTGTATATGACACAACCTGAGGGTTTTATAAATCCAAAGGTTGAAATAAAGTATGTAAACTAAAATGGTCAATCTATGGGTTGAAGCAAGCATCTCAGAGCCAGATTATTCGATTTGACAAAACAATCAAAGATATTGGCTTTTGTCAAAATGAAGATGAACCATGTGTTTACCAGAAGGTCAGTGGGAGCATGATTGTATTCCTTATATTGTATGTGGATGGCATACTATTGATGCGGAATGACATCCCTACTTTGTAGATTGTAAAGACCTAGATAGGAAATGCATTCTCTATGAAAGACTTAGGTGAAGCATCATATATTCTAGGAATCAAGATCTATAGAGATAGATCTAGAAGGCTTCTTGGGCTAAGACAGCGCACATACATTGACCAAGTGTTAAACAGGTTCAATATGGAGAACTCAAAGAGAGGCAACCTACCCATGTCTCATGGTGTTACTATCTCAAGAGCACAATCTCCCAATTCTTATGAAGAAAGGGAGTGCATGAATGAGATTCCATATGCTTCTGCAATTGGATCTATCATGTACGCAATGTTATGTACTTGTCCATATGTCTCATATGCTTTGAGCATGATGAGAAAATATTAGTCAGATCCCGGTGAAGGTCACTAGACTGCTGTGAAGAACATCCTTAAGTACTTGAGAAGAACTAAGGATCAGTTCCTTGTTTACAACAGAGAGGAAGAGTTGGTGGTAAAGCATTACACCTATGCAACCTTCCAAACTGACAAAGATGATTACAAATCACAATTTGGATTTGTGTTTTGCCTCAAAATGGAGTTTTGAGATGGAAGAGTTTCGAGTAAGAGAAAGTTGTGGTTTCTACAATAGAGGTTGAGTATATTGCTGCATCCAATGCAGTAAAGGAGGCAGTTTGGATCAAAAAGTTTGTCTCAAAACTTGGGGTGGTTTCAATGCAATTGAACTATATTGTGACAACAATGGAGCTATTTCACAAGCTAAGGAACCTAGATCACATCAACATTCTAAGCATATACATAGGTAGTTCCATCTCATACGAGAAATTGTACAACAAGGAGATGTGAAGATTTATAGAGTACCAACCGAGAGCAATGTGACTGACCGCTAGACAAAAGCACTTTCACAACAGAAGCATGAAGGACATGTTAGATCACTTGGGATTAACTTCATAGGTGATCGGCTCTAAGTGCAAGTGGGAGTCTATTGGTTTGTAGGCCTAGAGAGCAAATCATATGATGATTGTAATGGCATAAATTTTAAATAATTTCATTAATAATAAATTTAATATTCTAATTTATTCCATTTATCCAGTTATGAGGTAATGATATAACATAATAAATGTCTAAAGAATGATATTACTTAATGATGTATGTCTTAGGGTTGAGGACCTAAACGATGAGATCATTCAGATGTCAAGAGTATATGCATTCTTGTTATGTCCCTTGATGTTATTGTGGAAGGCTAATAGACAACAATAATACTTAAGACAAGAGTGTGTGTTGGTTGATGATAGACTCTCATTAGTCATGATATGTGATATGAAAACTAGCATATAGATACTTGTTAGAGAATAATGTATCAGACAAACTCAATTTGAGAGTGACACATGGAAACCATGATTGGTATTCAGAGTCGTCTCTCATAGTGATGGTGGTGATTGTGATTCTTGGACTTGAAATCACTACACTCATCATGTGTTGTTTGGTGTACTTTGAAATCTTACACTGTGATCTTGAATAAGGGTTACAATAAAGGTGATGCTCTGGTGCACTATGACACATGGGTATGACTATGAGTGATGTAGATGGGATTTGTCCCTCCTATAAGAGCATGATATCCTGGCCACTTGATAAGTGAGACTGAGAATGCATGGTGATGCTGATGTGAGTCAATATGTGATATTGAGCTTACATATATCTCATAAAGTCCGCTCTAGTTCAAGAAACATGGATTGAATATTGAAGAGGATGACAATTCCATGCCTCGAGTTCAATATGCATATCTGAGACAAAGGAACTATACAATCGTTGTAACACTAATCGTGGATGATAGGTTCAGTTGTTCTCTAAGTTCTCCAATTACGTGGGTAGCAATGAAGTCTTTCTAGATAACAATCATGGCTTGTGAGATCATATTATGATTATTAATATCACTGCCAACGTAGTTTGGAGCCTACCGGGTCACACAAATAGGATGTGTTGGAATAGGAGTATAATTTTGGATGTGGTTGGAAATGTTCCTGATCAAGTTGATTACTAAAAATGTTTAGATAATATGATAATATTGGAATATAATCAAAGTTAGTTAAAATGTTTAAACCAATTAATTTTAAAGTCGGGTGGCTATTCTCGAGGGAAATGACTAGAGCCAGGTGATGAGATTTATTTAATCAATTAATATGATTAATTTGTTGATTAATTTATTCTAGAATATTCTTTTATTGGTCCACGAGCGGCTCATTTTAAATGCACATACAACCCTTTTTGTTTACCTGAGATTTTCTTGAAAACCCTACTTCCTTTCCTTTGCTATTTATAGGGGCATGATGGTTGGATGTTTTGGTTAATGTTAATGGTCACACTCGTGTACATGAACCCTAGATGTTATTGTCCCCAAGCGAGAGAGAAGGAGAGAAACTGATGCTAGCACCTCGTCAAGAAGAAGTCTACTCCTTCTCGTCGGCTTAAAAGCGTGATGTGGAGTCCAGTCCATCCATGTGGATGAAGTAGAGATGCATACACTGAATTTCCCGTGTTAAGGGGACAAACGAGGACTATTTATGCACACAAGGAGCAATGCACATCATCAGAGGAGACAAGTTTCCAAACCTACTCCATGATGAGGTATATCCATGCTCCCTCATTCTGAATACATTGTTGTCGACGATATCTGCTCGTAGACTACATGGAGAAATTTTTTATTACTTTTGTTGCACCTATCGTCTCCACAAAACCCAACAATATAAATTCCCAGTCTCAATTGATGGATTTATTTAATTTTGATGATAAAATTTATGTTAAGGTGGGGAGGATGTGATGACCTAGATTTTTTATTTCCTCAAATTAATTCATACCTTGATCCATTAGATGATCAATCATAATACATAACCTCCCTCACCCTCAATTGGATGACTCTGAGTCATATTATACTAATTGATGAATTATACTTGATGAAATGTCACATTATGCTAAAATTACTGAAGTTGAGTGCACAATTAAAGTTTTGAGAATGAACTTTGAAAGTTGAACATCCTCAATATTATTATCTTGTAACCAAATATTTAATATATGAATTAGAATAAATTTATGAACCAAGGGTGAATATTTCATGCAAATAGGGATTATAATTTGGGAGATAATAATTTTACAAGATTGTCCAAGAAACAAACTTTTGAAATTGATTTAAACAACTCTATGATCTGTAGCACTCCCTCTCGCCCAATGAGAAGGCTTCGTTTTGGAGCAACAGATCCACCCTCCCAACCCTTAATTTGACTTGTGATCCATGATGTACCCAGATCCAAAAGCCCTTGTATTGTCTTATTTCTCATGTTATATAAGGTACATAGCTTTTCTAGCTCCTTTTTCCTTGTCCAGTCCGGCTCCTTGAGCTTCCATTACTTAATTTGATGGCCCCATTTCATTCCTCTCCTATTTCCACCATTTATCATGCCTCCCCCCTTCTTCTTATTCCTCCTTTGTCTGGAGCTGCACCTTGGCGCCGATGTCTCATGTGAGGTGCCACAATGTCTCTCGCCCGCCAAGGGACCTATCGAGACCAAATCCATAGGGAGGTCACGTTAAGCGATAGTGGGCTTGCGGGGTCTGACTCCTCACCCCCTGCACCTTGGACATGATCTGCAAAACTCACACCACCACAATGTCAAGCTTCATGCGGGTTATGAGGGACACATTGGTGAGGTGGTGGTGGTGTGAAAATGTTGTAGATTGTTAGAGACCGCTCATGAAGCAGTCACTAACTTCTACGTGTTGCTCTCTGTTGACTCAAGGTCAATTAGGTCAATGTTGACTCAAGGTCTAAATTAACTAAATCCTTGTTTTAATGATGACTAAACCATTCCAAATAATTGTGTCTAATGTCTCTACTTGAGTGATTTCAGATTATGCATAGACACACTCTAAATGCCCTAACTTGCAAATCTCAACTCAGAGAAAAGATAAGTCAAAGTCAATACAAGTGCACTTTTTTGGAATATGATGTAAATACATTAGAATCATGTTGTAAATCACTTTTTAATGATTGTATGACTTGTAATTAAGCTTAGAAAAAATTAGGAGCTCTTAGATCAAATATTTAAGCACTCAAAAGCCATTTTCCAAAATTCACATTAGGCTGTTCATCGGTTGAGTTGCAAACTCGACCGATCCTGATTGGATCTTGAAAATGACTTTTGATTGGTCGAGTTTGCACTTCACAGAACTCGACCGATCCCTCTACTGACCAAAACTAATTTAAGTGAATCGGTCAAGTTACCCCAGGACAAACACGACCAATGGCCTAAATTGGTCTTATCTTTTAGTGGGATTGGTCAAGTTACCTTTATAGAAACTCGCCTAATTGCATTGTATGGAAAAGTGTAGAAAAGTGTTTCTAGCCGTTGTGGTGTTGCAAAAAGTGAAAATATATCCGCAGAAAGCCACAAAATGGCTAGTTTTCATTCTTATGTGTTCCCAAAGGCTTCTAGGCATCTTCAACTATAAATAGGACCCCTTGGGCTTCATCCCATGGTTAGCCAAGCACTATGAAGTTCCCTATTCTATAGTTGAGTGATCCTACAACCTCCTCTCTCTCTAAGCTTAATCGCTTGCTACATCCATTAGAGTGAGTAGGAGATTTGTAAGAGAGCTAGTCCTACATATATATCTTATGAGGCTCTCACTTCCACCACCTCCCTATTTCTCTTTTCAACCATGAAGATGAAGGTTATCTCTCTTGGATAAGAGAGGCAAAGAAGAACAAGGGAAGGAGTTCCTTGGTGAAGATCAAGGTTGAAGACTTAGAGAAAGAGTGTGCAAGCCCTTGGTGAAGGTAGAAGACTCCTTTCTCAAGTGGGTAAGTCCTTGGCAGAAGCTTCTCTGAGTGAAAGGTGAAGTCAAAGGCTGAAGATCCAAGAAGAGTGGGTAATCCCTGCAAGGCTGAAGACTTGTACAAGAGTGGGTAAGTCATTGGTGAAGGCTGAAGACTCATTGTAAAGTGGGTAAGTCCTTGGTAAGGTTGAAGACTCTTTGTATTGGATAGGTAAGTCCTTTGGTTGGTCATGTATTGTAAGTCTAATGAATGAATATAAGAGTGCAATGGTTAAGAAATCCTAGAGGTTGACCTCTCTAGGTAGTGGACTGACTCACTTCTAGTTTGAAGTGTAGAACCACTCTAAATAGCATGTCAATTAGTGTATGTTCGATCTCTCTCTCCCTTACTATGCATGTTTTAGTTGCACTCAAACTTCCTATTTAGCAACCTTATCTTGTGATATATCTTGAAGGTCTAATGAATTTTTTTAAGTGCATTCAACTCTATTCACGCCCCTCAGAGCCCTTGATCCAACAATTGGTATTAGAGCGGGTCTTCTCCAAGCATACTTCCACAAGTAGGAGAAGATGGGTGACTACAAAGGAGGGAGATACTTGATCAACCTTCCAATCTTTGATGGAAGCAATTTCCTCTATTGGAGAAGAAGGCTTCAATTCTACATCCAAGGATCAAGTCTTAAGATGTGGCAAATGGTGAACAACTCATACAAGCTACCAAAGACAATGATTAAAGAATGGGATGAGGCTACCTTGAAGAAAGCAACCTTGAATGCTAGAGCCATGCACATACTCTATGCCTCCACGACCCCCACCAAGGTCAACCAGATTTCTTCATGTGAAATAGCCTATGAGGTATGGAGAATGCTATGTGTCACTTATGAGGGGACGACTCAAGTGAAGGAAAGAAAAATCTACATGCTCAATGGGTTGTTTGAGAACTTCAAGATGGGAAAGGAGGAGAAGATAGCTCATATGTACCATAGGCTCAACAACATTGTGAATGGTCTTGCAGTTCTAGTTCATCCCATGTCTAGAGGAGAGATCAACTCAAAGACCCTTATAACTCTTCCCAAGAGGTCGAAACCCAAGGTGACTTCCATTGAAGAAGCAAGGTCTCTTAAGGATATTCTTATTGAAGAGATCATTGCAAATCTACAAGAACATGAAGCCACACTTGACAAGATGGAGGAAGTAGAAAGACAAGAAGAGAAACAACTCAAGAGAATGAAGAAGGCTGAAATCAAAGCTCAAATCAAGGCTATTCTTGGACACACCTCTCCATCCTCTCATGTTGAAAAAGATTCCATGTACTCCAAGGGTAGATTTTACAAAGGCAAGAATTCCTCCTCAATCTGGTGCCTCAAGTGTGGAAAGAAGGGTCACTTCAAGATAGATTGTCTACAAGGAAAGAAGACCCATCATCACAAGGAAAGAGAAGAGAAGTACATGAAGAAGGAGAAATGGCACTCAGGCTCAGGTGACTCCTCCAACTCAAGCTCAAGTGAATATTCAAGTGGAGGATCTATCTCAATCTCTAATGAAGAAGGAGAATGCCATTTTACTCTTATGGATTCTACAAGAAAAGACTCAAATGAGGTAAATCTAAACTCTTTAGATAAAGAACCTTTAATTTTTATCATTAATGCTACTCGTACCTCTCTTAAGTCTTCTAAAAAGAAAAGGAAAAAGCTTTCTAGAATTTTTGATAATATGTATGTAGAACTAGATGATCTTGAACATGCTAATTCTTTCTTGCTTGATGACAAAAATGCTTGTCTTAGCCAAGTAGACTCTCTTAAACTTGAAAATGCTAGTTTTCTTGATAAGATTAGATTTCTAGAAGCTCAACCTCTCATGCCTAGTTCAAATGAAGAGCATAATTTAATTATTGATTCTCCTATGCATGATATTGATGTTCTTAAATATGAAAACAAGGAAAAAGATTTTTTTTGCAAGGATTAGTATCTGAAAATGGTGTTTATATTTCTAAGATTACTTTTCTTGAAACAGAAAATGCCTCCTTGCTTGCTAAAATTAACGTGTTTGAATCTTGTTCTAGTTCTACTAGTAGAGGAATAATGTTGCTGCTCTTCATGTTGATAGAGATTCTTATTTATCTAAAGCTCTTTGCTTAGAAAATTATCTTTTGCATGCTAGAGATAATATCAATCTTTTATCTTCTACTATTGCTTCTCTTATACATGATAATGATAGTTTTAGATCTTCTTTGCAAAGATTCCTAGTAGGTAAAAAGAGTCATAATGACATCCTACACCATACTACTAAACAAATTGGTAGACATGGTTTAGGATATGATAGTAGTCAAAGGAAAAACAAAGGTAAAGGACCTCCAATATTCCATCGAGAATCCTCTAGTTCCAAGACTATGGGCACATGCAACTATTGCAATAAATTTGGTCATTATTCTACTTGTTGTATCTTTAGAAAGCACCCATGAGCAATAGGACTTGGGTTGCTAAACTAACCCCTCTGGACCCAAAAATATGATTGGGGACCATTTCATCTTTCTTCTTGTATGTACTTGCAAATAGATTGACTTGAGCTATTGAATTGCAAATTGATTTCTCAATCCACATTAAAGAAGAAAGGTGAGATGTATAGAAGGTGACAATAAGTGGAAAAGGAATGGTAAGAACAAAGGTAAAGGTTTTCTTTCTTATAGCCAATCCAAACTTGTTTTTGTCAAGTTAGTGTGCACTATGCATGTGGTTTTTGAGTCAAAAGTGTTATTTTGTGATTCTCTTCACACTCTTGCTCAAAACTTGTTTCTAATGCTTTCATAGTGCATTACTAACCTGCTTGCACATGTTTGGATATGAGTTATATCTTTAGCGTGTCTCTAAATATGTTTTATGAAATATATGTGCTTTTTATAGCAACTTTGTCAGTTGAGTTTGTCCTACTTGAAACTTGACCGATAGGCACCAATGGGTGTTGCCAACATATGTCATTAGTCGAGTTGTCAATATACATAACTCGACCGACAACACTATGCACAGAATACGTAGTTGGCTTATTGGATGGGAATTTCCTTCTCAACTAGATTTTCTCAACCAATAGCCTTATTCTTTGGCACTCTCATCCGGTACCTTTATATATGCATTTTTCCATGTTTCAAATTTCCTATCTTGTATACAACTCTATCTTTCTAATTGCTCGAAATTGGTATATCTATATCTTGCAATTACTTACTTTGAGTTGCTTTGTAGGTTTTTATGATGATCTGTTTGGATCTCTTGGTTGTGTCTAAAATTGCTTCCGTTGTACTCTAACTTGCTACATCTATCTAGGTGTATATCTTTTTTTGATACAACCTTGAGGTTCTCAATGGTGATCATCTTTTGGTTATGATGCATACTTCTTAGTGAGTTATATCCTTTCATGCTTCTAAAATTGCATCTCTTTCTTTGGATATATCTCTACATCTACTCATAGCTTCCTTTATCTTTTGTATATTTTGGTTTCTCTTTCTATGATCTAGATCCTACTAGTATTCCTAACTTGTGATCATATCTACTAGTAGTTCACATACATGTAGTTCTAACCTTATTTATAATTGGTATCTTTGCTCATCTAGTGGTATTTCACTATATGATATGCTTGTATCTTGTTTCATACTTTCTCAAGCTTGTTCCTTGAATTGAATATCTACTATCTTGATTTGCTTGCGTAACATTGTGATACAGGACACATAAGTCTACATTGTATGTAGAAATTGGAGTATTTTTTGGATTTCATGCAGGTTTTTCTCCAGTTTCAGTTTTTGGTGTAAGACTAGTGTTTTTTTTTGCAGAAACGGCCTTCTAAGCAAGGCTCATCACTTTGCCATGAGCCCTGACACTTTTTGGGAAAATTTTGTCATCTTGAGGGTCAAAATTGAGATTTATTATTTTTCTGCAACACTTTATCTTACTTTTTGGGTTGTTCAAGTGCATGCTTTAACTTGTTTTTATTTCTATGCTTGGACAAACCCCTATCTGTGCTCTTCTACTCTCATTATATAACTTTTTGTTATCTCCTTTCTCTTAACAAGTGGTTTTTCTTATTTCTTCATACCCCCACTTTTTGAAATGACAAAGGGGGAAAAAGGTATGTCTTCTTTTGACAAAATAGGGAGAAGGCATGTCTTACATGAAGAAGAGAAGTATGACCATGTAAGGGGCAGAAGGTAAGGGAGAAGACATATATGTGTAGAACATATATGAATAGAAGACATAGTTTCTATAAATGTTATGAAAGCTAACCATGTAGGGGAAATAACATCAATTGAGGGGGAGTATGAGAACTCCATGTGCATCAATTGACGGGGAGCATATGAGCTCAATCCTATTGAAACCCCTAGGTTTCTATGAAGGTATGATTTTACTTAAAAGCTTTCAATACATTTATGGAATGATTTTTCATCTTTAAAAAGGAGGACAAATGTTGAATCAAGGTCAATTAGGTCAATGTTGACTCAAGGTCTAAATTGACTAAACCCTTGTTTTGATGATGACTAAACCATTCCAATTAATTGTGTCTAATGTCTCTACTTGAGTGATTTCATATTATGCATATACACACTCCAAATGCCCTAACTTGCACATCTCAACTTGGAGAAAAGACAAGTCAATGTTAATACAAGTGCACGTTTTTGGAATATGATATAAATCCATTTCAAGCATGTTGTAAATCACTTGTAATGATTGTATGACTTGTAATTAAGCTTAGAAAAAACTAGGAGCACTTAGATTGAATATTTAAGCACTCAAAAGTCATTTTTTAAAATTCACATCAGGTTGTTCATCGGTCGAGTTACAAACTCGACCAATCCTGATTGGATCTTGAAAATGACTTTTGATCGGTTGAGTTTGCACTTCATAGAACTTGACCGATCCCTCTACTAATAAATACTAATTTAAGTGAATCGGTCGAGTTACCCCAGGACAAACTTGACCGATGGCCTAAATTGGTCTTATTTTTTAGTGGGATCGGTCGAGTTACCTTTATAGAAACTCGACCGATTGCACTATATGGAAAAGTGCATAAAAGTATTTCTAGCCATTGTGGAGTTGCAACAAGTGAAAATATATCCATTGTAAGTCACAAAACGGCTAGTTTTCATTCTTAAGTGTTCCCAAAGGCTTCTAGGAAACCTCAACTATAAATAGGACCTCTTGGGATTCATCCCATAGTTAGCCAAGTACTATGAAGGTCCCTATTCTATAGTTGAGCGATCCTACAACATCCTCTCTCTCTAAGCTTAGTCACTTGCTACATTCATTACAGTGATTAGGAGAATTGTAAGAGAGCTAGTCCTACATGTATATCTTGTGAGGCTCTCACTTCCACCACCTCCCTACCTCTATTTTCAACCATGAAGATGAAGGTTATCTTTCTTAGCTAAGAGAGGTGAAGAAGAACAAGGGAAGGAGTCCCTTGGTGAAGATCAAGGCTGAAGACTTGGAGCAAGTGTAGGAAAGCCCTTGGTGAAGGTAGAAGACTCCTTGATCAAGTGGGTAATTCCTTGGTGGTAGCTTCTCTAGGTGAAGGTGAAGTCAAAGGCTAAATATCCAAGAAGAGTGGGTAATTTCTGTAAGGCTGAAGACTTGTGCAAGAGTGGGTAAGTCATTGGTGAAGGCCGAAGACTCACTACAAAGTGGGTAAGTCCTTGGTAAGGTTGAAGACTCTTTGTATTGGATAGGTAAGTCCTTTAGTTGGTCATGTATTGTAAGTCTTATGAATGAATATAAGAGTGCAATGGTTAGGAAATCCTAGAGGTTGACCTCTCTAGGTAGTGGACTGACTCACTTCTAGCATGAAGTCCGGAACCACTCTAAATAGCCTGTGAATTGGTGTATGTTCAATCTCTCTCCCTTGCTATGCATGTTTTAGTTTTATTCAAACTTCCTATTTAGCAACCTTATCTTGTGATATATCTTGAAGGTCTAATGAATTTTGTTTAAGTTCATTCAGCTCTATTCACCCCCCTCTGGAGCGTCTAATCACCCATCTAGGATTCAACACTCTCAAGCTAGTCAGATGGCCCCATGGTCATGGTTTGAGCCATATTCTAACTAGGCCCAAGCCCAGGAATGCTACGTTAGGGTGCCCTACCCATGGGTCTTCCTGACCCTTGGATCAAGATCTAGTGACTGTGATCACCCACATTGAGGTAAATATTAGAGAAATCATAAATTTATCATGCTAGATCCAAATATAGACTTCCAATGTACCAAATTGATAAAAAAATGAGATTTACAATATAAAAATAGTTTCAAACCCTATTTCTACTTGTACTTCTACTGATATCCTAAAATTCATGCTTTCTATGTCTTTTTGAGGTGATTTATGCAATTTTATGCACAATCTTTCTCCTTTATGTCTCTAATGCTTATTTTGACCTAAGATTGGTAGATTGTACATCCTTATCTAATAAGATTCGGATTTTCCTCATCATATGGACCCTAATGTGATCTAATATTGCTTGAATGACTTAAAATGGACCTTTATGCAAAAGAATACTATTTTAAATGTGTAATCTTGTTTATGTGTGCTTCAAACTTTAGTATGTGCTCAAAATCAGTATTTTTCACCCTAAAATACAATCAATCTTGATCATGACCTTCTATATACCCTAATGATGAATTTGTGACACATAATGCTTCTTAACATGACTATAGGCCTAATATTCTAATAGATGTTAAACCTTATGAAATTGTTGATCTAAAGTCACTCAAGATGATTATGTGGACTCCAAATTAGTCTTCTTACATGCCTTGAACCCCTAATTGCTATGTGAATCAATCTTGTGGACTATGATGAAAAATTGACCTAATCTTGACATTAAATATGATCTATCTATTATAGTGATATTTAGAATTTTAATTTTATGTAAAGATCACCATAATGACCATCCATGATTTTTGATATTTTTAAATCATTAAACTTATGATCATTATGACACCTATTCCAAGTAGATATCAACTATACTTTAATGATGACTAACTTGAATGAAAATGACCCTATATGAATAGTTTTCACAATTTTGATGACTATGTTGTTTACCTTACTCCAATCTTATGTTTGATCCATCTAATATCATGTAACTCATATGAAGGTCCCTACTCTTAGTTGTGATGTGTCACCCTAGGTTCTACATGAAACTGAGTTGTATGATGTAATATTACGATGAACATGCATGACCTAGTTTGAGATATTAAAATCAATGATGAATGATATGGTACCTAAATCTAGGTGACACATCCAACCACTATGATAATATTGACATATTCTTTCTGATATAAATTTAATTAAACTAATTTGAAATGTCATGATCTTTATGATGACCTGATTGCTAAGATCTAGTCAAAGTTTCTAGTTATTTTTTTTCTAAATCAAGTGGTTTATCTTATGATCTAACCAAATTATGCTTTATCTCTTATTGACCAGATTAGTGGTATTGAACTTACTTATATGTATGTATATTTAAACTTCTTGGCTTTATATACTTACCCTATGATCACTGCGTTCATTTTGCTTAATATGTTGAACAATCTTTAAGAATAATTGAACTTGTACATTATAAAAACCGTTGTGCACCTGGGTTAGGATCACATAGTCACCTGGGTTAGGATACTTAACCTACCTCTAGATTTGTATGTGTCGACTATCTTCAAGATGGTAGGTCGAGCTCTAGGGACATTGGTGAAGGTGGATGATCATACGATCAAGAAGACGAGATGTCGATTTGCGAGACTAGCAATTGAACTGGATACTTCAAGCCCATCAACCTACAATACCAATCAATAGAATAGAGTATAAGCTCGAGTATAAAGTGCTCCCTGATCTCTATTTAACCTGCAGTAAACTGGGACATAATTCAAAATCTTGCACCCCTGGGGCTCAAGAACAACAAGCTGGCGATTCAGAGGAGGTGACTGGGGTGAAATGGTCCTATAAAGATGACAAGTGGCATAAATATTATGGAAAAGGTATCCATGCCAGAAGAAGACAGAGGGAGAAATAGAAAGACATCAACACACAAGCAGATGGCAATCGATACAAACCTATAGAATTGGGTCCACGAGAAGAAGATGAAGTAGTGAACAACTCACAAAAGAATGTGACTATCGATGCTTCCATGCCATACCCTAGATGGTGAAAAGTATGGAAGAGAAAGAAAATATCCCATGAATCGAAACATGAGGCCGAAATGCAGGCTGATAAATCAACAGAAAGCAGAGATGTTAGTCAAGATGTAGACACTTCAATGGTGAGTAATGGATTGGATAATGTAGTTCATTATGTCATGAGCAAGGTATTGAGCGCTGGGATGCACACAGTGGTATTTCCTGACGTTGATGAGGTAATTGAAGGCATACCATTGCAAGACAATTTTGGATTGAATGGGTCTAAAAGTGAAGAAACAATGACATGAAACTGCTCCAGCAAGCACAAACAAAAAGGAAGAGGTGTTCAAGGAAGTGGAACTAGATTCAAGAAGACCAATGTAGGGTCGTATAACTTGAGGAATAGTCACAGGTGTAACCAAGAGGATCACGTTGAAGCCTGAGGAAGTTGATGCATGTTAAATAATTACATTAGCCTATGCAACCTATGATACAGAAGATTATATCACATGATAACTCCTCCTTCATGTTTCTGAAGTATAATTTGGCACGTGAAGCCTTCCAGATTCCTAGAGACCTGGAAAATCACCACCATAAAAATACTTATCATTCTCATGTCCTTGAGAGATTGTTGGACCTGGTGTCCACCATTAATTTAAGAAAAAGTTGTGATGGTACTGATAATACCATTTTTTATTCCCAAATTAGTTTATTTTCTACTCTCCTTTTTGGTTAAATAGATGGTAATAGTTTTCTCAAGAAAAAATACTCTTGTGCACTTATTTGAATTCTTGGGGTAAGGAAGCATGCTGAAATAGGGTTAGCTATTAACTTCGGTCTTGAGGTCCCTCATATAGGAACAGGATGACATTTAGGATTTAAGCCTCATGGGCCCCTCACATACCCTTCCTATGGAAATTAGGTCAATGGTTATAAAATATTGTTTAGTATAATAGAAATGCATCCAAAACACGCTTGCTTGTTAATAAGAAGATCTTTTAACAGTATTACATCCTTTGTTTGTTTTCTATTAAATTTTTCCAAGCATACATTTTTTTAAACCTTTGAGTTTATGTATTTCATAGTGTACTCAATGCAGTTGTGCTGATGTGTACCAATTTTATGATTTTAAGTAACATGTACACTAAGACTCTTGTGCTATGATCGTTACTTCTGTTCAATTATGATAATTTGCTGCTCTTACTAGGATAACATCTAATGACATGTAAATCTTTCTCATATGAGTTTAAGATCTTATGTCAGGTAATAGTTTAGTTCCTCTTATGCCATGTTGTTTCATTCCTTTATTATCTATGTTGTTGTTTGTGATTTTATTGATACATATATTATGTTACTCATTTTAGGAATGGACTTCCAGATCCACTCGCTTTTTGACTTTCTAATCATTAGGGGTTTGAATTCGGGTAATAAACAATTCTATAACACTGCCCTTGATGTGAACTCATACTTTAAGAAAAGATGAACACACTGTAAATTATGTCGCCAGACGTCATAGCAGTGACTTAATGATATTACGAAAGATTAAAAAAAAAAGATAGAAAAGAATATCTTAGAGATATCTGCTGGGATGTAAATATTAATTATCCCTTACAATATCTAATTAATAATGCAAAATTTTATTATGCCTCGATTTGATATATACACCATTCCATACTAACATTCTCCTCTCAAGTTCGAGACTGGATAGTATGCGACATGATGAGTCTGGGATGGTCTTGTTTATGTGGCTGATTTAACTAGCATTGAGTACGATTACTATCCTATCCGATCTGCTATGCTTCCCATGGTGGAGGAAGATGAGTACACCCGTAGGCGTGGCTTCGGGCTTGTCCCGCGTGTGCGTATGGTAATGGAAGCATACAGGCACGTAGGATGACTGTTTAACCTTTGCACCAGAGAAAGATGACCCTGCCTCCCTGGTCTCGTAATACAGTGTAGCAGCCTGAGGAGCACGGCGCCCCCGGTTGCTCGCCTGTGGAATGTCCCTGGTTTCAGAAGTCCACTAGTGCTGGGAAACCAATATTTGCAAACGCTGGCTGACTGCTTCTAGCGCATTCAAGTTCACTAGTGTCGGGAAACCGATATTTGGGTACGCTGGCTGACTGCTTCCAGCGCGTTTGGTTGACCGATTCCACCCGAGCTGACCGATGTCATTCAAACCATTGGTTGTCTCATTCAACCCCTTCCATTGGCGCTATACAGAGCATACTATAAGAAAATGCAACATAGGAGCCCGTGTGGTTGGGACGAAAAGGAATTCTCGTTTTTCAACTGCACAATGATTTTCATTTCAACGTGTTTGGTTGTGCGTAAAACCAACTCTAACTTAGAAAACTAACTACACGTACCACACCGGACACGCATCAAGGAAAATGAACCACGCCCAAATGGGACATGGTTCATTTTCTCCGCCTGACGGGCCTGTACAGGAAACAACAGCTCGAGTATGTGATTTCACCTGTTTAATGAATTATAAATAGGCAAAAAAACCTAAATGACACATTTGCCATTTTTTATTCCCTAAATGGCACGTTATTGAACTTATTTCTCAAAATGGCACATTTGCAGGCCAATGCGTCCCATGCTGGGACGCATTGCTCTCTCGGGAGGCAATGCGTCCCCGGTTGGGACGCATTGCCCCCACAGGAGGGCAATGCGTCCCACAGCCGGACATATTGCTTTTTTTATTTTTTTTTAATTTTTTTAATTATGATACCATGTATACCATGTATATTATATATACATATATATGTTAAATTGATAAATTAATATAATCTAAATTAACTTATATACAATTAGCCATATATTTAAAATAATATCTGAAGATAATAAAATAATAACAGAATATTATATTTATCAAAACATAATATTTATAAATGTAGATAAAAATATTCAAAATTAATAGATATAATACTAAAATTATATAATAAAGTTTAAAATTATAAAAATAAAGAAAATATATACATGTATTTATTTGTAAACTTAGAAGAAAAAAAATAATATAGCAATAAAAATAAGAAAATACTAACATCAAAAATAAGAAAATACTAATATTTGTATATATTTGTATATATATTTGTATATATTTGTATATATTTGTATATATATTTATATTTTTATATATATTTTTATATATATATTTGTATATATATTTGTATATATATATTTGTATATATTTGTATATATTTATATATATATATATGTATATATTTGTATATATTTGTATATATTTGTATATATATATATATATTTGTATATATATTTGTATATATTTGTATATATTTCTATATATATTTATATTTGTATATATATTTGTATATATATATATTTGTATATATATTTGTATATATATTTGTATATATTTGTATATATATTTGTATATATTTGTATATATATTTATATTTGTATATATATTTGTATATATTTGTATATATATTTGTATATATTTGTATATATTTGTATATATATATATATATGCATATAAGAAAATACTAATATAGCAAAATAATATATATATATATATATATATATATATATATATATACAAATATATACAAATATATATACAAATATATATATATATACATATATATACAAATATATATCATATTATTTGTATATATACTTGTATATATTTGTATATATATTTGTATATATTTGTATATATATTTGTATATATATATATATATATTTGAATAGATATTTGTATATATTTGTATATATATATATTATTTTTCTATATTAGTTTTTTCTTAATTAGTATTTTCTTATATACATATATATATATATATACAAATATATAAAATATATACAAATATATATACAAATATATATAAAAATATAAATATATATACAAATATATACAAATATATATACAAATATATATACAAATATATATATATATATAAATATATATACAAATATATATATATATATATATATATACTAATATATATACAAATATAAATATATATACAAATATATACAAATATATATACAAATATATACAAATATATATATATATATATATACAAATATATACACACACATATATATATATACAAATATATACAAATATATATATACAAATATATATACAAATATATATATACAAATATATATATACAAATATATATACAAATATAAATATATATACAAATATAAATATATATACAAATATATACAAATATTAGTATTTTCTTATTTTCTTATTTTTATTGCTATATTAGTTTTTTTCTTCTAAGTTTCAAATAAATACATGTATATATTTTCTTTATTTTTATAATTTAAACTTTATTATATAATTTTAGTATTATATCTATTAATTTTGAATATTTTTATCTACATTTATAAATATTATGTTTTGATAAATATAATATTCTGTTATTATTTTAAATATATGGCTAATTTTATATAAGTTAATTTAGATTATATTAATTTAGCAATTTAATATATATATATATGTATATATAATATACATGGTTTACATGGTATCAAATTAAAAAATTAAAAAAAATAAAATAAAAAAAGCAATACGTCCGGCTGCGGGACGCATTGCCCTCCTGTGGGGGCAATGCGTCCCCGGTTGGGACGCATTGCTCTCCCGGGAGAGCAATGCGCCCCAACCGGGGACGCATTGCCTCCCGAGAGAGCAATGCGTCCCAGCAGGGGACGCATTGGCCTGCAAATGTGCCATTTTGGGCAATAAGTTCAAGAACGTGCCATTTAGGGAATAAAAAATGGCAAATGTGCCATTTAGGTTTTTTGGCCTTATAAATATATCTTTACATAGTGAATCGCTGAAAACATGCTGACGACTGCATCCTACCAAATAAATACAGACCAACTGAATGACTTTCGTTTACATAACCAAATAAAAATGTTGTAATTCCAACTCATTACCTTTTCTTTTTTTATAACTCTTTGTGTTGGTTGGTTACACACCCAACCAAACAAGCCCTGAGGTTATATGGTTAAGGTCAAAATTCATGTCTATGTTGATTTCTCCCCCAAGATATATCCCTAGCCAATAGGTTCCTAAACCCTGACCAATAACCGGGCCGGTTTGGTTAAATGTAGGAGGAACCCATTAGTAGTGTCAGAAAATAGGAAAATAAAAGTAAGGAAATTAAACTGCACGACATTTGTTTGGTTCAAGGTAGGTGAAATTGAACGTTTTGGGGGTGGTTGTGTTTTGTACATGGCAGTTCCACTCAGTCTAGCATCTCATGATTTCTGCATTATATGTGTGCTTTTGTGAGAAGTCATGCACAGATCCATCCAGCTGGTAGCTATGGAAAATGGACTGTGCCCCATGGAAACCAAACGGGCTTATGGCACGTTTGGTTGGACCGTAATAAAAAACGTGTGTTGCAACTCAACGTGTTTTTGAACTCACTGTGTTTGGTTGGACAGAAAGCCACTTCACACTGTGGGAACCAACTCCACGTAAATAGTTGGTCATGTACAAAAGTCTTGAAAACATACTGCGCCCCTTTTGGGCGCAGTTCCTTCGCTCGTTCTGTGCAGCTGCAGCGGTGACACCTCCCTCTATCTACTCATCTCATCACCTTCCTCATAACTGCTGCCGGAAAGTTAGGAATCCTTGGCTAACGGTGATAGATTTCTGTGTGGTATGTTCACCAGAGGTAATTAGAACCTGAAACAGCATACAACCAAACATAAACAGAGCAAAAAGTCTAATTGAAGCTGCATCCAACCAAACCAAAGAATTGTAGTTCAATTTCCTGTTTTGAATTTCCGGTTTTGAATTTCATCTTGGGTCTTGCAACCGCAAGCAACCAAATTAGCCTTTAGCCTCTTTATGTGGCCTTCCCGAACCATAGTCCCCGTAAGCCTTTTGTTTTATAAGCAAAAGCTGTTCATATCCCCCCACCCACCCCCGATTCTATCCCACGATATATACGCCCTCCCCCTCTCATCTAGACTACCCAAGCTTCTTCTTGCCAAACCCGCGTCGGCGTCCATCGCCAGCAATTCTTCTTGATCGGCCCTCTCTCTGGCAACGCAAAGCATGGTCCCTTCTCCGATGCTTCTCAGCCTCCTAGCCTGCCGCTCACCCACCCAACGCCTAAATAATTGTAATGGGCATCTACGCAGCTAGCTCAGCCGTCAACCGGTTGCGGATCAAGCATTTGTTTGCCTGCCTCCGCCGCCACCAATCCATCCCATGCATGGCGATGGTCTGTGTGGCTGTGTGTAGTTGTCTTGCCGACATTGTAGCTTCAACAGCACATGTAGGCTCTCTCTCTCTCCAGATATGTACTCACATAGAGAATAAGTGGGCTCATCACCTGCGCATCGGCCAAGATTTTTAGGTACGACGGTTATCATTACTTTGATAATAAAGTATACAAACACGTTTCATGATTTTTTGTCATTTAATCCTCGAAACGGAGATTGGAAAACTAGGGGTGAGCAAATATTGATCCAGACTGTAAAACCGGACCGGACTGCACATTCGGTCCGGTCCGGTCCTGGACCGAATATCAAGTCGGTCCGCTCTACGGTCCACAAAATTCTAATTTTCGGTCTGCGGTCCGGTCCAAACCCGGCTAAGGCCCTGTTTGCTTCGGTGTAATAGGGGGTAGTTGGCTGAATAAAAAAACACATCATATATATTCACACCATTTGTTCGGCACCGGTTTCATTTGGTATCGTGTAGGATGAACGTACGGAGTCCTCTTGTAATCATTTGGTACCCAGTTGCTAGTTGCTTTTTGCCTAGCAAAAAGTAGGCTAAACCGTTGACACAAGCGGAACTTCACCCGACTACCCAGGAAAATGGTGCAGTACCGATGCTGCGTTTTTCTACTAAAATCTGCCGGAATGTTGCGTTGCAATTCCGTGATTTTGTTTGCACCGCTGTCAACCAAATAAAAATCCTACTCAAAAGCATAGCAATCGTTTGTAATGAATTCGTCTGTCATCCTACCAAACTAGCCCTAAACCGCAGTCTAGACCGTGGACCGGTTTAGTTGTGTAACCTAAACCAAGGGAGACCGCATACGGATTATTTCTTATCCCCGCATTCAGCCTGTCAGTCGTCTCCACTCCCGCTTGACCGGTCCATCCCAATACCCCCATCACGGCGCCGGGCTGCCGGCGGAACGGGAGACTATAGCTTGATTCATCGAACTCTGACCAGTAACTAGGAGATCCAGGACCACCAGGCACCAGGTGATTGCCAACCGAAACCAATCATAGCGTCGGAGGCACGGAGCATCTCTCGTCGTCGGAGCATCGCAAGCCCTTAGAGCATCCCACGCCCTGGACATCACATCGGAGTGCATCAGGCATCAACGAATGGCATGCAAGAAACTATCGAGCTTCACTCCATACTCGACTCATTCTTATTCAGCTGTCGTCCAAGTTACCTGCTGGCATCCATTATTGCCGACAGACCCAGCAGTAAGTGAAGAAAGGCAGGGGCTTTGTTTTGTGCGATCAAGCTATTCAGCTATAAACAGTGTTTCAAGTTGCGATTCGGCAAATACAACCAACGAAATGGTAAGTGGTAACTAATTTTTTATTCATATATCATCCTTTCGCTCAGTGCCCCTTATTTTCCATCTATTCCCTTTCTATCTAGAAGAAACAAACATAATTAACGGATGTGTGCCGTTAGGGCATGATTGCCGAGCTTAAATCACGACATTTGTGATTTTCAAGTACATTTTCAAATTCGATTTCTAATAGAACTAGAGCAATCAGCTGGGACATTAAGCACGGTGGACTGGTGGAGTCTGCTTTTTATAATCAAGCTGCTTACTGTGTATAATCCGAGTTCTGTAATCGTATCTACTACTGTGAGAATTAGTATGTCACTATCCAGTAACTATAGTTAATGGTCCATGTGAAAATTAGAACAACAACCGTTGTGATTCACTTGTTACTAGCTGATTATTTAATTTAGGACAGCAACTATGTACAATTAGACTTGCTAACTAGCTGCTCCATGTAAAAATTAGATCAACATCCGCTGTGATTCAAAATATTGAGGAGAATATCACTTACATATAATGTACAACAGATTTTAAAAAATTCAAACAGCAACAGTTTTTTTCAGTTCGGTCCTATCGGTCCGGTTTGCGGTCCGGTCCATTATTATTTCGGTCCGGTCTGCGGTCTATATTTTTCAGATTTTACGGTCTGCGGTCCGGTCCGGTCCAGTTTCAAACCGATGCTCACCCCTAGAAAACTGCAGAATTCATACCGGAGGGCAGCAGGCACTAAAGAAAGAGGCTTCATATACTTCATCATAATGAATGGCAACACCTTGCTTCTGCATTTATACAAAACTTTCAAGAGTTGACACGCTATTCATATTTTAACATAGTGCACTACTCATTTGAATTTAACATCGTTCCTAAAGATTTCACATTTTGAAGTTACCGATAATGCAAAATGGTACACACAAATGCTTAATTTTATAATTTATTTGATATAACAATGGTAAATTTTCTTAGTATAATCATTGATTATATATGCCATATCTTATCTAATCAATTATTTCATTTACTTTACGGATTATTTGTTATGAGATGGTGGATGAATGCTTCTTTTTTACTATTATAAGTATTTTCGGGCATGCTTTTTGTGGAGGAGCATAACCATATTTTCATAAGATTAATGTATGATGTAGACAATGTCTTGTGTTTTGAAAACAAAGTTGTATGAAATAAATGTCGTAAACTTATATTTTATAAATGTTCTTTGTTTCGATCAAGGGCACGACAAAAGTCCTCCCCATGTAAATGACATCCCATTATAAATAAAATTATTAGTATATAACAAGACTTTTTAAGGCATTATTTGATATCAATTTTTGATGTTAAGTAGCTAATATATGAGAATGATGTTTACATTTGTTAGGGGCTCAATAAAAAGTCTTCCCCACTTCAAAAAAATTTATCCATATGCAAACATGATTTATGGATTCAAGGTGTTGACTAGGATTATTTATATTTATAGCTATTTAAATAAATGCTCAAGGCTTATGCATCAATTGGTCAGCGATATGACGACCGTTCAAGGTACGTTTGGTCAAGAATTGTCCCTGACCATCACATATTGGTCATAGATTCGTCAGTTTTGGTCAAGGATTTGACCTTCAACTTTAACAAGTTTTGTAGTAAGTTGACCTTTTTCTCTATGGTCACCTCCACAGGCTCCACTAGTTTGTCTTTCTTCTGAGTCGTGGAGTCTCCGTGGAGTCCTTGCACTTGAGAACAACACCTTTTGTCCTTTTTTTATTTAATGGGTGAAAGTCTGGGGTGGAACCAGAAATTTTGAGTAGAGAGGGGTTGAATTTGGAAGTCTAAGTATTAATTATAAAATGGGACTGAGTAAAATGAGTTGAAAAAAAATATGCTATAAGTGAGATTCAAACATAGATTTAGTTATCTATAAATAGCATCCTAGTGCGATTCAGCTACCAACTTACTTGTATTATATAATAAAACAACCTATATATAAAGTACTTATATATGTTATAGTGTTAAATACATGCATATTGATTTGGATGGGGGCTTTGGCCCATGTTGCCCCCCTCCCTAGATCCGCCACAGGTGGAAGTAGACTTTAGATGTATCAAAGAATAGAATACATATTGGATGTTTCTATATACAATATATGTATCTTGAAAAAATGATATTACATGATAACATCTGAATTTTATCTGACTAAATAATATATAAGTTCTGATAAATATTCGATTTGAACTAAAAATCAAATGTTTACCATTTATAAATATGTTACATATAAAAATTATTGATATGAAAATCCCTATTTTTATATATAATAAAATATTTTTTGTAAAAGATGTATATATTTGTCTAATTTAATTTTTAGTTAATATAAATATTATAATATTCAATATCGGGTCTAAAATTTTTAGATCTAAAATTCAATATTTGAAATCTCATACAAATTCTCAGTATGTTGAATATTTTTGAAAGTTTTGAACTCGAATGTAGTTCAAATATGCAAATTCTAAATTATCACAGATCTTTCGGGATCACGACAGCCAAGCTGGAGGTAGAGTCGGCTGGTCGTTGCATGGGTAGGTGTATATTTTTGTTTTACTTTATCCAATGGCCACAAATGGCTATCCGATCTTAGCGGCTCGCGCACAATATGCTATATGTTATAAATATAATAGAATAATACCACACAAATAAAAAAGAGGACCCTTTTTGAGACAAATTTTGGATTCTACTATGCAAAATAACAAACATAAGAAGGGAAAGAACTAGCTTTCTTCCTTATTTTTGTTGTATAACAAAGTAGAATTTAAAGTTTGTTCCAAATGGGGTCTCCTTTTTGGTCAGCATAGCAGATCTTAATGTAATATACTCGTTTGACGGCATCAGTTGCTCCATTCCATGCCACCATCCATCGTCGTCTCATGTTTCTCATGTGGGGACCAAGTTGACTAGGAAGGCAGCGGTAGCCGGCGGGGCTAGGACATGCAACTCTGAATCTATGACAATTGGTGTGGAGTTTTTCCATGCACATATGGCATAGCCTGTGAGCCCGCCCATCGGATGTCTTGTCATCGTCATCGTTGTTGTGACATCCAGTAAGGATTATTAACCATGAGTCTACATGTTGCCACGATAGGGAACTTGTCGAGCTGACATTTACACATAATTATCTTGAACTTTAGTAAAGCTATTGGAGGGACGTTGACAGCTAAGGCCCTGTTTGGTACCATATGGTTTATCTTCATGACAATTGAGTTCCACTTTTTTTAGTTTAATTTTCGTTTGGTAGGATGAGTTGCGGTGAAGTTGGATGATTTTCAACCCCACCTGAGTACGTGATCGGCTGGAAATTCATGGAGTTGGTACCGCGCCGGATCACGGTGTGGTCGGGTGCAGAACGCTCTAAAATATTAATTATTTACAGACATTGCCACTCAGCTCGTCGTAGAAGTTCTGTACCGTTGAGTCTTGTGGCCACGTGTGTACACCTACTGGCTGCTACAATCTATCTTTCTTCCTCGCCTCACATTCACGTGTATGCCATGTCCAAAATTTATACTAACCAAATGAAAGAAAACAAACTCAAGGAATACAAAACACATCTAACCAAATAAAACTATCAAATGTATGCATCTCATTTCCCTGTTTTAAAACCCACACTTTTCACACTAACTACACCCTACCAAACAGGCCCTAAGAGTATTTGTTTTGGTTAAGGGGTTGTCCTGAAATCTCAGTAGTTCCCTAAAAGAGAATTTCATGTTTAGTAGCTAATGAATATGGTGTGTAAGTGCTTTAGTAATCTTACTAATAACATGGAGAGATTTAGAAGCCTGACTGGTCTAGTGGAACTGGAGACTACGTCATATGTCCTGACAACAACTACTTAGAATGCCCATGTCTTGAGCACTTGACTTTTGCCGCTGACACCTAAAGCAACACCAAAATCATATACTGATTATATAAGTAAGACTATCAGTATTTCATAGTCTGATGGGTCGTAAGTGCATTGTTCAATTTCCTTATTTAGTATATTTTATTGAGTTTTTTTCTTCTCTAAAACTCTCCTCATATATTTTGAAATTACTAGAACCCCCTTCAAAATAACCTCCTCCCATCGACATTTCCTTTTCTTCCCATCTCTCTCCGCTAATACAATGTCTCTTGTTATTTTTTCTAATAATCTATTCTTTGTTCCTCAACTCAATTTCTGTTAGACTGGAAATATATGATTAAGTGTTCGCATTTAAGAACTTTGTTGTTTTTTTAGCACAATGTTTTATTTCTATTATGTATGTATTATTAAATTAGAATTATATGATTTTTCTATTGATATTAATAAATTGTTAGTAATTATTATTGTAAAAGCATATAATGTGCATGTTTTCAATTCTAACCCACTATAGATAATCTTAACCCCAAAAGTTTAAAATTCTATGTTATCCAAGATTTATTCAGGTTCTGATCAAATATAGTTGTTGTTGATTCAAGTCATAGTAGTTCTAGTTGAAGTCAGTCTAGGTTTTGTCTATTTTAGGTTAGGGGGATTAAGGGTCCAATTTTTTTGGCTAATATATATAATTCAATTTTTTTAATATATTCTAATTAGGTCTAGTTGGGTTGAGTTTTGGTCGAGTCTGCATATGTTTAAGACTCATCCCTAATAGCTGATAACTGAGATAGACCTTTATTTTACCACAATTTAGCTCACGTCGATTCAAATTGTCTCAAAACTAGTTCGTATTGAGTTATGTCTAGTTCAAATTGGATTTCAAAATATTCATATTTTACTAGTATTTATAATAAAATATAACTATAATCTTGACGTCGGGTCCCATGTATACCATAGTATTAAATATTGTTGTAATGATAAATATTTTGTTTTTTAAGCAAACTTACATGTACAATATATGATATAAATCTTAATAGGCTACCGCATGACATGGGAAGAAAGAGTGTATTAGTTTAAAACATTTCTGTTAGTCTTGGATCATAAATTTTGCCCGACCTATGGATAGGGTTGTCAAAGGGGAAGGTATAGGGAGGGTAAGACTCTACCCATATCGTTACCCTCCAGAGGGTATCAGGTAAGAGTAGGGGTAATTACTCTTCTCAACAATCCCCTTACCCTCCTCTTATCTTTACCCTCTTCTTCACAGGGTAAATGGGGAGGGTTAAGGATAAATGAGTATTTTTCATAAAGGAATTTATACACATTGTGTGTTGATTTTTGAAAATTTTTGTAACTAATTCGTTGATAAAAACATATAAAATATTATCTAATTCAAAATCATATGTTTCTCCATGAAAAGTAAGTCAACTCTCACAATAACAATTCTTTTTCTAAATCATTTTCTTATTTGTTAAATATCCATAAAATTAAATGTTTCACCAACATCTATTTTTTCCACAAGATATATATGTTTTTTCTACAACAAGAAAGCATTACAAGCACACCAATAACTCATTTTCCAATGATAAAATCAAGAATCTCTCACAAGTTCAAATACTATTACAAAAAATACTACCAGGTTCATAGATTATAACAAATCTACTAGCACGCATTACATAAGAGTCATTACTTGATATAGATTCACATTAGGAATAGAGCATCTTGTCCCTCCCAAAAAATAGTGATCGTTCTTTTACCCTGTAAGAACAAATATATAAAATGATCATATAACTAAAACTTTGTTAATCTAGACTTTAAAAGAAAATATAAAGTAAGAACATAGGACCTTCAAGTTTCAAATTCCACTTCCATATCATCATTCATGCCATGATCCTCGTCAATATATTCTTTAACAATATCCATTATTGACTCCTTGCCAACATATTTCTCTAAAACCAAAAAAGAAATAAGTAACAAGTAACTAAGTACCAAGTATTTCACAATATAAGTAACATATAATGAAAAGTTGCCACCAAATTTCCACAAAGTGAGATTATTATCTAATCTTGAGCACATATGATCCCCTCAACTGTACTTGGTAACATAGTGTTCCTATAATGATCAAGTACTCTCTCGCTTGTACTAAATGTTGCTTTAGAAGAAATAATGATAATTGGAATGGCTAATATATTACAAGCCATCCTTGTCATTATAGGATACTTTGGCTCATTGAGTTTCCACCATGCCAATATATCAGATTGAGTTTCTTTACCTCTCATTGGGTGGATGGCTCTAGATAAATAAGTTTGCAAGTCATTCTGAATGGGATGTGTATAAGATCATATGATAACCCCTAATTCACCCTATATGTGTTGCTTGAAACATTGCTAGAAGCATTGCCAGCCCTACCACCACTTTGGAAGTTACATCCATTAGATAAATAAATTGATTCTTCATCAAGACCATATAGAATAGAAACATCTCAAATATTACATCGATACTCATTAAAATATTAAGTAACAAATATTTATTCTTCTAAACTTCAGCATTGTCTTTTGCACCATACACCTCATTCTTGTCTAATTCAAGAGACTTCATCTTCATTTGTGGGTCAAGAACAGAAGCTACAACCAAAATAGTACAAGCATTATCCTAATACTTATCAAATTTGAGAATCATTTCATTAGTCATTTTTTTAATAAATCATTAGAAGCAACCTTGAATTCCCTTAAACAAATACAAATTGCACAGGTATGGATGAACTAGTAATTGGAAGAAGGACACTAGGAAAAAGAAATTAGATGAGTTGTGTTGATTTTCAAAGGAAAATGAGTTTTGAATAATTAATTTTCTTAACTCATCAATCACCCGCAAGTATACAGGATCAATTTTAGTTGAGGTCAAATCACAGGGAGCTAGGATAGTTAGGTGCAAAATTGTTAACTTTCTACAATCTAGATCAGTTGTAATTAAAGGGTTGGTTTGGATCAATTTAATTTCAAAAGTAAATAAAAGAAATGAGAACATAAATCACTTGGACAGAGATAAAAATTAGATTATGAAGATCTTGGATATTGGATTTCATCTCCACATCAAAACTCAATAAAAACTACAAATTCCAACAACATTAATTAATCTTCTAAGGTAGGTTGATAACATCTAATGCATCTCCCAATTAGAATTATCATGTATATATTTGGATTCGAACTACAACCTAAAACCCTCATCCAATCCAAGCCACTCCCATGATCAAGGATGTGTTGTCAGAACGATTATTCCTTACCTCCTAATATATCTTCCCAAAAATAATAAGAGGCATAAAACATGTAAACATGATGTCTAGCCATTCATACAAGGAAATAAATACCTAATTTGTGTTGAATCAGAAGATCAACTGATATTATATAGGAAATTCGAGTCATATTGAGTTATGACGTGGGAGCTACTCTCCCACATCCAAAAAATGGAGTTTACTCACTCATGGTGAGAAAATATAGGCACAAATGATGAATCAATGAAACAAACATGAGAAGAGAGAGGAATAACAAATGGATCTATGGAAGAGAAGAAACGGGTGAGATCTCCATCCAATAGATGGAGATCCATCTCTGAAATGTCCTCCAACAGCAACAACCTTCCCTTTTCGGCTTGGGGAAGGAAATGAGAAGAGAAATGAGGCTAGGAATGAATTCTCTCCTGAGAAACCCTAGCTTTCTCTATTAGCTTGCCTCTCTAGTGCTCCAACCTCATCCTCAATCTCTAACCACTACAAATGATGCCTGATCCATTTCCCAAGGGATGGAGGTTCTTTATATTTTTGAATAAGTGATTAAAAATATGAATTCTACAGATACTTCTTTTTCTACGACATAACAAACATGTGCTACGACATGTAAGTATCGAATTATGCAAAAAGTAGTGGCATACACAAGCAACACGATGTGTGACATGCGTAACATGACATAAGATGTGTTTTCTATCGAACTCTAAGCTCCCTTTGTTATGTCATAGGAAGGAACCAACACATTATAAGGCGTGCCTGCTGTAGAGTGTCCTCCGCCTAAGAGTCACACAACGTGTGGCACTGTCAGCACGCCTTAAGGGCATTAATCTGCTGCATTTCTTGGTTGTAGCATTTTGGAGAATGCCAAATAAACAGAAAATTGGGTATTTTTTTTCCTTTTAGTGTGAAATATGAAGTAACTTCAATTCAAACCATGAGTGAGTAAGACCAACAAGAAACAAACATCTTAGCATGAATTTGGATAGAAATGTGGTTAAATTTGAGTGAAATGTGTGACTAAAGTGTCATGAAATTGTGATGCAATTTGTGCACATCAAATCCCCCTAAGCTTGAACCATTGCTTATCCTCCAGCAAAAAGAACTGGATAAGTGGCTAAAATGAATAGATGGGCACAAATCAGATCCTATTGAATGTGAGTTGATGGTTTCAAAATGACAATTTTCATCATTTAGATACGTGACTAAATGTGAAGTCAATTCTAAATCTCAAGATAAGAGTTTAAGTTCAATTTAATATTTAGTTTGCTTTGAAAGAGTTAAGTAGAGAGCAATAAACAAAAACAAGATGACAAAGCCAAAAATATAATGATTTGCCACAAAACTCCTCAAAAATGACAAATACTTACCTTCATGCGATGACATTGTTATTCTAAAAAATATTATTTTGTGTATGGTACTCGAATGCTAATGTAGGCTCGCATGCATGTGGAATACAGTTGGGGGATTAATGTCCCTCTTTCAGATATTATCCCCAACCTTATTTGGGTTGGTCGAAATGTGGGTGACTTAGCCATCTTTTGTGGGATTTGGATTTTTAATTGAAGATAAAAGTTCCCCCTTCTATGTGATTTGGGCTCTACTTTGGAACCACACAGTCCTATGCTAGTTCACCCTTTATTATTTTAAATCATGCAAGAAGAATTTCTTTTTGCAAGAATTATCAAATATAGCAGTGAACAATGCATTATAAGTTTGATAAAGTCATCTTTATCATTATGGAAAGCTCTAAAGTTGAAAGATTCAAATTTGAAAGATTACATGGTTTAAGATTGTGAGTGAGAGACTTGGAAATCATGTTTAGTCAAACACCCAAATATGGATATGAATAGCAAAGAATTTTGAAAGGGATGATTCATGCCCAAATATTTCATCATACAACCTTTATCTTCTAAAAGGGATTGGTTCAAGCAATCGGGAGAATTGATCAAAAAAATCCCTCAATATTCATGCAATGATGTGAAAGGAAAATGTCAAAAATGCAATTAACAAATTAAATGACATAAGTGAACGAAAAAAGCAAATGACATGGAAAAGAAAACTAAAACTACTGGCTAGCTGCACCCCCTCAAGCTTGAAATTTGCAGTGTCCTCACTACTCATAACAAAGCTAAGTGGCGTACAATTGGGTACCTCATGTGCATCAGAGTGGTGGATCAAAACCCTCAGCATAGGGTGGGATGGTCGGGTCGATGAAGTTCATTGTATCACCGGGTCCTGTGGGTGGAGGTGGCTAAGGCAGGTAGATGTAGTGGCCTTGAGAGATGTGCTAGGAGTCTATCCTGGTCACCATGTTGTGGATGTCTTAGACACTTTGGGATAGGTTGACATATTACTGTGACATCTGGGCAATCTAGGTGTCCTGATCATCAAATTTGTGCTTTACATAGCCATACAGATGCCTCATGTCGGTGTACCTCTAGGTGGAGTCTGTTATAACCCCAATTTTTGGGTTCAAATAGTGAGAAATGTAATTTCTCATATTAAAGATAGTTGAACAATTAATGATATGATTTGTTTTGAATAAATGGATTCCCTTCACAATAGCCTTGATTGGTTGCTTTGTGGGCTTTATTGGCTATTGGGCCCAATAAAAAGGGAATTTCAATTAATTAATGAATAATTGAATACTTGAGAAAGAAATGTGTAGAAACCTCTAGAAGGCAAATCAAAAAAGGATTTCGTGCCTCTTGGGTTCCTTGGGTACCAAGGGGTCCAAGGTTGCAAAAAGAAAGCAATAAGAAAAGAAAAGATTAAATAAGTATTTCTTTATGAAGAAAGAAATTGGAAAATAATGATAAAATGTGGAAAATGAGTGGAAAGAGGCATAAATGAGATTTCTCTGGGAAATTTCGTATCCATGAGGTTTCTAATATTAAAAGGAATGCCAATAAGGAAAATAAAAGAGAAATAAAAAGAAATCCTCAAAAAGAGATGTTTAAATGAGAAATAAACAAGATAATGTGAAATAATGCATAATGATGCATCTAGAAGGATAATTAGTATCCAATAAAGAGAATTTTGATATATTAGAGTGTCTTGGGATCCAAGGAGTCCCAATAAAGAGGAAGGAAAGAGAAAATACTAAAAAGGTAAAATAAGAGGATAATGCGATTCATTATTAATGAATTTCGTGATATTGATAAAAAGAAAATAGTTTCTACTAAAGGAAAATAGAAATCCATGGCCAATGGGTTAAAGAGAGCAAGTATAAAGAAAATAAAGAGGAAATTTCGAATATCCATATAATAAGGGATATCCAAAGGATAAAGAAGAGAGAGAGAAAGTTGTTTTTTTCATGAAGGAATATAAACTCCCTAATAGGAAAGGGACTTGGCAAATCGATATTAACCATCTTAAGACGTCGTTTCACCCTCTATAAAAGGAGATAGAGCTTTGGGCAGAGTCCAGGAGGGAGAGATCCCACGTACGCCCTTTTTCTTCCTCTTCTTCTTCTTCTTCTTGTTTTGACCGTAAACCCTAGCTAAGATGAGCAATGGGATCGGGTAGTCATGAGACGGCCATAGTAGGTGGAATCGACACCTGGATGCTCCACGACGCCCTCGAGCTACGTTGCAATCATGGCCACACTTCAACCAAGGCACAACAGCAGCCGAATTGCTGCTTCACCTGCTACAGGTCGGGGGTGGTTTGCCCTTGACCAAGCCACCTCGACAGCGCACTGGGCGGCGCCCCAAGTACGGCGGAGGTCTGCGGGGCTAGGGAAAGGGCGGGCGACTGCTTGCTTGGTCCCCGAAGGAGAGGACGAGCCGCCCAGGTCGTGCCTAGGGCTGCGCTCGACGGTAGCCTGAGCTTGAAGATGAAGCAAACGACATTGGACAAATTTGCCCTCCACCAACTGAAGTGTGGCTCACTTACGTCGGGGGTATTTTTGACTTTTAATTATGTTTCCAATTTGGGCGCCTAAGTTGCATGGAGTTGGCTACGTCGCATCTCCAGATTGGCCGAGTAAGTGTTTTTCTTGCAAAATTCGTAACTAATGAACCATAGCTCGGATGAAGGAACTTAATATATGAAAATTGATCCTCACAACGAGAGGAATCCAATAAAAATGGTATTAAATATAGATTTCGTTACTAATTGCAAAAGTACTATAAGTTAATGAAAATTGCATTAAAGTAAAGATAAAAACCCTATTTGTGAATTAAAGGTTGAATATATATGATGCCTAATGGGTTAGTTTGAATAATGATACCTTGTTGAAGGATAATATCAGATGCGAATCTAATCTAGATGAGAAATTGCATGTTTTAAGGTTTTAAACCAAGTATACATGATAATGCATTTAGAAACCCTAACTTAGAGAAAAAGGGGAAGATATCATGAGAATATGTTGTTAAATGATAGTTATAAGTTTTGGTATACGAAAGTCCTTAATTCTGGATAAATACCCTTAAAGTAGTAATTAGGGTCTTTTTATGAATAAAAGGTAGATATGATGGAAAAATGAGTTCCTATGTTAATTAGACCCTAATGAGCTTTGAATTAATGATAAATGCACATAATGATCTTGTCATGAATTAAAAGGGGTAAAAATAGTGACTTTAATGTAAAATAAGTTTGGTGAAATTAATTGATGAGTAATGTGCCTTTAAATGTGGAAATAGGGTTATATGTTGTTGAGATAACCTTAATACTGAAGAATAGATAAGATAACTAGGGTTTTTGAGTAATGGCATAAAATTAGGGTTTAATATGAAGGGAAACCCTAATTGCAAAATGAAACTCTAAAGAGGATGCAAGAAACCATAGAAAGTAAATTCAAGTTAATAAAGTAGGTTCTTGATAAAGTGTGTAACAAATAGAGTACATATTCTTTTCAGGAATTATGTGATGATTGAGTTACTTTCTTGGAATCTGTTGATTGGCTTGATTGTATATACATGAAGTATATGTTGAATAATCTGCATGACTCATCAAATCAGGTATGTGGTTATGATTATGAATAACCGATTAGTTTCCCCGATGGATTCTCAGATGTTTAATCGCATTGAATGCAACTAAACTGTTGAATGTTTATTTATTTCTTGCAACTATAAAGTGACTACGATTATCACATAAGATATGTGCCTACTAGCTCAAATCCTGGTCTCCTCTGTGTCGTAATGGCTGACCTAGTACATGGCTACCTAGAGGGTAGGTCCATCAGGTCATGAAAGACTTTGGCTGCCTAGAGGGTAGGTCCATCAAGTCACCTTTATAGAGGTACCATATAAGTCCTTACAGGGACAACACAGAGTTGTGGATAGGTATGGATTGAGTAGTTTGGCTTAAAACGTAATCTTGATTGTTAAATGATTAATTGAGTGATTACATTGTTACCATAGTTGCATGTTTATTTGTTTCCCCCACATGCCAGCTACGTCTGACCGACGTTTTGTTTGTCGGCATTTTAGGTACAATGAAAAGAACAAACAGTAAAGTGACACATGTAATACTAAATGAGAATTAAAGTGCAAAGGAGGAATAGATAGATTAGTATCGGTGTGGATAGAAGTTTAGAGATCCAAGTTTTCAAAAGGTATGCAAAAAATTTATTTTCTTACAACTTTCAGTATAGTATGTTAGAATTTGATAATTATTTTTGGTTAATTGCCGAACCTTTGATCCGAAAGTCATGGGTGCGGCTTCGACCTCTCAGTCTCCCTTAATTGGGGGTTATCGGGAGGTGGGGTCGTAATATTTGGTATCAGAGCTTGGGTTCCTCAATTAACCATTAATAATTATTAAATTTTATAAAACTCCATAGAACCCAAGGGAGTTATTAGAGGATTATCCGAAAGATGGAGGTGTCTAGAAAAGGATCACGACCGGGGGCTGGCAATATTTTCCTCCGCACCGCTAGTCGGAATATGAGGACTCCCAGATCCGTGTGACTGCCTGACCAAAGTCTTAGGGTATGAATCGAAATAAGATACCTTTAGGATTTCTCATCTTATTCATCCCTTCTCATCACAAAAATTCTGATAAGAACCTAAATGATTAGGGTTTTCTCTCTCCTCCTCACCCTCTTGAGGTATAGGTAAGGTTGATAAGGTTTAAGGGATCCTCCACCACATTAAAGGAAATGCATGTAAATAAGATGTCATGGACATAAGCTTAATAGAGTAAGCGCAAATTAAAGGATAGATACATGCTTAGGTCGTATGACGTAAGATGTCATGTCCTCAGAAGTGACCTGAGGCTAGACCTTCTTGTCAGGAGGAAAAGTTAGTCTTGGAGATAGAGATCTCCGTTGTAAGTAGAAACCTGGCTCAGCCTACGAGGATGATGTTAACCCTAACCCTAAGTGAAGGTTAGAGAGAGAGAGATGGCCCGATGAATTAGACCAGGTGTTTGAATGGACATGCCTGGGATGCCATATGAGCCATTAGAGGTTGGATGACCGAGTACCTTTGGCCACCCAACCTTGGAAAGGGGGCCGTGTAGGTCAGGACGAAGGATAGCTCCTTCCTTAATAAGGATAGAGAAGAACCTATGGAAACCCCACAAGCTGTTATGTGCATGGCATACCCAGTAGGCATCAGTGGTGCGAGCAATAGGTTTAAACCCTGACCGAGGGAGTTTGATGGATAGCTTATGTAATAAGTATAAGGGGTTATGGATAACCTTGAACAAACATACATTGACCATAAGCTTCATCTAGCTAGGGGCATGGTTTTGAGGATGACCCTTCACAAAGGTAGGACCTCTAATGGTGAGGTTGGATGTAGGGTTACCTCTAGAGAGAGTCGGAAACCCAGCAAGAGGGTTGGAACCCTAGACTCTGAGATATGAGGAAAAGCTGGGAGTTGAGGATGATGCGACCTAAATGGATGATAGTGGTTGCCTCATGATCGATCCCTAGAAGTTGATGACATCTTGGTTGCCTATAGAGGGACCAAACCCTAGAGAGAAAAGATGAAGCTTCGGGTACCCATGTGCCTACGGTATAGGTGTTTACCTTTTGAGGTAGGAAAAAGAGTTCCTTAGACTTAGAAAGGTTTAGTAACAGGTTATGAGGCCTTGTACCTTGGTAGTTGTCCTTAAGGAGGACCCAACTCTAAGTGTTGCTCGAGTGGAAGGATGAAAAGGAGTGCATGTCATGCCTTTTGCATGCTTGGTACATGGTTAAGAGATAGAGCATGCAGTTGGACACCTAAAAGTGAACCTAGGGTTCCTAGGCCTAAGAGGGGAAGTGGTATACCTAATGCTCACGACGAGAATTAAGTTGATATAGTTCGAACATGGTACTCCTCAAGTATAGGGGAAAAAGGGAGTCCCTTAAGTTAAGGTATGCTTGATGAACCCCTCACAGCTAGGTTGATGATAAAGGAAAGTATGATCTTGATCCAGCATTGAGGAAAGAGGACAATTATGACCTAACATGGTTCAGTAGGTGATCTGTTTGTGCCATAATAGCTTGCTAGGGTTAAGTTGGCTCATGTGGATGTAAACCCTAGACCAAAGAGATTTTGTGACCTTGTTGTCAAGAGATAGTTTTCCTCCCATCCTGGGAGAGGGACCCCTTTGGTAGGGTGTATATCAGTTTTGTTGGTGACCTAAAGAGGTCTCATAGGATCTTGCGAAGTTAAGTGAAAAGTACATGGTATGAGAGTGAACCTGTAGACCCATAGATATCCATCTCTAATTGCATGTGAATGTGTTACCATGGAGGTAACCAGTATGGGGCTTGGCCAAGGTAGACAGGTTGCCATGATGCCTATGAACGGATGAGAGTCAGCCCATGAATGCAGAAAGAGAGATGATGAAGACTTGGGTAAGGTTCTAATTGAACATGTACTATGATGGAGAATCCTAAGTCTACCCTAGGGTCAGGTAGGGATAAGACCGATGAAAGTAGGAGTTACCTAATTCCCCAGTTGCACATGACCATAGGGTCGGGAGGTAACAACTATCATTGTATGAGGGCCATGGGTTAGGAGATTGATCACCTTCATGAACTCATGGGACCCAAAGGGCAGATGAGTAGGACACTCTCTTGATGCGCGAGGGAAGAGGGATGACCCCAAAAAGAGTCGGTACCCTATATACCTAGAGGAGATGACCAAGGATATAAACCTTAGTAGGTTCAAGACTAGTTTGATATCATGATGTTTGTGATGAAGAGACATATGTGGCACGTTGCAACTTAGAATGAAAGGTGTATTGGCAAGGTGGGATGTACCATCTCTACTCTTGGAACAGGAAGAACTCTGTATTTGGATTGCAGCCAAATGCTTATTTCCTCTTGTTATGGGGGTGAGAGATAGGGCATTACACATGCCATACACCAAGGATAAGAGATGATGTAGGTTGAAACGTCTCCACGAGAAATAGGGATAGAGAAGATAACATACCCAGGCAAAGTGAATGATACATGGTTTGCAAAGACTAAGAGGAATGAGGTAGTCACCTTATGAGGATGTCTTTATCCTGAGATATGTGGAACTTACAAGTTATACCAGGTTGATTTTGATCACCGTGATGATGATATCAGAGGGTGTTCTTAATGGAGATAGACATAGAGTTGGAGGTAATATGATAAGTGAAATGCATGGAAGTGTATGTCTTCAATGTTACCTAATACACAAGAAGGTAAAGTAGGAATGGATACCCTGGTTGAGATATACCTGCCTAGTTTGGCTAGAAGAGGTTGTTATATTAACCCTAAGTTTGGAAAAGAAGATGTGTTTGGCTAACACTCAGATGTAACAAGATGCGTTAAGAAGTTAATGGTTGTTTGGTTAGCCAGTCTAGTCCTTGATACGATGAAAGGATGGTGGTAGAACCGCAAGTGCACTTCTTTGGAAAAGAAAGTGATGAAACCCCGATAAAAGGGTTTTTGAGGTATTGATCTTGAAGACATACAGGAGATCATGGTCACCACACACCGTGGTACTACCAAGATAATGAGTGACAATAGTACTTTAGATGCCTAAGATGAGGTTGCACGTGGTATGTTGCCATGCATGATAAGAGGTGAAGGATGAGCACCGGTAACCCCGTGCGTGGATATAAAGGATAAAGAATCCCCAAAAGAGAAAGGGAGTTCATCACTATGGATGTTGTATGTATCCCCTAAATCAAGGAAGGTCGAGATACAATATGGGTTATGTTAGTTCGCCTTACCTAGATGACATGAGGAAGAAAGAGTTTTGTGAAGGGACAGATCTAGTTGAACTACCCATGAGAGAGATTGTTCAACTACACCATGAAGCGAGTTCAAAGGTTCTTGAGTTTGACCTAAAGGTTCACTTCCATAAAGTGGAAGTAGGTACATGAAGAACTCCATGTTAGTATAGTTTATCACCCCTAACTATGGTTAATATGATCCAAACTAAAGGGTCTGATGAGAGCATATGTGCTCGTTCAAGGTGATAGCTAGGGACAGTTCCCGTCCTGTGAAAGATGTGATGATGACCACCATAGCCAGTATCGGGTTTTATAAGAAGCTCTGTAAGGGAGGTTGTGTCGGTCACCACTTCAGTAAGGTGATGATTGGTGAAAAGGATCACATGATGGTTAGAAAAGGACCACATGATGGTTAGAAAAGGGACCCAGTGCGTGTAGATGAAGTCACTTTGATTGTGCAAGGGCTGAAAGGAGCCTAGAGACGATGAGAGTCGTGAGCAGATGCAAAGTAGACTGACATACAAGTTACTGTGGGAGAATATGTGACATGAAAATCTGACCCCTCTAAGTTATAACTAAGAGAGCTGAGTCCCCGATGCATGGGTTCTGTTGACATGGTTTGGTGGAGAAGGTTAAGTTTGACCTTACCCCTCAGGATAAAGTAATGTGTGATGAGTTCCATGTGTCCAATTTAGAGCACTATGTGAGGTACCCGACCATGTGCTGAGCAATGAACCTAGTGAGCCCCAAGGGAGGCTGACATGGCATGAGTCACCTGTGCAGTTTATAGACGCCGGGATGAAAGGACTCAGAGAAAAGAATATGTGATGATAAAGGTTCTTTGGAAACTCCATGAGTACGGTAAAGCCACATAGGGGCCAATGATGGACATGAAAAAGTCTTATCCTGAATTGTTTGTTTGCTTGATAAAATTTTGAGGACAAAATTCCTATAAGAGGCGAAGGATGTTATAACCCCAATTTTTGGGTTCAAATAGTGAGAAATGTAATTTCTCATATTAAAGATAGTTGAACAATTAATGATATGATTTGTTTTGAATAAATGGATTCCCTTCACAATAGCCTTGATTGGTTGCTTTGTGGGCTTTATTGGCTATTGGGCCCAATAAAAAGGGAATTTCAATTAATTAATGAATAATTGAATACTTGAGAAACAAATGTATAGAAACCTCTAGAAGGCAAATCCAAAAAGGATTTCGTGCCTCTTGGGTTCATTGGGTACCAAGGGGTCCAAGGTTGCAAAAAGAAAGCAATAAGAAAAGAAAAGATTAAATAAGTATTTCTTTATGAAGAAAGAAATTGGAAAATAATGATAAAATGTGGAAAATGAGTGGAAAGAGGCATAAATGAGATTTCTTTGGGAAATTTCGTATCCATGAGGTTGATAATATTAAAAGGAATGCCAATAAGGAAAATAAAAGAGAAATAAAAAGAAATCCTCAAAAAGAGATGTTTAAATGAGAAATAAACAAGATAATGTGAAATAATGCATAATGATGCATCTAGAAGGATAATTAGTATCCAATAAAGAGAATTTCGATATAATAGAGTGTCTTGGGATCCAAGGAGTCCCAATAAAGAGGAAGGAAAGAGAAAATACTAAAAAGGTAAAATAAGAGGATAATGCGATTCATTATTAATGAATTTCGTGATATTGATAAAAAGAAAATAGTTTCTACTAAAGGAAAATAGAAATCCGTGGCCAATGGGTTAAAGAGAGCAAGTATAAAGAAAATAAAGAGGAAATTTCGAATATCCATATAATAGGGGATATCCAAAGGATAAAAAAGAGAGAGAGAAAGGTTGTTTTTTTTCATGAAGGAATATAAACTCCCTAATAGGAAAGGGACTTGGCAAATCAATATTAACCATCTTAAGACGTCGTTTCACCCTCTATAAAAGGAGATAGAGCTTTGGGCAGAGTCCAGGAGGGAGATATCCGACATACGCCCTTTTTCTTCGTCTTCTTCTTCTTCTTGTTTTGACCGTAAACCCTAGCTAAGATGAGCAACGGGATCGGGTAGTCATGAGACGGCCATAGTAGGTGGAATCGACACCTGGATGCTCCACGGCGCCCTCGAGCTACGTTGCAATCATAGCCACACTTCAACCAAGGCACAATAGCAGCCGAACTGCTGCTTCACCTGCTGCAGGTCGGGGGTGGTTTGCCCTTGACCAAGCCACCTCAGCAGCGCACTGGGCGGCACCCCAAGTACGGCGGAGGTCTGCGGGGCTAGGGAAAGGGAGGGCGGATGCTTGCTTGGTCCCAGAAGGAGAGGACGAGCCGCCCATGTCGTGCCTAGGGCTGCGCTCGACGACAGCCTGAGCTTGAAGATGAAGCAAAAGGCGTTGGACAAATTTTCCCTCCACCAACTGATGTGCGGCTCACTTATGTCGGGGGTATTTTTGAATTTTAATTATGTTTCCAGTTTGGGCGCCTAAGTTGCATGTAGTTGGCTACGTGGCATCTCCAGATTGGCCGAGTAAGTGTTTTTCTTGCAAAATTCGTAACTAATGAACCATAGCTCGAATGAAGGAACTTAATGTATGAAAATTGATCCTCACAACGAGAGGAATCCAATAAAAATAGTATTAAATATAGATTTCGTTACTAATTGCAAAATTACTATAAGTTAATGAAAAGTGCATTAAAGTAAAGATAAAAACCCTATTTGTGAATTAAAGGTTGAATATATATGATGCCTAATGGGTTAGTTTGAATAATGATACCTTGTTGAAGGATAATATCAGATGCGAATCTAATCTAGATGAGAAATTGCATGTTTTAAGGTTTTAAACCAAGTTTACATGATAATGCATTTAGAAACCCTAACTTAGAGAAAAAGGGGAAGATATCATGAGAATATGTTGTTAAATGATAGTTATAAGTTTTGGTATACGAAAGTCCTTAATTCTGGATAAATACCCTAAAAGTAGTAATTAGGGTCTTTTTATGAATAAAAGGTAGATATGATGGCAAAATGAGTTCCTATGTTAATTAGACCCTAATGAGCTTTGAATTAATGATAAATGCACATAATGATCTTGTCATGAATTAAAAGGGGTAAAAATAGTGACTTTAATGTAAAAGAAGTTTGGTGAAATTAATTGATGAGTAATGTGCCTTTAAATGTGGAAATAGGGTTATATGTTGTTGAGATAACCTTAATACTGAAGAATAGATAAGATAACTAGGGTTTTTGAGTAATGGCATAAAATTAGGGTTTAATATGAAGGGAAACCCTAATTGCAAAATGAAGCCCTAAAGAGGATGCAAGAAACCATAGAAAGTAAATTCAAGTTAATAAAGTAGGTTCTTGATAAAGTGTGTAATAAATAGAGTACATATTCTTTTCAGGAATTATGTGATGATTAAGTTACTTGCTTGGAATCTGTTGATTGGCTTGATTATATATACATGAAGTATATGTTGAATAATCTGCATGACTCATCAAATCAGGTATGTGGTTACGATTATGAATAACCGATTAGTTTCCCCGATGGATTCTCGGATGTTTAATCGCATTGAATGCAACTAAACTGTTGAATGATTATTTATTTCTTGCAACTATAAAGTGACTATGATTATCACATAAGATATGTACCTACTAGCTCAAATCCTGATCCCCTCTGTGTCGTAATGGCTGACCTAGTACATGGCTACCTAGAGGGTAGGTCCATCAGGTCATGAAAGACTTTGGCTGCCTAGAGGGTGGGTCCATCAAGTCACCTTTATAGAGGTACCATATAAGTCCTTACAGGGACAACACAGAGTTGTGGATAGGTATGGATTGAGTAGTTTGGCTTAAAACGTAATCTTGATTGTTAAATGATTAATTGAGTGATTACATTGTTACCATAGTTGCATGTTTATTTGTTTCCCCCACATACCAGCTATGGCTGACCGACGTTTTGTTTGTCGGCGTTTTAGGTACAATGAAAAGAACAAACAGTAAAGTGACACATGTAATACTAAATGAGAATTAAAGTGCAAAGGAGGATTAGATAGATTAGTATCGGTGTGGATAGAAGTTTAAAGATCCAAGTTTTCAAAAGGTATGAAAAAAAATTATTTTCTTACAACTTTCAGTATAGTATGTTAGAATTTGATAATTATTTTTGGTTAATTGCCGAACCTTTGATCCGGAAGTCATGGGTGCGGCTTCGACCTCTCGGTCTCCCTTAATTGGGGGTTATCGGGAGGTGGGGTCATAACAGAGTCAGTCTGAGTGCCAGTGGTAGGAGGTGTAGATGGTGGTGCGTTAGGCCTGGCAAAGGAGGGCTCGAGTTGTTCACCTTCGAGTGTTCTTTCATTTGGAAAGTATTTCTAGTTGTCTCTCTTCTTAAGAGTTGTCAATGAGGGGTTTGGCAACTTGGTGACCGAATTTTTGTTGTATTTCTGATAGAGTTTTTCATCTTTGTCTTTGCATAACAGGCCTACAAAAATGAAGGCTTCACAGTCAACAAAAATGCTTCCATCTAGTGGATCTGAGGTGGTCGAGTTCAATCTCAAAGATCCAAGCTTGGTGATAATGCCCCCTATCATGATGTCATCCTTTGGCTCTTTTTGTATCTTCAAGACTCTAATGAAGAAATGCTATCCTATATTTACTTTGAATTTATGAAGCATGGCCCACAACAAGAGAAGTTTCACCTTTCCAATGACACCTTGTGTTTCCTTCTTTGCAAAGATACATGTGTTGAATAGGCAATCTATGTAGCGCATGATAGGATTGTGTACTTTTGATTCCTGAGCATTTACAAAGTTATAAGTTGGTTTCTCACTAATTTTATTCTAGAAAGTGTCTAGTACAAAATCATCAGGAATAATAGTACTGCCAGTATAATCAAACTCCAGTAACTCGCAAATCGTTTGAAAGTTAATGTGAAGGGTTTATTCATTTTCCTAAATGTAATTAGTCCAAACAAATATGATTTATTTTGAGGATCTGTTGTGGGGTTGAGAGTGGTCAAAAACTCATAAGTAACCCACAGAAAAGTGGCTTTGTGATTGAAACAACAATAGGTCAACCCAAGAAAATTTAGATATTCTTTAGCCTCATTGAGAATTCCAAGATCAAGCATAATATTTGATCAGCAAACCTGGTCAGGACCACCCAATGATAGGAAAGGCGATGGAAGACAACATCCTCCTCATCATTCAACATAAATTTCATCGTCGAGACGTATGGTGCACTTGAAGAGGAAGCTTTGGGGTTGGGCCAAGGTCGCTTGACGACTGGGGTCTTGGTTCGCACTATCTTGATTGTTGCAGGAAGGGGGCACACGTCGTAGCAGGTAGCTGACACAACCTAATAGGGTATCCTATCTTCACAACTATAGGTCGTGTCTAACACAGTGTAGCCAAAGTCATTACATCGTGTGAAAGTCGATCAACTGTGGCACTGGGCAGTTGAAGGCAGCATGGTATGCGGTGGAATGGAGGTCGTCGGTGGTGCTTGCTTTGATGCGGCTAGTCAGCTGTTGATTCCTTGATCTGTGGCGGCTGCTTCTATGGATGATGGCAGCAATGATGCATGATTTTTCAACAAAGGGTGAAAATGGCACTGCCCTTTTGTGGTGTAGTGGCAGTGGTTTGGATAGACTTGTGTCGTCGATCCTTGCTGGAGAGGGTGCAAAGGTGGGAAGCAGTGGCGGGCAGTGGTGCTTGTTGGTGAGATTAGGAGTAGGATGACGATAGAGGCATCAGTGGTGGAGTCATTTGAGAGTGACAATGATGTGTGGGGTTTGGATCACTGCATAGCAGTGAGGCAGAGGTTACGGTGTAGGGTGTGAAATTGCCAGGTTGGTGGCAACTATAGGGTTGAGAGAGGGAAGAAAAAAGAATGAGCTAGTGTTTAGGGTTGGATTGGTTCAAGCCGGTTGCAACACAGCGTAATGTGTAGTTAACACACTACAATGGCCGAGTGTTGTTGTATTCTAGCCCCACATGTTGTAATTGGTAGCAGACAAACTGTAGCAGAGATTAGCTGTAGAATTCCCAAAATCTTTGTTGAAGAGTACACATGTTACACATGCCATAACAGGGGTTTCTTGTAGAATTGGCCCTTTTCCTCCTACAGTTCACACGGCGTAATGATTGTGTTACACGCTGTAATGAATCTTTCCTGGAGAAACCAAATTTCCACTATAAATTTGTACATGTCGTGTGAAGTGATCCACACATCTTGTAACTAGAAGTTCTATAGCAGGAAATTTTCTCATCATTTGACATATCATAATGGTGCCACACACGGCATAATGGTAGATTGTTGTAAGATTTTATGATCATGAGGAACTATTTACACATTGTGTGAAGTCTCCTACATGCCGTGTGAGTGCATGATTTTGCACATCTTGTCCCTTAAGGCCTTTTCAATAGAAAGGATCATCACCTACAAAGGATATAAGTGCTTATCTAAATGTTTACACACAAATCCAATATGGTAGCATCATGAGGTTTATTCAAGGCTAATGACTAACTAAATGGCATTGAATGAAATGAAACAAGGAAACTATCTAATTGTGACAACGTCTCCCACAAAGACCTTCCATTTAGAGTCCAAAAGTAGACTTCATTGTTTTTCAGCATAAATCAGCAAGAGAGCATGAGGCTAATGGTTCTATCTTTCCTTCCTCAGAGTAGAGCTTTCAACTTTGTCCATTGACCTTAAATGTGGTTTTCTTTCCTTGTATCTCTATCGTCCCGTACGGATAAACCTTTAAGACTTGTAAAGGCCCAGACCATTTGGACTTAAGTTTCCCTGGGAATAACTTCAATTGTGAATTGAACAATAGTACTTGATCTCCTTCCACAATGGTTATTTTTCTGATCTCATTATCATGACATGCCTTAGTCGGTTCCTTATTGATTTTTGCATTTTCATAAGCATCAAGTCTGAGTTCTTCCAAATCTTGAAGTTGCAGCAGCCTCTTCTCACCAGCCTTCTTCATGTTGAAACTTAGGAACTTGATGACCCATAGTGCGTGTGTTCAAGCTCCAAGGGGAGATGACACGATTTTCCATAAATGTGCTTGAACAATGTGGTGTCGATGGCTGTCTTATGTGTAGTGTGGAATTCCCACAAAGCGTCATCTAGATTGAGTGCCCAATCTTTTCTTGAACTTCAAACAGTCTTCTCAAGGATGTTCTTCAGCTGTCTATTGGACACTTCAACTTGTCCGACTGTTTGAGGATGATATGGAGTTGATACTTTATGAGTTACTCCATATTTCGCAAGGAAGTTATTGAACTACTTCTCACTGAAGTGTGTCCCACCATCTGAGATAATGGCTCTGGGTAGTCCAAAGCATGGGAAATTTTTTTCTGGAATAACCTTAGCATTGACTTAGCATCAGGAGCTTGAGTAGGAATGGCCTCTACCCATTTTGACACATAATCACATGTTACTAGTATGTATCTGTAACCGTAAGAGGATGGAAAGGGGCACATGTAGTCGAAACCCCACACATTGAACACCTCAATATCAAGAATAGAGTTGAGAGGAATTTCGTCTCACTTGGAAATCCCTCCTATTCTTTGGCATTTATCACATTTCTTGACATAGGCATGTACATCCTAAAACACTGTTGTCCAATAAAATCCAGCTTGTAGGACTTTGGTAGCAGTTTTCTTCCCTCCAAAGTGACCTTCGTAGGAAGAAGAGTGACAACCAGAAATGATACTTGGAATCCCCTCCTCTTCTATGCATCAATGAATCAGTCCATCTGTCCCATCTTTAAACAACATAGGGTCATCCCAGTAGTAGAATTTGACATCATGTAGAAATTTCTTCTTTTACTGGTAGGTAAGATCTGGCGGAAAGTGTCATGTAGCAAGAAAACTTGTTACATCAGCAAACCAGGGTGCTTGCATTGCGTCAACAACATAGAATCTTTCTATGGGAAAGTAATCATCAATTGGCATCGTATCCTTTGCATCTATGGTCACTCTAGACAGGTGATCAAAAACATTATTTTTAGTTCCTTTCCTATCTTTTATCTCAAGGTCAAACTCTTAAAGCAACAATATCCAACATATCAAATGTGGTTTGGCATCCTTCTTATTCAACAAGTACTTGATGGTTGCAATTTCGGTATAGACAACTTTAGAACCCACTAGATACTAACAAAATTTGTTGAAGGTGTATACTATTTCCAGCATCTCCTTCTCGGTCGTGGCATAATTGATTTGGGCTCATCAAGTGTTTTGTTGGCATAATGGATGGCGTGCAGCTTGTTGTCCTTTCTTTGACCAAGGACTACGCCAATGGCATAGTCACTCGCATCACACATCAACTTGAATGGTACATGCCAATATGGTAGCTGAATAATAGGTGATGACATGAATGCATCCTTGAGTTTTCTGAAAGCGGTGTAGCATTCTTCGTCAAAAATAAACTCAACATCCTTGGCGAGCAATGAACATAGAGGTTTGTCTATCTTGGAAAAATCTTTGATGAAACGTTCTATAAAAACATGCATGTCCAAGAAAACTTCTAACATCCTTGACATTAGATGGAGTGGACATCTTCTCAATTGCTTCCAATTTTTCCATGTCAACTTCAATACCATTGTTAGAAATCACATGACCTAGTACCAACACATATTATACCACAAAATGGTACTTCTCCCAGTTTAGTACTAGTTTAACCTTTCTACAAGTCTACAACGCTCAAAGACTTTGGATAAATTAGATAGGAAATCATCGAAAGAATTCCCGTAGACACTTAAATCATCCATGAAAACTTCCATTTTGTGTTCAATAAAATATGAGAAAATAGGCATCATACAACATTGAAATGTAGAAGGAGCATTATAAAGACTGAAAAGCGTACACCTATATGCATAGGTTCCATAAGTCCATGTAAAGGTCATCTTTTCTTGATCTGGTAGATAAATAGATATTTTGGAAAAACCCTGAATAACCATCAAGATAATATAAATAAGAATGATTGGCTAACCTCTCAAGCATTAGATCGATAAAAGGCAATGGGAAATGGCCTTTACGGGTGGCTTTTTTTAATCTCCTATATTCTATACACATGTGTCATCCTATGGCAACACAAGTCTAAATCAATTCATTATTATCTCCTCTCATGACCATTTCACCCCCTTTTTGTGAACTACATAAATAGAACTCACCCATGGGTTGTCACTAATAGGATAAATGATCCCTGTATCTTTAGTTAAAAAAAATTAACAACCTCAACCATATTTTTGTTAAACATCTAGGAGGTTCAATACAAGGTTTGGCATCATCCTCTAGATTTATTCTATGCATTCAAATAGAGGGGTTTATGCCTTTCAAATCGTCAATTGCATAAACAATGACTTCCTTATATAATCACAATTCATTTAGCAATTGTGATTCTTGATCATCGGTCAAATCATCATTTATTATTACAGTAGAAGTAGAATTTGGGTCAAGAAAATCATACGTTAGCCCCAGTGGAAGGGGTTTGAGCTCTACCTTGTTCTCCATTGGCGTCATGCTACAACTGCCCTTCAATGGTGAAATCTCTTTAAGTGATATAGATGGTATGGTATGGTATGGGGAACAACATTCACATTTTCTTTAGTCTTAATAGTGTTTAACTCAGTTTCATCATAATAGTCAACAAAGAATTTATAAAAATCTTCATCTTCCTCTAGAAATTTGTTCATATAATCTACTAGGAAGACGCACTCCATTTGGCTTGGGGCTTTCATTGTGTCCAAAATAGAGAAATCCATTATCTCTCCACGTACCCTAAGAGTGATCTTGCCTTCCTGCACATAGACTATACAATCAGTAGCACGGAGGAAGGGTCTTCCAAAGAGAATAGGATTGGATGGAACCTCATTCATATCAATCACAACAAAATCACAAGGGATGAAAAACTTTCCCACTTGAACTTACCCATCTTCAACAACACCTCTAGGATACTTGATGGTATGATCAACTAGTTGAATGTCAATCTCAGTTGGTTTCAGTTCTCCAATATCAAGCTGCTGCCACAATGTGTAAGGAATAAGGCTTATGCAGGCTCCAAGGTCAACCAAACCTTTATCAAATGTTGTATCACCAATCTTACATGGCAATGTGAAGGCACCTTGATCAACAAGTTTCTCTGAAAACTTATTTTGAATGTTGGAACTCATCCTTTCATATAAAATGATAGTTTCTATGTGATTGTCCCTCCTCCTTTTGGTTAGAAGGTCTTTAAGGAATTTTTTGTAGGAGGGCATTTTGGCAATCACTTCAGTCAGGGGTTGGTTGACATACAATTTGTTGAGTATGTCCATGAACTTGTAGAACTTGGTGTCATCCTTCTTGTTTGCTAGTCTCTGTGGAAAAGGAATGTCTGGCTTGTAGGATTGTTGTTCTTCATTTGCCTCTTTCTTCCTTCACTTTTTTTCACCTTCAACTTCTTTCTTATCATCAACTTTCTTTTCTTCTTATGAAAATGGCCGCTTTATGATATTCCCACTCCTCAAAGAAATGGACTCGCATTCACATGGATTCATCTATGGTTTGCTATGTAGTGAGCTAGAAGAGGCTTTTTTACTAGCTAAGCCCGTTGAGCAATCTAATTTTCTAGCATCTTTGTATGGGTGACAATCCCATCAACTTTAGAAGAGAGCTGGGTGATGGTATCTTTCAAGAGATTCCTGTGTGCTCGGAACTCATCATTCTACTGGATCTATGTAGTTACGAACGTCTCTAGAATACTTTCCAAACTGGACTTTTGTTGGGATTGACTCATTTGTTGAGGTTGACTAAAATTCCTATTGTTATTGTTGCTATATTCCAGTGGTTGTTGACGGTTGTTGTTCATGGGATGGAGGTTGTTGTTGACTTTGAGCTTGACCTTGGTGTTGTTTATTTTGATGGTTTTTGTTCCTATAGGAGAAATTTGGGTGGTCCCTCCATCCTAGATTGTAGGTTTCTCAGAAAGGATTATAGGCTTGTCTATTGTTGAAATTTCCTACTACGTTCACCTGTTCTGGAATCTCTATGGTGCTCATTTACGGTGCAAAACAAGAATAAGAGTTTTGACTGGAAGCTCCACAGGCTTCACACACTTGCTCAACTACTTGGATAGGATGAGTTGTTAACTTATCAAACTTTTGAGTCAAAGAATCGAGCTTGGATGCAATTAGATCTACTACATCTACAGTGTGCTTCCTACTAGATTTCTCAATTGAATTTCTTGATGAGAAAGGATGACTGGTTCTTTCAGTGTTCCACTGAGAAGGATTGAGTGTCATATCCTCTATGATTGCATATGCCTTACTGTAGGATTTGTTCACAAGTGTTCCATTTGCAGCGGCATCCACAATCATACGGGTGTTGTAGAATAACCTATTGTAGAAAGTTTGCAACAATAGCCAATTAGTCAACTCGTGGTGAGGACAAAGACATTGCAAGTTCTTAAATCTCTCCCACGTATCATAGAGTGTTTCTCCTTCCTATTGCTTAAATTTGGTGAGTTGAATCCTCAGTTGAGTCATCTTGCTAGGAGGAAAATAGTTGGTAAGAAAAGTGTTCAACAAATCATCCCAACTCTTGATGGATCATTTGGGCAGTGACGAGAGTCATGCCTTGGCTCATTCTCACAGGGTGAACGGAAATAGGAGTAGACGTACTCCTTCAGTGGGGACACCATTGATCTTGAAGGTGTTCATATAGTGTAAAAACTCAGCTGTGTGAAGATTGAGATCTTCCATAGGAGTTCCTTGAAAATGGTCTACTGGATCATCTACATGATGGTTGGGCTGATAGAAAAATTGTTGTCCCCAATAGTTGGATGATCGATGGCTCCACAGATATTGATAGTAGCTGGCACAACAAAATCCTTGAGCGGGCAATTGTCCTCCATATCTGATTCTTGATAGTGATAAGGAGAAGGCGATGACAAATGTGTTGAATGGAGTGATGGTGGTTGTCATCCATCCAAGCTCAAAGAATTATCACCTTTCTTTGCTCTCCTTCGGCTGCAAAAAGTCTAACCGATTTTTGGGTCTAGAAAAATGGATGTCTCAAGACCCCTCTTTGAATGACGCATGCAACCTGAAAAGAACGACATTAAGTGAGAAAACTAAAAACAAAGAGATATCATAAATATGTATACTGAAAAATGATTACCTTGTTTTGAATACTAATTATCATTTTTACTCTAACTACAAATATCGTAGCTCCTCGACAACAGTACGGAAAACTTGTTGATTGCCAAAGGCAATTGAGGTTTAAATAACTAATTTTCTCAACTCATCAATCACCCGCAAGTATAGGGGATCAATTGTAGTCGAGGTCAAACCACATGGATCAAGGATAGTTAGGCGCAAAATTGTTAACTTTCTACAATCTAGATTGGTTGCAATTAAAGGGTGAAAAACCACTAGAGGGGGGGTGAATAGGGTTTTATAAATATTTTAACAATAATTCAACTCAAGAAACCACAATTGAGTCCACCTTTAGCAAAAACTAAAGGAGTCAGTCCACTACCCAATTGTTTCCAATTGGGATTTTGAAAGTATTTAAATTTTATTACCTCACAAGGATGTTACATAAAATTACAAATACTTTCACCACCCTTTAGACAACCTTCACCTTGAAGTAGTCCCACCAACCTCAAAGCAGCCTTCCTTGAAGTAACTTTAATCTCCCCCTTGAAGTAGCCTTCCTCTTGAAGTAGCTTCCCGTTGAGACAACCTTCTTGAAGTAGTCCAAAGTCCTCCTTCTCCACTGAGAAAATCAAACCCTCTCCAATCCACAGCCTCCAACCCTAGGAGTAGCAAGGAGAGTACAAGAAACAAGCAATAAGAAAGAACAAGAAGGGAAAATGGAAATTACAATTACCGCTTGTAGCACAAGGCTTGATTTCCTATATCAAGCATTTTGATCTCCTAACTAATGTGTATTTAAGTGCAAGTGCAGTGGGTAGGAGATGCTAGCCTATAGGACACGAATTTGGAGCAGTGGAAATGAATAGCAAATGCTAGAATTGATCAATTGCTCATAAGAAATGATTGCCAATTGTAAGTAGTATGCTCAAGTATTGCACAAGTGTGTGTTGGGTATCCTAAGGCATGCCCTATTTATAGGAATGACCTATGAGTGCTTAAGGATGTTCTAGACACTTTCTAGGGGGGTCTTAGTGCTTAACTAGCCGTTAGTTGTCCACTAATTGCTTTAGCAACATCTAGTTAATTAATTCTGAAAAGTGTAGACAAAGACAGTCTCGGTCGAGGAATTTGTCGACCGAGAGTCCTGTCGGTCAAAGTTTTTGTCGACTGAGGCACAATTTGGGGCAAGTGTGTATAACGTTTGATTCCACCTCCCAACTACCTTGTCTGCTGTGTCTAACGGCTACTTGGGTCAATTCTCAGTCGAGGAGTTTGTCGACCGAGAGTGTCTCGGTCGAGAAGTTTGTCGACCGAGAATGACTCTATTTCAATGTTTTAAATTGTGTACTAAGTGTGTGTATCAATGTGCAGTTGTGACACTATTGTAGGGGTGACCTATCTAAGTGTTGTGTGTAGATAGGAAATATCTAAATGCTTGATTTACATGATATCTAAGTACTTGTACATTATATACTTGTAGAAGTTTTTACATTTAATTACAATCATGAAATTAACGCATTTTGAAGCATATAGATCTTCCAAGTTGTGTCATCCACCTAGTTCCTGCAACACTCAAGTAGCATGTTAAATCACAAGAATGAAATGTTTGTCATTAGCAAAACAAAGGGATTTAAATGATGTCCATTTAGCCAACAATCTATTCCTTTTTGAAGATGACAAACATTTCCAAAATATAAAGCAAACAATCTTAAAATGAGTTGAGTTTCATACTTGAGATTTACCTTGTGTATTCCTTCTCTTGTTTATGAAATGTGTTCTTATTATTCCCAAAGAAGTATGGAACATAAAATCCAACTCTTAGGGAATATAACAACTTTTAATGTAAAGCCAGGAGATTATGAAACTCATTGATTGAGTATTTAAGATTTAAGTTGTATATTATTTCTCCCCCTTTGTCATTTCAAAAAGATATCCATTAAAATCATGTGTAAAAACTCCCCCTTAATTTGTTCTCCCCTTTCAAAAGATAACCATCAAATCATTTGAAAAGATGTCTGTTTGAATCCAAAATGTAAGGATCAGAAAAACCAACCGATTTAAGAAGCACAAATGTCAAAGAAAACATCTTCTAAGGGAGTAATGAGTAGTTGCTTCCTGATTTTATTGAATTGATCTAATGGAAGTGGTTTTGTAAAAATATCACCAATTGATCTTCCGTATCAACATGATGAAGGGATACATGTTTTTTAGAGATATGATCCCTTAGAAAATGATGATGGATTTCGATATGTTTGGCACGACTGTGTAAAATAGGATTATGTGCTAAGTTTATAAGGCTTGTATTGTCACAAAAATAGGCGTCGATGAAAAAGTAAAACCATAATCATTTAAAGCTTGTTGCATATAAAGTACTTGAGCACAATAAGATCCAGTTGCCATATATTCAACTTCAGTTGTAGAGAGAGAAACTATTTTTTGTTTCTTAGTAAACCAAGATACTAAGGCTCTTCCTAACAAGAAACAACTTCCGCTTGTGCTCTTTCGATCAATTCGACAACCAGCGTAATCGGCATCAGTATAAGCTTTAAAGTCCAAAGATTGTCCTTTAGGATACCATAGACCATAACTTGTTCTACCGGCTAAATATCTTAAAATCTGTTTGACAGATTGAAAATGAGTTTGCATAGGTTGTGATTAAAATCTAGCACAAAGTCCAATGGAAAACATGATGTCCGGTCTAGAAGTGGTTAAGTAAAGCAAGCTACAAATTATGGCCCTATATAAGGAATCATCAATAGGTTCCCCATTTTCATCCTTATCAATTTTAGTAGAGGTAGCCATTGGAGTGGTAGCATGTTTGCAATGTTCCATCCCGAAACGTTTTAAAAGCTCATTTGTATACTTCTCTTGGCTTAAAAAAATTGCTTTATTTGAAAACCAAGAAAGAAAGTCAATTCTCCCATAAGACTCATTTCAAATTCTTTTTGCATAATATCACTAAATTGTTTACATAAAGATTCATGTGATGCGCCAAAAATAATATCATCAACATAAATTTGAACAACTAGAAAGTCGATTCATATGTTTTGAAAAATAAAGTGGAATCTGAATTTTCAATGGAAAAACTATTATCAAAGATATAGTTTTTTAGTCTTTCATACCAATTTCTAGGTGCTTGTTTTAAACCATAAAGTGCTTTCTTAAGTTTGTATACATAGTCACCTTTTTCCGGAATTTCAAAACCAGGTGGTTGGGAAACATATACCTCTTCTTGTATTATTCCATTTAGAAATGCACTTTTGACATCCATTTGGAACAGTTTGATGTTTTTGTGGGCAGCTATAGCTAGTAGCATTCTAATGGCTTCAAGTCTTACCAATGGTGCATAAGTTTCATCAAAGTCTATTCCTTCTTGTTGATTATACCCTTGTGCTACCAACCTAGCTTTATTTCTTACTACTTCCCCGACTTCATTTAACTTATTTCTAAAAACCAACTTAGTTCCAATAATGGTCTTATCTTGAGGTTTAGGAACTAAGTCTCATACAACATTCTTAGTGAATTGGTTTATTTCTTCTTGCATTTCCATTATCCAATAATCATCTTTTAGAGCTTCAAACACCTTCTTAGGTTCAATTATAGATACAAATGTCATATTTGCAACATCTCTAAATGATGAACACATTTTTATTTTATCATTAGGATTTCCAATGATGAGTTCTTGAGGATGATCCTGAACGAGTCTAGGAATAGGTTGTTGTGTCTCAACTTGTTGGTCATTTTTAGCATTTTGATCATCTTTAGTTGATATGGTTAGATTTTCTACTTGATGAGTAATATCAACTACATCATAATTTTTAGTTTTTAGTTCTTCATGAAAAGTAATGTGAATTGATTCCTTAACTTTTCTAGAGATAGTGTTGTAAACTCTAAATGCTTTACTAGAGGTTGAATATACCAAGAAAAGGGCTTTTTGTGATTTAGAGTCAAACTTTTCTCTATAATCTTTTGTGTTCAAGATATAGCAAGTTGAGCTGAAAGTATGAAAATAGTCAACCATTGGTTTCTTAGTATACATGATTTCATATGGTGTTTTCTTCAAATAAGAGTGTATGGTTACTCTATTGAGCACATAGCAAGTTGTGTTTACTACTTCAACCCAAAATGTTTTAGGTGTACTATGTTCAAGCATCATAGTCCTAGCCATTTCTTGTAATGACCTATTTTTCCTTTCAACTATGCCATTTTGTTGTGGAGTGTGTGGAGCAGAAAAATTGTGAGTATAGCCTTGAGATGTGCAAAATTCTTCAAATAGATGATTCTCAAATTCTCCTCCACGATCACTCCTAATTGTGCATATTTTGTTTTGTAATTGATTTTCAATCATTGAACAAAATTGTATGAAAACTAGAATAGTATCATCTTTATTTGCAAGAAAATGTACCCATGTATATCTACTATAATCATCAACAATAACAAAGCAATATCTTTTCCCACCAATAGATTGTGTCCTCATAGGTCCGAACAAATCCATATGAATAAGTTCTAGTGATCTACTAGTGCTAAGCATGTTTTTGGGTTTAAAAGAAGTTTTAGTTTGTTTACCCAAAGTACATGGTTCACAATTTTCAGATTGATCAAAAGATAATTTAGGCAAACCACGAACAAGATCATATTTAACTAGTTTTTTGATAACATATGAACTAGCATGACCTAATTTTCTATTCCATAGTTGTAAAGAATTTTCTTTTGCAAGTAAGCATTTTCCAACTACAGATTGCATAGAGTTAGGTCTAAGGATATAAAGATTTCCAACTCTTTTTCCTTCATAAACAACATTTGTAGTATTTTCTATTAGTAACTTGCAATAATTTTTTTTGAATAAAACATCATATCCACTATCACATAATTGAATAACACTTATTAGATTATGGTGCAAACCATCAACAAGTAAAACATTCTTTATTTCAAGGTTTGTACCAATATTACCTATTCCAAAAAGTTTACCTTTCCCATTGTCTCCAAAAGTGATTGTTCCGCTTTTCTTTTCCTCAAAAGTTTGAAATGCATCTTTATTCCCAGTCATGTGTTTGGAACATCCACTATCAACTACCCAATCCTGCAATAAAATATAGGTTTTGGTATCCATGTGATGGTCCATTGTGGTTAGGTACATTTAATAACAAACTGAACATGTTTTAACAAAGTAAACTGAACAAAACTTGATTCGGTCGATGAATAGTTCGACCGACAGATGTCTTGGTCGAACAATTTGTCGATCGAGAAATTTTTTGTTTTACAGGTTAAAACTGAACTAAAATAGAAATTTACTTGGTCGAAAATTTCTCGACCGATTTTTGCTCTGATCGAACATTCTTCGACTGGAATAGTCACTATTTTTCACTATAAATTTCCTGTAGATTTCAGATTTGTCACAGGCATTCTCTCGGTCGAATATTTTCTCGACTGAGGATGTCTCGGTCGAACTGTTTGTCGATCGAGAATATTTCTATTTGTTTATATCAGTTTTGAATTTAAAGCACTACATGAAGCTATCTACTTAGTTGAGATAATACCTTTATATGTTCAAAAGAAGTATTAGATCATATCCCAACTAAATTACATTCAAATCTTCTAAGTTTGAGGTTTGGGGACCCAAACTAATTCAGAATCCTTCTTCTTATAAGGGCATGAAAAAGAGTAATGTCTAAGACGCAAGCAATAATGACAACAAATAGAGTCAATTTCATTTCTCTTTCTAGGATTTGGAGTTGTGTTCTTGGGTACAAACATGATCTTGGTCTTGGATGCTTGAGTTCTCCTAGGTTTAGGTTGATAGGATTTTTCTTTTGGAACATATCCTAAACCTCTTCTTCCATTGTAACTAGAAGAATATTTCAGAATATTATCAAGAACATCATTGCTCCTTAAACCATTAATTTCTCTCTGTAGTATAGCAATCTCATCCATCTTCTTATTGATATCTACCCTTGCTTGATCTAGATCAGATAATAAAGAGTTTCTTTCCTTAACAACAACATCATAATCTAGATGATTACATAGAATAGGTTGAGTCTGAAAATTGTTTAGTTTTACAAGAAAATCAACCTTTTCTTGAGAAAGAAGATCATGATTTGTTTCTAAAGTGAGTAGCTTCATATTGCAATCATTTAAAGATGATTTCAAAGTCAAATTTTCAGAAGCAATACTGTCCTTTTCAAAAGAAAGATTATTCAATCTAGCATATAGATCCTCATTAGTTCTAGTAAGATTCTTTAGTTTCTTTTTGCGATCAACATATTTGTCATGAGTATCTTGTAGGCTAGCAATTAGATCTTCTTTTGGAAAATCAAGAAGTCTTACCTCTTGAGAATCGTCACTATCATCTTCTTTGGCCATGAGACGCTCCACATAGGGCTGTAAATGGGTACGGGTAGACCCGCGGACCTGCAAATCCGGACCCTTAAAAGACCCTTCACAGGTCTAATTTTTTATACCCGCATACCCTTGGACCCGTATACCCTTAGACCCGCATATAAGAGGGTCCAATAATGGGTATGATTGGACCCAGAACTGCTAGACCCGTGTACCCACTATACATAAATAACTACTAAAATAATATGTTATATATATCATACTTTACTAGTCTAACTAAAATAATATTGAGATTATATCCTACTCTAAGGTTGAGACTAGTCATATAATTAAGAATTAAGTATTCTAGTTACAATAATGCACATCATATGTAAACTTAAAATCAAAATGTCTACTAATTTACATTACTTTCTACATAAATTAAGCGTTATGATCATGGCTACAAATATGTAAACAATTACTCAATTGATGTTATTGTATAGAATATAACATTGTCTAATATAACTATGACATGTTAATATACTATATGATAACAATATCTTGTTGTGTTAAATATACATATCATAGTCATTTCTCTTACATAAACAATATGATGTTTTATAGAACCGCTTACCCGCATACCTGCACCGCAGACCCTCTATTATTACGGGTACGAGTATGGTGCGGGTCCAAATTTTGTATTATGTGGGTCTAGAACCAAAAACGGACCCGCTAAATTAGATGGGTATGTATATGGGTACGGCCAGACCCACATCGTACCCGCACCATTTACACCCCTAACTCCACATTCTCTTCTCCACTTTCACTGTCACTTGACTCATCCTGTGCAACTTTGTATGCTTTTTCTCCCTTCTTCTTAGATGATCTTTTCTTTCCTTTCTTTGATTTTGGACATTCATTTTTGAGATGTCCCTTCTTTCCACATTCAAAACACCTAGGAGGGGAAGAAGAAGAACCAACAACTTTGTTAGATCTAAATCTTCTATATTTCTTACCATTAACAATGAGAGCTTCTTCTCCTTCTCCAACACTTGTTTCATCACTTTCTTGTGTGATGATCTTTGAAGCTTTTAGGGCCATATCTATCTTTATTCCTTGTTGAAGTTCACACTCTCGTCATTCTTCTTCCTCCAAGGTTGCCTCATGTGCTTCTAAGTTGCCAATGAGTTGCTCCATCCTTAGTCGGGTGAGATCATTTGCTTCTTTAATAGTAGTCACCTTCGGCTTGTACTTGGGAGGAAGAGACCTAAGAATTTTTGATACTTGATCTTCTTCATTGATCACTTTGCCTAAAGCATTTAAACCATTCACAATAGAAGAGAATTGTGCATACATTTCACTAATAGACTCATTTTGATCCATACAAAACTGTTCAAATTTTTTCTTAAGCATTTCGATTTTAGAATTCTTAACTTGAATAGTTCCTTCATAGGTTATGGAGAGTCTATTCCATATTTCATATGTTGTTTCACAATTTGATATTCTATTGAATTCACCAACTGAAATTGAACAATAGAGTATACTTACAGCTTTTGCATTCATTTGGGTAGATCTTACTGTATTAGCATCCCAATTTGCATACTCTATTTGAGGAAATTCATATGGATTTGATACCATCCTCTTGAGATCCCATCTAATTCCCTGGAAGTAGAACTGCATCCTCCTCTTCCAGTAGGTGTAGTTAGTGCCATGAAAAGGTGGAGGTCTAGCCATGAGTGTCCCTTCCAAGTTGAGGTTGTTGAGTACCCCATCACCCATTCTTCAAGACTTTGTTAGAGTTCCTTGAAGCCTTTCTCTGATACCAAATGAAAAACCACTAGAGGGGGTTGAATAGGGTTTTATAAATATTTTAACAATAATTCAACTCAAGCAACCACAGTTGAGATAATAAGAAGGAGGCAAGGTATTTAGAGTGGTTCCACCTTTAGCAAAAACTAAAGGAGTCAGTCCACTACCCAATTGTTTCCAATTGGGATTTTGAAAGTATTTAAATTTTATTACCTCGCAAGGATGTTACATAAAATGAAAAATACTTTCACCACCCTTTGGACAACCTTCACCTTGAAGTAGTCCCACCAACCTCAAAGCAGCCTTCCTTGAAGTAACTTCAAGCTCCCCCTTGAAGTAGCCTTCCTCTTGAAGTAGCTTCCCATTGAGACAACCTTCTTGAAGTAGTCCAAGGTCCTCCTTCTCCACCGAGAAGATCAAACCCTCTCCAATCCTCAGCCTCCAACCCTAGGAGTAGCAAAGAGAGTACAAGCAATAAGAAAGAACAAGAAGGGAAAATGGAAATTACAATTACCGCTTGTAGCACAAAGCTTGATTTCCTATATCAAGCGTTTTGATCTTCTATCCAATGTGTATGGAAGTGCAAGTGCAGTGGGTAGGAGATTCTATCCTTTAGGACACGAATTTGGAGTAGTGGAAATGAATAGCAAATGCTAGAATTGCTCACAAGAAATTATTATCAATTGCAAGTAGTATGCTCAAGTATTGCACAAGTGTGTGTTGGGTGTCCTAAGGCATGTCCTATTTATATAAATGACCTATGAGTACTTAAGGACGTTCTAGACACTTTCTAGGGGGTTCTTAGTGCTTAACTAGCCTTTAGTTGTCCACTAATTGCTTTAACAACAGCTAGTTAATTAATTCTGAAAAGTGCATACAGAGATAGTCTCGGTCGAGGAATTGTCGACCGAGAGTCCTGTCGGTTAAAGTTTTTGTCGACCGAGGGATAATCTAGAGCAAGTGTGTATAACGTTCGATTCCAAATCCCAACTACTTTGTCAGCTGTTTCTAACGGTTACTTGGGTCAATTCTCGGTCGAGGAGTTTGTCGACCAAGAGTGTCTCGGTCGAGAAGTTTGTCGACTGAGAATGACTCTGTTTCAATGTTTTAAACTATGTACTAAGGATGACCTATCTAAGTGTTGTGTGTGGCTAGGGAAGATCTAAACGCTTGATTTACATGATATCTAAGTACTTGTACATTATATACTTGTACAAGTTTTTACATTTGATTACAATCATGAAATTAAAGCATTTTTAAGCATATAGATCTTCCAAGTTGTGTCATCCACCAAGTTCCTGCAACACTCAAGTAGCATGTTAGATCACAAGAATGAAATGTTTGTCATTATCAAAACAAAGAGATTTAAATGATGTCCGTTTAGCCAACAAAGGGTTGGCTTGGATCAATTTAATTCTAAAAATAAATAAAAGAAATGAGAAACACAAATCACTTGGAGAGAGATAAAAATCAAACTATGAGGATCTTGGATATGGGATTTCACCTCCACATCATAACTCAATAAAAACTATGAATTCCAACAACATTAATTAATCTTCTAAGGTAGGTTGATAACATCTGATACATCTCCCGGTTATATAAGATAGTTCTACCCTCATATAGAATTCCCATGCACATATTCAGATTCGAACTAAAACCTAAAACCTTCAGCCAATCCAAGTCATTCCCATGGTCAAGGTTGTGCTGTCAAAATGATTATTCCTTATCCCCTAATATATCATCCCAGAAATAATAAGAGGCATAAAGCATGTAAACATTTTTTTTTGAGGAAAGGTAATGTTATATAATTAAAAAACACATCAAGCAAGCAAAAACCTACTTATGTGGAGTACCAACAGAGAGTTTAAAATGAAGAAAAAAATAGCAGCTGAAAGAAGAAAAAACTGAAAAAAAACATAAGGGGACATAGTTCAACTAGCTGGGGGAGGCACCCCTTAAGACAAAACCTCTTATAAAAAATATAATGTTTTTACATCCAAGAGATCTTCCTGATTTGACCAGCCCTTGATTTAGAGAAGAAATCATAGAAGTTGCTGCACTAAGTTGACCCCAGCCTCATCGTCCACCATAGCTTTAAGATCACAGAGAAAATCTACTTCAGATTCACCTTCTTCCGATTCATCCATTCTTCCTTCTGCTATTTTTCCTGTAGTATAGTAAGGATGTGAAGATCGACATCTATTTACGTTATAATAATTTTTGCCAATTTTTTTGATGTTGTTGAAAGTTCTATTATTCCTTTCTTTCCAAAGATTCCAGCAGATTGTGATGAAAAGATCGTTGCTTTTGAAATTTTTGTAATGTCTTGAAGGTGTTATTTGGAAGGGGAAAGTAGCTTCCTGGAGATCAGGAAGGCAATTTCACATGAAGTGTGAAAAGATTGCTTGAGAGAATGTGCATTTAAAGAAGATGTGGCTGACCGAATCACTATTTTTTCACAGAGGGCACATCTAAAAGGTCCAATGAAACCCTTTTTTGTGATGTTTTCACCTGTAAGAAGTTTATTATGTAAAAGAAGCCATAAGAAATTTTTGTATTTTTGTGGCCATTTTTGTTTCCAAAGCTTAGTTGAAGATGGGGTGATACCTCTGAAAGAGAGAAAGTTGTAAGCTAGTTTGACCGAATACTCTTTCCCCCACTTCCAAGAGATGTTATTTGAGGTGTTGTTTTCCAAAGAACTAGAGAGGTTTCTGAACTCATTTTGACTTACCTGGGAAACGATACATCTTTTGAATGAGTTTGATCTATTACTAGTGATGAGCGAAAGGGCTTTATCAATTTTTAGGTTGAGAAGTTTTTTTGGAATAGATCAAGATGTTTTGAGATTTAAAATAGAGTTGTTTTCATACCATGGATCAGACCAGAAGGAGATGTTTTTGTGAGAATGGGGAGGAGTAATTAAGATTTGTGAAATCGTTTTTATATTTTTATTGATGAATTTACAGAGTGGGGAAGCTAATTTCCGCTGGATTTGGTGCCAAGGAGGTGAGTTATGGTAGTATTTGTTAGTGATGAGATTTGTCCAGATTTTCTTTTTATTTTGGGTAAGACAGTCAATGATTTTGTCAATGAGGCAGAGAGAGTGTGTTTCAATGTTTATAATTCCCCAACCTCCTTGATCAAGTGGAGCTGAAATCGTTTTCTAATTTACTAGATGATAGTGTTTCCCAGGTTTATCTAGATTTTGGACATTGTTCCAAAGGAAATTTCTTCAGATTTTGTCTAGTATGGATCTAGTTTTTGAGGGTAAGGGTATGCAGCTTAAGAAGTGGGTTGTTATAAGTGTGATGACACTATTTAGCAGGGTGAGCCTCCCCAAGAGATTTAGGAAGTTGTTTTCCCAGCTGGTGAGTTTCATGTTTATTTTTGAAATTATGGGCTTCCAAATAACATTGGAAATGTTATATGGGGTGATAGGGAGACCCAGGTATTTGATCGGGAAATCTTCTGTTCTGCATTTTAGGAAGTCTTTTAGATTCTCCAAAGATGATTGTTGAATGTTTACCCCAAAAATGGAGGATTTTTGAATGTTTACTTTCAGCCTAGAGATATAAGAGAATATACCTATGATCCTAAAAATATTCTGGACAGAGGATATATCTGGTGAGGAGAAAATGATGGTGTCATCAGCGAATTGAATAATGTTCTCCTTGCAGACATCAGGAGCCGAAATGAGTCTGTTTTTCTTTCCCATATGAATCATGCGAGAGAGAATGGTGGTTAATATGATGAAAAGGTAAGGAGATAGAGGGTCCCCTTGTCTAAGTCCATTTGAGTTATGGAAATAGCCAAAAGGAACACCATTGATGATTGTGGAGAAGTGATTTGTACATATACATGCATGGATCCAAGAGATCCATTTGTTAGGGAAATCAAAACCCTTGAGAGTCTGCAGCAGGCATTTCTAGTTAACAAAGTTGAATGCTTTTTCAAAGTCCAATTTGATGGCAAGGAGGGGTTTTTTTTGTGTGACAGAGATGGATTGTTTCGTTTACCATTAAATAGGCATCTTGAATGCTTCTGTTTTTTAGAAAGGGGGATTGGTTAAGAGGAATGATATCGTCCATGAGAGGTTTGATCCTATTTGCCAAAGTTTTTGCAATGATTTTGTAAGAGGTGTTTATGAGACTGATAGGTCTAAAATGTGAGATTAATTCTGGTTTGCTATTTTTTTTATCAGAGAGATGAAGGTTTTATTGATGTATTTGATGATGTTATGAGGGTTTGGACTTGTGTGGAAGGCAGAAAGAAAAGCAAGAAAGTCATGTTTATAATGGTTCCAGTTTGCCAAGTAGAATTCCACATTTAGACCATCAGGACCAGGAGATTTATTTTTGCCGAGAGTAGAGATGGCAGATTGTAATTCCTCGAGTGTGAAAGGTTTAATGAGTTTGTGGGGGTTATTTATTTTATTTTGACAAATAGTATTCCATTGAAGGTTATTAAGGCCGGATGGGTTGTGATTATTATTGAAGATTTTTTTGAAATGATTTTTTATGTGTGTTATGATGGATTGTTTATGAGATGTGCGTCTTCCATTTATCATAAGGTGAGTTATAGCGTTATTTCTAAATTTTTGGTTGCATATTTGATGGAAGTATTTTGTATTTTTGTCACCTTCTTTAGCCCATGTGATCTTAGCCCTTTGTCTCCATTTAGTATCAATTCTGTTATTTATGTGTTCAAGGTCAGCTTTTATTGAAAGGATCAAAGCACGATCAGCTGATGGGTCTTTTTCAACAAGGAGAAGTTGGTCTTCGAGGTTTTTTTGAGTTTCAGTTAAGGTCGAGGGATTTTGAATCATCCATTTTTTATATGATTTTTGATGTGTTTAGTATTTTTTAAGATGTGAAGACCCATGTTTGTTGTTTGTGGGTTAGCAAGCGTCCAGGTTTCTAGACAAGATCTGGAAAAATTGTCCAAGGAAAGCCAGTTGTTTTCAAATCTAAAGGGACGAGATCCCATGAGCAAGAGGAAGTTTCTAGAATTAAGGGAAAGTGGTCAGAAATAGTTCAGTGGGAGATAAATACAGAAGAGAGAGGATGCTTGTCTTCCCAAAGGTTTGAACAAATAAAATGGTCAAGTCGGGCAAAAGACTGGTTTCTTGACCACGTGAATAAGGCATTTGTGGGAACAAGGTCGATAAGTGAATGGTTTGTAAGCATTTGGCTAAATTTTTTGTCGGCAACAATCATGGGAGAGGGAGAAGGATTTGAGTTGTGTCTATCAGAAATATGGGGTACAAGGTTAAAATCTCCACCAAGGACCCAGGGTGTCAGATGATAATTTGTGAAGAGACAGTTTAACTCCTCAAGGAAGGGGGATTTGTCGTAACCTGGTTCCCCATATATACCAGAGAACGACCAAAGGTAGTCATCAGCAAGATTTTTAAAGTCCATCGTTATTGAAAAGTTCAGAATAGAGGATTTTAGCAATAAGAGAGCCTGGTTATTATAACCCACAAGGATACCACCTTTAAATCCCTTTGGGGAAGCTGAATCCAGTTTGTGATTCTATTTCCACCAACAGTTTTGAGGGCGAAAGGGGTGAGAAAAGTTTTTGTTTCTTGGATGGAGATTAGATCTATATTGTTTTTATATATGTGAGATCGTATTTTTTTTCTTTGTAAATTAGCTGCACCACAAATATTCCAAGTTGAGATTTTCATGATGAAGGAAAAGACGAAGCAATAACAGAATGACACAGAAAATAATCCTGTTAACAACTTCTCTTTGACCAACCCATGAAGGATTCTATGTTATTTAGAACATACTGTGCATCATCATTCTTTTCAAATCAAAAGCCTATCTTGTTTCAAAGGATGTGAAACTTTTTGTGTTAGACCAAGAATCTATATCATCTATAGTGTCGAACTTTTTATTTGCTTTTTTTTTATAAGATAGAGTTGTAGAAAGAGTTGACGCAGAGGAAACATAACTGAAAGAGCAAGGTGGGGTGTTACCTTTCTTTGGCCTGTTAATGATGCTGGATCCTTTGATGTCGGATTGATCTGGCTGCATGATGGAGCTAGAACTTACACCAAAAGATTACTCTTCCAATGAAAGTCCTAATATGCACCAAAAACCCTAGAGAGTTGATGTCCTCTCTAGGTTTACCTACAACTGGTGCTAGATAAATGCTCCAACCCCACAAGAGTGTGGAAGCCTTATCATAGTACAGATTTAGGATCGAACCCAAAGGACAACGTTAAGAATCTGAGTGTCTTTTTCTTGTTTCGTATCAATCTAAGTTAATCATCTAAGACCAGAAGTTTGATTTGAGTTATTTAACCTAAAACATGCAAAAGTAAAGGCAAGAAGAAAAACTAGTTTAAGGATTAAAAACTAAGATTAGCAGATGATGATGGATCACTAGGGTGATGCGGGTATTCGCCACCACTACACATGGATTGCACTTGTACCAATCATAGCAAGACTTGTAAGCAAGATACCTGGATGTTGTACAATACCGATGTCTTAGAGGACAAGAGTAATGCACACACCCTTCACGGGTTGAGTAACTCTCATCCGGTACATATCTACGTGTCAATGAAGATATGTAGTCTCCGAAGAGAAAATCTTACTCAACCTCGTGAAATGTGCATCGGAAAACTAACAAGCGAGCGATAATTACCAAATCGATTAGTATCCTTATAGACTATCCCTCTTTCGAGGATATAGCTACGAGAAACGTGAGAGTGTTGCAACGTCAGCCATTCCCGAACGAATGGTCAAGTACTTTGCACCACTCTCTCCTCAGAGTGTGTTCCTCGACCTGTCAAGGTCGCACTTTTGTACGTCAACTGATTCCATTTCATAGTACAAAAGTACAACGATGGAGGTGAGTTTACTCCACTCCTTAGAAAGCATTCCTGGATACCGAAACGGGTGCGCGGTGGATACACGCACCAGAAACCAAAACTAAATCGGTATTCGAGTCTCAAGAGCGGTCGTAGACAAACCACAACGAAAGACAATAGATGCATACAAGAACGCGGCCAACATTCAAGCATGTATGAAACGATTTAGTATTGAAACGGAATGATAACCTCTTTTTAGTACAAGATACAAAACACGGGTAGCGGGGCTAGTCCCCGCACCCCAGTGGATGGAACTACTCGCTCCTCATAGAGGGAGCAACAAAGAAAGAGAAGAGAGAGAAAGAAAGCATCGTCGGAGTAGAAGAGTAGATATGTGACAGCTCGGTGTAGATCATCGCAGTCTCCAGGACTGCTCCGTCGCGGTCGATGTCATCCGTTTCTCCGTCTCGATCTTCGGGTCAACCTCCGGAATAGCAAGAGTAGGATGAGGTGGAGCTATGGTGTGAGCAATGGTGAGATGGTGATGGAACAACCCTCTAGAGCTGCGCCCGGACTGGCAGCTCACCGGATCTGGACTCAGCTCGAGATTCTGGGGCTGTGTGTGAAATTTGGGCGGAAACGGTGGCCGGGCAGTCTGGCGGCATTCCGGCACTGGTCCCAGTCCGGCAGCTTTGGGCCGTCGTCAGATGGGATCTCAAATAAGGACCCTTGGGGTCCTATTTATAGGCACAAATCTGTCCCTCATGCATTTGGTGTGAGTCCAAACGGTTTACTAAAAGATCTTCTTCATACGGTTTGCTTTGCTCACACGGTCTTGATTTGCCATTCGGTTTGGCACCTCATACGGTCTTGCGTCTCTCGGTCCAGAGACCGTGAGAGGCCTCACGGTCTTGAGATCGTGAGAGGCCTCACGGTCCTGGTGGTCAGCGCTCCTTGCCATACGGTTTGGTACACATGTCTTTATCAAACGGTTTGGACGTGCCACTTTTCCCAAACGGTCTGTGTGCTCTTGATTGCCCATGACGCTGTTGCTCATGCGGTCTTTCATTCTCACTCAAACGGTTTAGTAGTTGTATTGCATATGGTCTTGCTAATATGTTTGCTCCATGCGGTTTGCATGGACGAATGCTCAGTGCGGTATGCTTTTTCTTGGTTTCTCCAATCAGCTTGTAAGCGTGATCAGCAAACGATCTTGCCTATTCGGTCTACGCCTCAATAGAAAGAAAGCAAACGATCTTGCCATTCATGCGCTACTGCATGCGCCCAGCTGCTCTCACGTTCTTCATGTGAACAACTAGTTTCATTTTTATTTGCCAAAGCCAACAGTCTTCATGAGTTCTTCTCGTGGGCGCAGAAATTGCTGGCTGTTTGGTTTCCTTTCCATGCATGCTTGTTCGATTTGCATGATTCCATGCATTCGGTCTTGATGCTATTACTTTAGCAAATGGTTTGCTCAGCCTTATCCAAAGGGCTTCTCATGCACGTGGCCATTTGTTTTCAGCTTGCTGCTTAGTATTGTATCAAACGGTTTCTATGTACATGCTCTGTTGAATGATCTGCATGCATGGGTGGCGAGGGCGGCGTGGTTGCCGGAGTAGGTGAAGACGACGACGCCAGAGATCATGCGTAGGTGGGTGTCGACGTTGTTGATGACGTATAGCTCAAACGGTGTCGCATGCTATCATGCTCAAACGGTCTTGGGACCGCAAGGATCCAAACGGTCTTGGGACCGCGAGGATCCAAACGGTCTCAAGACCGCGAGGATCCAAACGGTCTTGAGACCGTGAGGATCCAAACGGTCTCAAGACCGCGAGGATCCAAACGGTCTTGAGACCGTGAGGATCCAAACGGTCTTGAGACCGCGAGGATCCAAACGGTCTTGAGACCGCGAGGATCCAAACGGTCTTGAGACCGCGAGGATCCAAACGGTCTTGAGACCGTATGCATGGAGTTGCTTGATTTTCCTTAGTGGTTGGATGAAAAAGGAACCGTTGGATCTCGATCAGGTGGTTGCGAGTGATCTGCAGAGGGAAAGGAGAATGTGTAAGAGATAATATCATCGAATATACTAGTAATTAGAACTATTTAGGCAATATTTGCAAGGAATTAGTGAAACACTCAAAGTGAACCAAAGTGAGGGTAAATCAGTCAATATGAGAAATAAAATCCCTAGAATTGGTGACTTTGCAGATGAATCTGGAGGATTCATCACTACACCGAACTTGAGCGTTACTCGTCCCGAGGAACGGAGAAAAACTTAAGATAGTCGACAGAAAGCTCGTTCGTCTCGTAATTACCTCATATGTATGTAAATGTCAGATTTTTCATGAGAAAAAAGAAAAAGATGCAAAACAAAACAAAAAAAGGGCAAAGATGTCGAAAATCCTTTGAATTGGTGACTGAAGGTGGATCTGGAGGATTCATCGCCACACCGAACTTAAGCGTTACTCGTCCCGAGGAATGAAAAACTTAAAACAGTCGCCAATGAAATTGTTCATCTCGTGTTTGCCTCATCCTTATGTCATATGATAGATTTGTTCGTTGCTCAGATTGATACAGCATCAAGGCTTCCTTAGATCACGAAATACATCTTATGATATCCTTGTTTCTGATTTCACTTTGCTGAAGTACTTCCTTCTCATTCTCTGTTGCATCGGTCATGTTAAAGAGTTTTATGAGATTTTGGACAGACCCACAGAATCAACAAAATGCATATGATCTGTCACTGGTGTTGAAAGAGGAGAGAATGGGGGTGTGATCAAAAGATAAAAGTCTTTCCTCTGATTGAATCAAGACTCTTAAAATTAATTGACTCATCGAGATACTTTGAATGATTTATGCACAACTCTGGTTGGCTTAGCCTTACACCCGATTTTGTTTTATTTTCTAAAGGTAACTCAGAAATGTGTATAGGTTGGTTTAAGGCTTTTGGCTATTTTACCTCTTTGAGGGGAGGTAAGGGGTTATTTTTGGATCCTTAGGATCTCACTACCGGTCACGACACATCTGCCTTCATGAGGGCAGCTAATGTACCGGCCGGGCAAGACCTTTATCAGTTATCCTTATTCAGGGCACAACTCTCATGTTTTATTCACACTCTGGCTTTTATTCGTTCTCACCTCGCTTAGGACAAAGGGTATTTTTGGATTTTTTTTCATATTTGGGCTGCCGGGCCTCTTTTTGGAATCGGGGTAGATTTTTCACCAACCTCGGTATGTGCACAAACATCATTGTATACTCTTTGAGAAGGTGGTACGCCCCCGTTATGTATTGAGGGGCATGGAAGAAGCGGTAATGGAAAGAAGGGTGTGGTGTACCACACCGATCTTAAAGTTCGGCAATGTTCTAGTTTTCACTAGAAAGGAGTGTGGCGTGCCACACCGAACTTAAGACTTTGGCATGGTTAAAGAACAGAGGGGTATGAAAATGAAAGAAGAAGTGTAGAAGAGAGTTTGGATCATGATGTAGTTTGCTTAGCGATTCCATGCGACATGTATCTATTCTCCATCACACTCTGCTCAAAAAGAGACATGATAAAACATCAAATGAGAAATCCATACAACAGATCCATTAATCAGATAAAGGCATGATGTATTTGATCTATCTCAGCCTTATTGAAGTGTATCATCTTTTCCTGTTTGAGATATAACATTAGGATTCATAGACAAAAATGAAAAACACGCATTGGCTAGTTTTAAGTATTCTTTTCCAGGAAATTTGCAACGCAAAAGAGGTGATGATCACAGATTCGTAAAGCAAAAGCCGACTAGGTAAAGGATTTATTTTTAGAAAACTAACAAAAAGGCGGAAAGAATTACGAAAAAGAAACTAGAATGGAAAAGCAGGAAGCAATAAAGATAGAGGGTGGAGTGAAAGTCATACCACCCGCCCTCCACCTCGAACTCATAAATTCATTCATTTCTGAACAAATATTAGATTTGAGGTGGAGGGGAAGGGTTGCGCGATGTTAACCAGGCGGTCCTCTTAGTTGGAAGAAGGTCCGGCTAAGATGCCTTGCGATAGCTGGTGCCGAAAATAAGGAAGTGGTCTGAACAACTTGTTGGCTGGGAAGTTGTGGCAACTTGAACGAATCTTCTAGATGACTTGGATGCACCTCACATTGAGCTCATTGTCCTTCCAGAAGAATCCAGAGACCTTCCCCCATCAGCGAGGGAGGTGGAACATAAGCAGTCGAAACTGGAGGTCTATGCGAGAAATCAAGGTTATGCCCACTTGTGCCTTCCAGTTGCGGCTCACCCTCGAAGTTCAAAGGAAAACTGCTTTCTTCAAAATCTAGGGTAGTTGATTGAGGGTCGGCCACTTGAACTTCCTCCTGTCTAGGATCAGGTGGTGGATCCGGTTCTGGCTTCATTTCATCACCTGGGTTTTCTTGGGTAGGATATGGTGGCCAGGGTGACATTTCTTCTTCAAAGGAGTAATTTCAAGAAGTATCATTATCTTTATCAATGTTGAATTTGGTAAGAACGTCGTTCCTCTTTTCAAGGTTTTGTTCGGAATTTTCTTCGTAGAACATCCTTAATTCATCCAAGTAACTAGAAGAGGGTTTGACTGGTAGAATGAACTCTTGCTCGGGTGAGGAAATCATGGGATCCTGAGGTAGGGGTTCCAGTGATGTCTCTTCATGAGAGGGATTAGTCCTTGACATATCATTTTGAGGGCTAAAATCCCTTGATGAACCCGTGTCTTCAATATTGGGACTGATACATTGTTGTTCCAGTTCTTGTTCATAACACTCCTCCAGTTCAATTGAGTGCTTGGGAAGAGTTTCTATGAGAGGAATGGAAACTAGCTCAGGTAATGGATAAATCTCAGTTTCATGAGTGTTAGAGGGGGCTTCTTCATAGGGATGAGTGGCTATAAAGGGATAGGTTTGTGGCTTGATGTCATCCCAGGGGTCCTTTTTGTCATTACAAGAGTTTATGATAATATCATAATCCGTCCCAAAGTCAAGAGATGGTTCATGTTTCTCTTCATGGTGCACTTTCAACTCGTTCAGGTGACTAGAGGGAGATTCAATAGAAAAATAATGTTCGTGTTCGAGGACTGGCTCCGTCAGAACTCCTTGTGGTGGTGTCATCTCATGGGAAGGACCCGTCATAAGATTGACATCTTGAGACCCCTCATCCTCCCTTGATTCTGTTTCATCGTCAGTGAGAGTGGTATGGTTTGTCTCTGGATCAGGATCTTGGTCAGTCCCATCCTTGAAGTTTGTTTCTAGATCAGCTGAATGATCAGAGATGTCTTCATAAGGAAAAATAGGATCCTTTTCCAGTAATGGAATAATTTGAGTCTCTTGCATAAAAGACGTCTCCTCATCTGAATCAGTCTCATATTCATCTATGTCTGACTGAGAAGGGGTGTAGAGTTTGTGTAACATAGACCCTTCTTCATTGGAATTCAACGACAAGACAGTTGAAGTTGAAGAACATTTGTCATATAGGGAGTCAATCATTAATGGTTGTCCCTCAATCTGTATGGACAGATCTGAGTTTATGGGGGGAGAAGATGGATAATCATTAAAATTTGTTCCCAATTTATCTCCCAATTGAAGAAAATCTTCATATTGGTTACTCATGCTTTCATCTAAGAGCATAGTGCAAGAGTCATTATCCGGGTCAGACTTCGGCTCGAAGAATGATTCTCTTTCCTGTGATGTGGTGAAGGTATCATCCTTGAGTTCAGTCATTGGTTCTGAGGATGATTCCCCACCCTGTACTGGCACTTGAAAATTATTGGGAGGCACATTCCACATGATTTCGTAGTCATCATCATAATTTATTACAACCTGTGGACTAGAGATGTGCTTAGTTAAATTTTGTGGCTGTTCTGCATGTTGCTCAGAAGCGTTGACAAGTTGCGTAAGTTGATTAAGGTCGGCTATCAACTTCTTGGTCGCGGCTGTCTGATCAGCTAGTTGTTGAGCCACCGATGTTTGTAAGGCACGTAGTTCCTCCATCAATATGTGTTGATTTTCATGAAAAGGCTCTTCATGGCACCCGTTTGATTGATGTTGATAATAGCTTCCCTCATCATAGTATTGATTTGAGTTGCTTTCCAATTGCCCTCCTGTATTGCAGTCTACGCCTTGAAATCCGCCATAGTTAGGTTTCTCGTAGTAGCCTCCGGGGTGATATGGAATATAACCTGCGTTATATCCATAGTTGTATGGAATGGCTGCTCTGAGTTTCCCGACTATACGATTCATGATTACTTGACGCAAGGCCATCACGTAGAGAGGATGAATGTTGAAACAGTTGATCGATGCATGAGAATAGTCGCCACAGAATTGACAACTATTAGTTGGTGGTACTGACTGCTTCATTTTGAAAAGAATTGGTACCTGAAATCAAAGAAGGAGTTTATCAAGTTTGACCAACCACTTCAAATCCAAGATGATATGCAAGATTAAGTCCTTTACTTTTTAGGTTTTTGAAAAGAAAAAAGAAAACCCTAGAGAAACCTAAATCGACACAAAATTTGAAAAAGATGATTCTTATACCGTTGTCCCCGGCAACGGCGCCATTTTTTGATGGAGCTAGAACTTACACCAAAAGATTACTCTTCCAATGAAAGTCCTAATATGCACCAAAAACCCTAGAGAGTTGATGTCCTCTCTAGGTTTACCTACAACTGGTACTAGATAAATGCTCCAACCCCACAAGAGTGTGGAAGCCTTATCATAGTACAGATTTAGGATCGAACCCAAAGGACAACGTTAAGAATCTGAGTGTCTTTTTCTTGTTTCATATCAATCTAAGTTAATCATCTAAGACCAGAAGTTTGATTTGAGTTATTTAACCTAAAACATGCAAAAGTAAAGGCAAGAATAAAAACTAGTTTAAGGATTAAAAACTAAGATTAGCAGATGATGATGGATCACTGGGGTGATGTGGGTATTCGCCACCACTACACATGGATTGCACTTTTACCAATCATAGCAAGACTTGTAAGCAAGATACCTGGATGTTGTACAATACTGATGTCTTAGAGGACAAGAGTAATGTACACACCCTTCACGGGTTGAGTAACTCTCATCCGGTACATATCTACGTGTCAATGAAGATATGTAGTCTCCGAAGAGAAAATCTTACTCAACCTCGTGAAACGTGCATCGCAAAACTAACAAGCGAGCGATAATTACCAAATCGATTAGTATCCTTATAGACTATCCCTCTTTCGAGGATATAGCTACGAGAAACGTGAGAGTGTTGCAACGTCAGCCATTCCCGAACGAATGGTCAAGTACTTTGCACCACTCTCTCCTCAGAGTGTGTTCCTCGACCTGTCAAGGTCGCACTTTTGTACGTCAACTGATTCCATTTCATAGTACAAAAGTACAACGATGGAGGTGAGTTTACTCCACTCCTTAGAAAGCGTTCCTGGATACCGAAATGGGTGCGCGGTGGATACACGCACCAGAAACCAAAACTAAATCGATATTCGAGTCTCAAGAGCGGTCGTAGACAAACCACAACGAAAGACAATAGATGCATACAAGAACGCGGCCAACATTCAAGCATGTATGAAACGATTTAGTATTGAAACGGAATGATAACCTCTTTTTAGTACAAGATACAAAACACGGGCAGCGGGGCTAGTCCCCACACCCCAGTGGATGGAACTACTCGCTCCTCATAGAGGGAGCAACAAAGAAAGAGAAGAGAGAGAAAGAAAGCATCGTCGGAGCAGAAGAGTAGATCTGTGACAACTCGGTGTAGATCGTCGCAGTCTCCGGGACTGCTCCGTCGCGGTCGATGTCGTCCGTTTCTCCGTCTCGATCTTCGGGTCAACCTCCGGAATAGCAAGAGTAGGATGAGATGGAGCTATGGTGTGAGCAATGGTGAGATGGTGATGGAACAACCCTCTAGAGCTGCGCCCGGACTGGCAGCTCACCGGATCTGGACTCAGCTCGAGATTCTGGGGCTGTGTGTGAAATTTGGGCAGAAACGGTGCCCGGGTAGTCTGGCGGCGTTCCGGCACTGGTCCCAGTCCGGCAGCTTTGGGCCGTCGTCAGATGGGATCCCAAATAAGGACCCTTGGGGTCCTATTTATAGGCACAAATCTGTCCCTCATGCATTTGGTGTGAGTCCAAACGGTTTACTAAAAGATCTTCTTCATACGGTTTGCTTTGCTCACATGGTCTTGATTTGCCATTCGGTTTGGCACCTCATACGGTCTTGCGCCTCTCGGTCCAGAGACCGTGAGAGGCCTCACGGTCCTGGTGGTCAGCACTCCTTGCCATACGGTTTGGTACATATGTCTTTATCAAACGGTTTGGACGTGCCGCTTTTCCCAAACGGTCTGCGTGCTCTCGATTGCCCATGACGCTGCTGCTCATGCGGTCTTTCATTCTCACTCAAACGGTTTAGTAGTTGTATTGCATACGGTCTTGCTAATATGTTTGCTCCATGCGGTTTACATGGACGAATGCTCAGTGCGGTATGCTTTTTCTTGGTTTCTCCAATCAGCTTGTAAGCGTGATCAGCAAACGATCTTGCCTATTCGGTCTCCGCCTCAATAGAAAGAAAGCAAACGATCTTGCCATTCATGCGCTACTGCATGCGCCCAGCTGCTCTCACGTTCTTCACATGAACAGCTAGTTTCATTTTTATTTGCCAAAGCCAACAGTCTTCATGAGTTCTTCTCATGGGTGCAGAAATTGCTGGCTGTTTGGTTTCCTTTCCATGCATGCTTGTTCGATTTGCATGATTCCATGCATTTGGTCTTGATGCTATTACTTTAGCAAACGGTTTGCTCAGCCTTATCCAAAGGGCTTCTCATGCACGTGGCCATTTGTTTTCAACTTGCTGCTTAGTATTGTATCAAACGGTTTCTGTGTACATGCTCTGTTGAATGATCTGCATGCATGGGTGGCGAGGGCGGCGTGGTTGCCGGAGTAGGTGAAGACGACGACGCCAGAGATCATGCGTAGGTGGGTGTCGACGTTGTTGATGACGTATAGCTCAAACGGTGTCGCATGCTATCATGCTCAAATGGTCTTGGGACCGCAAGGATCCAAACGGTCTTGGGACCGCGAGGATCCAAACAGTCTCAAGACCGCGAGGATCCAAACGGTCTTGAGACCGCGAGGATCCAAACGGTCTCAAGACCGCGAGGATCCAAATGGTCTGAAGACCGCGAGGATCCAAACGGTCTTGAGACCGCGAGGATCCAAACGGTCTTGAGACCGCGAGGATCCAAACGGTCTTGAGACCACGAGGATCCAAACGGTCTTGAGACCGTATGCATGGAGTTGCTTGATTTTCCTTAGTGGTTGGATGAAAAAGGAACCGTTGGATCTCGATCAGGTGGTTGCGAGTGATCTGCAGAGGGAAAGGAGAATGTGTAAGAGATAATATCATCGAATATACTAGTAATTAGAACTATTTAGGCAATATTTGCAAGGAATTAGTGAAACACTCAAAGTGAACCAAAGCGAGGGTAAATCAGTCAATATGAGAAATAAAATCCCTAGAATTGGCGACTGTGCAGATGAATCTGGAGGATTCATCACTGCATGATCTTTTGAAGGTAGCTTGTGTTTGTCTTTTGCAGTGGGCTCTCCTGTCCCGAACTCTGCAGCGAGTTTTAATTTTTTTGTAGAGATGAGTCTTGAAAAACAGTAGTTTTATTGTTTTTGTTTGGTGAATGCCAACTTTCCTTAGTAGGAGAAGGAGATGGGCAAGTGTTACTGCTCGGTTTGATATTGGTAGTGGGGAGGGGGGGCTCTGGAGATCTGGTTCTTTTCTTATTTTGAAGGTGATAGGTGTTTTCAGAAAGGTTTGTGGGTTTCCTAATCCATACTTGGTTTCTGACAGGAGGAACTCTGGTATGTGAGAAAGGGTTTTTACCCTTGTTTGGGCTGAACCAGGAAGGAGGGTGTGAGGTAAGATCGGAAAAAGTAGTGATGTTTATAGTGGGGTGTTCAGCCGCAAGCTTAAGATGATAGATAGATTCGCCAATCCTAATGTTGATGGAAGGTGGAAGGGAGATGGCAACTTTGACAGAGAAGAGGCAATACGCTTTGATGTATTGGGTGGGATGGAGCATTTATGAGCTAATGTATTGAAGTGTAGCCCCAATAGAATGAGAAATACCTCTAAAAATCTCAAGCTCCCACAAGTGGGGAGGAAGATTTGAAATGGCTACCCAATATGAGCCACCTACAGGGGCCGGGAAAGAGCCTGAATCAGCTGACCATTTGGATAGACGCGCTATGATAAAGCTGGAGCCACAAGGTATAGTGAGCACTTGGTTGAAGATATGATTTATCTTCGTCCCTTCAGGAACAGTATAAATGATCTAGGTGGGCGAGAAGATTTTGGGTTTGAGGATGGTATGTCCAGGGAGAAGAAGAGATAAAGCTCTAGTAATATCAAGAACGTTGATAGGATTATTGTCCAAGTTATTTTCTATTGAAACAAGTATGCTTCTGAGGGAGAAAACTTTGAGTAAGTGCATGGAGTTTGCAGGGAGATCCATGGCTATAACATATTCAAGGTGATCAGGTATCTTCATGATTGGAACAGAGGGAGGATGGTTAACACTATGGGTTTTGGCAGATGGGGTTTTTGAAGGAGGGATTGTTTGTTGAGTGTAGCGTTTGGAAGGGTTTCTAGGCGAGAGATAGGGTTTTGATATAGGAGGTATCCTTGAGTTTGAGTTTGAGAGATATAAGTTTGTTATTTTTGCATGTTCGGGCGGGAGATTTTCTAGACATGCAAAAAGATTTTTTGAATGGTAATGATGATGATAGGGTGCAATGTTTGGCCTGTAGACAGAAGAAAGTCATTTTGGGACCACTGAACTACTTTGGAAAGGGGAGATTTGCGTCGAACGTGAGTGCATGTGAGAGAGGTGGAGATTTGGCTGGTGTGTATTCCTGTTAGGGTGAGGACGCGCCAAACAGAACCTTTTTATGTGTCCTAGGCAACCGCAGCCAAAGCAAGTGCGTCGTGAGAAGCATCTGGAAGAAGAGTGACTGTTGCTGTGGCAGAGGGAGCAGAAAAGGGCTCAAAAAGGGTTTTTTGGGGGGACCTTTTTCCAGATACGGGCGGTGGGGTGTTTTTCTAGAGTGTCATTTATCAGAAGGGAAGATTTAGCTTGTCCCAGGACAGAAAAGGAGAGATTTAAGTGGTAATCATCCTTAGGGATGATGTCCCCTATCGGGGGGGAATTTGGAAGGAGGGTTTTGTATAAGGATGAGAGTTTTGGTTTGTAATCTTTATCTTTAAAGGATGGAGTAGGGAATAGCTTATACCTTTCGGCAATGGAGTTGTGTTGTTGAACCGGGGGAGATGTGACATCATCTTCTTCATCTTCTGACCCTGAGGAGATGGAGATGGGCCATGATTTTGCACCCATAGGGGGTTGATGTTCTGTTCTGACAAAGAGTTGGTCCGCAGAGTTTGAGGATGATGAACTATCTTGATCATGTCTTTTGTAGAGGTATGCGAGAGCTAGTGGAGTTTCATGGATGAAATCACGAACCCATGCACGGAAGGTGTGATCTTCGTAAGGTTGAAGGAAGATCGACCACTCTGGTTGTAGATTCAGTTCCATGCGCATCTCGTTCCAACATTCCGAGATGAGGAGGAAGGGGGCTTTTTTACCCCAGGTTGTTTCTGAGGGGGTTGACCATGAAATCGTGACCTGGAAAAAGCGGTGTCAATGTTAATCATACTGATGCCTGGAGAAACGTCGTATCTGTGGTAGATCCATGCTCTTGGTAGCAGGATAGTTGTTGAGAAATTAGGGTCGGAGAGATGGATATTGAGGAAGGGGAAGCGGGAGTTCATGTTGTTTGAGGAAGATGGGGTTTTTGTGATGTTGCTGGACTTCAGGGTTTTATGTTTCTGTAAGGCACGACGGAAAGTTGAGATTTTGCTTGAATGGTGCATGCACAGAGCTTTTATGCATGAGGTGAGGGTGAGGGCGCCTCCAGTTCTCATATTGAAATTTGATCCTTAGGTGGGGCTTTTATTGCGGCTAACTAAGACAGAGTAAAGCTGATGTGAACCTGGTATCCAGCAAAATCTAGGGTAGGGAATATAACCGATAGAGAGAATGAAGAGGGGCAATTAATGAGATGTAGGCTGCATGTTTCTAAGATCGATTGGGAGACACGAGGTGTGGTGTAACAGTTGTAGATATACTCGAAAATTTTATCACACTGTTTTTGAAAGTTCCATAAGATGTAAGTAGTTCCACCGTAATGAAAAGAGAGACCGTTAGAGAAGATGAAGCTTTCTCGGCGAAACCAGAGAGCTTAATCCGAAATTGGCTGAGGCGATGAAGCTTCTTAAAACAGATGTTGCATGCTCCTATTGTAACAAAGTGTTGAAGCCGATTGATGAAATGATACCATTAGCCTGCAAAGAGGAGAAGAAACAGGGGAAATTTACCTGAGGAATGAAGATTCTTATGGCCCTGGAAAGGGAGGAGCTGGTTCCCAAAGAGGGGAAGATGGTATTATGTTGCCGTAGCAGCGAGAAAGATTCTTGTGGCCCTGGACAGCAGAGCCTCGTTGGGAGAGGGGGAGACATCTGTGTAACCTGATTTTGGATGAGGCAGAGACCCGGACGAGCCGATGAAGGGTATCTCCGTCCCTAAGGAGGAGAAGCTAGCGACAAGAGGAGATTGCCGGGGAGGGAGCAGCCGATCTGGGAGAAGGTGAACCGGTTGGAGAATTCTAGAGAGAAGTTGGAGCTTTCTCCCTCTAACTTACCGTTTCTCTCTCCAGGAGAGGAATATAAAGCATGTAAACATGATGGCCAACCACACATACAAGGAAAATAAATACCATAATTTGTTTTGAATCATAAGATCAACTGATAATATACATGGATTCCAGGTCACATTGAGTTATGATGAGGGAGCTACACTCCCACATCCAAGAAATAGAGTTTACTCACTCATGGTGAGAAAATACAGGAACAAATAATGAATCAATAAAACAACCATAAGAAAATAGAGAGGAATAACAAATGTATCTATGGAAGAGAATAAATGGGTGCTGTCTCTAAAAACGTCCTCCAACAGAAAAAACCTTCTCTTTTCAGCTTCGGGAAGGAAAGGAGAAGAGAAATGATACTAGGAACGGATTCTCTCTCGAGAAACCCTAGATTTCTTGCCTAGATCACCTCTACAGAGCTCCATCCTCGTCCTCAGTCTCTAATCACTCCAAATGATGCTTGATATGTTTCCCAAGGGATGGTAGTTCTTTATATTTTCAAATAAGTGAATATGAATTTTGCAAAAACTTCTTTTGTTACGATGTAACAGACATGAGCTACGACGTGTAAGTATCGAATTCCACAAATAGTAGTGGCATACATAAGTGACACTCTGTGTGACATGCATGACACGACATAAGATGTGTTTTATTTCAAACTTTGATCTCCCTTTGTTACAACGTAGGAAGGAACCAACATGTCGTAAGGCATGCTTGCTGTAGAGTGTCCTCCGCCTAAGAGTCACATAGCATGTGGCACTGTCAACACACCACAAGGGCATTAATCTGCTGAATTTCTTAATTGTAGAAACTGGGACATTTTAGAGAATGCCAAATAAATAGAAAATTGGGCATTTTTCTTCCTTTTAGAGTTAAACATGAAGTACCTACAATTCAAACCATGAGATGAGTAAGACCTACATAAAAAAACATCTTAGCATGAATTTGGTTAGAAATATGGTTAAATTTGAGTAAAATGTCCGACTAAAGTGTCATGAAATTGTGATGCAATTTGTGCAAGTAAAATTCCCCTAAGCTTGAACCATTGCTTGTCCTCAAGAAAAAAGAGCTGGATAAATTGCTAAAATGAATATATGGGAACAAATGAGATCCTATTGAATATGAATTGATGGATTTCAAAATGGCAATTTTCATCATTTACATACGTGACTAAACACGAAGTCCATCCTAACTCTCAAGATAAGAGTTTAAGTTCAATTTGATATTCAGTTTGCTTTGAAAGAGTTAACTAGAGAGCAATTAGAAAAAACAAGAGAGAAAGACAAAATATAATGATTTGCCACAAAGCTCCCCAAAAATGACAAATACTTACCTTCCTGCAATGACATTTTATTCTCAAAATATATAGTTGTTTTTTGTGTATGGCACTCGGCTGCTAATTTAGGCTTATGTAGATGTGGAATACGGTTTAGTGATTAATTTCCCTCTTTTAGACATTATCCCCAACCTTCTTTGGGTTGGTGGAAACGTGGGCGACTTAGCCATCTTTTGTGGGATTTGGATTTTTAATTGAAGATCAAAGTTCCCCCTTCTAAGTGATTCAGACTCTGCTTTGGAACCATGCACTCCTACGCTAGTTCACCCTTTATTATTCTAGATCATGCAAGAAGATTTTCATTTTGCAAGAATTTTCAAATAGAGAAGTGAAAACTGTATTATAAGTTTGACAAAGTCATCTTTATTGTTACTGAAAGCTCTAAAGTTGAAAGATTCAAAGCATTTGAAAGATTACATGGTTTAAGATCATGAGTGAGAGAGTTGGAAATCATGATTCGTTAAACACCCAAATATGGAGATGAATAGCCAATAATTTCAAAAGGGATGATTCATGTCCAACTATTTCATCGTATAGCCTTTATCTTCTAAAAGTAATTGGTTCAACCAATTGGGAGAATTGATAAAAAAATATTCACTCAGTATTCATGCAATGATGTGAAATGAAGACGTGAAAATGCAATTAACTAACTAAGTGACTGAAGCAAATGACATGGAAAAATAAACTAAAACTATCGAACGGTTGCACCCCCCAAGCTTGAAATTTGCATTATCCTCACTACTCATAACAAACCAAAGTGGCATACAATCATGTACCTCATGTGCATCAGAGTGGTGGATCAAAACCCTCTCTAGAGGGTGGGAATAGCTATTGTAGCATGATGGAGTCGATGAAGTTCATTGGATCACTGGGTCCTGTGGGTGGAGGTGGCTAAGGCAGGTAACCATAGTAGCCCTGAGAGATGTGTCGGGAGTCCATCTTGGTCACCATGTCGTGGATGTCTTGGACACTGTGGGACATGCCAGTGTATTATTGTGACAGTTGGGCAATCTGGGTGTCCAAATCATCAAATCTGTGTTGCACATAGTCGTACAACTACCTCATGTCAATGTACCTCTAGGTGAAGTCAGTTTGAGTTCCAGTGGAAGGAGGTGTAGGTGGTGGTGTGTTAGGCCTAGAAGAGGAGGGCTTGGGCTATTCACCTTCAGTTGTTGTTTCATTTGGAAAGTATTTCCAATTGTCTCTCTTCTTAAGAGTTGTCGAGGAGGGGTTTGGCAACTTGATGACTGACTTTTTGTTGTAGACTTTTTAGTAGAGGTTTTCATCTTTGTCTTTACATAATAGGCCTCTAGAAATGAGGGATTCACTATCCCCAAAAATGCTTCCATACAGAGGGTCTAAGGTTGTCGAGTTCAATTTCAAAGCTATAGCAAGCTTGGTGATAATGCCCCTATCATGATGTCACCCTTTGGATCCTTTTGTATCCTCAAGACTCTACTGAGGAAATGATATTCTATATTTACTAAGCATGGCCCGCAGCAAGAACAATTCCACCTTTCTAATGACACCTTGTGTTTTCTTTTTGCAAAGTTACTTCTACTGAATAGGCAATGTATGTAGAACAAGATAGGATTTTGTACTTTAGATGCCTGAGCATTTGTAGCATTATAAGTTGGTTACTTGGTAATTTGATTCCAATAAGTGTCTGGCACAAAATCATTAGGAATAATAGTATTGCCGGTATAATCAAACTCCAGTAACTCACAAATTATTTGAAAGTTATTTTGAAGGGTTTATTCATTATCCTAAGTGTAATTAGTTAAACGGCTCTGATTTATGTTGAGGATCTATTGGGGTGTTGAGAGTGGTCAAAAACTCATAAGTAACCCACTGGGAAGTGGCTTCGTGATTGAAACAACAATAGGTCAAGCTAAAAAAATTCAGATATTCTTTAGCCTCATCGAGAATTCCAAGATCAAGAATAATATTTTCATCAACAAACCTAGTCGAGACCACCTGATGAGAGGAAAGGAGACAAAAGATGACATCCTCCTCAGTAGTTAGCATAAGTTGCATCATCAAGACATATGATGCACTTGAAGAGGATGCTTTGGGGTTGGGCTGAGGTCACTTGATGACTGGGGTCTTGGTTCACAAAATCTTGATTGTTGCAGGAAGGGGGCACACACCGTAGCAGGTAGCTAACACTACGTAATAGGGTATCTTGTCTTCACAATTGAAGGTCACGTCTACCACAACAAAGTAGAAGTCATCATGCCGTGTGAAAGTCGATCAACCATGGTAGTGGGAAGTTGAAGGCGGCGTTCTATGTGGTGGAATGGAGGTTTTTGGCAGTGCTTGCTTTGATGCGGCTAGACAATTGTTGATTTCTTGATGCATGGTGACTACTTCTATGTATGATGGAGACAGTGATGTGTGATTTGTCGACAAAGGGTGAAAACGGAAGTGCACTGCTGTGGAGGAGTGGTGGCGATTTGGATTGATTTGTGTCATCGGTCCTTGCTGGAGAGGGTGCAAAGGCGGGCGGCGTTGCTTGCTAATGAGATCAGGAGTAGGATGACAATGAAGGCGTTGATGGAGGAGTCATTCGGGCATGACTACTATGTGTGGGGTTTGCATCACGACATAGAGGTGAGGCGGAAGTTACGTGTAGGGTGTGAGATCGCCAGGTTGGTGGCGGCTGTAAGGTTGCGAGAGGGAAGCAAAAGGAATGAGCAGATGTTTAGGATTTTATCGCTTTAATCCGATTGCAACACGACATAATGCACAATTAACATGCCATAATGACCGAGTGTTGTCATATTCTGGCCTAAATCTCACACACCGTAATTGGTAGCTGACAAAATAACATCACTACCTATGAATGTCACTATACATACAAATGAAAGCCACACATCTCCGATCATCAAATTATAATAATTAAGACAACAATACATAATATCATTTTATATATAATAAGAACATTCTTATAATATATGACTGATAAAATTCTTTTTCTTATCACCTTTTCTTGAAATGAATAAAGTACTGAAATTGAGATTAATATTACTACACCATTTATATTCACTAGTAGATAATTTAATAGTCTTTATTTGAACCACAAATAATTAATAAATTCATAAGAACCACAAGGTACGAGCATCAAGCTCTTAAAAAGATGATGAGTGTACCATACACTTGAAACTATACTTTTAACTTTAACATATAAATGTTAGTTGACACGCCTTTTCCGTGCGTAGAACGCAAGTGTACGCGTCAATGTAATATAGGCCTTTTTGAGGCCCGAGTCGAACTCAGGGACACTGAATTATCAGAGACTACTACTAACTACTCGCAATCAGCTAAACTGATTAAAAATGTTGGAAGTTGTTGTAAAATTAAAAGAAAATGAAATAAAACAAAACAAAAAAATCGATTAAAGGTTTAGTTTAATCAATTCAAGTGGAGATCTTTAGGATTGCGGTTTCACCGTGGGTTATCATTGCATGAATTTTTATATAGTTAAAAAAGTTCATCTCTCAATCCGGGTAGTGGCCTGTAAATAGAATTTCCCACTGTCGTGGTACAATTCACTACCAATGTCTAGGTCGGTTCCACCGTCGTAGTAACCTATACCCTAAACTAGGTGCATTAGAAACGACCTTTGGGTTTCCACCATTAACCTTACATCACCTTGTTCAAGGGATTTGTTAATTAATGTGAATTTCGTCTCTTTTCAACCGTTAATTCTTCTTTCAAAGTAATTAAGGGAATTAGATTATTATTATGGTGATCAAGCATAACAATATAATTGAGAAAATGAATTCATACCACAGATTTAAGAGATAAATGATGAATTACTATGATAAAATTGTCATACAATGATTCCCCGGTCTATTCTCGGTCCTAAAGACAAAGGGGATTAGCCCCGCATGTTCATCTCAGAGCAAAACATGGTAGCGAAAAAGGGACACATGGAGAAAAATGTGAATAAGAAATGAAACCCCTGAACGGAGGAGATCCAAGCATTCCTCGGCGTGGAATACGCGATCTATAACCTTTTGGCGGTGGAAAACGTCTTCTTCGGCTTCCAGAACGGCTGGGGCGTGCTTCTGGGCTCCGTTCTTCTCTCCACACCTTCTCAGGATGTGTGCAGTAGCTAATGACGTGATGGATTGCTCTTGGCCTCCGTCATTAGGTATAATCACTGAGTTAGGTTGCAAAAATATCATAGCCGTCAGACTTAGATCAATCTGAAACAAACTTGCATCTGACGGTGTCGATACCATCGACGCGAGTCGATGGTATCGACCCTGCGCGATATCGGTAAGTCTTCTTTCTCTTTGTCATTGCGCCTGATGCTGACTCGATACCATCAATGCGGGTCGATGGTATCGACATTCTTAGGCATTAGTTTTATCCCTTTACCGTGGCTACATCTTCACACGTCGATAGTATTGATTTTGCAGTCAATAGTATCGACTATCTTCTTGCCAGCAACCTGATAGTATCTCGATACCATCGACTCTCCTGTCGATAGTATTGACCTTGTGCTACTCCTTACGACTGGCTGCCTGTGGTTGTGTCGATGGTATCGACCACTGTCGATGGTATCAACAACAGCAGATATGCATTTTTCCTGAAATTGCAACACAAAACCACATAAGCTGAGATAAAACATATTATCGTAATCATTTATGCTCAAAATACTAAAATAAAGGAGATTTGACACTGAGAAGGATCATAGACCAAAGTAAATCAATTTTGCAATATTAACCACCAAAATGACCAATTAATGCATAAAACACAAGTAAAATAGGTCTACAAATGCGACTCAAAATCATCGCATAAAACTCCCCTAAGTTTGAACATTGCTCGCCCTCGAGCAACTAAACCTTATAATAGAATTGCGAGGGTCAACTAAAGAACAGATCATCACAACAAACATTACCAAATGATCCCCGCCAGACATTCACATACCGACCCTTACTAACCACAGAATGATAATTACCCTAATGGCGACAATAATCATTCATAAAAGATATCTACCTCAAAATTGGTGAACACTATCATATAAGGCAGTTAACATAATAAAATTCGCCGGTTCAGACTCGGTGCATCTTGTGATCTCCTATTCTACGTTGCTCGCCCTAACTACCATCTACATGGAAGCAGCTCTCCTGATATTAACAAGTGAGGAGAAAATCACGGTGGCCTACCAATTCGAGCAACGGGTGGATGATATGGGTGGCTCATGGAAGAAATGGAAGCATTATACGATTATAACATGCACAAATAAAAAATGACCTAAATGATGCATATGCAAGTGTAAATGCCCTGATGCCTACATTCGGGTGGAATGATGCATGCACTATCATTCCGTCTCAATGTGAGATGGAATATGTGACGCCCCGACCCCCGTGCCATCTCTAATGACACCAATGACCGGGGAGTCACACTCAGTAAACCACTCTTAACTTTTTCTTTCCTTGATCACTTAGATTAACTTAAATGAAAACCATAAAATTTGAATAGCATCGAATTAAAATAAAACTATGGAAGCAACTTTCCATTAACCATATTAGGAAGGAAAATAAGTTTACATGACATATTACATTTCTCATGCGGAATATAAAACACAACAGATAATTGAAAATTTACTACATATTTTACCACATTCTCTCTCTAACCCACCACATGCCCAAGGACCGAGGGGAAAGGACTAAGAGACCTCTAACTAACTATTAACTATCTTCTATGTACTCGAGTGATACTATCCTTCAGCCTCCTCGTGCTGACGTAGACCTGAAAATGTTTCAGTAGGTTGGTGAGCTACTGTCTCAGTGAGTAGAATTTCACCCAACCATCACTAAACAACTCATCAGTTTTATTATTCAGATTAATATACCAGAATTACTACACTGAGCAGGTACAAGCAGTTTAATTTAAATAATAGGAAATAGCAACGTTTCATCAAGTAACAATTACTGCAAAGCTAATGAAACAATTAAATAACATGGAATATCAATATTCTATTTAAAGAATGATTAATGCAAATTTGAACTCAAAATTCTTTCTAACTCTTTAACTAATCAGAAACTCTGTGAACCTATATAAACATATTTTATCTTATGCCCTGATCATATGTAGTGTACTCTACATATAAAGACTCGTAGCGAACTACGATCCCACCGTATAAGACTTAGCGACACACCCGGGAAATGCTAAGTCTGACTGCTCTCGTCCTGGTCTGCTACAGGACCACAGGCTCTCTGGATTCACGACACTCTCAAAGAGTGTAAACTGGACTCCTCCTACCTGAGCACACAGGCGAAGTGTCGAGCCGTGCCCATCTGGACTGTCCTCCAGTAGGTAACACGACTACTCGGCCATCTGGACTGTCCTCCAGTAGGCCTCACAAAACTACTAGATCATCTGGACTATCCTCCAGTAGGTCTCTCTCTCCAACCATCTGGACTGTCCTCCAGTAGGTTGTCGACTGTCTGGACTGTCCTCCAGTTAGGTCGTTTCATCCCCTTAAGATCGCAGACCGCACAAAGGGGATTCTACGGTGTTAGGGCACCTAAATCTAACATTTTTATTATACTCTTGGATATAAACTGTAAAACATTCAACAAACTACTCAACAGGTACAAAAGCATTCTCAGAGCTAGTCAAATATCTAAATTATCCAAAACATACACAACAGTATTTCTATTCCAGTAATTGTATTAAGCACTTTTGGTTTCCATTGCACCAAATAAAATCATTGAACTGTTCTACACTGATCAGAAGCTATTCTAGATCATGTATAATCATACAGAAGCAATTTATAAAATAAAATTCAAGTTTCATCAAATACTGATAAAATGCCTGATAACCACTGATATCAGTGCAAAAATGCACAGTTTACCGAAAAATTCCAACGAAGGAGTTAAATGATGATAACTAAATGAACTCCTACTCACAGTGGTTTAGGATGTCTGGATTCGATTGAAATTGCATCTAAGGGTTGTCAATAGCCCCAATTTGAATCTACAGTAATCCAACAGTACCATGCTCACACGTATAAGTTGGAATCAAGCACCCTGGGTTGCTGATTGGGGACAGGAAGCAGCGAAATCCGGTTTGGATCTCAAGGAAGAACTCAAAGCAATTGATTTGATGCTGTTCTTTGCTCAGAATGGTCCTAGTTCGGACCTACTGCTGCAAGCAGCCATTCCTCTCTCATACAGGTTGAAGGAGGAGCTCGGATGGGTTGCTGGTAGTGGCTAGGGCTACGGATTTGTGACCTAAACTCCAAGGCCAACTCCAATTAGCTCCTCCTCACACAACTGGGCACACCCCATGGCCTCCCTGGCCATACACAGCAGTAGCTTCTGCCGCTACTTGCCGCTATCAAGGTGGCTAGGCGGCTAGATAAGCAAGGTGAAGTGAAGGAAGGAAGGAAGAAGAAAGAAGACAGTGAAGAAAGAAAGAGGGAGAAGAGAAATTGGCTGCTGGGAGATTGAGCTTAGGATCGCCCATGCGATCCTGCTCCTGGGTGGAAGTCGGCCCTGTGCGCCGACCCAAGAAGATGATCACTAGAATATGATAAGCGTAAAGGAAAGAATGAAAAGAATCATTTATAAGTGAAAATCTTGGAAAATTTGCTAAATTGACCCCAGAAATTGGAAATCATCATAACTTTTTCCTCGGAGGTCCAAATAACCTGATTTCTTTTGCATCTTTTCAAGTGTGAGATCCTCTAAAATCCCAAGGCATGAAAGCATGCTAATTAGACTGTTTCACTGGTTCAAAGCTCTAATTGCATCAGTGATTACTTAACTCAACTTAATCATCTTAAATATGCACTAATCATAATACTTACAGATTAACTTTGAAACAGGTCATAACAATCTCCCTCCCTTATAAGAATTTTGTCCCGAAATTCCTAAAAGAGAAAAGGAAACTTGTTACACATCTCAGATTCAAGCTCCCACGTGGTTTCTGGTAGGTTATGGTTCCTCCACAGAACCTTTATTAATGGTATTTCACGATTCTTGAGCTTCTTGATTCTCCGATCAACTATCTGTACTGGTCCTTCAACATAGGACACATGTTTTCTGAACTGTGTAAGTTCTGGGTCCACTATCTTCTCTGTACCAGGGTAACATGTCTTCAACATCGATAAATGAAGCACATCATGTAAATTAGCCAATTCGGATGGCAATTCCAACCTATAGGCTACATGTCAAATCCTCTCAATGATAGGATACATGCCCATAAACCTAGGAGTCAGTTTTCCTCTCTTACCAAACCTCAGCACTCCTTTCCACGATGAAACCCTCAGATACACTTCATTACCAACTTCAAACTCAAGACGTCTACATCTCTTCTCAACATAACTCTTTTGTCTATCTTATGCAGCTTTCAACTGTTCTCTAATCACTGTAATCTTTCCGATAGTTAAATCCACTATCTCTGGTACAAGAATATGCTTTTACCTACCTCAAACTCTATAAGGCTTAAGTGTTCTTCCCAACTTCCACTGAAATGCAAGACACATGCTCTCAACATGTCCTCAAAGAGTCTGAGTGGTCCTTTCTGACTGGCCATCCGTCTGTGGGTAAAAAGGTTGTACTGAATCTTAACTTTGTGCCTAAAGCATGATGCAACTGATTCCAAAACCTGGATGTGAATTTAGGATCTCTATATGATATAATTGAAACTGGGATACCATACAACCTGACTATCTCATCCATGAATATCTTAGCCAACTTCGGAACATCAGAAGTTGGCTTGATATGAAGAAAATGAACATACTTAGTCAGTCTATCCACAATCACCATATTGAGTCACAACCTCTAGGTGTCCTGGGTAACCCTACCACAAAATCCATTGTGATACGTTCCCATTTCCATTCTGGTATATGAAGATATTACAATGTATCTACAAGTTTCTGGTGCTCAGCCTTAACCTACTGATACACATTGCACCTAGTCACATACTCAGCTACATTCTTTCCATACTAGGCCACCGATACAACTCATTGAGATTCATGTACATCTTAGTGTTACCTGGATGCATAGCATACATCGATGCATGTGCCTCGTCAAGAATATTTTCTTTCAAATCACTGTCTCGAGATACACACAACCTGTCATGCTAATACAACACACCATTATCTAAAAACCTAAACTATGCTCTCTTTCCCTTTGTCATATTATGCATGATTTGGTGTAACTCACTGTCACCCTATTGTAGTTTCTCGATCTGATCATAAAAAGTAGGCTTGACTTGCATCTGTGCAATCAAACCACTCTGCTCTGTCACTTCTAAGTCTAAGTTCAACTTTCACATTTCTACTAGCATGTCTCTCTTGAAACATGCCATAGAGAATGCATCAGCTGTTGAACTTAACTTCCTGCTGAGGGCATCAGCTACTACATTCGCCTTTCCAAGATGATAATCTATCGTCACATCATAAAGATAGTGACGCCATGACTTAAGAGCATGAATTACAACAGCTAACTCCAAATCATGTATAGAGTAATACTCCTCATTCTTTGCTATTTACTTCCTGTTATTACTTGTAAGAATTTATTTCATAACACACTTCACTTATATTATATTTCTCCTTTTGTTCAAAACACACTTATTACATTTCATATTTATATCTCACTCTTTTCTCCAAGTCATTTTCATATTGTTTATCTACCTTTCCGATTAGCTACCTTTAAACCTTGGATTTCATTAGTGCTAGCTTACCAATCATAGTGCAAATCTCATGATTTTGTTTTATAGAGATGCTAGTATTCAAGGTCAAATCACTAGTGACATCCCTTGAACTACTACAACCCTAAACATTCTAGGGTTTGGTCCTTATCAATAACATAACGTTATTGTGTTGTGACGTTGCTTCCTTAGTTTGAAATTCAAACTTTGGATATCATAAGTTTTACTAAAGCTTCCTTATCTTATCACTGAAATTTCATTTCTCTTACTTGAAAATTCAGATTAATTACATTCTCAATTTACTTTGCTAAGGTTTCATCATTTCTATCATTTCTCTTGATTCAACTAAATTTCTTATCTCGGTCTTATGATTTACATAAGGCTCTTTATTTCTATGTACTTATTGTATACTTACTCTTTTCTTCTATTTTCCCTTTTCTTTGATGTACATAAAAGTATTTTACTTTATTACATGATCCATTCCATGGTCGATTCTTACTATATTAGCCCTTACATACTTTCTTCACATCTTTTCCATATTCTCATATTTAGAGTTCATATAATACTAATCATTAAACTTAATATGAACCTTACGTCGTGTTCCTTTATTTACAGTTAAGGATTGCTCATATGAGGTTCCAACATTGGGCCTCTGATATCAGTTCCAATTGATTCTAAGCTGTTCTAACCTTTCTCTTATATTTCAACATCTTAATGTATGTACATTCTCACTATGATGCGGGTCTAAATTATCCAGAGTCTACTTTTATTATACTGTTAATAGGAGTCATTAGATCCCAGTAACGCATCCTGCCATCCGGACTAGGCCAAACCTGTAGTCCTGAAGCCAAGAGCTACTCAGGATTAACTAACTCCTATAAATCTCAAACATGTGGAAAGAATATCCACTTAGGGCAAACTTATTTAAACATAACTTCTAGTCTACTTAATACAAATTATAAAAACAATAAATAAATCACTTCATGACCACAACCATATAAAAGAATCATATTAATTCTACAAATTGAAAATTTAATTCATACATATAAGGGCATTTCTAGTGATTTCCAATCAAATAAGCAATATAAAGTAAGAGTTGTATCACATTCTATGTTTAATCTTTTACTCCTACATAAATTTCCAATTTCTTAACCCTATGATTTCTAGGATTTCTCTCTAGCCTATCCTTCCTCTACATACCTGGCCAGGGTATCTAGAGAAAAATAGACAGAGTAGCTTGATACTGGTCAATCTAAGTACTTAGATACCTGGCCAGGGTACCTAAATACTCAGACTTTCCAGAGCTAAAGACACATCACTTCTTATTTTCCTCACTTATAACTTAATCTTTTGATCCTAATGATTCTTAACGACTCAACCTAAGCTCTATACTTGGTTCTCGTGACCACGTCCTCTTCCTGCCGTCTGCAATAGTATAACAGAACACTTCCTGTTAGAAAATTGCAGTTAGAAGGAAGACACTTAAGTCCTAATCCTATTGGTCTCTTGTCGTCCCCTGACCTTGACTTAGAGTAACCATGTACTCAACCAATGCTCTGATACCAAAGTTGTTGTGATGCCCCGACCCCGTGCCATCTCTAATGACCCCGAAGACCGGGGAGTCACACTCGGTAAACCACTCTTAACTTTTTCTTTCCTTGATCACTTAGATTAACTTAAATGAAAACCATAAAACTTGAATAGCATCGAATTAAAATAAAACTGTGGAAGCAACTTTCCATTAACCATATTAGGAAGGAAAATAAGTTTACATGACATATTACATTTCTCATGCGGAATATAAAACACAACAGATAATTGAAAATTTACTACATATTTTACCACATTCTCTCTCTAACCCACCACATGCCCAAGGACCGAGGGGAAAGGACTAAGAGACCTCTAACTAACTATTAACTATCTTCTATGTACTCGAGTGATACTATCCTTCAGCCTCCTCGTGCTGACGTAGACCTGAAAAATGTTTCAGTAGGTTGGTGAGCTACTATCTCAGTGTGTAGAATTTCACCCAACCATCACTAAACAACTCATCAGTTTTATTATTCAGATTAATATACCAGAAATACTACACTGAGAAGGTCTAAGCAGTTTAATTTAAATAATAGGAAATAGCAACGTTTCATCAAGTAACAATTACTGCAAAGCTAATGAAACAATTAAATAACATGGAATATCAATATTCTATTTAAAGAACGATTAATGCAAATTTGAACTCAAAATCCTTTCTAACTCTTTAACTAATTAGAAACTCTGTGAACCTATATAAACATATTTTATCTTATGCCCTGATCATATGTAGTGTACTCTACATATGAAGACTCGTAGCGAACTACGATCCCACCGTATAAGACTTAGCGACACACCCGGGAAATGCTAAGTCTGACTGCTCTCGTCCTGGTCTGCTACAGGACCACAGGCTCTCTGGCCTCACGACACTCTCAAAGAGTGTAAACTGGACTCCTCCTACCTGAGCACACAGGCAGAGTGTCAAGCCGTGCCCATATGGACTGTCCTCCAGTAGGTAACACGACTACTCGGCCATCTGGATTGTCCTCCAGTAGGACTCACAAAACTACTAGACCATCTGGACTGTCCTCCAGTAGGTCTCTCTCTCCAACCATCTGGACTGTCCTCCAGTAGGTTGCTGACCGTCTGGACTGTCCTCCAGTTAGGTCGTTTCATCCCCTTAAGATCACAGACCGCACAAAGGGGATTCTACGGTGTTAGGGCACCTAAATCTAACATTTTTATTATACTCTTGGATATAAACTGTACAACATTCAACAAACTACTCAACAGGTACAAAAGCATTCTCAGAGCTAGTCAAATATCTAAATTATCGAAAACATACACAACAGTATATCTATTCCAGTAATTGTATTAAGCACTTTTGGTTTCAATTGCACCAAATAAAATCATTGAACTATTCTACACTGATCAGAAGCTGTTCTAGATCATGTATAATCATACAGAAGTAATTTATAAAATAAAATTCAACTTTCATCAAATACTGATAAAACACCTGATAACCACTGATATCAGTGCAAAAATGCATAGTTTACCGAAAAATGCAACCGAAGGAGTTAAATGATGATAACTAAATGAACTCCTACTCACAGTGGTTTAGGATGTCCAGATTCGATTGAAATTGCATCCAGGGGTTGTCAATATCCCCAATTTGAATCTACAGTAATCCAACAGTACCATGCTCACACATACAGGTTGGAATCAAGCACCCTGGGTTGCTGATTGGGGACAGGAAGCAGCAGAATCCGGTTTGGATCTCAAGGACGAACTCAAAGCAGTTGATTTGATGCTGTTCTTTGCTCAGAATGGTCCTAGTTCGGACCTGCTGCTGCAAGCAGCCATTCCTCTCTCATACAGGTTGAAGGAGGAGCTTGGATGGGTTGCTGGTAGTGGCTAGGGCTACGGATTTGTGACCTAAACTCCAAGGCCAACTCTAATTAGCTCCTCCTCACACAACTGGGTGCACCCCATGGCCTCCCTGGTCGTACACAGCAGTAGCTGCTGCCTCTACTTGCCGCTGTCAAGGTGGCTAGGCGGCTAGCTAAGCAAGGTGAAGTGAAGGAAGGAAGAAGAAGAAAGAAGACAGTGAAGAAAGAAAGAGGGAGAAGAGAAATTGGCTGTTGGGAGATTGAGCTTAGGATCTCCCATGCGATCCTGCTCCTGGGCAGAAGTCGGCCCTATGCGCCGACCCAAGAAGATGATCGCTGGGATATGATAAGCGTAAAGGAAAGAAAGAAAAGAATCATTTATAAGTGAAAATCTTGGAAAATTTGCTAAATTGACCCCAAAAATTGGAAATCATCATAACTTTTTCCTCGGAGGTCCAAATAACCTGATTTCTTTTGCATCTTTTCAAGTGTGAGATCCTCTAAAATCCCAAGGCATGAAAGCATGCTAATTAGACTGTTTCACTGGTTCAAAGCTCTAATTGCATCAGTGATTACTTAACTCAACTTAATCATCTTAAATATGCACTAATCATAATACTTACAGATTAACTTTGAAACAGGTCATAACAGAATATCTAAGAGAACTACATAATGTTCTTATTCTTCTTAATATGTAGTGAGAACATGCTCCTTTCTCCCTCTCATTCCTATTTACTTCACAATTCTTTTCCTTTTTTTTTCATATTTTTCTTCTCATTTTTTTAAGGCCCTTATATCCATAAATGGCAATGAATTATTTGTCAGGCTCACTTCTTAGTGCATAACTATATATTTGAAGGTATGGAACAAGTTTATCACCTTTAATGTTTCAGAAAAAATAAGATGCATGATGTGGTCTATATGCATAAAAATGTGAATGCAACTACAAAATAATAGCCATGCATCTAAATGACATGCACCTAAGGAGAATGTGCATGTATAACTAATCTATTTTTTATTTTCATGCAAAATATGTGGAGATAGTTGCAATGCAAGTCCTATCTTCATGGAATGCAATCAAAGAGGTTAAAATCGTAATGTACTTCCAGTTCTTAAGGTGGAGTATGAAAACAATGGGGGTGGATAGATCACAAGACTACTTGACTGAACCTTTGCAAATTATTATGTGTCCCTCCTTACTGACCTGTGTGGTAATTAAGAGGTTTCTCTCTCTTACTTCAAATTAAAGTCTCATTATCATTTGGTCAGTTTATGCTCAAACAACCAATTCCGTCCACGTTTCATGAATCCTAGGCATGTACAATTGTGATTTTCTATTTTAGAGTTGACAAACCCAATTATTTCCTTAAGTTATGTGCTTATGGTTGAACAACACAAGCTTGCAAACACTAATTTTTTTTAAAATTTTCCCTTAATTCCCATGTACAAGCAACGAGATGACACAAGACCTAAGACATCCACAAATACACTAGATAGAGTGTGGATCTTACAAACAAACTAACAATTGTAAGAACTAAATGAAAAAAGACAAAACAATAAAAACTAAAAATTAAAGGATACATCTGTTCCAACTCCCCCCTAAGCTTGAATTCGACTATGGCCTCATAGTAAAAAACAACCTTAAAAGGTGGAACAGAGATACCAATCATTCTTCCGGAGGAAGCGGGTACTGCGGGGCTGTGGGGTCCCAAGACGGGTACTGCCTTTGAAAGCTCGGATCATACAGGGGCATGGGCAGAGGTTGTGGATACCCCCCAAAGTAATTCTGGCTCCAGTAATGATCATAGAAGGGCTACTGCTGCATCACCATCCTATGCAACCTGTCGTGGATGTTTTGCTGGTTGTTGAGGAGGAGGCACTCATTTTCAAAAATAGCCCTCTGATTATCAAGCAACCGGTTCGTCGTCTCCTGAATACCGACATATGAAGCTGTGTGTTGCTGCTACATCTCATGAATATCCTGCAGCATTGCATACATCCCTTGCATGGATTAGACATCCTCGCTTTGCTGCGAGGGTTGTGGTGACGGAGGTTGGTAAGAAGCATATGCACCCGGATGCATGCGGGGATGCTTCCTGGGTGCCACTTGTGCCCGAAGAGGACTGAAAGCCTCCTCTTCCTCTTCATTCTCGTCACCATCATTGTCGTTGTCGGCGTTGCCGCCGTCTTCATCTGAGCTCTCAATGGCGATGATAGGTCATCGAAAATGCTGAGCGCCCTCGATGTGGAAGACAGGGTCGGGGAGCGAACACTCCTAATAAGCGTGATTAACGTGGCAGTGTGCATACGCTAGTCCATCACGAAGCAGGATGAGGTTGGAGCGGTGTAGATGCTGCAAGTTGACCTTGCTTCTATTGGAGAGAGGATTCATCTGAGAGAAATTCAACCCAAGATAGTGGGCCAGTGGTGTGAGGAGCCCTCCAAAGTGAATTGGAGCCTTCTGCGTGCTCCTCTTTATAGCCAACACGCGCTGCAAGAAAAACGCTCCCCAATTACACTCTTTCCGCTTCAGTAAGTTGTACAGGAAAAACAGGTCTGTCTCTTGAAACTTACTGAGAGACAGGTCACCACGAGCAAATAGGGTGGTACAAAGCATGCGGTGAAGAATCCGCACGAACGGATGCTCAAAATCCGCCACCGCCGCGTGTTGGTAGCTCACAGATTTGCCCGTAGGAACATTCACTAGCTCGGCGAATATAGCATCATAATCAGTCCAGTTGTTTGGCCTCTGGTACTGATCTCGCCCATGATTTCAATTGTAGATGGAGTTGAACTGCCTGAGGATAAGAGTGTAATCATTGTTGAACAGCCGGAAATAAATGCGGCCCTTGATCCATTCCCGATCTGTGGTGATGTTGTCATTTGGCACGACACATATGTCCAACGACACCATGAATTCTGCGACTAGCTCCTTGTATGTCGGCCATTCACTGAAGAACGGCTGGCCATTAGCGTGGAATTCCATCTCATCGGGCATTCTGCCCGTGTGTCTCTCCTGCCCCTTGAGCACGTAGGCCAGATTAGCCTCAAACCCCAGATTGCGGATCATGTCCCGGTCAACATAACAGGTCGGCTCAATCTTTCTTTTCATAATTTCCTCGTAGACCTTCTGGACCTCCGTGGAAGGATGGACAATCTGTGGACGTGGAATAGAAGCAGGAGGTGGAGGAACAAACTATGAGATCTCCATTGGTGACGCACGTGAAGAGGACACGCCGGCAACATCCACCATTGTCAAGTAAGAAGAAGGAGTAGAAGATGAAGCTCGGTGAAGTTTGGAGAAGACAATCTCTGCTCGGTGAAGAACACACTCCTTGGATGCTCATAGCCGGGCTCCGATTTCTCAACAAGACGCACGACACAAGTGGAGGAGGAAAGCTCTGAAGGTGTGACATCATATGATGACAATCCATCCCTTTTATAACTGTGGCCGGTGTTGTTGTATGCCCATCGATACCATCGACGTGAGTTGATGGTATCGACTCCTGTAGCACAATCTGTCCGCCGCTGGTATCGATGGTTGTCGATAGCTTGATGTGGGGGCCTAGGTCGATGATGTGTCAATACTATCGACAGGTGTCAATGATATCGACCCATCCCACAGATCGACTCTCTCGATGCAGCGATCGCCGTTGATTTCCTCTCACGGATCGGTGACGTGTCTCGTCGATACTATCGACGCAAGTCGATAGTATCGACTTCTTCTTAGGGCAACACCCTCGCGAGGCCCGGCCGCCACTTTCTGCCTGTAACTGGGTCGATACCATCGACAGGCCTGTCGATGGTATCGACTTCACTGAGACAATTTCGTCTAAATATCTCCAGAAATCTCGTGAGTATCGACTCACATGTCGATACTATCGACCTCATTGTTGCGATCAACCTGTTGGTGTGTCGATACAATCGATGAGGCCATCGATAGTATCGACGTAGAGCGATTCTTGAAACCACCATCCTGTACCCATCTCGATACCATCGACACAAGGGTCGATGGTATCAACTCGGCCTCAGTCCTGCACATTGAGCGAACGATCAAGGTATATTTTTAACACTAAAAACAAAATCAAATCAAACCAAAGTACAAATGTGAAAGAAACTAAACGAAACTATCGATGGTTGGGTTGCCTCCCAACAAACGCCCTTATTTAACGTCTTAGGCTAGATGAAATTAAGCTCCTGATGCATTTGGAAGTGCAGTGAGTTTGACCTCATTCACTTTCCTTGTGTAATCTTCACTGAAATACAATTTCAATCGTTGTCCAGTGACCAAGAATGTTGTCTCGCCATCACGCACCATGATTGCGCCATGTGGCCTGACCTCCTCTACGGTGAACGGTCCACTCCATCGGGATTTCAATTTCTTGGGATGCATCTTCAACCTGGAGTTGAATAAGAGTACATGATCTCCTTTCTTGAAGACGCGCATCTGAATATGGAGATGATGAATCAACTTTGTTCGCTCCTTGTAGATCTGTGAGCTTTCATATGCATTCATCCTCAGCTCGTCAAGTTCGTTCAACTCAAGCAACCTTTTCTTTCCCGCTTCATCATAGTTCAAATTCAGCTTCCTCAGCGCCCAATGCGCTTTATGCTCCAATTCCACCGGCAAATGGTAGGCCCAACCGTAAGCCAACCTAAAAGGTGTAGTGCCTATAGGTAGGGCTGTCAATGGGGAGGGTATGGGGAGGGTAAGGTCTTACCCTTACCCTCTTTGGGTAGCGGGTAAGGGTAAGGGTAATTATCCTTCTCAACAATCTCCTTACCCTCCCCTTACCCTCTTCTCCACAGGGTAAACGGGGAGGGTAAAGGGTAAGCGGGTAATTTTGAAAAAAAAGAATTGTATACACATTGTGTGTGGATTTTTAATAACTTTATAACTAATTTTTTGATAACAATAGTTAAAACATTATATCCAATCCAAAATTATATGTTTCTCCATGTAAAGTTAAGTCAATTCACACAATAACAATTTTTTATGCATAAATCATTTTTTCCTTTGCATATGTATGCATAACCTTTATATCATGTGCGGGTAAAAGGGTAAAAGGGTATGGATAATGTCTATACCTTACCATCCCCTTATAGTATAACGGGGAAATGGGGAACGGGTAAATGGGTAAAGGGTAATAAAAATCTCTACCCTTACCCTTACCCTCCAGGGTATGGGTAAGGGTAAACGGATAATACCCTCCCCATTGACAACCCTACCTACATGTGTCTTAAACGTCATCCTGTACGCCCACAACGCGTCCGGTAGCAGGGTACTCCAGTTCTTTCTCATGGAAGCCACAATGTGCTCCAAGATCTTCTTAATCTCTCGATTGGAGACCTCCACTTGCCCCTGTGTGTGCGGGTGGTACGGGGTACCAATGTTGTGCTTTACCCCGTACTTTCTCAACAGTACCACGAACTTCTAATTCCGAAAATGCATACCTCCATCACTAATGATCATTCTTGGTACACCAAACCTGCGAAAAATGTATTCTTTGACAAACTTGCACACTACAGCGGCATTATTAGTCCTAGTGGGTATTGCCTCTACCCACTTCGACACATAATCAACAGCTAAAAGAATGTACAAGTTAGAATTTGAGGACACAAAGGGTCCCATAAAATCTATACCCCAAAGATCAAACACCTCGACCTCTTGAAATACATTAAGGGGTATCTCCTCTCTCTTTGAAATGTTACCTGCCCGTTGGTAGGAATCACATTGTCGTACATAATCATAAGCATCCCTGACCAAAGTAGGCCAGTACATGCCACTTTCAAGTACTTTGGCTACAGTTCGAGAACTAGCATGGTGGCCACCCGTTGGTAGAGTATGGCAATGACGAAGAACACTTTCATATTCCACCTCCAGTACACACCTGCGTAAGACACCATCCTGCACAACTTCAACTGAATAGGGTCATCCCAGAAATAATACCACAAAGAATGGAAAAATTTCTTTTTTCTTGGTATGTCCAATCATCCAGGATAATTTTACAGGCAAGATAATTAACAATGTAAGAAAACCAAGGATCTTTCGATTTCACAGATAAAAGTTGTTCATCAGGAAACATCTCGGTAATGGGTATATATACATCCTTTTCATCTACCCTTTCCAACCGAGACAAATGGTCTGCAATCACATTTTCAATGCCTGCCTTATCTTTAATTTCAATATCAAATTCTTGTAAAAGTAAAATCCACCTAATCAATCTAGGTTTGGCATCCTTTTTCCATCAAGTACTTAATGGCGGCGTGGTCCGTACATACCATGACTTTTGATCCAACAAGATATTGCCGAAATTTTTTAAAAGAAAAAACAACGGTGAAAAGTTCTTTTTCGATTTTCGTGTAATTCAGTTGTGCGTCATTTAAGGTCTTGGATGTATAGAAAATCACAGTGGGTTTATTGTCCACACGTTGTCCCAAAATAGCCCCAACTGTGAAATCAGATGCATCACACATTAATTCAAATGGCTTGGTCCAGTCCGGTGTTTGCACAACCGATGCAGAAATCAGTTTTTCTTTAAGCACGTTGAACGCATGTAGACACTTTTCGTTAAAATCAAACACAACATCCTTTTCCAACAACTCAGATAAGGGTTTGGCAATTTTAGATAAATCTTTTATAAAGCGGCGATAAAAACCGGCGTGACCTAGAAAACTTCGAACCCCTTTAACCGAATTCGGTGGAGGAAAATTGGAAATAACTTCGATCTTAACCGGGTCTACCTCCAACCCTTTGCTAGAAACTTTATGTCCAAGCACAATCCCTTCACTGACCATCATGTGGCATTTCTCCTAATTTAGGACCAAATGTGTGTCCTCACAACGTTGCAAAACCTTATCCAAATTGTATAAACATTCGTCAAAGGACGCGCCATAGATGGAGAAATCGTCCATAAAAATCTCCAAACAGCGTTCAACCATATCGGAAAAAATGGCAAGCATGCAACGCTGAAAGGTTACTGGTGCATTACACAGAACAAATGACATACGGTGGTAATGCAAAGGTTCCATAAGGAAAAGTGAAGGTGGACTTCTCTTGGTCCTTAGGATCAATGGAAATCTGATTGTACCCTGAATAACCATCAAGAAAACAAAAATACGATCGGCCTGCTAAACGCTCTAGAATCTGATCAATGAATGGGAGAGGGAAATGATCCTAGAGCGTAGCAGCATTCAATCTCCGGTAGTCTATACATACATGCCACCCAGTTACCAAGTGGGTCGTGATAGGTTCATTTAACAAATTATGTGTAACTGTAATTCCCCCCTTTTTAGGGACTACTTGTGTAGGACTCACCCACGTCGAGTCAGATATAGCATAGATGATACCAGCAGAAAGGAGCTTGATCACCTCCTTGACAACCTCCATCATGCTAGGATTTAGTCGACGTTGTGGCTGAATCACTGGCTTGGCTCCCTCCTCAAGCTGAATCTTGTGCTGGCACAATGTAGGGGAGATCCCCTTGATGTCTACGACCGACCACCCGAATGCACCTCGGTGGTTCTTCAACACAATCAGCAGCTGATCTTCCTCCTCGGCACTCAGATATGCTGAAATAATCACAGGAAGCTTCTCATCCTCAGCTAGAAAAGCATATTTCAAGTGCGGTGGCAATGGCTTCAATTCCAAATATGGCGGGCTGATTAAGGATGACTGAAGCGGTGGTGGAAGTTCTCCAAGGTCTTCATAGTACCTAGCATAAAAGTATGGAAGTACCTGAAGCATCTTGGCACACTCTTGTTGTGACTTGCTTCTCATCCAATCATGTGTTATGTTAACCAGGCAGGCTTCAAGCGGTAAATTTGGATATGCATTGAAAACAGAACTTGCTATGGCCTCATCTTTAGTAGAGGGAGGGATGTCCTCTTCATCATTGGGAAAACCCACATCTTTGCTAAGGGACACAACCTTGGTCTTCTCCATGATGTCTACGGCCAGTGTCCCTTTTTCTACTCTAGTCATCACATGAGCCATATCCAGAAATGGCTTCCCTAGAGAGAGAGATATTTTGATCAAAGTGCTTCGCCATGCGGCATTGCTCCTTAGCTTTAGATTGTGTGGTGCTGGAAGGCATGACCATCTCGAACCGATCGTCAGCGATACCCAAGGTCAGACGACCTCTCCCCATCTCAAGTATCATGTCAGCAGTGGCTTGAAAGGGTCATCCCAGGAGTAACTCATTACCCTGTTCATCTTGCATCTCCATTACAACAAAGTCTGCTGGAAATACAAACCAATCTACTTTCACCAATACATCTTCACAAATACCATAGGGCTTCACCACGGAATTATCCGCCAAATGTATTGTCATATTGCTCGACCTTGATTCTTTTAATCCCAATTTCTTGAACATGGAGAGAGGCATCAAGTTTATGCTTGCCCCGGAATCACACAGTGCTTCGCCGAATTTCACCTTACCAATGTAAAATGAAATATTGAAGCAGCCCGGATCCTGCCTCTTAGGTGGCAATGTGCCCATGATGAAGGCACTCACCTGCTCCTTAAGAACTACAACCTCAATATCAGGGATCTTCCTCTTCTTAGTGATGATGTCTTTCAGAAACTTGCCATAAGAGGGAATTTTCTCTATTGCCTGTAATAATGGAATGTTGACCAGAGCTTCCTGAAACTGTCCAGAAACTTCTTGAACTGGGCGTCCACTTTCTTTGGTTTAACACTATTTGGATAAGGGACCGAAACAACCTGTGCCCTTTAATGCGGCGGCACATATTGTGTCCTTTTCTGTGTCTCATCCTCAACAACAATGGGGTCAACGGTGACATCCTCAGCTATATCCTCAACCAGATCTGTGACTGAAATTGGCACTTCCTCTGTGGCCTCACCTTCAGTTTCGGAATGGGGTTTTCTTAGTTCATCGGCCATGGGGTTTAAAATCTTCTTGCCACTCCTTAGCAAGATTGCCTTTGCCTGTTGGTTTCCTCCTGGAATGTTTGTGTTACCCGAGAAGTCTTGCTGCATTGGCTTCTTCAGATTGGCTATCTCAGTTGCCATTTGCACCATAGATGTCTCTATCGTCCTCATCTGAGCCCCATGGCGCTCTGCAATGTCTGCCCAAACTGATTCATGAATTCCCCCTGTTGCTTGATCTGCTGGCCAAAAGTGTTCATTAATTTTTGGTTCTGCTTTATCACTTAGTTGAGCAACTCCGTGCTCTTATCCTCTGCCACCGGATGGGGTTTTGCATTAGGGTCCTGCAAGAGATTATTTGGATCTTTTCAGGAAAATTTCTTATCCTTCCTCCATTAATAATCGTTGTTTCTGTACCCCTGCTGTTGGCGCATGAATTTGACTTGAGCTTCATCCTCGGATTCGGTATCTTCTTTCGCAAGCAGTTTCTTTGCTAGAAGGTCCATCTTCTCATTCATCTCTTTGATGGCCTTTGACTTCCCCGCAGCTCGAACGTGCTTAACGGCGTCTCTGTCACCCCAGGATTGCTTCTTGGCCATGTTTTTCAGAATTTCCCAACACCTCGTGTCTGTATTGTTTAAGAAGAACCCTGACCCTGCGGAATCTAGGTTACTCCTATCATGCTCGGAGAGAGCAAAATAGAATATTTTGACCTGTGTCTCCTTATCAAGCCCATGATGCGGGCACCTCCTAAGCATGATCTGAAATCTTTCCCAGGTCTCAGAGTAAGTCTCTCTTTCCTTCTGGGTGAAATTGTGGATTTTCCTGATCATGTCATTTGTCTTCTCGTGTGGAAAGAACCTTTCAAAGAATACTTCCACCATGTGGTTCCATGATTCCACATATTCATCATCAAGATTGTGCAACCACTCTCATGCATTTCCTGCCAGAGAACTCAGGAACAGCTTCAAGTAAAGCGTCTCTTGTGGAAATCTGTCAATTTTAATCATGTCACAATTCTCCACAAATTGGCTTATATGCGTCACCGGGTCTTCATTCTTTAGCCCATGGAATGCATTCGACTTGACCAAGTTGATTAATGTAGGATCAATCTTATATGTCGGAATGTTGATCACCTGCTTCTTTATTGGCCCCTTAGAAGCGAATGAGGAAGAATACTTTATCTTCTCCCATATCGTCTGTTCCTCTGCCATTTCTTCTTGTTCAGATTCAGAATCTATTTCTTCAGAGTGGTGTAGATTGTTGTCTTCCTCGCCGTCAGTTCCCAATAGTGGAACCTCGGGGGCTTGTCGCGTGTAGTCCCTGCTACGCATCCGTACCATGCACAACACCTGCACAATAATAGTTTCGGTTCAGTACCGTGCTAGACGATTACAAAATTGGAAAGATAGACTATGAATTTTTAGAAATGATTTTCAAAATAATTAAAATAAAAGGTGGCCTAGAATGGCCGCTCGCAGCACTCGTAGTGCCGACAATTGCCGTGTCCCTGGCAACAACGCCAAAAACTTGACACGCTTTTTCCGTGCGTATAACGCAAGTGTACGCGTCAATGTAATATAGGACTTTGTGAGGCCCAAGTCGAACTCAAGGACACTGAATTATCGGAGACTACTACTAACTACTCGCAATCAGCTAAACCGATTAAAAATGTTGGAAGTTGTTGTAAAATTAAAAGAAAATGAAATAAAACAAAACAAAACAATCGATTAAAGGTTTAGTTTAATCAATTCAAGTGGAGATCTTTAGGATTGTGGTTTCACCGCGGGTTATCATTGCATGAATTTTTATATAGTTAAACAAGTTCATCTCTCAATCCGGGTAGTGGCCTGTAAATAAAATTTCCCACTGTCGTGGTACAATTCACTACCTATGTCTAGGTCGGTTCCATCATCGTAGTAACCTATACCCTAAACTAGGTGCATTAGAAATGACCTCTGGGTTTCCACCATTAACCTTACATCACCTTGTTCAAGGGATTTGTTAATTAATGTGAATTTTGTCTATTCTCAATCGTTAATTCTTCTTTCAAAGTAATTAAGGGCATTAGATTATTATTATGGTGATCAAGCATAACAATATAATTGAGAAAACAAATTCATACCACAGATTTAAGAGAAAAGGGACACATGGAGAAAAACGTGAATAAGAAATGAAACCCCTGAACGGAGGAGATCCAAGCGTTCCTCGGTGTGGAATACGCGATCTACATCCTTTCGGCGGTGGAAAACGTCTTCTTTGGCTTTCGGAATGGTTGGGGTGTGCTTCTGGGCTCTGTTCTTCTCTCCACACCTTCTCGGGATGTGTGCAGTGGCTAATGACGTGATGGATTGCTCTTGGCCGCCGTAATTAGGTATAATCACCGAGTTAGGTTGCAAAAATATCATAGCCGTCGGATTTAGATCAATCTGAAAGAAACTTGCATATGACGGTGTCGATACCATCGACACGATTCGATGGTGTCAACCCTACGTGATACTGGCAAGTCTTCTTTCTCTTCATCATTGCGCCTAATGCTGACTCGATACCATCGATGCGGGTCGATGGTATCGACATTCTTAGGCGTCAGTTTTATCCCTTTACTGTCACTACATCTTCACACGTCGATAGTATCGACTTTGCGTTCGATAGTATCGACTATCTTCTTGCCAGCAACCTGATGGTATCTCGATACCATCGACTCTCCCATTGATAGTATCAACCTTGTACTGCTCCTTGCGACTGGCTGCCTGTGGTTGTGTCGATGGTATCGAAAGAAGCATATATGCATTTTTCCTGAAATTGCAACACAAAACCACATAAGCCGAGATAAAACATATTATTGTAATCATTTATGCTCAAAATACTAAAATAAAGGAGATTTGACACTAAGAAAGATCATAGACCAAAGTAAATGAATTATGCAATATTAACCACCAAAATGACCAATAAATGCATAAAACACAAGTAAAATAGGTCTACTAATGCGACTCAAAATCATCACATCATTCATGGAGACTACTTCTATATATGATGGAGACAGTGATGCATGATTTGTCAGCAAAGGATGAAAACGTAAGTGCACTGCTGTGGAGGAGTGGTGGCGATTTGGATTGATTTGTGTCATTGGTCCTTGCTGGAGAGGGTGCAAAGGCGGGCGGTATTGCTTGCTAATGAGATCAGGAGTAGGATGACAATGAAGGCGTTGATGGAGGAGTCATTCGAGCATGACTACTGTGTGTGGGGTTTCCTTCACAACGTAGAGGTGAGGCGGAGGTTACGCGTAGGGTGTGAGATCGCCAGGTTGGTAGCGGCTGTAAGGTTGGGAGAGGGAAGCAAAAGGAATGAGAAGGTGTTTAGGGTTTTATCAGTTTAATCCGATTTCAACACAGCGTAATGCGCAGTTAACACGCCATAATGACCGAGTGTTGTCATATTCGGGCCTGGATCTCAGACACCGTAATTGGTAGCTGACAAAATAACATCACTACCTATGAATGTCACTATACATACAAATGAAAGCCACACATCTCCAATCATCAAATTGTAATAATTAAGACAACAAGACATAATAACATTTTATATATAATAAGAACATTCTTATAATATATGACTGATAAAATTCTTTTTCTTATCACCTTGTCTTGAAATGGATAAAGTACTGAAATTGAGATTAATATTACTACACCATTTATATTCACTTGTAGATAATTTAATAGTCTTTATTTGAACCACAAATAATTAATAAATTCATAAAAACCACAAGGTACGAGCATCAAGCTCTTAAAAAGATGACGAGTGTACCATACACTTGAAACTATACTTTTAACTTTAACATATAAATGTTAGTCTAATTAGAGATATTATCCATGTAGTGTCCATGTTCATGAAATACACTAACTTCACTACTATAGGGCACTAGAATGGGTTGATGGGTATAACAACTTGATCTCCTTGGTAATGTAGGGGTAATATGGGGGAGGTGCCATTAGTATATGTTGCACGAGGAGAAACCCTTAATCATATCAAACCATGGTTGCTATGGTGCACGTCCACAGTACAATACTAAATTCATGAGCATTGTGAAGATGGTGATGAACTCACACACGCCTTGCCACCACTCGCTTGAGTGGCTTTCATGAAAATGAGCCCTCGTAAATGTTTTCAGAAGTGTCCTTACTCCTCTTGGTCAATTGAAAAGAATTGTTGCTCTTCTTTCTCCTTTTTACCATGGCTCCCACCATAAAAACCACCAACCATTTTTACACTAAAATGTAATTTCCATCCATACTTAGAAGTTTATAAAATTATAATATTTACGATTATTGAAAGGGTAAAGATAGCATGGAAGATAAAAAAAGTAAAGACCATTTTAGAGTTAATAGAGTGGGAGTATTTTCACATAATTTTGTGTCACATCCAATTATCTATGCATTTTAGTGCATATTATTTTCTATGTTTTTTGTGTGAAAACTTTCTATCCACACTTATTGCGGTTGAAAATATAACTCTAGTTTTTTCTATAATAAACAAAAATGCTTATCTACACTAAAAGTGTGGGAAAATTGTAGGAATTTTGTGTGAAAAAAGATTATGGCACAATATATTACATATACCAAAAATGAAAAATAAATCTATTTGATTGTATATATATAGAGAGAGAGTTGGGCTAGAATACATTCGAGTGTATAGATCGCATGAATACACTCAAGTGTGTTTGTGTATCAAGACTATTTTTTGCAAAATGTAAACCATTGATCTTCACTGTCATACTATAACTAGGCTACATACAAATTTTGAGCCCATTTGGATGAGTGTAAGTCACTCATCCAAGGGAAAAAATATCGACACGCAAAACTAATTTGAAATGCATAATTTTTGCAGTCTTTATAACATGACCTATAAATGTCCAAATGTGCCCAAAATTTTCATATGAGCTATTCAAAAGATGTTTAAGAAGATCAATGCATTAGATTTTAGAAAAAATTATTTCATCGTAAAAAACTACTTGAGTGTATTCTTCTCAGAATACTCTCGAGTGTGTTCTAGCCTGACTCTCTATATACATCAAAATTAGTCCCCACAATATGATTTCATTAGGCAATTTATGTGAAGTCATAAACACAAGAATATGATATGTTAGTCATTATCTGACTCCAGTTTAAAAATACATATGAATAGAAAGCATAAGACAAGATGTAGTTGAAATTTACATATAAAGTAGTCCCATGAAAATATATATCAACCACACAAGACATCATCTTCTCTTAAAAATAATAAATCAAGACATATGTTATCATGTTCATTGAGCTCAACCTCGATGTCCAATGTTGTGTACATTCCTAGAAATTGAAGCAACCACAACAACCTACAATATCATGGTAAAGATGTAAGAAAACAACATACATAAATAAAAAAATAATATATTATTTGTACCAAAAACATTTTCTAAGTGAAATATATATATTTGGTATCTCATGTCAAAGACATTGGGAACATGGATGACAATATAGCATGTCACCTATTAACCTATTAGGTAAATTATCACTTAAAAAGATGAGCCTCACTTATTGAGTAAATTGATAGATTTATAGCTAATGTTTGCTAGACAACCAAATCAATCCCAACATATCCATAATTAGATTCGAAGATCCCTAGTTATAAGAAAGAACTAATCTTTCAACCAAACTTAATTTTGTTCATGCTAGTCATTAAACTTATATATTCGTAAGACAACATATGAAATTGGAGGTTTTAATGGATCTAAAAAATGCAGACACTCGTATAAAGATTGTTATTTAGAAACTGACCCTATTGTTGATAACTAAGATGGAATTAGTTCACCAAAAGAATCCGAATCAGCCAAAAACCTAGTGGACATACAGATGATACATATGACATACTGCGGATGATGCAAATTATGATGTTGTTGAGAAGTATACTGGAGAAGTAACCCATATCACAAATTATGAACATTTACTCACTAAATGAAATAAAATGCACAAGTTATAAGAATACTTTCCAAGTTAAAGCACATGTCTTACGACCATCACAATGATTTAATATACTTTAAGGACACACCATTAGTTTTATATTCGACTTGTTGCTGATCAGAAAAGAGCAAGCTGAGCCAAGCAGTTTGATAAAACAATAATGAAATACCACATTACTCATCCTAGTGATTTCAATATGGGAGACATATTTCAGAATAAACAATCATGCATGTATTAAGATACTTGATGATGGTTCAACCAATGTTTTCACAATGACGCTTCAAAGACAAGGGAGTACAATACCACAATGGTGTTTCAAAAACTGTAAAAAATATAATAAGAACTCAGAGTGGATGATCTGATACACAAGCACAATATTTTAGTTGTGTATGTTTCACAATGAACAAGATTTTTAGAACATTCATAGCAACGATGATCAGAGTTTGAACAGAATGAATGAGTTATATGTATGCATTAAGTCTTCAAGTGAGAAAATGGACATACATCATGCAAGACTCAAGACTGGAGAGGCCACTGGATGTCACTTACATAATCAACAATGACGATGTTGTTATTACAAAGAAGAAATTGTTGGTTGTATGTCCTGAGAGCCATCATCTGATGATTATAATATTGATACTTTATACTATACTTGACTATTAATATACACTAATTCTACTTATTATTTTTTTATATTGAGATGATAAATAAATTTAATAATATCCTAAGAATGGTATGACTCGATGACATATATTTGGGTTGAGGACCTGAACATGAGATCATATGTATTATAAGAGTACTCATTTTTATTATGTTCCTAGTATGTTATTATGTGGAAACCATAGCACAAAAATAATATACAAGACTAGCATGTATGCTGAATAAAGACTATGTCTCTTTTTTTTTTTAGAGAAGTCAGGAGGTTCTTTTATTCATCCCACCCTCCTCTTGCAGGCATAAAACTAGAATTTAGTACATTATCAGCTAAAAAATAAAATTTGGTAGGACTCCTACCATTACAAAGAGGAAAGGGAATATGTTGACCCACAGGCTCGACAGGAGGGTTCGTATAGGTACGACCCTCCTTGTAGTTTTTTAGGTGGTGTTTAGACAAAGCATCCACCAACATGTTATGTTCTCTCAGATAATTCACAATATGTAACTCTGGATTGTCATTGATCATCTTGTGGATGGACTGAATCCACTTCGTGAAGGCCGGGAAGTTCTCAATAGACCCATCAATAGATTTGATGGCCTTAGAGCTATCAGTAACAATAGAGGCAAGACCCACTAAATTCGTAGTATAGATTCTAAGGGAAAATTCAATAGCCCGTATCTCAGCTTCTGTCACATAATCTACATGGATATAAGTAGCGGATCCTCCTAGCCATAGTCTATTCTCATTCAGCACCGTCATCGCTATAGCCGCCTCCTTGTCTTTGACCGCCGCATCAACAAAGACGATCTTGTGTTCCTTCAGCACTTCCGTATCTCCATTATTAGCTTCCTGAACCGTATATTTAACCTGAGCCTTCTTACAGTTCCCTATAGCGATATTAGTACAGAGGTTGTCGATTTGAGTAATCTGTTTAGCTGTGCTAACATGAACATTTTCAAAAACCATGGTGTTCCTTGTCTTCCAGATGATCTAGCAAGTAACGGAAAATTGGACAATGTCTGCCACTTTGCTAGGCAGATGACTCGTCAGCCACTGTTGAATAGAGGAGTGACTCGGCCCATTCCTATTATCTCGGTTGAGCTTGATCCATATTTCTCTTGCGTAAGGACAACCCCTAAGGGCGTGAAGGATGTCTTCTTCTAGTGCCTCACACCTAGGACATATGGCACTATCCGTGAAGGACCGTTGCTTGCATCTCCCATTAGTCATAATAGCTTCATGGGAAACTAGCCAAAGAAAAACCTTTATTTTTCTCGGTATCTGCAGATTCCAAATCATAAGCCAAATGTAATTACTTGGATACTGGTTATCCACATGAATGAGATCGTATGCAGAAGACGTGGTGTAATAACCACTCTCGTCATGCAGCCAACACCACTTGTCCTCACCATTGCTTCCAGCTGGGACCTGTAGATTGTTAATATCTTTCACACAGTAATCAGGAAGATAAATACGGAGGAAATCATTGTCCCAATTGCCCTCAAGATTTTGCAAGCATCCAGCAGTAAGATTAGTAATTTGGTTGTTCATGGGTGTGATGCAGTAATCTCGCAGCTATTTATAACCTCGAACCCAGTGGTCCATCCACACTGCCGTAGTTTCCCCATTCCCCACCATTTTAATGCAGTTGTCTTTGATAAATTTCAGGCCTGCGTAAAGGATATCAATTCAGATGCATGGGTACTTATTATTGAACAAGTTGTCAGATCATATGCACCTTATAATTAACATATAGAAGTCATATAGGATATGTAGAGTCATATCTCAATGTGACATTGATGATTGTGATCCTTAGACATAAAGTTATTACAATAGTCAAAAGTTGTTCTGTGTGCTTTGACCACTAGCCCAACGCACCCTGAAATAGGAGTTGCCAAAAAGGTAGCGATTGGGTGCACTGTGACACTTAGGAATTACTGAGTGTGATGTATGTGTAATTTTTCCCTCCACTAGGAGTGATATTCAAGCCACTTGATAAGAGAAACTATGAAATGCATGGACACAGCCATGTGAGTCACTATATGAAACTGAGCTTATAATATCTCAAATTGTCTAATATAGTTCAAGGAACATAGATTAAGAGCTAAGAGCATTACATTCCATACCTCAATTTTAACCTACATATCAGTGGCAAAGGGATTATATTGTCATGGTAGATTGTCATTTTTACATGTTGTAGTCATTCACTAACTCAATATTGTTACTTGGGTGGCAATGATGTGTGGCTAGACACCAATCTTTGCTTATGTTGTTTTGAAATTGGATATAATTATTCTTATAATTCTAGTTCTATGAACTTAGTGAAAACATATTTATTGAATAATTAGAAACACAATCTTGTTGAAATTTGTATTAGAACACATTAAGGTTCCCTTAAGTATCCATGGTGGACATATAGTTTAAACTTAGGTGCTAAGCTTAACCCTATGATTTCTATGACCCAGTATAAATATTGTGACTTGACACATTCATACACACACAAGACCTAAATGATGAAAGTTAATAAATAAATAACAAATGCACATTTATGAACTGTAGGATAATGTGTGACAACATTGATGATCTTAATTTTCATTTAATAAATATGAATGTGACTCTATATGTCACATATTTGAATAATGATCTCAATGAAACACAAAAAAATCATGCATATGGACTGGCATTCCTAAATATGTAATATTATTTTGAATATGCCTAAAATATATAAATATATGTATATATTAGTCGGACATTTAGTACAAGTAAGATATTTTAGTTGCAATTATTTAGGTGATATCTTTCTAATTTGACTTAATGGCTAGTGTAAATATAACAATGTACTTGTTGCAAGATTAACATGTGATACTTCCTTCCTAATGAGATAATTTCTATAATTTCAAAATTAGCATTCATATTAAATATTATAATATATTATAAGTAATAAAAATATTTTCATAAATTCCCGCGTGATCTCCTTAGGAAACCATTTGTCCAGGAACCCCCGGTCCCATTCTCCATCTAAATTCCCTAAACTGCTAACCTGTAGATCCTCTAAATTAGTAGGTATTTGCTGTTGCGCATAGTCCTTCAGTAGTTTCCCGCTAGGTAGCCAAATGTCCTTCCAAATGTTGATAGAGTTGCCATTGATAGGAGATATGTAGGAATTAGAAGCTACAAATTCCTTGTTGAGGATGACTGATCTAGCTAAACCCGACAAATGTGCGTTGGTTGTATATGGTTTACCTTCCAACCTGACTGCCATGGCTTTACTCCATAAAGATCGTTTGCTGCTCATTACATCCCAGGTGTGTTCCATAATTAAGGCATTGTTCCAATCCATGATTGTCTTTATACCTAGACCACCATTGGATTTGCTGCTCACCATCCTATCCCATGAAATAAGGTGCACTCCCTTCCTGCTTCGACCTCCATTCTAGATGATTTTTTGAATGGCTCTGTCAATTCTGTCGCATAGATGTAGAGGGAGTTTTTCCATTTGCATGACATAAGTAGGAATAGCTGTGAGAGTGCTCTTAGACAAGCACACCCTCCCAACCATAGATAAGCTGCGCGCCGCCCAAGAGTTCATTCTTCCATTCACCTTCTCTAAAATCTCACTGTAACTATCCTTATTCACTTTGTTGTGCAAGATCAGAACTCCAAGATATTTGCCCAGGTTCAAGGTTCTCATTAATCCGCTCAGGTCGCAAATGTCGTCATCTTCTTCATTGGTAACTCTCCTTGAGAAGTAGATTCTTATTTTTTCTATGGATATAGCCTGACCGGACACCTTCTCGAATTTCCTAAAGCATTTCAGGATAGCTCTTATGTTAGAAGTATTCACCTTAGCAAATAAAAGGATATCATCGCAAAGCACAGGTGTGCTATTCATGGTCCATTCTGAACCAACTTTAAAGGATTCCAAGATTTGTCTAGGACATCGTCTTCTATCATCTGGCTTAACCTTTCTATGCATAGAATGAAAATGTAAGGGCTCAAAGGATCTCCTTGCCTAAGTCCCTTGGTAGCTTTGAAAACGTCTGAGGTTTCTCCATTCCAAGGGATAGTTGTACAACCTCTTGTGATAGAATTCATCATGTACTGGAAGATATTGTGAGGTATGTCTGTTTTCTTGAGCGTGTCTTCTATGAAGCTCCAGTCCATCATGTCATATGATTTTGTTAGGTCTATCTTTATAGCCATAGCTTTGATAGATGTCCTCTTCCTCATCGAGTATATGAGTTCCTGAGTGACTAGTATATTATCTGAAATTTTCCATCCTGGAACAAAAGCACTTTGCACAGGGTTAATCCACTTCGGGAGCCATTGTTTTAAATGTTCCACCATGACCTTCGAATAGATCTTCATGATGGTGTTGTTAAGGGAGATAGGGCAGAACTGATTGCTCGACTCAGGCTTGGGTACTTTAGGTATGAGAATGATAGTTGAGTCACACATTCCTTCCTCCATAAAATAGCTATGAACATCATCACTTATAGTTCTAACAACAGACTTTTCCATGACACTCCAGTTAGACTTGATAAAGTGAGTAGTTGTGCCATCCGGCCCACCTGCTTTGAAAGGGTTCATCTTTTTAAGAACATCCACGATTTTAGAAATCCCAACTTCTTTAGCTATAAGTACATGTTCCTCCTGAGGAATAGTCGTGAATTGTGTCGGGATGCTATTGAACAAATGCTTATGAATCCTGTTGGGTGTTGTGAATAAATCGATGAAATATTTTGACACAATGGTGAAAATGTCTTAAGATTCAGTTGCCCATCCTCCCTGAGGTATTTTAATGGTGCTTGTTCTGTTGGCCTATTTTCTTTGATTGACATAGACCTGGTAAAAATGAGTATTACTGTCTCCTTCTTTAAGCCAAGCCACATGACTGCGTTCTTTCCAATCTTCCTCCTCCTTCTTAAGAAGTTGATTCAGTTCGGCCTGCATATCGATAATGAATTTGTCTGTGATACTATCATACCTTACCGCCAACTTCTTCTGAAGCATGTCGATATTGCGATGGAGTCGCAGTTTATGATATGTTCTTTGTTTGGCACACTCCGCCTCCCATTCTTTTAATCGAGTTTGTGCATTTCTAAGAGCCCTCGTGAAGTTTAGATTGTTGTTCTAGCACTCCTTCAGCATAGGTGAGAACGAGGTATTCATATTCCATGAAGCTTTGGTAGAGAATCTCCCAGCCTGTCTAGTATTAGGCGAGGTTCTAACTAGCAGTGGGCAGTGGTCCGATTCAAGCTTAGGTAGGTGAGTGATAGTCACACCTAAAAATTTTGAAATATAAGCATCATTTGCAAGAACTCGGTCCAACCAGCTCTTCTTAAGACCATGTCTATAAGTGTACTTCTGACCCGAGAATCCCATATCAGTGAGACCAACTTCAAGAATCATTTCAGAGAAAGTGATAGCTTCCTAGTTATTAAAAGTTTGATAACCCATGGTTTCCGCTGGTGAAATGACAATATTGAAATCTCCAGCCACCATCTATGGCTCTTTGAAGAGATTTCCCAAGGCAATAATATGTTTCCAGAGAAAACTTCTAAGTTCAATGTGCAGATTAGCGTAGATGAAAGTGACATAGAAAGAGTTGTTAACCTTATAAGTTACAAACTGTCTGTGAGTATTAACAACCTCCACCTTAATGCAATTTTCATTCCAACAAACCCATATACCTCCAGAGAAACCCCTTGCCTCTGATCTGTGTGAGTTTGAAAATCCAAGGCGTTTAATAGTTTCCTTAGCTCAATCTGCACTTATTTTCGATTCTAAGATAATGGTGATTAGCGGTTTGTATAAAGAAATATAATCCTTTAGCACTCTGCGTGTCTCCTTGTTACCTATACCCCGAACATTCCAACACAAGAAGCTCACCATGGGTATTTAGTAAACTGGACATGGGTGATCTGCGATAGATTAATAAACTTCAGGGATTTGGTTCTCCTTATTAGCCACTCCATTCAACGCTTCTATAATAGCATCTTTAGTGTGCGCAACTCTCAATCTGGGGCTTTTCCTTCTAACTAGGGAGGCGAGGATGCTAGAGTATGGTGACCTGACCCGAGAGGGCGGTTTTCAGTTTCTTCTGTCTACAAAACCTTGAGAGCCTGCAAGGAGATCAAACGGGATGGCCAATGGAGTATCATTTGGAAGAGCAAAGTTGCAGCTAGAGTGAAGATGTTTCTATGGATAGCCGGAAATAACGACCTCCTCACCAATAAGAATAGATGTAGAAGGCAGATGACTACTGATGCAACATGTAGCAGGTGCATCTCGAGTGATGAAGATGCCCTGCATGCCTTAAGAGACTACATGAAAGCTCAACCTACATGGGTGGGAGTGCTAAACTCTAATATGCCGCCTAACTTTTTGGCTGAGGCTAATATTAATATATGGGTTAGCCTTAACCTGCAGTGTTCAGAAGAACACAAAGTCAAGTTCATGATATCGTGTTGGTACATTTGGAACCAAAGAAATCTGTGGGTGTTTGAGAAGAAAGAGAATATTATGCACAATCAAACCTATTCGATCACAACTGAAATCAACCTCAATAGACAAGCTTGGGAGTCCATGAGCAAAGAAGACGATGGTACAAACCAGGCGGGCTGGACAGACCTAGCTCAAGGCACCTTCAAGATTAACACTGATGTTGCATTCAAAGGGAGAAGAAGCCTTATTGATGCAGTTATCAGAAATGACAAAGGAGAGTGGATGGGAGGAATAGGACAATCGGTCAAGGCAGGCTCCCCTCTAGAAGCGGAGATGCAAGCTCTAGAATTGGCCTACAAAATTTGCACTGTGTGTAATCTCAACAATACTATCATTGAAACTGACTGTAAACAGACTGTTATCATGATTGATGAGGATTAAAGAAGAAACCCCAAGTATGCAAGACAAGTAAGGGCGATACATAAGAACAGAGGCCAGACAACTACTTTAAGATTCGGTAGGAGAGAAGGCATCAGTCTTGCAGATTCTCTAGCTAAATTTCACCTCAAAAACAAAATAGGAAATTGTGTTTACCACAAGTTCCCAGACATAACACCTGGTAGTTTAGAAAGTGTCATGTGTAATGGTCATAGTAAGACCATATTTAGTTTCATGCAATTTACTAAAATTTGTACCACTAGTTTGAGTTTGCTTGCACGTTGTGGGCAAGATGAATAAAATTGCCCCTGACTTCATCAAAAAAAATATTTATTTAGATAAAGATAAAAGAACCCTAAACCATTAAATTACCTAATCAATATTTATAAAACTAAAAACTACTGTGAAATTAGGATTTTATATATCCTAATAAGTTGAGATGTCATTTTCCACACCATTTAGAGAGGGTTTGATATCTTATCTTACATAAAGGAAAAATATCTAAAAGTTAGCTACATTACTATATTCATCCAATTTATTTCCATAATTTTTTTATCATCACACTATTGTTTTTACTTACTAAATCTAAAGTTAGCATGTCGTAGAGCAGACAATCATCTAATACCTCAATAGTCAATCCCACAACTCAAGTCGATTAGGTCGTTCTTCACTACACATGTCAATTTACAGTCACAATATTGGTCCAACTTCTCAAAATACCACAAACTTGGCTTTGATCTTCATCTTTCTAGGAAAATACACCCAAATAGCTCAAGAATCACCGCTCTGTGAAAATTTGGGTTTTTCAAGTATACAGAATGCATACAACAAGCTACAACTTGATTCATGTAATCTAAGTCAAATAATGAATTGGTCAAATACCAAATTGAACTTACTCCAGTAGCCTACCTATCAACAAGAATAGAAGTAAGATGACTTCTTAGTAAATCAGTCCTACTCATAATGCTCACTTATGCTAAGTTGGTTGTAGAGGTTGGTCAACTTGTACTCAAGTTGGATCACATGTTGGCCTGACTGTTTTTAAGTTGAACGACTTCCTAATGACACTAATACATAGAAAACTCATATGAAACAAATTCTAGGGTTTCTAATATGATATTCCATGACCTATCTCTAAATATTTAATTTCTCAGGTACCCCTTGGATCATCACTTCTTGAATAAAATGTGTCAATTTGTATTCTAACTCAAATCTAACATATTCAATTGTTTAAATGTGCTTTTGGGTATCTTTTGTGCCCTTTTATATATATATTAAAATTTAGGTTATGGATTAATCATCAATTTAATTCATTTATCAAAAAGATGTTTGACTTGTTCTATTAAGATTCTAACATCACATTCTTGTTATATTTCTTAAAGTACTGAGATCTCACCCTTAAAATGATGAAATAATGTTTATCTATGTCTTGCAAGAAGAAAATAGGGGTTTCTCTAAATTGTAAGTTATAATGAGATGGATACATATGCATGTATTTTGAACCGAATAAGGCATAAAATCTAGGTTTTATACTACAATGTGATTAGGGTATCATAACCTTGATTTAACAAACATAAATCGGGTTGTAACATTGTTATTCATTTTTATGAAAATATAACTTAGGTATTGCAACCAAAAATTAAGAGATGTCATTTTCTTCTATGTTCATGCCCTCATAAATTATTTTATTCTTTTACCAAGTTGAAAATGTCACTATCTTCAGATCAATCTATAAATATATGTTAAGGTTCCTATAGGCCGTGGCTTACCATTATGCAAGATCTAGGACATAACATCTTATATGTGTAGATATTTCCTTTTGATATGAGTTTGAGTGCACCATTCTATTTTTTCCCCACGGAGACATCTGATTTGGCACATGATCTAATATGCATATGGATCCTTAGCTCCATGAAGTTCTATTTTCGTATACATGAATTAAGTCATCATTTTGACTTGAATGCTCCGTCATGCAAAGATCGTTCAAGCACACATGATCTAATATGCATATGGATCCTTAGCTCCATGAAGTTCTATTTTCATATACATGATTTAAATCGTCATTTTCACTTGAATGCTCCATCGTGCAAAGATGGTTCAAGCACATAATGTGGGGTTAAATCGTTTTGCTTGTTTGTGTTTTAATTTATGTTTTATGTTGAAAAAAGCCTTTTAACATAATTAAATCATAGATAACTACCTAGAATTAGAAACTACTGAATACACACTCAATGGAAAGTTATTAATTCATGGAGTATATCTAGGTTGGTTTGAAACCTTGGGTTACCCATACCTCCCATGGTTATTTTAAACCCCTAAAACAAAGTTATGTAATTATAATTGTATACATGTTTATGTTTGAACATCACCTTCGTTGTCTCATTTAGTTAATCACACTTAATAGGATTCCTCCCCAAAATTGTGACAAGTGGTGATGCACATTAAGTATTGTGTACAGACTATTGGCTCTTTAATATGTATAAAATATATATTCATGCAGAAATTGTTAATTGATTATTTCATTATATGTTAACTAATAGCAAAATAAGTATTGTGAAGCAATATATATTTTGGTTATATTCACATGATACATCCTTTTGGTGATTTTTCCCCTTCCAAGATTCATAGAATTTTCAGTCCATGATATCTTGGGAGTAATGTTTTGAGCACTTTGCTTCATACGTGTTGTTATATGTCACAATCAACTCTTTGGAACCTTTATAGATGATAGACGATATAATTAAGCTAGACATTGAAGGTATACGCGTAGGGATTTGATTAAGAGAAGCGTAAAGCTAAACATAAAGATAATGAATACGATCAATTTTAAATTCTATGATTATTTTAAATCTTTTAGAACGTGTAACATATTTTCGTTTATCAAGTACTCGGTGCCACTTACAAGTTTTTACATGTTGCACATGATCATGAATGCAACGTCAATGGATGGCCGTGTTCCCATGGACCCCTAAAAAAAATGAAGCATGTGTATGACTGAACTCGGGACAACAAATTTGAACCCGTTCCCATGCGTTCTATTGGGACTGCATTTGCAGTTTTGCCACCTCATTAAATCACATATGTCAAAGCAGTCAATTATGTGGTTCTAAGCATGCATGTGACGCATATTGCCACAAATGTGGAACATATTCGGCCTCTTTTCTATGAGACTATGTGTTTGTATTTTTTATCAATTATCTTGTTTGATTATTCATTAAATCAATTATCCACAAACACACAGACCTTCATATACTATATTCATACGTATATACAACAAAACCTAACAAAGCCCAAGGATATCTGTCGAAGGACGGATGCCCAGACCAAATAACTAAGATTACTCAAGGCTTAGCCATGAGCTTCTAACTTGTATCCCTGACCGGTATTTAATTGTTCCGCATTATGTTTCGACATGTCTACGCGCCAGAACTATTCAAATTCCGTTTTTTTTCAATGCGCGCCTCTTATTTCATCTCTCCGCTCTCCGTCCTTTCGCCTTCCAGCCTCCGACACTAAACGGACTGAAATCGGATCGGCGGGCGGCGGCTGTCGCGTAGCGCCAGGTCAGCGTTTTTGGATCCGGATCGACGCATTTGGGCGTTTGGTTCAACATCCCGGAACAGTCCCATTTCGAGGTTCCGTAATCCTAAAACCCGGACCAACTCAGTCCCGGTCTGAGGGGGATTTCATTTGCAACCCGGTTTCAATCTCCCCCGCTCCCGACTTTCCCGTCCTGACACTCTCCTCTCCTCTTCCCCACCCCCGCGCCACCCGATACCCCCTTTACTCCGTCTAAGTATAGCTGCTCGAGGAAGATGATGACTGGGTCTAGGAGTAGGTGTAGGTCGGCTTTACCTGTTCCCCGTCCACTCGGCTCGGTCCCGGCACCGACGTGTGGTGGTAGCAGGTGTTTTGAGAATACAGCCGGTAGTAGGGTGTCGTCATGGCAGTGATGCTGGGAGGCGATTCACGGGGCGAACATGAGGGCGTAGCAGACGGCGAATTGAAAGCAGGTAAGAGCATTGTGTTGTCCAATCTCTTCTTCCCCTTACTGCTGTCACGACGCTCATCAATTTTATAGGACATTGACCATCGTGGAGCAGTCCCAATCGAGGAAAAGGCAGCTCTGCTATAAATTTGGGGCAGTGGTCGTCCAACACCTCCCGTTTCACCTTGTGAGTGTCGTCAACCTCCTCGCAGACGCCTTCGGTTCTGGCGATTTTTGTAGCTGCTCGACAACCTGCTCGGATCCAACACCAGTCCTTCCACGGTAAGTGCATTGTGTTCTTCCGTTGTTCTTCAGCTGTTATTCGTTTATAGTTGTGTCCGTGTTCCTTATTGTTCCAGTTATACTAACTAACCAGTGTGTTTGGTTTGTGTTTCTGTTTTTTGCTGCTGTGGTGTGCGTGGACGGCGACGACATTGTGGTGTGCGTGGACGGCGACGACACTTCCAGTGTTCAGGTATGCTCTCTGAGCCTCTCACACCATGATAATTACCACTTTTTGCTGCTGTGGTTTCCGTTTGAGGGGCACGACATCCCTTCCTTCTTCTCTTTTAGATCCTAGCCCATTCCACCTTAGTTTGAACGGTGCTTTTTTTTCATTGTTGTGAGCTTTGTTCAAATTGAAATACAATTCAACCTTGATAATTTGATTGTCCATTGGTTTCTATTTAATCATATATACTATTTTGGATCTGTGCAATAGTGTTTATCTGAAATGAATTCCCTATAAAATGTAAATGTAACAAGATTGGAAAAGCAAATACAAAGGAACACCATGTTTGAGTCAAAACAATATCTTCCTATCTTGGGCAGTCAGTTGACATCTATTCATTTTTTACTTTATCATATTTCTTGGATAACTGTTTCGGTGTATGTATCAGCCGGCTGTCATTGATATGTAGTCAAAAAATTTATGTGTGTTCCCCTGTTTGAATATGAGCTCATTGAATGTGAATATATATTTACTACTCACAATAGTATTCATGCATGTCTTACTAATTTTGTTTTTATACAAATATGCTTAAATGATATCATCATCATTTTCGACAAAGACTAAAGTCTACAAGGACTGTTACTTGTCCTTCAGAGGGCCTCCTTGAGAGGGCCTTATGATCCATGTCTGCTATGTGTTCTAAGGAAGAACAAGAGTGACTATTTTTTGTTGTGGGAGAAAACTAGGGTTTAATTTGGGTACTTGAGTCTTGATTCGGTTGGGATTGGTATCACTTGTCGATTTGTATAATAATTTGGGGTAAACATGAGAAATCAAGGAAAGGAAAAATTGCAAATGATTTGTATAATAATTTGGGGTAAACATGATCCATTCCCTATAGTTCGTACTCACAATAATAATTACATATGTTTGATGTGTTGAAACAATGACACCATTATATATCAAACCATTATATATCAATCCATTCCCAATAACAGTGACACCATTATATAATTATAGCATGTGATTATTAATATTACATGTTCTTGCTTATTAACCACTAGCATATAGTTCGTACTCACAATAATAATAACAAAACTTATTAAAGAGTCAACTCAATTAACTTCTTCAGACTTGTAGAACATGATTATTCAAATTACATATGTTTCTTATTCTAGACATGTATTTGTTGGTGTGTATGTATAAGTAGAAGTACTAAAAAATTTACATGCAACTTGCTAAAAACTCGATTAAATTATCACTTGACTCCCCTTCAATACTTGTCTATTGTTAATATATACTCAATAGTCACAATGTATTAAAAGAATCTGGTCTCGTGCCTTATAGGTAAGTAAGATAATATACAACTGAAATAGTTTAATTAGCTATTCAATAAGCTTGTAATTGAATTGACAGGTGTAGAATAATATTTAAATTGTACAATGAGTTAGACGTCTGTATTGTTCAATCTTTTTGAAATTGAGTATGATATATACATAAGGATTAATATGAGGTGGTTACATTCTATGATTAGGGAAAAGGTGAGAATGAGTAGATGAATATAAGAACCTAACTGTAACACTAAAATGATAAGGTAGATGATGCTAATAAATGCTAACTCAATTAAGTGATTAGAATGTGATACATGTATGCTTTGTAATATGTATGTGGGATGTCATATTTTTTTCATAGTAGGATGCATGCTATATAAAATGCATCTTAATTAAGCTGATAATGTAATGAAGCTATACTTGCATAGGCCTGTGTTGTTGCAATTGGGACATTCCCCAAGTCTGAAACCTGAATTTCAGACATTTTATTCCATTTACAGAATGTCTGGACATAATTGACCAAATGTAAATAGGTAAATGTATAACTTAACATTGATGGTAGAAAATCCTGCTTAAATAAAATGGAATATTTATATATTGCTTATTATATATTTATACATGCTATAAACACCACTCACATTATTTATATATTGCAGCACAGACGGGAGTATGTCTTCCACTGACCCCAAGTTGCATTTTATATGGTCGAGAGACAGTGACGACGCTTTAGTTTCAACGCTGAGGAGGCAATATGATATGGGTAGGTGTATCGATGGACAGTTTACTAGGGATGCATGGAGGGAGACGGTATGTGAGATGCAAAATAGGATGTCGAGGCCGGACTTAACGATGGACCAGGTGAAAACTAGGTGGAAGAACCTCAAGAGGGACTACGTCAAACTTAAGCTTGTAATCAACAAGAGTGGCGTCCACATATATTATTTTTCAATGGGGACATGCATTATTTTATAGGTATATCTATTTATACATATATATATTAAGACTATAGTCCTTTTAATGTAGGACGTTCCCCATTAAACAATTTTTACTTCCACATAGACTAGGCGGGGTATACATGGGCAGTACTCGGTCAGCGAGAGGGTCTACTTGAAATTTTACTTTCATGTACTAATAAAAATCAAGTTTTTCTGTAGCCAATACTATCCTATAGGTCAAAAATAGTAGGTCTGCAGAGTTTGTGGAATTAGGTTTAGATATGTACATTAACAATTTCAAGTTTGCATTACATTTCAAGAATCCATTAATTAACCAATTAATCATATTAATTGATTAACTAATTCTCCTCACCTGGTTCTTGTCGCTCGGGAATAGCCAGACGAGTTAATAGTTAATTGGCTTAAATATTTTAACCAATTAACTCAAACTATATTCCAATATAATCTAATTACCTAAACACTTTAGTAATGACCTTAATTTAGAACATTTCCAATCATGTCCATAGTTATACTCCTATTCCAACACATCCTATGTGTATGACCCAGTGGACTCCAAACTACGTTGGCAGTGAAATTCATAATCATATTTTGATATCACAAGCAAGGATTGGTATCTAGCAAGACTTCATTACTACAAAAGTAATTGGAGAAGTTAGAGAACAACTTGACCTATCATCTGTGGTTGGTGTTATAGCAATTGTATAATTCTTTTGTCTCTGATATCTAGATTGAACTTGAGGCATGGAATTGCCATCCTCTTCGACATTCAGTCCATGTTTCTCTAACAAGAGCAAAATGCCTGAGATATGTGTAAGCTCAATATGACATATTGACTCACATCATCATGTCCATGCCTTTCTAGATCTCTCTTATCAAGTGGCAAGGATATCATACACCTGTAGGAGGGACAAATCCCATATACATCACTCACAATCATCCCCATGGGTCACACTGCACCCGAGCATCATCGCTATGGAAACCCTTATTTAGGATCATGGTGGATGACGTCAAAGTACACCGAACAACTTGTGATGAGTGTAGTGATTTCAGGTCTAAGAATCACAATCACTACCCATCACTATGAGAGATAACTCTGACTACCAATCATGGTTTCCATGTGTCATTCTCAAGGTGGGTCTGTCTGATACATTGTTCTCTAATAAGTATCTATGTGCTTGGTTTGATATTGCATATCCTGACTAATGAGATTCTGTCATCAACCAACACACACTCTAGTCTTAAGTGTTATTTTTGTCTATTAGCCTTCCATAATAACAACTGACTAGGGACATAACAAGAATGTATATACTCTTGATATCTATATGATATCATCGGTCCTCAACCTGAAGACATACGTCATTGAGTAATATCATTCTTTAGATAGTTATTATGTTATATCGTTATCTCATAACTGAATAAACAAAATAAACATGAACATTGCCTTTATTATTAATCAAATTGTTTACAAGATATGTCCTTATAACCATCATATGATTGGCTCTATGGGCATAAGAACCAACACATATTCATATCATAATTGACTTGGTATAACTTTAACATCAATAGTATTTACAAATCGAGCATCATAATCAGCAAATAGTCACATATATCATCAAACTGGGAAGATCATTACATGAGTCACAAATCTTGAGTGATTAATCTATATATCACAAATTTGGTTAGATCACATTATAGGCTAGACAAATTGGGTTGTTCAATCAAGAGTTAAGCATGAATTTCATTTTGAACAATTAGGGATCCAACTTCTACATTGGCCTATGTGGGTTTATCAATCCATGATTGAGATTTCATATTGCAACAGTTGAAGACAAACCTCATATTTTAATATCATGATTTTGTGATACAAATCAATGGAAGGTTCAACTCTAGTTTGCACAAGACCTCATCCCTAAGTCATAAATCAAGTGAATCAATATAATCATCATTTTAAAATTTTGAGATTTGGGAACATGAAGGTCATCAATTATATATCAAGGGTGCTCATAGATGTTGAGTCAATATCAAGATCAATAGTTATAAGTAAAGATTTTATTATTAAATATTAGTTGTAAAAGTGTAGACATCAAAGTTGTGCATTAAAACATTTTGAAGCTAGGGTTTCTATTTCCTACCTAGATCATAGGTGTGATCATTCATCTATATACAACAATCGAGAAACATTCAAGCAACATTTTGAAATCTCAATATCAAGTTCATTATCATGGAATTCAAGGTTGATGAATTATATAGAGATAGGTCTTTCTAAGAAGTCAACCACAAGATATAATCATGTTCATCATATTTTAAGATCATCATTAAATTGAAGTTCAATATCGAGTATCAATATTGTCATGGATTTGACCTATTAGAGAGTTTGGTCAAGAAATTGAAATCATGTGGAAGCGTTTACCATTCCAAAAATCTAAATAATCAAAGAGATGAAGATTTAGAGACAATCATATTAGCAATATGACCTAGATTAGGGGATTCACGAGTCTACTACTACCGTAATCTAGAACATTAGTCCTTATGGTGATGAAACCTCAAGCATATCAAAATGGGGAGAGTACCAATTGTTAAATCATATCTCATAAGGCCAGGAGATTATAGATTTCAAGATCATAATAAGGAACCCATGTTTCAATATTTTTCAAGATTAAGGTCACAATTACATTTCCTTCCTTTAAGGTATGGGTTTAGTTAGACATGGTGACATCAAATTGGGCACTCCAAGAGATAGGGCATAATAGGGAAATATTGAGATCCATATACATCATATCATTCATCATAATAGGATAGATATTTCTATCCATAATATCATTCATAATCAAGATTACAAACATGCATAATAATAAATAGGGAGCTTCCTATTTAACCAAACTCTTTTTATCACGATTCTGAGAGTCCAAAAGCATATTCATTTTGTGGCTGGATCATGGTACATATCAAAATAGGGGAATGTTTTGCTTATTCATGTTTGGGGTTTGGTCAATAATAGGGAAACACAGACTTAATCAAATAGAGGCCTCATCAAACATGAGGTATAAGGTATAAGTTCACCTAATCTCATCATATATCAAGATTATTATCATTTTCCCAAACATGAGAAGCATATATACTACATTCTATAAAGTTAATTTTACAAGATTTGAGAGGTATACCAGATTTCTTAGGTTCAACAGAAATTGGGTAATTCATAATTGAGTTTCAAAATTAAGGTCAGATCGGGGAATCATCATCATTTTACTCAATTTCATCAATTTGCGAAAATTTTACTTTTTTACATACATAAGCTACCCATAATTGAGAAATCATGTGATTATTAGTTGTGAAGGGAGATCACATGAGGAAAAGAGAAAACTAACTAACCACCATATGATTGTATGGCTTAGGGTAGTCCTTAAGGAATAGATGAGATTCTAGAAGACTCTCTAAGATATGTGGAATTTGGTTATTAATAACATGCATAGAGGATATGTGATTGCTCTGGTACTAGTTGTCACAGAACTATTTATTACCCAGATCCAAACTCCTAATTTCTAGAAAACCAAATGTGAGTGGACATGAGTGTCCATCCTAGTCATGGATCACCTAACATATACACGAATATGTAACATAACAAAACCTAGCCTCTTGACTCTAGAGACCCAAATCATATGATTAGGAGGGTAGTATTCTTGGTTCTTTAGATTTGGCCAAACAAGGATAAAGTTATACCTTAATGCATGTAGATAATATATGTAACATGGTAAACATAATGGTAACTCTTACATATGGTCTTGAAAACAAATATAATACATTTCTTGGCATCACATAACATTCTATATCTCTCATATGTTTCCTACTAGCTAATATTTACAAAACTTATAAAATATATTTTATAAGAATTATAAGGTGCTTAGTACACAAAATAGAATGATAAATTGTGTTTCCAGCTCCATACATATGAATAGTTTATCATTATCAATAAAGTGTTTAATTTACGGTATTGATGGGTTAAATTAAAAAAATATGGAAAATCATGCATATAATATTTGAATACTATTTTGGTAACAATGTGAAGATAATGCGCTATAAATAATAAATAGTGGTGGTAAGGATGTAATGTTATAATAAATATAATGGTGCTAAGCCCAAAACTCAAATAATATTAGAACTCATAAAAGGAAACTTAATCATCCAAATAATGGAAAAATCATGTCCATAGTGTCCCAGTTAGATTGATTTCCAAGTTTCAACTTATTTGAACTATCCTAAATATCCTAATTTTATTTAAGAGAGATAATATGGCTTTAGGTAAAAATATTAGATAAATAGTAAACAACCTCAAAATTGAATATGGATGCCAAAGTTGGGTTCTTCATGTGCTACTTAGTCTAGGTACCACATTTGGTATCAATTAAACTATATTTGGACCCTCAAATGGGTTAGGTAAGAAAAATAATAATCACATAGGCTAAATACAATTAATGTCTTGATTTCATAAGGTTTGGCTATTATTTCTTTTTCAGACATGTTTCCTAATTTTACTAATCCCAGATTCTTCCTATCCATCATATTTCTGATCGAATGACCCATAAGTTGTCTTCAACCTTGGTATTGAAAAGGAAACACCCTACATAGTAACTATTTTCCCATGGATGGTTTCTCCCCCTCGACTACAAATCAATCTCTGATTTTCTCTCCTCCATCTTCATTGTTTCTTTTCATTATTATCTAACCCTAGTTTGACAGGGTTTTGTTGCAGATAAAGCATTAGATACATCTTCCTGTCTTTCGACCCCCCATTCTGCCTTATGCACAATGTACTATTCAATCCAGATCATTGAATTCCCTAGTAACTCCACCAAACCCATGCCTCAACCTCCTACTACATGAGGAAGACACTATTGTATTATGAAATGCGCATCACCTCCTCCCTAACACCTAACCTTCTCTTCATGTCTAGCCAGTTTGATCTTGGCACTTCTGTCTATCGAAACTTGCTTCGGTGGCTTCCAATACCTCCTTGATCATGGAAGATGCCTCTAAGATTCAGAATTTGGTGCCAAGATAGGTAACCTGATTTCCTCTCTTTTAATTTTTGTTTTCACAACATACAAATGATCCAGGTTACTCACGGTTCGAACTCTATTCTTCCTGTTTTGGCTGGAGTTGACTTCACAATGAAGTTTTGGAATCCCCTCAACTTCTTATTTTGGTGGTTTCATTTGCATCTTGCTACTATCATCGATGGTGGGTAGGGACTTCTGATCATCTAGTTGCCTTTAGACCCAATGTTGGGTTCCCTGGGATCAGCTGGTGAATATAATGACAGAAGGAACCATAGTAACTTGCACCAGAGTCATTTTTCTGGTTTGAGTCCTTGCGAGGTCGATCCCAAGAAGATGTATATCTTGAACGGTTTGGGAAAAGGGAAAAAGAGAATAGGAAAATGCATTATTGATTTTCCCATGGTTTTTTTTATTTTGTCAGACTGCATATGGCTTTTTGGTCTTTTGCCTTTATTTTTTGACTGGTCATGCAACTCGGGGACATGACCTTGTGGTATGTCTCTATAGGTCCAGGTCACCGTGACCCACCTCTGTGAATGGATAAGGAGTTGTACAACTATATTTTGTGAGACATCTGATTGACTGCTCTTAGAAAATTCACAATAAATCAACCATAATGAATAAAAAAATTATAATATTAATGAATTTCCCTATCCAATGGTATCACTTTCATTGCCAAATTCTGATCTAATTAAGATACGATTATTAAGGATTTTTCCTAATTGGTTAGAAATTGTAGAATTAATAACTCATAATCAATAAGTAAAAAAAAATATGTTACAAAATAAAAAATGTTAAATTTAATTTATGGTTTGGTTTGGTGACCTAAATTTAGTAATAACAGAAGGCAAATTTTAGGGTTTACATAATTAATGTGAATCTAACCCTAGTTCTATATAATATATTTAATACATATTTTTGAAAACCTTGGCTTGGACCTAGGGTTGAATTTGGACTTATGTAGGGCTAACATGAGGTATGCTACATTTCTTATTATTCATATTAAGCAATCAGCTATATTCACCATCTCTAGGTCCTTTGGGGATATTTCCCTACACACTTTTATCTCTCTCCTAATAGGTTGACTCATCTGAGTACTTATATACTTTTATTGATCTTGTCTACCTAGTTTGTTGGATATTCTAGTTGGATTTAGAAACCCAATTTGAGTATTTGAAACCATGACTTTCATAATGTAGAATTTTATGATTTATTGATGTATCTTATTTGTGGACATGATTTGTTTATGGATCCTCTGACCCCACATGGTAATTATTGGATGTCCTCATCTTATTGTTTCAATTTGAGTGAACTTGTTCTTGCCTCTACATTGTGTATGGCTTAGAATAATTTTTTTTCTAGTAGGGAAACATCTACACAACCATACTTTTGGACGTGTGTATTATTTCCCGAGTTTGCACATTCCACTCGTATATATATAAAGTGTGCACGTACAACGCCCAAGGTGTACATCTTCCACCTAGTACATTTTGACTAAGATCATATGGTGGATTTGCCCTGTATGAGATAATCTTAGTATAATGTTGTTTACATGAACTACTTATTTTTGTGATATTATTGATGTGGCATTATTTCAGGAAAGAAATCTCTTAATAAGTATCTTCTTTAACTATTCTTTTTATATCCACTTGGATGGTACTGATCCTTTTTATTTGGGAAGCCTTCATAATTATATTGATGTCATTTTTCCCTTGTGTTGCTCAATCCATATTTTTTGCACATGTCATCTTTTATGATGGCAACTTCCATTTTATCGTCTCTTATAGGGTATGCTTCCAACCCTTAGGTGAAGGACATGGAGGACATGACATGCATATGTGGACCTGACTGATGGAGCTGACTCTTGGGAGATAGACTTGAGATAGTTTATATATCCCTCTACTTAGATCCTGAAGTTGTTTCTTTCATGTAAACCCCAAATGGGAGAATATTATGTTAATCTTTTAAATTAAATATAGTCATGATTTATTATTCTGGTATTATACTTGGGACATTTCGTGTACCATTATTTGAGAAATGAAAAATGTACACCTATTCAAACATGTTTGTTAGTGTGTATGTATTAGATGGATTTATTCCTCAAACTAAGTGAGGAGTGGATCCCCTCTAGGGTCCCACTCTTTATAAGATGGTACCACATCCATGGTAGTTAGATTTTGACTATTTCAGTTTTGTCTCCCTAGCAAGAAGCCTTACCTGACAAAGAGATCCTCTAAGTGAGATGCTTACCCTACAATTGACCTATGTTATTCATGAAATAATGAAAGGTTGATTTAGAATCATGAGGTACACATAAGAATCATGGTTATTTAACCCTAATATGATGAGGATTTAGGTGCTCTTACCCTAAGATATAGGCTGGTAATGACATATCACTTTGGATATTAATATTTAACTTTATGCTGGAATATGGCATGAGAATGAGAAAGTAATTGATAAGGAAACAATATATGAAATACCTTGTGACTTTGTTCTTGTATTTTTTTGGATCCAACTTTTGTTTTATGTCGAATAGATTCTATTTCCAAAAAATATTTTCTATTATACTAATATATGTACAAAAGAGAATTGTATAGATTTCATTGATGATTTCTCAAACTTAGTCACAAGGAAGGAATGTATGAATTTTTGATGCAGAAACCCTAGGACTATTTAAAGTTGAACCTTAAACCTAGCTTTGAGTTGAAGTGATGACTAGGAAAAGTTTGACTTGTGCTAAAGGTTTGATTGATCTACCCTTTAGTACCCTACGACTTTTTGTATGCTCATGTGAACCTTAGGATTGTTAGGTTTGTAACACGTTGCCTTAAAAATTTAACCCTAGGTGGTTATTACATATTAGTTGGGTGCATGACCAATGAAAAACATAAAAATAAAAAGTTTTCATAATTAAAAGACTTGCATGTAACCCTAATTCCTTAGTGTTGTTTGGTTGACTTATTAGGTTGAACCTTTTAAGGGGTGAAGAGCAGTTAGTTGTTAGTATAAGGATGGAGGGATTTTGGTAACTAAATCCTCTTTGAAGGTCGGAGTATTGTAACCTACCGAAACCTAGACTCTTGACTCTACATACCCTAATACTATGATTAAGAGGATAGTATGCTTGGTTCCTTAGATTTGACCAAACAAGGATGAACTTATACCTTAATGCATGTAGCTATTATATGTACCATGATTAGCCCAACGGTAACTCTAATATATAGACTTGACAAACATATACTACATGTAATGTCATCAAAGAATATGATCTATATCTCATATGTTTCCTTTGCTAGCTAATATTCATATTATGACTAAAATATATTTAATAAGAAGTACAAGGTGATTAATACATGACATGGGAATGATATTTGGTGTTTCCATGTCCATAAATGTGAATAATGCATGATTATCTAAAAAAATATTTAATTAATAATCTTAATGTCTTAAATGAGTAAAGTATGGATATTCGTGCATAATAATATAAGAAAACTATTTTGGTACCAATACAAAGATAATGGGACTCTAAGTAATAAATAATGGTGTTAAGGATGTAATGTAATAATAAATATAATAGTGTTTAGACCATAACTTTAATTATATTAGAATTCATAGAAGGAAATTTGAAAACCCAAATATAATGGAGAAATTGTGTTCCTTGGGGCCCCATTATCTTGGGTGCCAAGTTTCACCTTATTTGAAAAATCCTAACTGTCCTTATTCTATTTAGGAGAGATAATATTGCTTAAAAAAATCAGGTAAATAGCAAACAACCCCAAAAATGAGCCAAAAATGGAACTTTCATGTCCCAGTTAGTCTAGGAACCAAATTTGGTATTAAATGAACTCTGTTTGGACACTCAAATGGGCTAGGTAAGAAAAAAATCATCACATAAGGTAAACATGATTAATGTCTTGATTTTCATAAGGTTTGGCTTTGATTTCTTTGTCATGCCTAGTTTCTTGATTTTACTAATAATAGATTCCTCTTGGTCATCATATTTCTTATTGAACAACCCTTGAGTTGTCTTCAACCTTGGTCCTAAAAAGCAAACACCCTACACAATAACTCTTTTACTTCAGAAAGGTACTCCCCCTCTCAGTTACAAATCTATCTCCAAATTATTTTCTTCCCCATCATTGTCATTTACCCTAGTTTTATAGGGTTTTGTTGCCTATAAGGACTTACCTTCCTCTTCATGTCTTTCACCCCCCGGCTCTACCTTCTACACAATGTACTTGTCAACCCATATTGCCAGATTCCCTGGTAACTCCACCAAAATGATGCCTCGACCTCTTTCTACACAAGGGATTCACTGATGTATTCTAGAGTGCATCATCACCTCCTCCCTAATGTCTCACCTTCTTCTTGTATAGTTGGTCAGTTTGGTCTTGTCTCTTACCACCATCCGACCTTATTTGAGTGGCTTGCAACACCTCCCTGGTCATTGTAGATGCATCTAAGCCTCTCAATTTCGTCCCAAGATAGGTATCTCAATTTCCCCTCTTTTGCTCTTCATTTTCATAATCATACAAATGATCCAGGTTAGTCATGGTTTGAACTCTATTCTTCTAATTTTGGATGTAGTTGACTTCTTCATGAAGTTTCAAACTCCCCTCATGTTTTGTTCCTCTTATGTGTTTTCTCTTTTTGTTAGTTTCATTATGGCTTACTATAGTCAGCCATGGCATGTAGAGACTTCTGGTTGTTCGATTTCCTTTAGACCCAATGTCGGTTTCCCTAGGACCGACTAGTGAAGGTGATGATAGTGGGTACCATAGTAGCTTGCATTTGAGTCATTTTATTGATTTTAGTCTTGCTAGGTCAATCCCGAGAAGTTGTGTATCTCATGACAGTTTGGAATAAGGGAAGAAGATGACATGGCAACACTTTACTAGTTTTCTTGTGTGTTTATTTTATTTTGACATACCGCAAATGGGCCTTTTGTTCTTTTGTGTTTTGCTTTTGATCTTGCTGCACAACTCTACCCCTTGGCTATGTGGTATAGCTATATAGGGCCTAGTCACTGGGACCCACCTCTCTGAATGGATAAGGAGTTGCACAAGTGGATTTTCTAAGACATCTGATCGACTGATGTTGTAAAATTCACAATAAATCAACCATGAGTCATAAAAAATATATATGAATGTCTTGGAATTGTAATGCTTTCCTTCACTCAATGTATCACTTTCACTATTAAATTCCAATCTAATTAATATATGATTATTAAATAATTTTCCTAATTGGTTAAAAATTGTAAAATTCATAACTCATTATCAATAAGTAAAAAAAATCAAGTAAATTACGTTATAAAATGAGAAAAGTGAATTCTAATTTGTGGAGTGGTTTGGTAACCTAGTAATAACAATGTGGATTTTTAGGGCTTACACTATTAATGTAAAGCTAACCCTAGTTCTATATATGTTTAATAGGTGTTTTGAAGACTCTGCTTGAACCTAGTGTTGACTTTTGACTTATGTAGTCTTCACATGAGGTATTTTGCATTTATTATTATTCATATTGAGAAATAACCTATATTTACACACTCTCTTGGTTTTTCAGACGTATTACCCTACACACTTTTTTCTCTCTCCTAAGAGGTTGACTCATTTGAGTACTTATATGATTTCTTGTCTACCTAGTTTGATGGATATTCTTATCGGACTCTTGTTTATATTTGGTTCTTTATATTCCATGTGAAAATCCTAATTTGAGTAATTAATACCCTGACTTTCAACTTGGGGACTTTTATGACCTATTAATGTATCTTACTTGTGGAAAACATTTGTTTATGGATCCTATGACTTTTCATGCTAACTGTTGGATGTTCTTGTATTATTGTTTTAATTTGACTAAACTTGTTCTTGCCTCTACATTATTCGTGGCTTAGACTAATTTTATTTCTAGCAGTGGTACATCTGTACAACCTATTGGGAAATATGTCATTAGATATTACAGAGGTAACAAAAAATTACTTCCATATTCCCCTTAAATAGTAGGCTCAATCAACAACTATGAATTGGGAAGGAAAGGTTGTAAGGCATACACCTAGCCCTAGACCAAGTCCAACGACTTATCCTTACTACATCGTGCTTCTTCTTCAAGTGGCACTCAATCAGTCATCAACAATGATCTCCTGTGCAACACCATAGATGGCGATTGATGACGTTCTTCTATATGGTGGAAAAGGCCTCCTTGTCCCTAGAGTAGTCCACATGGATCACTAAAAACTCCACATTGTACTACTAGAGCAAACGGGGAGCAGTTGTCCCTTTACACATCAACCTACTAGGGTTGATTCTCTCTCCCGTGTTGTCACTCCCTTGTTGTCCCTCCCTTTTATGGGTAGGACTCAGGCTCTCTGATTACCACAACTAGAGATGACTACAACTTGTCAAATAGAATTGTTGTATCTATAGAAAGCCTCGACTACCCCTCTATTTATAGGAGGATCATGGTCAGGATTTCTAGTTTGAGTGAGAGTAGAAGAGACGGAATAACATGAATTTTCCGAAACCTACAAACCATGAACTGGTCAGTTCACCAGTGAGCCGATCAGTTCACACATGAGACGATTGGTTCAACACTTGAAGCATTGTTTCACTATATTTCCAATTGGTAACTGTATCAGAATTTAATATTCAATTAATGCACAACATGATTTCAACATCAATCCTTTATCCAATCATACTAATCATTGAACCATTTGTTTCACATCTGAAACATTTAGTTCACACTTTGAAACGGTCGACTCATTTTTGAACCGGTCATTTCATGTTCTGAATGGGTGGTTCGATTCTAAACTTGGTGGTTCATAATTCTTGTTCTGCTAATGGATGACCAAGTTTGTTCAAATTGAATACCTAAACACTTTAATACTCAAGTTAAACCATATTCATGGGTAAACTCCTATTCCAAGTGCATCATATGTGTGTGAACTTATACGTCCTAAATTAAGATGGCAGTGAATGTCCATAACTTATTTATGATATCACAAGCAATCAGTGGTACCTAACAACACCATTTCACCCAAGTAATTGGAAAGTTAGAGAACACCTTTAACATACAATTCATTATTAGTATTACCATGATTGTATAGTACCTTTATCATTAATATCTAGATTGAACTCGAGGAATGGAATAATCATCCTATTCAACATTCAATCCATGTTTCTTGAAGTAGAGCAAACTATATGAGATACATGTGAGCTCACATATCACATATTGAGTCACATGAGTATGGCCATCCATTTCTTAGTCTCTCCTATCATGTATCCTAGATATCAATCTCCTATAGGAGGGACAAATCTCGTCCACATCACTCACTCTCAATCCCCATGTGTCACAATGTACCCAACCATCACCTTTATGGAAACCCTTATTCAAGGTCACATTGGATGATGTCAAAATACATCAAACAACATATGATGAGTGTAGTGACTTTAGGTCTAAAAAAACCACAATCACCACCATTACTATGAAAGCTGATTCTGATTACAATTCCATGGTCTCCATGTATCACTCTCAAGGTGGGTTTGTCTAGTACACTATTCTCTAACAAGTAAGTATGTGTTTGTTTTGATATCACATATCATGATTGATGAGATTCTATCATCAATCATTACACACTCTGGTCTTATGTATTATTGTTGTCTATTTTGCTTCCATAGTAATATTTGACTAGGGACATAACAAGAATGTATGTGCTTTTATCATACATATGATCTCATTGTTCATGTCCTCAACCTAAAGACATATGTCATCGAGTAATATCATTATTTAGACATCTACTATGTATGTGTCATCATCTCATGATTGGGAAAACATAACAGATAGAATAACCTTTATCATTGTTAAATTAGGTACCTAATGCCCCAATACAATCATCATATTATTGGCTTGCTGGGCATACATACCAACACAACCATACTTTTGGACATGTGTATTCTATCTCGAGTGTGTATATTCCACTCATTTATATATACAGGGCATGCATATTCATGCCAGGGTGTACATCTTCCACCCAACAAGTCTTGAGATCCTATGGTGTCCTTTCCCTACTTGAAATAACTTTACACTAATGTTGTTTACATGCAATACTTATGTTTTGAGATATTATTTATGTGGCATTATTTAAGTCAAGATATCTTTCAATGATTTTCTTCTTTAACTATACTTTTTATTTCCCCATGGATGATGCTTATCCCTCTTGATTTGGAAAACCTTGATAGTTATATTGATGACCTTTTTCCCTTACATTGACTTCGAAATGCCTATACAAACTCAATTTCTTATTGCTAAACAAGGATGTAAAACCACAACAAATCCATGCTTTATGCACATATCAGATTTTATGATGACAACTTCCATTTTGTCTTTTCTTGTGGGTATGCTTCCAACCCCTAGGCTAAGGACATGGAATACATGACATGCAGACATAAACCAGACTGATGGAGTTGATATTTGGAGATAGACTTGAGATATTTTAGATATCCCTCTACTTAGGCTTGAAGTTTTTTCTTTCATTTAATCCCCAAGTGGGAGAATATTATATACATCTTTTAAATCAAATATGGTCATGATTTATCAATCCACTACTATAATTTGGTCATTTTATATACCATTTTTTGAGAAATAAAAGGTACACCTATGTTATCGTACTTGTTGGTGTGTTTGTATTAGATGGATTTATTTCTAAAATTAAGGAAGGAGTGAATCCCCTCTCAGGTCCCACTCTTTATAGAATAAAACCACAAACAACAACATAGATATGTTAAGACCCATGACCTTGATTTTGATTGAACATTATTTCTTACCTTAATTGTATGCTTAAAACCATAATTAACCCTAAGATGTGCTTTTATATCATGTGACAAATCTAAGTTTCAAGCTTGGTCCAGTTTAGACATTGTTTGAGCAAGTTATGCATTTATATGCTTAATTTGGACTTTTATGCAATTTACCCATATCTAGGGTTTTTCTTATAATTTTTCACATGATTGTTGTGACTCACATGTTTTCTTATCATGCTTGAGTTAGTTGTATCTTGGGGAACTTTGTTACACCTTGGTTTGGTGGTGACATCTACCTTGAGTTGATCTTAGGTGTTCCTCTCATAGATGGGCTACCTTTAGTTATAGAACTCGATGGTTCTTCTTGTGAGTTGGGAAGTCAATATCTTTCCTAATACTTTGTGATTCTATGGTGGTTCCTAGAAGTGTGAGGTTTGACGGTTTCCACTCTTGTAGCTACTTGGATGGACCGTTTTGTTGGAGGTCGATGGATGGACTAGGATCCAAGATTTGATGGTCCTCGTGACCCCACAACTGATGGACCTTTTGGTTTGCATGGACATGATGATTTAGAACTTGGACACATGTCAAGATTGTCTAGACACCTTACCCTTCTCTTCTCTCCCCCCCATAGGTTCTTATACCTCTCTCCTTGCATGCAAACAAGTTCTTTACTCACCTAGATCACCCTCCCTTATTCCTTTCTGGTTGTAGCTCAACCCTCTTACATGATGGATAAGAAGGAGACAAGGTAGAATAATCTTGTCCAGTCCTTCTTGTATGTGAACCTAGGGTTCATGTCTACCCTCTCTTCAAGCTTGTGGGGCTTCCTAACTTATTCTTAACCTAAGCAAATAAGACCTTCCTTCTTCTTACTGTCATGCCTCATCTTCCTTCCTTCTTGGTCAGATCCATGGTGTTTCTTGGTAGATCATGTGTTAGAGATTAAGAAACACCTTCTTCTTACTTATTTGACCTAGAGTATGCTTGGATTTGTAGGAGATAGCTTGGTCGAGTCATGTTCTCAAGCTAGGGTTTCCTTCCTTTCTCTTCGAGCTTTCTTACTGATTAGACCTTATTCATCATCTTTGAGGTGAGTTATATAACTTTATTCATGCTTATTTCTTACTACTATTGAGGATTTATAAGAACTTACTCTAAAACGAAGTTATGAGTATAAATATACTACCTTTGCCTAAGATTTTAGTTTATATGATGGTTCTTGAGTAGTTTATCTTCTTATTTAACTCCTAAACATTGTTCAGAGACCTTCCTTGGTAGAGGAATCTCTAGACCTTGCTTGCATGTCACAAATGATGGCTTTTGCTCTCAAACTATGGTCATGACTTAGGGTTTTTGAGCTGATTTTACTTCTTATTTTGCAACCCAATGGTTTGGTTCTTGGTGTTGTTGTGCTTGGCTTATTGTGCCAACTGATGGCTTTGACTTAGCTGTTGTTTTGGGTTCTCTCTTGTACACACAACTGATGGTTATGTTTCCTCTCTTAAATGATGCTTTGGTTTCCCCTCTAATGATGGTTTTAATACCTATATGAATTGGTTCCTCTTGATTGTTTCCCTTCATCTTCAAATGATGGTTTTACTTGGTTTTTGGATCTATTTTCCACCTAGTTTTGTCAACCTATGGCTTCACTGGGTCAAGACTCGATGGCTTCACTGGGTTAAGACTCGATGGCTTCACTGGTTTCTAGATTGATGGTTTTATTGATGTCAACATCCGATGGTCGCACTGTTTGTAGGGAAATACGACATCAGGTAGGTGGTAGAAACAAAAACTTTACTGACATATTTCCCATAAACCAGCAGATCACGTCAATAACTATGCAATGGGAAGGATGGTTTCATGAAGATATACCTGGTCCTAGAGCAAGTCTAGTGACAATCCTCATCAATGTCGATGTGCACTCTGTCTTGGACGGTGGTTGTGCAGCTCCTAGTCACACTCAGACTCGTATGACTGCTCCTCCATGGACATCAGACTCAGACAACTGCTACATCGGCTCCTCAGATCTCACCACAGATTATGAGTTGACATTACCCTCCTAGTAGCAGGCAATAGAATCCTGCCCCTACAGTAGTCCACACAAACAAACTAGAACTCATGTCATACTGCAGGAATAGACAGGAAGGAGTTGTCCCTCCCGTTGATGTACTAGTCACCAACAATCTCTCCCAAGAATAGTGATCGTCAGTTGTTTCTCTCTCATGGCTATCCCTCCCTAATCGGGTAAGACTTGTCTGGGATCTTTTGGTTACCACAACTAGAGAGGACAACACATGCCAGAGCAACTAATTCTCAATTGCATGTGTAGTAGTTGTGCTTTGGGAAGCCACCAATACCCCTCTATACATAGGAGGGGTTAGGGTCAGGGTTCCCAGTCCTCAGACAATGCGGGACTAAAGTGGGAGTTGAAAGGATAAGTAGATCTTAAATTTTCATAACTTTTCTGGAAGTTTCACAACTTGCGTGCGATGAAATGGTCATCTCATGCATGAGACAGTCATATCGTGCACGAGATGGTCATTTCTCTAAGAGAAACTGCCGCTTCACACCTTCTAATTATGCACATATGTTGGCAATCAGTTCTAATTAGTACTCAACTTGATGTACCCCCAAAATGGGAGTTTGGTGCAACTAAGACGGGCGTCTCACACCAAATGAAATGGTCATTTGGTGCAAGTGATATGGGAGTTTCACACAAGACAGACGGCCATTTTGTAGCCCGGGTCAGGCAGAGTTCCAACCAATGTACAGTACAACCAGCCTAACACTTCAAACAACAATCTCAACACTTGAACCGATCATTTGGCAGTCTATTCAGCTGATTCGTTGCATGAATTGAAATACCTAAACACTTTAACAATCAATTCAATTATCATTCAAGATCAAACTCCTCTTCTAGATGAGTTCCTATGTGTGTGACCCTATAGGTCCCATATCACATTGGCAGTGAATGTCCATAACTAGCTTATGACATCACAAGCAATGAGTGGTGCCTAGTTACACATCATTGCTACCCAAGTGAATGGAAATTTGGGGAGCAACTTCAACCTACAATGTATGTATGGTGTTATAGTGTTTGTATAGTTCCTTTGTCACTGATAGTCAGATTGAAATAGAGGCCTGGAGCAGTCATCCTCATTATTATTCAATCTTGTTTCTTGAACCAGAGCAGACTGCATGAGATGTATGTGAGCTCAACATATTGACTCACATACGTACAACCATACTTTTCTCGGTCTCTCTAATCAAGAGGTCTAGGAAATCATACTCCATATAGGAGGAACAAATACCATATCTATCATTCACAGTCAATCCCTATGTGTCAAAGTCACCCAATCATCACCTTTATAACAGCCCATGTTTTAGGACAATGTTTGATGATGTCAAAGTGTACCTAATGACATGTGATGAGTGTAGTGATTTCAGGTCTAAGAACCACAACCACCACCATGAGAGTTGACTATGAATTCCATGATGATGGCTTCCATGTGTTAGTCTCATGGTCGGTCTATTTGATACACTATTCCCTAAAATGTATCTGTGTTCTTGGTTTGATATTGCCATATCATGACTAATGAGATTTAGTCATCAACCAACTCACACTCTGATCTTATGTGTTATTGTTGTCTATCTACCTTCAACAATAACAACCTCTCAGGGACATCATGAGATTCTATATACTCTTAATGTCCGTATGACCTCATTCTTCCAAGTCACATACTTGAAGACATACATCATTGAGTAATATCATTCTCTAGACATTCATTATGTATCCTCATTATCTCATAACTGAGTGAAATAGTTGTATTGGAAGCTTACCTTTATTATCAATTATCAATCATGCATCTAATGCCTCATCCCAATCATCTTATGATTATCTCTCTGGGCATACACACCAACACTATTGTCCACAAATGATGGTACTTCTGAGGTCAGCAAATGGTGGTCCTTCTAGGTGTACAATCCTATGGCTTCTCATGATCCAATGGTGGTGATTAATACATATGATTCATTGGTTTTTCTTTCCTTGAACCTGATAGTTTTGTGTGGTTAATGATTTGATGGTTTGTTCCTATTGAACCTAATCTGATGGTTTGGAATTGATGATTTAGAATTGATGGATTTAACTCCATGAGTTTGTAGTCTTACCTTTTCCCTTAAATTAATACAATCTGATGGTTTTTCCTATCTAACATACAATGGTTTTGCATCTACATGAATCGATGGTTGATGAACCCTAAGTTTTGGTTGTTTTGGTTTAATGCTACAATCTGGTGGTTAAACCTTGTGTTATGCACGAGTTCATACATGAGTATGGTATGTGATTCAATGGTAATGCTTTGCCTTATGTAAATCTATGATCTGATGGGGATGCTATGTGTGAAGGATGTGCTTTGACCTAAGTAAGTGTATGAACCTATGGTTAGCTTCAGGCGTTGATTTGTAACATCACTTCAGCCATCTTGTTGAACTTAACTTCAATTAAAGAATGACGGTTAATCATACTTAGCTTCCTTTTATGATATGATGAAGGAATATTCTTTCTAATGATTGTACTAACCCAAATATGTTAACTACTAGTTATCAAAGCCTTAAGATTGGTTCTTTCTTTTACGCTACCATGTGAACATAATAACTCTTTAATGCAATGTTATGTTGAACCTGTGTATCACAAGTATGGTGATGGTATGTTGAACCTTATTCAAGGTATTGAAAGATAATGATGATCATATAGGAAATGATGTGATGATCTTCATGACCTTTTGGAATGTCTTGAGCCTTATGGAGGTGTAATCCTCTTTATGTAGACAACAGTTGGTACCTTGGGATAACTTGATAAGGATTTATATCCAATGATGGTGTGATGACAAGTGTAGTCTCGTGTCTGGTAATGAAATAGTATAATGTGATATCGAAACGAGGAAATATGTCTCATACATTTTATATCTTCTGGAGTTGTTATATATCAACGCTTGTTAGAAAAGAATTAGAGTTTGTATGTCCACTTGTTGGATGTAGCCTTAATTCACCCAGTTGGCATTATCTAATAAAGTAAAACCCTAATCATGTAGTGTCATATGTCGTACAACTATTTTAGTGTTAGGACTTGATGGATGGTAGAACGAGTATTCCTAAGGGAAGATCAGACTCATATATTATTGAGTATGTGTGGGTGTGAGGAGTGTACATCCTTGACATCCTGATTCTAAGGTTATGGAGGATGGATGCGGTCATTGCCTTGGATTGTGAGTAGTATGCTATGTCATTGAGGAAAACTACACTTGTACCTAAGATGATAGGGTTTTGAATACCCTAGTTTTGAGCGTCGTGACCTTTATACCTAGGAAGGGCTGGTGTTAGTAGCATGACTATATGTCGTTGTAGGCAGATTGACTATTATGTCACTACACTTCACTCGTACATACCGAGCACGGGAGATCCTAGGATGCCAACTCATAGATCTTATACGGAACTGAATAGAGCTTTGCAGTGGCTAGTTGGAGTCTGATTGGTATACCTCACTCTTCCTAGGACTAAATAAAAGATGTAATGTAGTCATGTAGCAAATTTGTTAGGGTTATACACAACACTTCACCTTGGATGATAACCCTTGTTTGCTCTTTTCACATATAAATGATGTATAGTGCAAAAAGAGAGAGTATTCATGATAATGTTGTTAGATATATTGATACGGTTGGTTTAGTTTATGTTGTTAGTTATGCTCATGTTTCTAGATTTGGTTTACTTTTAGCCATACTTATACTGCTATCCCTACTAATGATGTTAACTATGTGTATGATGTTAGTCAAACTTATGATGATAGTTATGCCCATAATGTAAACTACACCTGATCTTCTGAGTTTAATGTTATCCTTTTGACTCTATGATTAAGATTCTGATTAGAATTGTTCTTAAGAAGTTTTATACCTTTGTGTGACACATGGAGTTTTTTTCTGCAATTCCAAGATCATGAAGCTTTGTGATGGGAATGATTTTTTGAGCCTTTAAAGGTTAGAAAGACTCGTCCTACATGTTCTTAGTTGTTTATGATGGTAGAGAAGCTGATGAGATTAGGATGTGAGTTCTTCATGGCACATGTAGTGGATACCAAGGTGATGAGTCCTATTATCCAGGGTGTACCAGTAATAACTGAATTTGAAGATGTTATCAGGTGACCTTCCCACTATTTATTTTCCCTTTGAAATAGAGAGTTTGATGTCGAGATCATACAAGTGTTGTTTGGAATGAAGAATAGTAATTCCATGATGCTTTTTGCGGGTTTCCAACAGTTGTATAAGATCATTGCCAAGGATAGATGGTTTGTTGATTAGTCGATAGTTTCTATAATGTTCCTTTAGATAGACATGAGGTTGGGATTTCATCAGATGAGAATTAGTGTGGATGAAATCAGTCATATGTTCATTATGAGTCCATGGTTGTGTCATTTTGACTAACCAATGCATCAACAACATTTATGGACTTGATGAACATATTGCTCGGGTCATGTTCTTATGAGTTGTAGTAGGTTTTGTTGATAACATCTCAATCCACCTTAGAGATGGTCAGTAGGATGGTCAACATCGTCCTAAGCCCTAGAATTGTTGAAGTAGCAATAACTATGTGTCAAGTTCAACAAGGGTGAGTTCCGGGTGGACTAAAGTGTCTTTTGTGGGTTATAAAATATCTACTAAGTGTGTTGTGTGAATCCGAATAAGGTGAAGAAAACATTGAAGTGAAACCAGACCAGACACCGATTGAAATCTGAAGCTTCTTAAACCTAGCATGACACTATAGGAAGTCCATTATGAATGTCTCCATCATTGCTTTACCCCTAACAAGGTTGACTAGGAAAGGTATTCCTTTTGTATGGAATGACATATGTCAGCGTTGGTGTTAGCATTTGTTCCAGATGTTGATGGATAAGTTGACAAGTGTTCCAGTGGTAGTGTTTCCAAAACAAAGGGAAGAAAGGAGGATGTGTAAGTTGATGCACTAAACAAGAAGTTATCTTCGTCAACAATTGCAGAAAAGGCATAATTATGCTAGTCGACGTACCATTAAATAGGATATACCAACATCACTTTAGCAGGAGGATGTACATATGGAATTTTTTCAATTGGCGGGATTGTGGACACAACTACAAGTCAAACCAATGCTACTACTAAAAGTATAGAGAAATACATGTGGATGATACCATAGTACTTGACATGCAATGGCGGCCAAGTGTGAAACATAACATGGAACATATATAGTCGAGTGTACAATATCAACAAGAAACAGGTAAACCTTAGAAGTCTGCAAGTATATAGTGGAATTTCAACAACCTTACATTGAAGGCAGTTTGTCAGTCAACCATTCAAACAATTACAAGATGTTTTGAGAACATATGTCCTACAATTTTGGCAAATAAAAGATGTCCACTTGATTGATTGAGTTGCTTACTATAACAAAAGTCACCAAAGAAGCATATACATGACTCCTTATGAAACTACTTATGGGAGGAAATACATGACACTCCCTATTTGGTAAGGAACAAGTAAAGTAATAGCTTTTGAATATGTGTTGATATGACAAACTACAATGAAGGACATGCAAGTAAAAAGTCAAAAATTGTTATCATTTAGCACTAAACAATGATAATTCACTTGAATTTGCCAAAGGTCATCATTTTTAATCCAAAGAGTAGATATTGATTTAAAACATACTTTTAGGCAAGAAATCTAAAATTTGGGCAAAATTGGCTAGAATGGTGTCAAGCTACCTTCAATTACATATAAGCCTATATTATTGAACTTAAAGTAGTAAACTAGAAAATACTAGTTAAAACATGCTAGAATTACCAAAAATTTACATGATATGCATTACATGGCAAGAAGAGAAACTTTTTTGAAAATTATGCAATAATTGCAAGAAAGTAAACTACATGACATGCAAGTATGCAAATCAAGCACACAAAGTATGGATACACAAGTATGAGATATGGTTATACTATTTGATCATATTGAGAAAAAAATTTAGAACAAGGAACATAGATAAAAGTGAGGTATAGAAAGGGCTTACCACCCTACCACACCAAATGTTTAAACCAAGTTGTACTCAACATAAATAGAAGTCTAGGATGATAGGGTAGGGGGCATGGAGTTGTGGTAGAAAAATGCCAATAGGGGAGAGAGATCTCAAGTTGTCCAGTGAACAGGGGATGTCCACCACGGCCGTGGTGGCCACCATGGCCATTTTGTATTGCCTCTTCCACGGTCGTTCTATGTGGCACGACCATGCTCATCTCCTTCACGTAGCCTTTCTACTGATTTGCAATCTTCTCTTCAATTATGATCTTCTGCTTTGTTGGCTCTTCCATGAATCATCTTTCGTCCATTTTACCCGTTATGAAATGATTCACAAACAACAAAACCATCAAGTGTAGTGTGTGTGTTTTCTTGGAAAGTATAAAAATAAAGAAAAAATATCAAAAATTGGATTTTGGTGAAAAATTTCCAAACCTAGGTGGGTTTCTTCCCACAAGCGCTGAGTTTCATGCCTTTAACTGGGCTTGTTGTTCTTTCACCATCGACCATTGTCCAAAATCAAAATGTTTGCATCCCTATCATAGAAAATCCTCTCAAATGCATTCCTTGATTGATCTTCTTCCCAAGGGTCATGCGAGCTTCTCAAGTGTTTTTCAACAACTTTATCTCCTTAAGGATCATTATCATAGATCTTAATCAACCTTATGACCTTCAAAAATTTCATGCCATAGTTTTTCTATCTCTTGAGGAATGGGTCTTCATAGGCATCAAAGAGAGGGGTCTCAATCATATGGGAAACTTGCAAATAAGGACGTTTTGGCAATGACTCTTCATTAAGATCTTTGTCAACTTGATTCCCTCCCTTGATAATATTCTCAACAACCTTGTCACACCTCATGATTGAAATCATATCCATTTGCTCATAAGAAGTAGGGGGAGCATGTGATAGTTTTGGTGGTGGAAATGTTGTTAATGGCCCTTTGAATTGAGGTGGAGGTGGGAATTGAGCTCAGAAGATGAACTGATGGGAAGGTTGTGGTGATGGAGGTGGTGGGGGTGTGTAAGGCTTAGGATAGCCTTGGAGGTAGGGCGGTGGAGGAAATGGATGTCTTTATGCATTTTAGACTTCCATCTTGTCTTCCCGAGTGTTTTGTCACATGCAGAAGGCACAACCAAACAAAGAAAGCAAGTTAGTAAGCCAATATACACAAAGAATGAGAAACATAAAGAATAAAGAATAAAGAATAAAGAATAAAGAATAGCAATGACGAGGGCAGTAGGAAAACTCAAAGGAAAACTCAAAGAATAGAAATGATGAGAGAACCTTTCTCTCCAACAACAACACCAGAAAGCTTGGTGCGTCTGCTAGAGGTGCACACACTAACCAATTAGATTTGAATAGATGGACCCCACAAGATCGGAACACACAGTGTATTTACTTTCAAAATTTATAAACCTAGACAAACACACCTACGTCTACTAAAACACTATCCTAGAAGCGCACGGGGTCATGTCATAATATAGGAGGGCAACAAGTATAGGGTCAATCCACAAGGAGAAAAGGGGGCACTCGAGCTAGGTATGTTTTGCTAGGTTCCAACTACGGAGACAAGGGTTAATGGTTTGAAGGTTTTTTTTATTGTTAAACTAAGGTGAGCTAGAAAGCAATCTAAGGCAAGAATGAAATCTAAGTTAACCCTAGACTAGATTAAAGCTATGTACGCAAGAAAAGACTAAGCTAGGTATGAAAAGGCAATGTGAGAACAATCTACACTAAGGCAAGTAAGACAAGGCAAAAGAGCAATTAAAGAGCTAGACTAGAAAGAACAAAGCAATAACAGGGTGAGAAGCTATCTAAGCAAAAAAAGAGCTAATTGATCTAACATTAGCAAAGTAATATAGAAACTATGGTTTTTAAGAAATTAATGAATATTTAGGCTTTTTAGGGGATGCACTTATCAATTAAGATGGGGGTGTAATATAAACACTATGATTCCATTTAGATTATCCAAAACAAAGCAACAAGTTAGAGTCCAATTAATTAACGTAAGCTACTAACTAGACATGGATATGCTAGGTTGTGTATAGGGGAACTACTCCCTAACACTCCCTACTACCCTTGTGAGGCTCAATTGGGTTAGGGATTTGGTTTAATTCAATTAGAGTCTAAACAAGACTAGGTTTCTTGGTTATAAGATCTTAGGATGATTAGGGACTGATATTAGTAAGGGGGTGGAAGTGATATTTTCGGCCTCCCATCACCCACATTCTAACCTTGAGAAAGCTCCATGATAAACACACCAATTTCATCTAAACTAGCTACTTAGATCTCTCAAATAGGGTTGGGAGAATTGATTATGATGTAGGAGGATGGGTAGCAAGTTAGGGATCTAAGAATTGGATCTAGGAACAAATCCCAAAATTCACGCATCTAAGAAATTTCCCTAAATTCCCAATTGATTTCAAGTACAAACAAATAAGCAATTTATGGATAATCATTAGCAAATGGAATGACAAAGTTTACATATCATTTTCCCTCAACATGGTATCAAAGTATCATTTTACACCCCAAACAACCCACCCAAGGGGCCTAGCTACTCATAACATAGCAAAATACAAAAAGGGAAGAGAAAGAGGAAGAAGTGGTCATGGAGCTTAGTGTAGATGAGTGTGTCCTCCTATCCAACTACTACAAGGTTGACCTCCTCCTTCTTCTTGGGTGAAATGGTGTTTAATGATGGTGGGAAGTATATGGAAGGCTTGGAAATGAGGGTTTTCGTTGTGGAAATAGAAATGGAGTGAAATGGAGGTAGAAATGGAATGGAATGGCTAAGGGGAAAAAATGTGGAGCTAGGAGGCGGTGGAAGGTATATAGGGGTGGCCAACCTAGGCCTCCAACCTCCATCCACATATATATAGGTGGGGAGGAAGCAATAGGTCAAGTAGGAGTAACGTGGAAAATGCAGTGGAAAAGTAGCTAGTTTTTGTGAGTAGCATGGCCATGATGGATCACCAATGCCGTTGTGAGTAGAGGTGAGCACAATACACGATCGTTCTGGGCAGCATGGCCATGGTGAGGGCTAGGTAGAATGGTTGTGGTGGATGGGAACACCCGTGGTGGAAAAATGGAATGAATAGGGGAATGTTGGGTTTCTAGGACTGGTAGCATGGCCGTTCGGGTCACCATGGTCGTGCTGGGAACTCTGAAAATGGCCATTCTTGATAGCACAACTATTCTGGCCAACTGGGTCAATTTTTGAAGATTCTGATGATTGGGGCATGTCCTAGAATGGCCATTCCATGGTAGCACATATATTTTGGGGTCCTTCCCCTGCATTTGAGTCTTGAACTTTGCCATCCATAAAGATTATTACTTCAATACATTCTTTGACCACTTGGGGTAGGTTGGGAGTGGTTTTGGCCTCATTTTGGGCTCCTCCAAGCCTGAGGAAACCCTATATTCAACCATACTCTCTCGATTCCATCAAGTAGTGGCCAAAGTACCTATAAAACATGCACAAATCATACATAAGTGTATTTTACACAAATATGTATATTAGGGGAAATAACATGTAATCTAGCAGTTGTAGATGTGATTGAAGTGCAATATGATAAAAGATGGAGCCCTAAAATGGGGCTGCATCACCACCCCAAACTTAAAACATACCTGTCCTCAAGTATGCTCTAACTCAATCTCCCTACAATTTTCCACAATCTAGAAATGAAAAATGTAATGCAACGGATGATTATTGCTGAATGGGATCAATAGTGACTAAATACATGTGTTCCACCTCTCTTTTCTCCTTCTTGATATGGCACTTTCTATCCCCAACAATGGTTCCAGAATGCTTGGTGTGTCCCCAACAATGGTGCCAGAAAGCTTGGTGTACCACTAGAGGTGTGCACACTAACTGATTGGATTCAACTAGATGCACCCCACGAGATCGGAACACACAGTGGATTTACTTTCAAAATTTATAAACCTAGACCAACACACCTACATCTACTAAAACACTATCCTGCAAATACACATGGTCGTGTCGTAGTATAGGAGGGAGGTAAGTATAGGGTCAATCCATAGGGAGAAAAGAAGGCACTAGAGCTAGGTCAGTTTTTCTAGGTTCCTACTGTGGATACTAGGGTTAATGTAACACCCGGGCCCACTTCCCAAGGATCTAGTAGGGTTTCAGGAATGACGACTAGCCCCACAAACCACCACGAGCCTTAACTGTGCACTTTGTCCACACTGACACGCAAGCCAGGATCAACTTCCTGACTGGTCACCCATCCTAGTACTACTCCAAGTAGAGCATGCTTAACTATGGCGTTCTTTAGTGATGGGCTTCCTGAAAAGGAGGTGCACCTTGGTGATATGGGTAGTCCAATCATTCCTTTTAAGATCATGTCATCCGAGGCCTCAAATCCTGGGATGTTACAATCTCCCCCACTTAGACTCTTAACGTCCTTGTCAAGGCTCAACTATATGACCTCATAATTGCTTCCCCATTTCAGTGTAGACCCAGAATGGCCCATGGACACCCAGCTCCCTGTTGGGTTTTAGGGGAGACAGAGAAGGCAGCAGAAACAAAAATTTTCTTCTCCCAAACCCAAAATAAAGGAATCACATCAACGTCTATACAATAGGAAGGTTGGTTTGTAGAGGCGTACCTTGTCCTGAGGCTTACTCGACGATGTTACCTCGTGGATTGCGCAGTCTTCACCTCTAGTCTTGGACGGTGTTTGTGCAGCTCCAGGTCTAACTAGGACTGTCAGAATTCACAACTGTCCTCTAAGTGACAGAAGTCTCCCGCCTTTGCAGTCGTCCATAAAGACTTCCTGGAACTCTGATCTCCTTTTCCCATAAGGAATCAGAATTTGTCGCACCCTCCTATCGGCGTACTAGTCACCGACACACTCTCCTACAACCAGTTGCTTTTGTGCAGTTGTCTTTCCCTTGTTGTGCCTCCCTTATCGGGTATCACTTGCTCGGGCTCTCTCAGTTACCAAAACCAGGCAGAATGACAACTTTTCAGAGCAACTGGTATTCTAAGTTGTACTTTGAGAAGCCCCCAATACCCCTACATATATAGGAGGGTCATGGGATAGGGTTCTCAACCTTGGGTAATGCGGGATTAAAATAGGAGTAGAAGGGTTTGAGATTTTCCACAAAACAACCAACTGTGCCAGCTAAACCGATCGTTTCAACCCTGAAACGGTCGGTTGGTGACCTCCGCCGACCGGTTCACACCTGAACTGATCATTTGGGGCATTTGAGCCGATTGGTTCATGCTTGAGCAGATCGGTTCATGCTCCTAGTCCAACTCAAATTGACTTTCATATTTGTTTCTGATTAATCAAATATTAATCCTTGTCAAAATCAAATTTGTACAAGTGAAACAAATTGTATTTGCAAAATAGTCTTCTGGCTTTCCAAACGATCTCGGTTGGTCACATGAATTGACCGGTTCAAAATTTGAGCCGATCATCTCGTTGATACATGAGTCGATCGTCTCACCAGTTGAGCCGATCAGTTCACCAACCTGAGCCGATCGGTTCATCACATGAGCCGATCGGTTCATCACATGAGCCGATCGGTTGGAAGTGCAGACTGTACAAAATCAGTCAATTGCAGTTTCAATCAATCTGATACTCTAATCAATTGGTCCAACACCTTAAACACTATGATTTTGAGCTATCAATCAACTGAGTGTTTAATTGAACCACTAAACTCCTTTAGTAATCAATCTAAACATTGTTTGTGGATAAACTCCTCTTCTAGGTTAAATCCCATGTGTGTGACCCTACAGTTCCATTTCATGTTGGTAGTGAAAGTCCATAACACTTATGACTTCACAAGAAAAGAGCGGTGCCTAGTCGCACATCAGTGCTACCCAAGTGAAATAGAAAGTTGGAGAACAACTTTCAATCCTACAATCCGTGAATAGTGTTATAGCTAATGTATAATTCCTTTGTCACTAATGTCCTGAATGAACTCAAGGCATGTTACAGTCATCCTTTCAACGTTCATCCATTTCCTTGATCTCATAGTAGACTGGGTGAGATGTGTGTGACATTAGTATCTCATATTGATTCACACATGCATGTGCATGCCTTTCTCAATCCTACTCATCAAGTGGCCATGGACATTAAACTCCCTTAGGAGGGACAAATCCCATATCTATCACTCACCCCTCAAAAGCCCCATGTGTCAAAGTCACCCAATTATCACCTTTATAACAACCCATGTTTCAGGACTGTGTTTGATGATGTCAAAGTGTACCCAACGACATGTGTTGAGTATAGTGATTTCAGGTCGAAGAATCACACTCACCACCATCACTGTGAGAGCTGACTGTGACTACCAAATCATGGTTCCATGTGTCACTCTCACAGTGGGTCTGTCTGGTACACTTATTCTCTAACAAGTACCTATGTGCTTGGTTTGATATCACTATATCATGACTAATGAGATTCTATCATCAACCAACACACAATCTAGTCTTTAGTGTTATTGATGTCTATGATTATTTCCACAATAACAACCGACTAGGGACTAAACAAGAATGTATACTCTTAACATCTGTATGATCTCATTGTTTAGGTCCTCAACCCAAAAACATACGTCATCGAGTAAAACAATTCTTTATACATCTATCATGTTACACTATCATCTCAAAAATAGTTAAAACATATAGATCAGAAATTGCCTTTATTATTATTCAAATCATTTACAAAGTATCACATTACAATCATCACATGACTTGCTCTATGGGAATACATACCAACAGACTCCCACTTGCACTTAGAGCCAGTCACCTAGGAACCTCAGTCCTTGTGACCTAGCATGACCACCATGCTTCTGCTGAGAAAGGGCCTTAGTCAGTGGATCAACGATGTTGTCTTCAGTTGGTACTTTGCAAATCTTCACATCTCCTCACTGTATGATCTCTCATATGAGATGGAAGTGCCGCAGTATGTGCTTGGACCGCTGATGTGATCTGGGCTCCTTAGCTTGAGCAATAGATCCATTATTGTCACAATAAAGCTCAATTGCATCACAACTACTGGGAACCACACCAAGTTTAGTGACAAACTTCCTGATCCACACAACTTCCTTTGCTACATGTGAAGTAGCGATATACTTGGCCTCTATAGTAGAATCGACAACTATTTCTTGCTTGGAACTCTTCCAACTCACAACTCCATTGTTTAGGAAAAATGCAAATCCTGATTGCGATCTGTAATCATCTTTGTTGGTTTGGAAGCTTGCATCGGTGTAACCTCTTAGAACCAGTTCTTCCTCGCCGCCATATACAAGGAACTGATCCTTAGTCCTTCGCAAGTACTTGAGGATGTTCTTTACGACTTTCCAGTGAGAATCCCTGGGATCTGACTTTTACATGCTCGTCATGCTAAGAGCATATGAGACATCTGGGCGTGTGCACAACATAGCGTACATGATGGATCTGATGGCTGATGCATATGGCATCCCATTCATATGCTCCCTCTCTTCACAAGATTGGGGACATTGAGTTATAGAGATGGTGACTCCATGTAGCAAGGGGATGTTTCCTCTCTTTGAGTTCTCCATGCTGAACCGCTTAAGTACTTTGTCAATGTATGTGCTTTGACTTAGTCCAAGAAGCCTTTTAGATCTATCTCTATAGATATTAATTCCTAGAATGTAGGATGCTTCTCCTAAGTCCTTCATTGAGAAAGTATTCCCGAGCCAAGTCTTTACCTTCTCTAAGGTTGAGACATCATTCCCCATCAATAGTATGTCACCACATACAATATGAGGAATGTGGTCATGCTCCCACTAACCTTCTTGTACACACAAGGTTCATATTCATTTTGAATAAAGCCAAACAATTTGACTTCCTCATCAAATCGAAGATTCCAACTCCGAAATGCTTGTTTCAATCCATAGATTGACCTTTGCAGCTTACAAACTTTATTGGCATTCTTTGGATCTAAAAAACCTTCAGGTTGTGTCATGTACACATCCTCATTTATATTCCCATTAAGGAATGCGGTTTTAACATCCATTTTCCAAATCTCATAGTCATAGTAAGCCACAATAGCAAGCATGATCCTGAGGGACTGAATCATGGCAACTGGAGAAAATGTTTCATCATAGTCAACACCTTGAACTTGTCAGAAACCTTTTGCAACTAATCTGCCTTTATAAGTTTGCACATTGCCATCCATGTCGGTCTTCTTCTTGAAGACCCACTTGCACCCTATGGGTTTTACCCCTTCAGGTAGTTCCACCAAAGTCCATACTTTGTTGGAGTACATGGATTCCATCTCGGATTTCATGGCCTCAAGCCATTTTTAGAATCTAGTCCCTCCATAGCCTCTAGATAGGAAGTTGGATCATCATCTACGATCAACTCACTGCCTTCCTGAGTCACAAGGTATCCAAACCTCTCAGGTTCAAGCCGTGTCCTACTAGATCTACGAGGTCCTTGTATTACTTGAGGAAACTGAGATTCCACAACACCTTGTGAATCTCTATGTTCCTCTTGTACATCTACTAGTTCAATGTTTTCTTGTTGGGCTTGAACCTCTTCAAGCTCTATTTTCCTCCCACTGTTTCCTCTAGAAATAAATTCCTTTTCTAGGAACACAGCTGTCCTAGCAACAAACATTTTGTTGTGAGTAGGGTGGTATAAATAATATCCCCTTGTTTCCTTGGGGTATCCAAAAAAATAACATTTATCAGACTTGGGCCCAAGCTTATCAGGAAAGATTTTCCTGACATAAGCCTCACAACCCCAAATCTTAATAAAAGACAAATTGGTACACTTCCCATGCCATATCTCATATGGTCTCTTTTGAACCGATTTAGATGGTACTCGGTTAAGTGTAAACATGGAGGTTTCAAGAGGATAACCCCAAAAGGAAATTGGGAGATCAACAAAACTCATCATTGATCGTACCATATACAGTAAAGTGTGATTCCTTCTTTTAGACACACCATTATGATGTGGTGTTCCAGGCAGAGTCCATTGTGATACAATACCACAGGCTCATAGAAGGTCCTCAAACTCTTGGCTTAAGTATTCTCCACCTTGATTGAATTGAAGTGCTTTAATACTTTTACCAAGTTGGTTCTGTACTTCATTCATAAAATCCTTGAACCTTTCAAGGGTTTCTGACTTATGTTTCATCAGGTACACATAGCCATACCTACTGAAGTCATCAGTGAAGGTAATGAAGTACTGATACCCACCTCTGGCATTAGTTCTAAAGGCCCACATACATCAGTATGTATGAGTCCTAATAGATCACTAGGTCTCTCACCTTTACCTGAAAAGGGAGTCTTGGTCATCTTTCCCATCAAACAAGATTCACATGTCTCTATTGATTCATAATCAAAAGAGTCTATATAACCATCTTTATGGAGTCTAGAAATGCGCTTCTCATTTATGTGCCCTAGACGAAAATGCCAAAGATATGTTTTGTTTGAGTTGTTGAGTTTTTGCCTTTTGGTGTTTACGTTGTATATGCTTGTTTCTAGATCTATCAAGTATAGACCATAAGACATTGGGGCACTGCCATAAAAGATCCCATCTTTTGAAATGGAACACTTTCCATTCTTAATAAGAAATTCAAAACCATCCTTGTCCAAATAAGAGACGGAAATGATATTCCTATTTATGGAAGGTACATAATAACAGTTCTTCAACTCTATTATTAGCCCACTAGGTAGACTTAACTCATAGATTCCTACGGCACTGGCGACAACTCTTGCCCCATTGGAAACACATAGTTCAACCTCGCCTTTCCCCAAAGGCCAACTTCTTTTAAGATCCTTCACATTTGAACAAATGTGAGATCCACATCTGGTATCAAGTACCCATAACAAAGAAGTAGTAAAGTTAATCTCTATCATGTATACACCAGAAGTAGAGATCTCTATCTCTTGCTTCTTATTCCATCGTTCCTTCCATCCTCTCCATGTTTTGAGTGCAGAAGATTCTAACATTGGTTTGCAGAGAGAACCCTTCTCTCCCTCACCTTTGTCCTTAGACTTTGTTCCATTGATCTCCATCAATGAACTATCCTTCTTCTTAAGCACACAGAGTGGATTCAAAGTCTACCGAGATTTTTGGATTGTGCAGAACACTTCTCACAATCCCCAACTAGTTATGGAATTTATTCTCAATTAATTTTCCCATTTTAAAAGATGATTCTTTTTCCATTCTATAAGAGAAAATTGCATGTGTCAAAACACCTTTTGATTTGATTTGAATAAAATTTGATAGTATTTAATTAGGCCTTTAATTAATTACCACTCCCACTATTTTGATTCAAATTGACAACCCTCACCATCAATTCCTAAGATTGGAACGTACAATCTTCTAGTGGGTTAAGATCCTGGAATCCTCTGAGTCCTGGACCAGCTAGGGCTGTCACCCACAACTCAGATCTTCCAGGTAGGCAACTTTTGCCAATTGCATCATATGCAACTCTTGAAAGATGTCATGTCCAACTCCTTGCCATGATCATCTCCATGCCTCAAGGTGCTAGATCTTATCTAGGTCACCTTGTTAAGTATGACACAAAGCCAACACAATGAATATGCACCATGCTGGGGCCGACCCACATATCAATCCTTCACGCTTCCACAAGATAGGTGGTGTACCATGCTAGGGCATGCCCATACTTGGCCGATAAAGTTTTTCATGTGTGTTGCATTTGGAAGGCATCTAAAACTTTAATATTTAATGAGGGATTTGGTTTTATAGGTACATATACATATCCAATCACCACAATATAGTAAGTATCATATACATGTTATATCCCACAGAAAACATGTAAAATGATAAAAGCAATGATTATGTCCATCCTAATGTGATTCCTTGAGCTAAGAGGAATCACATTCATCTAGGTCCACATCACATGCAACCTGTACAAGATGAACTCTGTGCTTTGCCTTTCTGGGTTTGATCAACTCATCTCCATGATTGATCGGCTCACCATCAGGCCGTTCGGTTGGGTGCCACCAGCCGATCGACTGGCACAGTTATGACCCCACCTCCCGATAACCCCCAATTAAGGGAGACCAAGAGGTAGAAGCCGCACCCATAATTTCCGAATCAAAGGTTCGACAATTAACCAAGAACAATTATTAAATTTTAATAGACTAAACTGAAAAAGTTGTAAGAAAATAAACTTTTGCATACCTTTTTGAAAACTTGGATCTCTAAACTTCTATCCACTTATGGATTCTACTCTAACTAATCCTCCTTGTATTTTACTTCATGTATTTCACAATATGATGATTTACTGTTTGTCCTTTTGGCTTGTACCTAAAATGCCGGCAAACAAAACGTCGGTCAGCTGAAGCTGGTATGTGGGGGAAACAATAATTGTGCAATTATTAATAACAATGTATTGCAGCCAGTTACCATTTAACAAACAATTTTAAGTTTTAAATATAACTGCACGATCCATGTATACCCTATCCCCTACGTTGTCCCTGTAGTGGACCTGGATACTATCCCCATTATACCCCTTATGATCTCACCTAACAGGTGAATCTGTTTCTAGGGCTGAGTCACATGGCACTACACGTAGGTAGCCCACTCCTTAACGTGTGGCATGCTCAGAGTCTCATGGCACTACACATGTGTAGCCCAGTTTCTAACTCATGATAGCCTAGACCTTGCTCTAGTTATCCTTTTTAGCCTTTGTATAGCCACAGGGGTGGTCCCGGATCTAGCCAGTTATACATGTATATTCATAGTGATAGTCATAGTCACTCTATAGTTGCATGAAATAAAAGCATCCAACAGTTATTTCAAGCCATGAGGGAAACGTCGATAAAATCCCTGGAAAACTAGTCGGGATAATCATAAGCATAACCACATACTTGATTTGATGATTTTACAAGCATTAAGAAAATCCAACCAAGAACGCAATCCAAGCAAGCAATTCAATAATCACATAATTTCTGAAAAGAATATGTACTCTATTTATTACACACTTTATCAAGAATCTAGTTTATTGACTTGGATTCACTTTCTAGGGTTTCTGTATCCATTTTAGGGTTTCCTTTTGCATTTAGGGTTTCCCTTCATCTTTTACCATATTAAACCCTAATTTTATGCCACTACTCATAAAACCTAATTATCTCATCTATTCTTCAAAATTAAGGTTATCTTAACAACATATAACCCTATTTTCATATTATAGGCACATTAATCATCAATTAATTTCATTAAGCTTCTTTTTCATTAAAGCTACTATTTTATCCTTTTAATCCATAACAAGATCATTATACACATTTATCATCAATTCAAAGTTCATTATGGTCTAATTAACATATGAACTCGATTTACCATTAATTCTACCTTTTATTCATGAGGAAACCCTAATTACTACATTTAGGGTTTTTATCCATAATTAGGAACTTTAATGCTCGAAATAAATTAGGACCATCATATAACAACATATTTTCATATCTTTCAAATTATATATGATCTAATCCTCTTTTACCTTAAATTAGGGTTTCTAAATACTTAATCGTTCTCATATGGGGTAAAAACCCTAAATCATGCAAATTTCATCTAGATCAGGTTCAAATCTAACATTATCATTCAACGGGTTATTAATACTTCAATTAACCCTTTAAGCATACTATATTCCACCTTTAATCACAAATAGGGTTTTTAAGTTTAACTTTAATGCATTTTTCATCAACTTATTATACTTTTGCAATTACAAACGGAATCAATATTTAATATCATTTTTATTAGATTCATGTCATTTTCTTGAGAAAAATTCATACATTACTTGTCCTAATCGGAGTTACCAGTCTTTAATTATGAATTTAGCAAGATTTCACTTACTTGGGCCATTCAGATTGCGTCACATCACCTCTGTCCATGCAACGTTGCCATAAAGGAAACATAACCGAATGTTGATAATGCCCCCGTGCAAGTGAACAACGCTTTAACCCTTGGAGGGGTAAAAGCATCCAAAGCCTCCTGACTTCATCTTCAACCTCACGCATCTAGTGTACACTGCCTGCAAGCTTATTTACAGTCCTCCTACACTCCTCCCTAGGGTCCGGGGGTTGCCGCCAAGGGCTGCCCCAACTCCACCGCACCTGGGCGCACCTGAAGCTCCCCCAAACCATGGCTAACACGACTGGTTCTCTGCTCCTCGGCCAAGTTTCTGCGGCCGTCACTGCAGCTAGACGGCTGCCTTTGAGCGCACCCTAGGGCACGACCTCGATGGCTATGCTTCACCTCGGCTCCGGGGCACTCCTGGGTTTCATTGAAACCATGCATTGGCCCTTTCCAACCTCTTGGTCGTGCTGCTTCTTATAGCTAGGGTTTAAGGGAAAAAACGAGGAAGAAGAAGAAGAAGGAAAGAAAAGCTTTCTCATAATTATCTTTAACTCAGACCAAACACTCTACCCCTTATATAGGGGTGAGTACGAAGCCCTAAGGCGTGCCTCCTTTAGGACTCAAGTCCTATTTTTCAAAGGAAACATACCTTCCTTGGTTGTGAAGCAACCATCTCTCTCTTTCATTGTCTCCTTAGATAATTATGTTATTTGAATATTTATAAATTCAAAAACCTTTTTTCCGCAGCCATGTTGGAGGAGGAGGTCATGTGTGTGGGAAGCAGCACATGGGCAGCAATCTTCAAGGGCCACAACCATAGTGAGTGGCCACTACCATGGTCATTCAAGTATAAAAATGGGTCACCTCCCTATTGGTTTTAGGGGGCATTGTGCATAATTACAATGGCCGTTGTTGGAGGCCATAGTCGTGATATCTTCTAGTGGCCATGGTCGTGCTGATGGCCAAGACCGTTGTGTCTTAAAGGGGCACAGCCGTGTTGATGGCCATGGTCGTGATGCGTTTGGTGCAAAAATGCTGACTTCCATGTTGATTCTTAGCTATAATTCACACGACCGTGGTAGATTCCCACGACTGTGCTGGGGTTTTCAATGGCTAAAATAACTTCAATCTTCATTATCAATGGACTTCTTTTCTTGATGTCGAATCTTGGCCATTAGGGATAGGTTGAGGGATCTTTGGGTCTTCTTTGCACCCCTCCATGAGCGAAGGAACCCTAGAACTCCTTCCTTCTCTCTCATCCATCCAAAGAATGGTCCAAGTACTAAAAATAATGCAAAAAGCATCCATAAGTGCATTTGATATTAATACTCATATTGGGGGATTTAACTTGCATTCTACTATGTTTAGATGTGAATAAAGTACAAAATGGCACAAGATGGATCCCTAAAATAGGGTTGCATCACCACCCCAAACTTGAAACATACTTTTCCTCAAGTATACTCCAACTCAAACTCCTTGCAATTTTTCCACCAATTAAGAAATGACAAATGCAATGCAAAGGATGATTATTGGTAAATGGGATCAAAAGTGACTAAGTACATGCATTCCACCTCTCTCCTCTCCTTCTTTCACAAACCAATCATGAATGATAACAAAGCATATGAACTTCAAATATAGTGCATAAAACACACAAGCTATCCATATTTCTTTCATGTAGTTCTGGGTAGACCATTTCATGATGGCGTTAATCAAGGATGACTAGGAGTGTTGTTTCACCTTCATGCTTTCAACCTTATGTTTTAAATCACACCAAAATGACCCACGTGGTTGTGGAAAAGGGCAAAATGAGCTAGGTTTGATGTTTCCTAGCTCAGTGGGTATGAAAATGGAAGAAAGGATTGCAGTAAGATTTTGGAGTGCTATTAGATAGAACACTCATATTTTCTTTATATAGATTCTCTTATACAGGAGCATCTTTTATTTTCTTTTTTTCTTTCTTTTCCTTTTCTTTTTTTTCTCTGCCCTTGGTGTAGATAGGGCATATGGTGGATAGAGTGAAGTGGGGAGATGTAGGTATGGCCACCCCAAACTTTTGGAAGTGACCAAGGCTGATTATGTGCACTAGGGCATCTTTTCAAGAGGCGGAGGGGTAAGAAGATGGTGAATGAAGAGTCAAGTCAAAAAGGGGTCACTGGCGTGATTCTCAATATAAGGTATCATGCATGAAATTAATCCATCACTTCATCCAACAATATCACACCACATGAATGAACAACTTGAAATTGATACTTCTATCAAGTGATTTCATAGGCACTAAGCGCTCATAGCTTGCTCAAGTCACAATTCAACCAAAATATTCACAAAACCAAGAGAGGTGATTCATGTGTAAAAAGTCAAGAATTGATACTATTTAGGAATAAACAATAATAATTCACTTGCATTTGTCTAAGGTCATCATTTTTAATCCAAAAAGTAGAGATTGGGTCGAAACACATTTTTAGGCAAGAAATCTCAAATTTGGGAAAAATTGGCAAAAATGGTGACAATTTGCATTTAATCACATTTAAACCTACTTCAAGGTTACTGTAAACATTAAGAAGTAAAATCTAGCTAAAAATTAGGAAAACCTACATGAAAGGTCAATGCATGCTATGGAGTGTCAAAAAGAGAAATATTTTTGAAAAATTATGGAAAAATGCATGAAATTAAACTACATGTATGCATGAATGCAGGAAGGCATACAAGGTCAGGATAGATAAGAAAGAAAGTCAGTCAAACAATTTTCTCATCTTGCAAAAATTTAGCACATGGTACATAGATAAGAATGTGGAGAAAGAAGGGCTTACCGCCCTACCACCCCAAACTTTTAAATCATGTTGTCCTCAACATTGAAATAGAAGTTTAGAATAGTAGGGAAAAGGACATGAACTCACGATAGACAACCACTAAGAGATGGATTGATCAATGTAGTACTAGGTGAGCAGGGTAGGATCACCACGACCATGCTGTGTTTCTGGTCACATGGCCGTGTTGTGTGGCACGACCATTCTGGACTCCTTCCTATAACTTTTCTATTATTTTGCAGTGTACTCTTCAACTTTGATCTTCTCCTTGGATAGACCCTTTGTGCATCATTGATAACCTCCAATTTCGTGATGTTATCTTAGTATTCTTCTTCCATTTTTTACACTCTTCTTTAGATATATTGGACAAAATCCCTAGCTATCACCTTTTATTGCAAATAAATTGTTAGATTAACTTTTCTCCTTTTTGCTTACAGAAAAAGACAAAAAAAATCACAAAAGAACCATACAGTCTCAAGACCGCATGAAGCCAACCGGTCTCAAGACCGCATGGAGTCAAACGGTCCCGAGACCGCATGAAGCCAATCGGTCTCAAGACCGCATGGAGTCAAATGGTCCCGAGACCGCATGAAGCCAACCGGTCTCAAGACCACATGGAGTCAAACGGTCTCAAGACCGCATGAAGCCAACCGGTCTCAAGACCGCATGGAGTCAAACGGTCCCAAGACCGCATGGAGTCAAACGGTCCTGAGACCACATGAAACCAACTGGTCTCAAGACCACATGGAGTCAAACGGTCTTAAGACCACATGAAGCCAAACCGTCTCAAGACCACATGGAGTCAAACGGTCTCCAACCGCATGAAGCCAACCGGTCTCGAGACCGCATGGGACCAAATAGTTTCAGAGTCCAAACGGTTTCAGAGCCCAAACGGTCTCAGAGTCCAAACGGTCTCAGAGTCCAAACGGTCTTCAGGACCGTTTGGACCCAAAACTGACCATACCGTTTGGACTTCACTTAAGGCCTATAAATAAGACCCCAGGGGTCCTCCCAAGGGCATGAAGTTTCAGACTTCCAGAGGTTGCCTCTATCACTCTAGAGAAAATCCGAATTCCATCCTCCACCCAGGGGCTGCCGGTCTAAGATCCACACTCCATCTTGAAGCTGCTCTCTCTCTCTCCGCCAAAGAAGGTGGGAAGAGGGGACCTCGTCATCAAGCAACCTGTGAAGCCAGAAGATCGTCTCTCTCTCTCTCCAAGGGGTTGACTTCCCTCTCTCCTTTGTGGGGATTACGCTCTCTCTCTCTCTTCCCACCTCCTTCCTTGTCCTAGCTATGAGCGAGTAGTCTCTCTCACTGGGGTGCGGGGAGTAGCCCCGCCACCCATGTTTTCATCTCATGTAATGTAATCCATAATTTGCAATATAGAGATTTTATCTTTTCAGTTCAACATCAAACGTTTAATGAATGCTCGTTGCTTGTGTTATCTTTTAGATTCGAAACCCGTTTGTATGTTGGTTCTTGGTGCATGTATCCACCATGTGCTTGTTTCAGTATCTAGGAGTTCTTTCGAGAAGTGGAGTAAACTCACTTCCAAATGTTGTACTTTCATACCATGAAATGGAATCAGTTGACGTATAAAAGTACAACTTTGGTAAGTCGAGGAACACATTTTGAGAAGGGAATGATGCAAAGCAGTTGACCATTCATTCGGGGAGGGCTGGCATTGCATCATTCTGACACATCTTGTAGTTAGTTCTCTGAAGGGAAACTAAATCTACGAAGATACTAACTAACTAAAACTCTTATTGCAGGTTATGTTTTATTTTGCATGTCTTGATCCATGTGTAGTGACGGTGAAAAACCGATCACACCCTAGTGACTTCTTATCATTGTTTAACGTCATTAAATCTACTTGCTTGCTTTACTTTACATGTTCTTAGTTTAAAACAACCAAACCAACCTTTCAATCTAAGTACCTACTATTAAGAGATTAAGTGAAGTTCTAACGTTTTTCATCTTGTTGTTCACAACAAGACCGTTGTCGCGAGGATTCGACCCTTAACTATACTACGATAAGACTTCCACGTATCCTAGCATACGTGGGTGGAGTTCTCAATCTAGTATAAGCAAGGCTAAACCTGAAGACTTACCATCTTTAGGATTTTTAGTGGTGCACGCAATTCCACGTAAGTAGAAGCTCCATCAAAAATTGGCGCTGTTGCCGGGGACAACGAAATGCTTTAATTTCATTTAGTATCTTTTTAGTTGGTTAGGGTTTTACACTTTCTTTTAAATCATTAATCCATATCTCCTTGAATTTATTATATCTCTACCATCATCTAAAAGGTGTTTTCTTTTCTCTACTCAGGTAGAAAACGTGTATGCGATCATCGCATAACCTTGGATTCTCCCCTGACCTAGAGTATGACTTTGAGGTAGAGAGAAGCTTCTGCCGCTGCATCAGACTCAATTGCCAAAGAGCAGAGCAAATGGCTGAAGACCAACGCCAGGCTGCATTGGTGATGGAGAGGGTCAACACCGCCATCACCGCTCAAAAAGCACAACTCATCGCTGACACTCGTGCTCAGATTCAAGTGGAGATTTGTGCGGAAGAAGAGGCCCGCATCCGAGCTGAAAATGAGGCAGCAAACCAAGCTGCTCAGTTGGAACTAAGGAACAAGCACTTGAGAGATTATGCTGTCCCTAAGAACTACGAAGACAACCATCCGGTTCGACCTCCGATCATAAACATACCCAACTTCGAGATCCGAACCCAATGGATTCAGATCATGCAAGGCATCTCATTCTCCTGAGGATCTGGAGATGACTTTATGGATCATCTGAAGAGGTTCAAGGCACTATGCCGACTGGTCCCTCAGGTCAGAGTCGCCTTCGACGCAATAATGATGCATCTATTTCACTTCACTCTATCTGGGACAGCTCTGAGCTGGTATAACTCGCTTGATAGGGAGCCAATAATCACCACATGGGCTCCCCTGGAAGAAAACTTTCTGGAGAAGTTCTTCCCCCCTTCACTAACTTACGAAATTAGGGGGCAGATTAATCACTTCTCCCAACTTCTCAGAGAATCACTTGTGGAAGCATGGGAAAGGTTCAAAGAGTTTCTGCGAAAGTGTCCTCATCACGACATTTCCCAAAACCAATTAATAGAAACATTCTATAGGGGAGTGAGTGATGAAATCAAGCAATTTCTGGATTCCTCATCTAGAGGAAATTTTATGAGAAAGAACTACGAGGATGCCTGGAAAATAGTCACACTTGGAGCTGAGAATCAGTCCAACTAGGGATGATCAGCTGGCAAAGGAGTCCTCAAGGTCTATAAAGTTGAAGTATCAATCTAGATGAAGGCTATTGCTCAAGCCTTAAAGACCATAGCTCATACGCAACAAGCTCTTGAAACTTCTCTTGGAGAATTTGACAAGAAGAAAAACCCTCAGGTCCAATAGGTCAAAGTTGCCACAGGAACCTATGAAGCCTGCCATGCATCTGATCGTCCAACTCTTTCATGCGGTTTGCTTTACAATGTGATGATGGATATGCATCCACCACCACAACAGTTCGAACCAATCATGGAACAGCCTGTGGAGCAATTGCCAGAACAAGTCAATTATATTCATTCCATTCTTGGAAAAGTTTATTATAATCCTAACCAACCAAGAAACCACCCAGGATTTCAATATGGGAACCCTGTTGGGACTGCAAATCCACAACACCAGACGCAGGGCGAGTCCTCCAGTAGGTTGCCACTAGGATTCCCAAGCAACTTCAATCAAAATCAGGGGAACCCCAGAAATAACTTCCTGAGATCCAACTAACCCAGGAATCCATCCGCCTACTATCAGTATACTCATCCTCCTCTACATCCACAGCTGCACCCTCAGTTGCAGAAACCTCAGTTAGCGCTGCCTCCGCATCAACCACAACAAGGAAAACAACAACTTCCTCAGAAAAATACTCCTTTGCAGCCATAAGATGAGATGACTTTGATAAGGCAGATGCTGCAATCCCAACAAACTATGCTCGCTAATAAACAAGCTCAGCAAAAGGCAGTAGAAGCTCAACTAGCCCAAATTGCTGCACAAATGAAGCCTCGAGCAGGCACATTTGCTAGGCAGCCTGAATCGAACCCTTAACATGGATAGAATAGGCCTGAATAGTTGAATGTTGTTACTACAAGATTTGGATGAAACCTCCATGAAACTACAAGGATCACTCTTGATGATGATAATACACCTGCCTTTATGCCAAATGAGAGCCCGAAGCCAAGAACGGAGAAGTCCACAGAGAGCGTAAAGGGTAAAGAAAAAGAACAAGTGTCCACAGAGCCAGAAATCTTGCAGTATAAACCAAGGATCCCATATCCGAGAAGACTGCGAGAAACGAAAATGGATACCAGATTCCAAAAATTCAAGGAGGTGATGAAGAAACTTTACATCAATATCCCACTCCTCGATGCTCTCTCTGAGGTGTCGGCTTGGGCCAAATACCTCAAAACTCTGTTATCAAGGAAGTACATCACCGAGAAACAAGAAACAGTCAAACTTGCCCAAACTACCTCCGATATCATCCTCAACAAAATGCCAAAGAAAAATAAGGACCCAGGTTCCTTCGACATTCAATGCTGTATTGGAAATGCATCAACCAAAAAGGGATTAGCTGACCTAGGGGCCAACATATCCATTATGCCCTATTCTATGTGCAAACGATTAGGTTTCACCAAATTGCTGCCCACAGCAATGACAAATCAGCTAGCTGACTCTACTATCACCGCACCTCTTGGAATCATTGAAGATATTCCAGTTAGGATAGGAAAAGATGCCTATGTCCTGTGCGACTTCATCATCATGGACATCAAGGAATATCTGAGATACCTGATAATTTTTGGCAGACCTTTCCTCGCCACAGCTAGGGCACTTATCGATGTTGAAGCTGGCACCATCATTCTAAGACACGGAAAAGAAGCAATTCAATTCCGAGTTCTCAACAGCATGAAAGGCCCCAACATTCAAGAGGAGGTATTTATTCTAGACACAATACAAAAAATGTCCCAATTAGAAATATCTAAGCCATCGGACGAGTTAGAGAATGTTCTAACCAACCCAAAAGTTGAATTCTCTGCAAACAAATTGGTTCAACAATGTCTGCAACACTTAGAGAAGGCCGAAGAAGCACCGTCATCCACCTTTGAGGAACTCAAAGCTATCACCATTCTAGATGCAATAGAGCCACCTAAGGCTCCTGAGATGAAGACTCTACCCATGGGACTTAAACATGTCTTCTTGGATGAGGAAAGATTATGTCCGATTATCATCAGTTCCACCCTAACAGAAAGCCAGGAAGAAAGGCTTCTGGATGAGCTGAAGAAACACAAAAAGGCCATTGGGTATAAGATAACTGACCTGACGGGCATAAGTCCAGCCCTATGCATGCACAGACTACCCATGGTCGAAGAATTTAAGCCATCACGTGAACATCAGAGGAAGCTAAACCCTAATCTCAAAGAAGTGGTTCACCTTGAAGTCCTCAAGTTACTAAAAGCTGGCATAATCTACTAAATCTCTGACTCCCAATGGGTCATCCCCGTCCAAGTTGTTCCTAAAAAGGGAGGCACCACTATCGTGCTTAACGACGAAAATGAGTTAGTACCCACTAGGACAGTGACAGTGTGGAGGATGTGCATCGACTATAGGAAATTAAACAAATCCACGCGGAAAGATCACTTCCCTCTACCCTTTCTCGATGAAGTCCTAGAATGCCTAGCCCATTAGAAATACTTCTGCTATCTCGATGGTTATTCCGGGTTCTACCAAATACCCATACACCCGGAAGACCATGAGAAAACTACCTTCACTTGCCCTTTTGGAACATATGCTTTTAGAAGAATGTCATTCGGGTTGTGTAATGCACCCACTACTTTCCAAAGGTGTATGTTTGCCATTTTTGCTGGATTAACAGAATCCATTATGGAAGTATTCATGGATGATTTATCAGTTTACGGAGATTTTTTCGATAACTGTCTAATCAACCTTGGACAAGTTTTACAACGATGCGAGGAAACAAACCTCATACTGAATTGGGAAAAATGCCATTTTATGGTAACTGAAGGTGTCATCCTCGGGCACAGAGTGAGTGACAGAGGGATCGAGGTCGATAAGGCTAAAATCAATGTTATCTCAAAGCTGTCGCCACTAAAAGATATAAAAGGAGTATGGGCTTTCTTGGGTCATGCGGGGTTCTACAGAAGATTTATTAAGGATTTCTCAAAAATAGCAAAACCCATGACCCAACTCCTGACTAAAGATACTGAGTTCATCTTTAACCAAGACTGCTTGCAAAGTTTCTCAACTCTCAAAAATGCTTTAATTTCTGCACCTATACTGAGAGCTCCAGATTGGTTGCAACCATTTGAAATCATGTGCGATGTCAGCGATTACGCCATAGGGGCTGTTTTAGGACAACAGATCGACAAGAAACCTTATGTAATCTATTACGCATCTAAAATGCTAGATGAAGCACAGAAGTACTACACTACTACAGAGAAGGAGTTCCTGGTTGTCATCTACACATTTGAGAAATTACACTCCTATTTGATTGGATCCAAGGTCATCGTCTACACTGACCACTCTGCCATTCGATACCTAATTCAGAAGCAAGATGCCAAACCCAGACTTATCCGCTGGGTGTTGACGCTTCAAGAATTCGATTTGGAAATCAAAGATAAAAGCGGAGTGGAAAACTTCGTAGCTGACCATCTCAGTCGTATTGAAGTGGAAGTTGAAGATAAAATCCCTATCCGAGACTCTCTTCCAGACGACCAACTAATGAAGGTTACCCATGGATTCCCTTGGTATGCGGACATTGTCAATTATCTAGCTACATGAATCATTCACCCCTCCGCTTCCTACTACGACAAAAGGAAATTTCTCCACGATACAAAGCAATATTATTGGGATGAACCTTATCTGTTTCACTTATGTGCTGACGGTCTTTTCCGTCACTGCTTGCCGGAAGAAGAGATTACCCCCGTCCTAGAGCATTGCCATTCAGGACCCACGGGGGGGCACATGAGTGCAAAGAAAACCGCTATAAAAGTTCTACAATCAGGCTTCTTCTGGCCAACCATAGCAAAGGACTCCTATGATTTTGTGAAATCTTGCAACAAATGTCAATTTTCTGGTAGCATATCCAAAAGGGATGAAATGCCCCTCACAATGTGGCAGGAAATTTAACTTTGCGACGTATGGGGGGTAGACTATATGGGCCCCTTCCCTTCTTCCTATGGTTTCTCCTACATCCTAGTTGTAGTGGATTATGTCTCAAAATGGGTCGAAGCTATACCCACTGTGTCCAGCGATTCCAAACCAGTGATTAAATTGTTTAAAGATATCATTTTCCCCAGATTTGGAGTCCCCAGAACTGTCATATCAGACGGCGGGACCCATTTTCTAGAACGAAGTTTTGAAGCCCTGTTGAAAAAATATGGAGTCAACCACAAAGTAGCCACACCTTACCATCCACAGACCAATGGTCAGGTTGAGGTATCAAATAGACAACTAAAAGCGATCTTAGAAAAAACAGTTAATAGAAATCGCACTGACTGGTCCACTAAGCTTCCCGATGCCCTTTGGGCTTATCGAACAGCCTATAAAACACCAATCAGGACAACCCCGTTCCGTTTGGTATACGGGAAGTCTTGTCATCTTCCAGTAGAACTGGAACACAAAGCTTAGTGGGCCATCAAACTAAATATTTCCCCTTCAACAAACTAAATATTTCCCCTTTATCTATCACAAGATAAAGGGGAATTAGACCTGATATCAGGGGCATCCATCAGGAGATCCTCATCACATATGGTGCCCCTATCTGCCATATAACCTACTTTCCTGGATTTTGACCTTGCCTCTTGCGCAACCCTCTCTGACAATGAAATTCATCTCATCATGTCAAGGCTTTACGCCGAGAATGATGACCTAGTTTTCATGTCTGGTGATATTCTGGTTATGGCAGATGCACTAAGGGAAACTTTACAAATAAAAGGGTCCATGTCCGTAAGCTTAATGGCCGCTTATCAATTCCTTCTCAGACAAAATTACCCTACAACTTATATGGCATCCCCCTACATGAAGGACGAATTATTAAAGCTAAAAAACTTTGGAACAATTGCGGTGCTCATTTCCTTCCTACAACACACAACACCAAAGTTTATCATGCTCCCATTCCTTTATCATGAGCACTGGATGCTTCTGGAAACCAACCTACCCGAAGGAACAACTATCATCTACAACAGTTCTGACAGCCAGTTCAATCCCCGACAAAAGAATTATATAATGACAGGAAAGACGCCCACCGAGGTAGTGGCGAAGGAATGTGCAGACCAACTAATCGATTTATTAAGTCAGCACACAAGGGCTTATGACAAAGAACATTTTCATCGCCCAACCTTCAACCACAAATGTCCACAGCAAATTCGGCACTCAAATGACTGCGACTTCCATGTCCTCTACTGGATGTACACCATCATGGCCCTTCAAAGACCAGTAGAGGATATGACATATGTGGATTACCACGCCCTTCACGGAAAGTTCGCTGCTAACCTACTCCGTACACATGACGCAAACAAAGGATTAACAGAAGCCTGATGCCCTTGTCCTTGTACTTCTCATCCTATCACCTTGACACTCTGAGGACAAAGTGAGTGATAAGTTAGGGGGGAGTACACTGGACAAGGGCGAGGTATCACTTCTACAAACCTTTCTTCTCAATTCTCCCTTTTTATTTCTGTACAAATTCTTTTACACTTTTAGTCTTTGCTTTACACATTTTTTTTAGATTTCCTAATAATAAACCCCACTCATATAGAATAGCATCCCTCTTGGATCAAGATCAACCCCTGCTGACTTAAGAATCCAGTAGTCCTCAAGAATAAGAACAATAATAGCATAAAGGCATGTAACGACGAGTTAATAAATTTCCTTCATGCTTGACTTTCATGATTTTGCATCAGTTCTACATCAGACTCTTCAACAAGTCAATATCAAAGCTGAAGCAAGCCAAATATTCTCAAGGATAGGAGGGAAGAGGGGACCTCATCATCAAGCAACCTTTGAATCCAGAAGATCGTCTCTCTCTCTCCAAGGGGTTGACTTCCCTCTCTCCTTTGTGGGGATGATGCTCTCTCTCTTTCCCACCTCCTTCCTTATCCTAGCTATGAGCAAGTAGTCTCTCTCACTGGGGTGCGGGGAGTAGCCCCGCTACCCATGTTTTCATCTCATGTAATGTAATCCATAATTTGCAATATAGAGATTTTATCTTTTCAGTTCAACATCAAACATTTAATGAATGCTCGTTGCTTGATCACCAACTTGTGTTATCTTTTATCTTTTAGTATGAATTGTCTACGTTTGTACTATTAGATTCGAAACCCATTTGTATGTTGGTTCTTGGTTCATGTATCCACCATTTGCTTGTTTCGGTATCTAGGAGTGCTTTCAAGAAGTGGAGTAAACTCACTTCCAAATGTTGTACTTTCATACTATGAACTGGAATCAGTTAACGTATAAAAGTACAACTTTGGTAAGTCGAGGAACACATTTTGAGAAGGGAATGATGCAAAGCAGTTGACTATTTGTTCGGGGATGGCTAGCATTGCATCGTTCTCACACTTCTTGTAGTTAGTTCTCCGAAGGGAAACTAAATCTACGAAGATACTAACTGACTAAAACTCTTATTGCATGTTATGTTTTATTTTGCATGTCTTGATCCATGTGTAGTGGCGGTGAAAAACCGATCACACCCTAGTGACTTCTTATCATTGTTTAACGTCATTAAATCTACTTGCTTTCTTTACTTTACATGTTCTTAGTTTAAAACAACCAAACCAACCTTTCGATCTAAGTACCTACTATTAAGAGATTAAGTGAAGTTCTAACATTTTTCATCTTGTTGTTCACAACAAGACCGTTGTCCCGAGGATTCGACCCTTAACTATACTACGATACGACTTCCACGTATCCTAGCATACGTGGGTGGGGTTCTCAATCTAGTATAACCAAGGCTAAACCTGAAGACTTACCATCTTTAGGATTTTTAGTGGTGCATGCAATTCCACGTAAGTGGAAGCTCCATCAATCACCTTTTTTTCTTTTCCCTGTACTAACATGATTCACAAATAGAAAAACTATCAAGTATAGTGTGTGTGTGTATTTCTTGGAAAAAAATGAAAGTGTAATAAAACAAAAAGGTTCGAGAATCTCAAACCATGTGGGTTGCCTCCCACACGTGCTAAGTTTATAGCCTTCAACTTGGCTTGTTTCTTTCTTCACTAAGTGTTCACACCCATGGTGTCTCCCTTTTCTTCCACATTGATTCTTTCAAGAGTTCTGATGACATGGTCTTCATCCCAAGGAGTGTACATCAATAGGAAGTAGGGACTTGATATCCACTATTCTAGAGGATCTTAGTAGCCTAGACTATCACAGAAATCTTCTTCACCCAGCCAATACCTTTCTTCCTCAATGAATATAAATAAGTCAAACTTTCTCCTTTTGTCAGTGACCGTTATAGTTCCTATACACACCTTAATCTCTGCACCCACAGTGGACAAGAAGGGTCTCCCCAATATGAGGTATTTTTTTCCATCAATAGGTCTAGAATCCACAATCAGAAAATCGATCAAGTATGCAGTGTTTATCCTTTAATCCATTTCTACTATTGCATTTAGCAAGATCCCCAAAGGCTTCCTCTTAATTCCATCACCCAAGACAAGAACACAATCCACCAGTTCCATTTTCTTGAGGCCAAGCCGTAGGTACATGCTCAATAGCATAATGCTTGTCCCTGCACCTAGATCAAGGAGAGCGTGCTCCAAAGGTTGTGCACTGATGTAGCATGTGATAAGAGGGACTCCCAAATTGTCCCTTTTTTCTGAAAAAATAATGTCCAAGATGAAATTCACCGATTTTTTTCAACGATTTCCTTAGGTGGTAATAACACCAATTTTCTCCTTCACCAATGAAAAGAATGCTTTGATGCCCGTTGTTCCTTGCTTCAAGGACCCTGGGAGATTCATGATACTACTATTCTTTTCATAGAGAAAGGGGCCTTCTAAAGCCTCATAGAATTGCTCCCCAATTGCATCAAACATTTCTACAGCAATTTGTGTGCCTTGATGAGGTATGATGGTGATTCTTGTTAAGGAGGTTTTGGTTCCCAACAAGACATTGCATCAAGTGTTGATATGTCAATGGCATGTGGGGTAGCAAACATGATCTTGTCACAAAAGGATGGAAGAACTAAATATCTTGCACTTTCATCACTTTCAAGAAAGGATGGGATAGCTGAGGATGCTTCTACATACACAACTGGAGCAACGAAAACTTGGGTGCACTCGATTTTGTCAAGTAGTAGTTGAGTAGAAAATTCTTTGGCACTTTTACGATCTCTACTAGACTCTTCTAGCATCAAGTCATCATCACCAACCTTGATTATTTCTTCCTCCCTTTTTTCAAGCTTTTGAGCAGCTTCTCTTCCCCATATTATAGACACAATATTCACTCGTTCATGGGAGAAGGAGGGGCTCCTGAAGATGAAGGTGGTGGTGGTCTTTGATGAGGCAAGTTAGGATTTTAGAGTACGCAAGTTGGTTATTGGGGAGGTTGTTGTGGAGGTGGTGGTTGATAGGAGTGTGATGGTAGTGGGGGATATTGATAGTTAAATGGGGGTTGGTGAGGTGGCAGAGCATATGGATGTGGTGGTCCTTGGTATTGGAGGAGTGGGGTGCTTGGCCTTGCGATGGCAGATATGCTTGTACTATCCTAAATGGCTAAGTTAGGGGATGCTAGGGCAAGTTTCTTTGTGGTGGGGTCGTGCAAAAATATGTCATGTCCCATCACACAAAAGTGAGATTAGTCCAAACAAAATGTGGAATTAACAGCTAAACATCCATATTACCACATATTAGGGTAAATTAAAACCATCTCATATAACCATCTCAAGATGAAACATATTACATCAAGGTTCACAACCTACCACCACATATCATGCCATAAATGTATCAACATCACTGTACAGTGGTCCTCATGCCACATCCTGATACAAGAAATAACCTATTCACATATACAAGCCATACATGTACAACCACGGTATACTACCAAAAACACTCGTATCGATATATAAACATCTACAAAACACCTATCTAAGACATGAGAGTACATGGATGACACATAGGACTCTACTACAAAATGCAACAACATATCCAACCTTATGCTTCACTAATGTCCTTGCTTCTCTTCCTCAGCTACATGATCTCTACCATGCCACTAACGACCACCTTAAATATGCAGATACCCACGGTGTGAGACCAACATCCCAGTAAGAGATATAACTATCAACCAATAACTATTGTTAGCACAAAGGATAACATAGCAAATTAAAAATTATATGAACAATCATCTAAATGAACAATTATAACTTAAAACATAGATTAGGAAGTTTGAGTAGCTACTACTGATTTGAAGAACATCATATACTTTTAGAAGGAATATGAAGAACATGTATAACCATTATCAGCTAAATAGTATAAGAAACAAGGTAAGGGAAAAAATCTAATGTGAATCGTGTTCAACCCTAAGTAGATATACTACATGGTTGTATTATGCCTCTTATGCTCCGTGGAGATGAGGTATACCACTCATGCTCCAACTGACCACTTCTAAGTCAAAATCAGTACCTTACAAGATCTAGGAGGGCCGGATTGTTAAGATCTTCTTCCACCCTTCGTCAGTGTAGTCTACCACAGTGACATATAGAGTCCAACTACATAACAACCTAGTCCGACTTGGTATATAGATCACAACACTATTAAACAACCTAGTCTGCCCTTGTAAAGGTCACGATACTAGTGAAACTGAAATACGAACGTAGCCATTCTCATGCCAAGGTATGACTGTAGCCATTCTCAAAACATATCACATATATTGAATCATGTCATCTGAGATATGGCCTCAACCGTTCTCCTACCAAAGTATGACCATAATTATCCCTGTGAACATGCATATAATCAACAATATACGACTCTGAGCTTCCATTAGAGGAATACTCCTTTCAACATCGAGCAAGTCTTGACATTAGAATGGATCTATGACACACAAAATCTACATGATTAGGGTTTTAGTTGATTAATAAAGACAATTGGGTAACTTCTATATAGTATTAAAAAAGTTACAACGTATAAACCCTAAATAGACTCCACAAAGATAAGGGTAGATTGCAACTTCAAAAGATATTAAATGTATGAGGTATAAACTTGTAACATAACCATCTAGTACTGTCACACTGCCTTACACAAGGATATCACCATTATCACATCATCTTGGGATATCAATCCCTCATCACATCACCAAAGGATACCACCTCAATTAGGTATTAAGACTCTACCAAGATCATAAGACCTAATCACATTGTTCTCTCTGAAGAGCATCATTAGTTCACCATGCCTCATCAAGGCTCATAATCATCAACCTGTGTTACATAAGGGATGTCATAGCAATCACAATCTATGATGTTCATTCAACTTACAACATAAGGGTTACACAAGTAGGAGAGAGAAAATACTTCATTACATGCTAACCACTCAAGTAGGTAAGCACTAATCATCTTGCACTTCAAAATTATGGTTAGGGTTTCTCATAGCTTAACAATTAGGGTTTTCATTATAGAACTTAACATTCAACCCTAAGGGTAACCACTTCCCACATTCTTGAGAGTCATTAGATTAATCATTATTACCATAACTAAATGATCATGTAAACCGGAAAAGTGTAGCTACCAAACAAGGTCAAACCACCTCTAGCGACCGCAACAAATCATCACATTGAGCGACTGACACCAAACACCAACCATAGAGACCAACACACATGTAGAGACTATCACACATGTAGTGACCAAACAAAGTGTTACCATTCCTAGCGAATGCAACACATCATCACATGTAGCGACATAACACAAGATAAATGTTGCGACCGCAAGAAGGTACTCCATGTGTAGCGACCAAAACAACTAATGCATGCGACCACAATAGAGTGCATCAAGTGTAGCAACCTCAGGGCCATATACTTCCAACAACACATAATGGTTTCCACATAATTGAAAACCTCTAGAGGGGGGGTGAATAGAGTTTTATAGATAATTTAACAATTATTGCACTTCAACAACCACAAAGAAAATATTGGACAAGGAGACATAAGGTTTAGAGTGGTTCCAACTATAGCAAATACTATAGCCGTCAGTCCACTACCCGGTTGCTTACCCAACCGGGATTTGAAAAGAAATTTATTTTATTACCTCTTCAAGGAATTTACATAAAATACAATCTCTTTTCCTAAACCCTTCAAGCAGCCTTCACCTAGAAGTAATCGCCAACCTTGAAGCAGCCTTCCCTTGAAGTAGATGCACCAACTCCCGTTGCACCAGCCTTCTGAAGTAGCTTCCCCTGCGATAGCCTTCTTGAAGTAGCTTGAAGTCCCCTTCTCCACCTGAGAAGTCAACCCTCTCCAATCCGCAGCCTCCAACCCTAGGAGTAGCAAGGAGAGTACACAAGATAAACAGGAACAAGAAAGGAAAACAGAAATTACAACTTATCCTTTAAGCCCAAGGCTTGATATGCCTAGATCAAGCGTAAGATCTCCTAGCCAAGTATGTGAACTTGTGATTGCTGTAGGTAGGAGAATCTAGCCTATAGGACACGAGATTGAGCTAAGGAGAATGTAGGCCAATGATCACAGTGCTCAAATTTTGCTTGCAAAAGATTGCTCAAGTATGCTCAAGTGTATTCTCAAGTGTAACAAGTGTGTTCTAGTGTCCTATGGCTTGTCCTATTTATAGGAATGGCCTAAGTATGTTTAAGGACGTTCTAGACAACTTCTAGGGGGTTCCTAGTGCTTAACTAGCCGTTAGGAATAAGTTAGGCGCATTAGCAACGGCTAGTTAATTAATTCTGCAGTTGCTGTCAGAGACCATCTCGGTCGAGGACTTGTCGACCGAGATGCCCAGTCGGTCGAGGATTTGTCGACCGACAGGCTCTCTGGATTAACGTTGATTTGCAACTGTCAACTGCTGTGTCTAACGGCTACTTTTGGTCAATCTCGGTCGAGAAGTTTGTCGACCGAGAGTGTCTCGGTCGAGGAGTGTGGTCGACTGAGATTGACTCTGTTTTCAATCTTTTAATTAAGATACTAAGTATGTGCATGAGTGTGCATTATGTGATCTATTAGAAGGAGATGACCTAACTAAGTGTGGTGTTTAGCTAGGGAGATCTAACGCTTGATTTACATGAAGTCTAAGTACTTGTACATTATATATTTGTACAAGTTTACAAATGATTACATTGTATGACATTTATAAACATTCAAGCGTAAGGATTCCCTAGAACTTTGTCATCACCTTGTTCCTGCACACTTAAGTAGCTCGTTAGATTAATAAGAATGAAATGTTTGTCATCATCGAAACAAAGGGATTTATCATAATATCCAATTTATCCAACAATCTCCCCCTTTTTGAAGATGACAAACATTTCCTTAATATGAAATAAGGAAATATAAAGCATGTGAGTTTCATACCTGAAAATTTACCTTTTGTAGCTATTTATGTTTTTCAAGTGAGTGCTGGCCAAGATGTGATGAAACTCTTTTATATTCTTTCTCTCCCTTTGTCATTTCAAAAAGATATCCAAGTTGAATGTTTTATTTTTCTTTTCCCCCTTAATATAATGCTCCCCCTTAATTAGATATCCTATTAGGAACATGGATTTTTATCTAATTTATCCACAATTTGTTTCTTAATCATTCGCAAAGGATGTTAAGCCTTGAAATGATATGAGATTCCTTTAAGCATATGATGAATGTATATTGATTTCTCATGAATCAAAGGATGTTAAGCCCTAGATTAAATGAGAATCCTCTAAGCTTAGATTACATAAAAATGTCTCCATTTAAAAGCCCTATTTTGGGTAGAGAATTCCTGTAAATACAAGATACCATTTTCAATAAATTCATAAATTTCTTGAAAATTTTCAGCTACACATAATATTTTTGTAAGCTTCTTTAATCAAATGGTCAAAGTTTTGATAATCTCCCCTTTTTTCTTATGCTTTGCTCCCCCTTAGATAGATGAAAGTTTGAATACTAAGCAAATATATAAGATGTCCAAGATTTAACAAAGATGTATGCAATTTATGTTAATCTGGAAAAACAGAAACCCAGTCGGTCGACAGTTGCTCGACCGACAATGTTCTCGGTCGACTAGTTGCTCGACCGAGAATGTTTCTGGAGAACTGTTTTGTTATTTGAAAATTTAATTTTGATTGTAATAGTTGCCTGTTTGAATTATTATTCCCTTATTTGTTATGCTCTACAATAATGAACTTATAATCCATGTTTTGAAGATGTCTCATATGCCAAACAAATAACCATGTGAATAACAAAATGGCAAATTTCATTCAAGAGCATGAAGAAGATTACAATCATATAGAATTTGACTAATCATTTTCATTACAACTATTACAACTCCAAAACTTCACAGGAAAGATTTAAGAATTACATCGATGTCCGGATCTTTCCCAAGGAATGGCTCGGCTCCATAGTATTGGACCAGAGTTTGCCAATCCAAATCACCAGTTGTAGTCAACGCATATGCTTCCAGGAAAGTGGGAACTCGGTCAAATCGGAAGTGAGCAGCTATGTCTTGCAATTGTATGGAAGAAAATTGAGTATGTGCAAGATCCATTGATGGTGAAGATGGAGGTTGGTAGTAGTTGTATGAGGGGTTAAATGGGTTGAGCATGCCAGGGTTTAAAGAATGCGGATATTCATCGGTTTGGCCAGGAGAAAGGTTTTGCATTCTTTGATTTAAGTATGTCATGGCATGGTGATTGTAGTTTAATTGTCTACTAAGATGATATTGGGAGCCAGCAATATAAGTAAGGGTATTTTGGATGGGATCAATGGAAAGGTTAGTAGGAGGAGGGGGTGGTATATCCTGATGTGATGACTCTCCTTCTACTCTTGCCCTTTTATGGCCAAAGTCAATTCCCATCTTCTCTACGGTGTTCTTACTTATCTTTGGTGGTCTACGCTCCCATATGTATCCCATATCTTCAATGTTTGACTTAAGAAAATGTTGAGTAATCTGGCATACAAAATCGGCATATGGTGGATTGCCAGAAAACTCAAGCATATTTTTAAGTATTATGCGAATGAAGTTGATGGGAATTTCTTTTATGATAGCATAAATTAGACACATACGGAAGATAGGAACCTCGGATTTATTGGCTTGTGGATGTATGTTGGTGGAAACAATGAGGTTTACTATTCTACATGCCAGTTTTAGGTTTATTGCATAATAGGTTCCCCTATCTTCATGACAAGTGGTATTGGCTTGAAATATGGCTCTTTTTATATCACTAAGACTAGTGGTGTGGTCATCATGGGAAAATAAATTTATTGGATTGCCGGTGGTAAGGTCAAGGAAATCTTGATATTCATCTATATCAATTTCAAGCATGTCAAGAATATCCCCTTCGGAAAATTTAAAACTATGCCCATTGACCATGGTGTAGAAGAATGTGGTGTCATTTTCGGTGTGGAATAGAAGATTGGCATAGAATTCGTTGACTACCTTAATAGAATAGGAAGGAAAGGACGGATTGATGAAGTCCTTCAGCTTTTGTACTCCAAAGAGATGCTCCAGGTCGACTATGTTGATGAAGTCCATCACTTCGACCGGACGTCGGGGAAGAGGAGCTTTAGAGGAAAGCCGAAAGTATCTATCTCCAGCATCTCCGTCGACGAAGGCGATGTCATTGATGATCGTCAGTGGCGGAGTGGCTTCCCGATCTTCTCTTCTTTTTCTTCCAGCAACTTTCTTCTTCCCACGGACAGTTGATGATGAGGCCATTGTGTTTCTTGAGAGTGGAGAAGAAGCAAGGAAGATTTGAGGGTAAGAGTGCTGAAGGATTGCACGAAATTGCACTAGAGATGGACTATGGAAGCAAGGAAATGCAAGTGTGAGTAAGTGGCTCGTTTTTGCACTTATTTATAGAATTCCAGCGACCCGGTCGGTCGACGAGTCGTCGACCGAGCGTCCGCAACGGTCGAGTTGCAGACGCGCCACTTGGTCCTCCAACGGTAAAGAAAACGGTCATAACGGTCGGGTCGCAACGGTCATATCCAACGGCTATTTCTCGGTCGAGCGCTTGTCGACCGATATTGTCTCGGTCGAGCACTCGTTGACCGACCGTTTGTCCGATACTGAATCTGTTTAGAATTTGTCGGTCGAGTGAGATGGGCTGACCGAGTGGTTCTCGGTCGACGAAGTTGTCGACCGACAGACTTACTGAGTTCAATTTTTGACTGAATTTTAGAACATTTTTGTAGAGCATATGTATATGTATATTCCAAGGGAGTAATAATATTTAAGGCTTCTAATTTCCACAAATGATTTGATGTTTTGATTTAAAAATATGCTAAGATTAAGTTCAATAAAATAATGTTCAAATAAGTAATTTTTTATCAAAGTTTATTTTAGGTCGCCCTTGATTACGACCATGGCGCCCCTTGGTCAAATTTTATTTTAACCAAGAGGCATATTCTGCAGGTTTCCAGTATGAATCATTCATATGCGAAGTATGAGTTCTGCAGATAGCTTGCAAATATCAATTTGAGACTCATTAAAGTGTACTAATTATGAGAGCTTAATAAGGACATCAAATATGATGAAGCATATTCAAGAATAATATCCATTCATGAATTTAAGATTACTTTGGATAGACTAAAATAAGTGATGCTTAATATAAAAGCACACAAAAATTTATTTGAAACATTTTATTCATTGCAAGTATTTATGAAAAAGAAATGTGCAATAAAAGAATGATTAAATAGAAATGTAAGCATGATCAGTTAATATTTATTCCATATAATCTTTCAAGAATAATTTTCACATACAATGTAAAGATTTACAGCAGTCTGAGAACAGTGATATGCTCGGTCGACAATTGCTCGACCGAGGATTATTCGGTCGACAACTTCTCGACCGATCAAGTTTCTGGAAACTGTTTCAGAAATATATTTCAAGTGCAATATAGGCTGTATCTTATTCAATTATTTCAAAGATCAGTTTGAGATAAACATATGTGTATCAAGGTGCTATTAAATCTTTTAATTTTTGATTTTGTTATCCCTAAATGTTAAGTTGAGATAGACATAAGGATATACAAATTAAGGTCTTTGGTCATATCTTAACTTAGTCGAACCTATTTAATTTGGGGTTTTTGGAACCCATACCATCTCGACATGCTTTTTCTTGTATGGGCATGAAAAAGAATAATGTCCAAGGCATGAGCAATAATGACAACAAATTGAATCAACCTCAAGCCTTTTTCTATGGTTTTGATCTAGGTTATTCTTGGGTATATACATTTTTGTGCCTCTAGGTATATAAGCAGATTGACTCGCTTGTGTTCTTCTAGGTTGTTGATGGGATTTCTCATTAGGCTTATAACCTAGTCCTCTTCTCCCTATTTGATGATAGGAATTTTCTAATATTCTATCAAGGATTCCATTGTTGCTTAACTTACTAACTTCTTGTTGCAACTTAACGATCTCATCCATTCTTTTCTTGATATCTAATTTTGCTTGGTCTAGATTGGATGATAACATATTTCTTTCTTTCACTATATTGTCATAATCTACATGGGTGCACAATATAGGTTGTTTTTGAAAATCATTTAATTTTGTAAGCAATTCAGCTTTTTCTTGACATAGAAGATCATTGTTTGTTTCTAGAGTAAAGATCTTTACTTCACTGTTACTTAGAGATGATTTCAAGGTACGATTATCAGACATAATGCTGTCTTTTTCAAAACCAAGAGTATTCAATTTAGCATATAAATCATCATTTTCGGATGTAAGAGCAAGAAGTCTAGCATTTAGATCATCATTTTCTTTACTGGATTTCTTTAACTTCTTTTTACATTCAACATATTTATTATGTGTTTCTTCAATAATAGCAACTAACTCCTCCTTGGGTAAATCAAGCAAGCTTACCTCTTCTTCTTCTTCCTCACTTATTGTAGCAACGAAACACTCTTTATGTGCATCTCCTTTCTTTGACCTCCATGGACATTTAGACGTAGAGTGCTTTGTTCCTAAGCACCAATTGCAACTTGTCGAACTTTGGTCCATGCTCCTTTTCTTGTGGTTGTAGTCACCTCCTCCTTTTATCTCTTCAAGACCTTGTTAGGGCTCCTTGAAGCCTGCTCTGATACCAATTGAAAACCTCTAGAGGGGGGGTGAATAGAGTTTTATAGATAATTTAACAATTATTGCACTTCAACAACCACAAAGAAAATATTGGACAAGGAGACACAAGGTTTAGAGTGGTTCCAACTATAGCAAATACTATAGCCGTCAGTCCACTACCCGGTTGCTTACCCAACCGTGATTTGAAAAGAAATTTATTTTATTACCTCTTCAAGGAATTTACATAAAATACAATCTCTTTTCCTAAACCCTTCAAGCAGCCTTCACCTAGAAGTAATCGCCAACCTTGAAGCAGCCTTCCCTTGAAGTAGATGCACCAACTCCCGTTGCACCAGCCTTCTGAAGTAGCTTCCCCTGCGATAGCCTTCTTGAAGTAGCTTGAAGTCCCCTTCTCCACCTGAGAAGTCAACCCTCTCCAATCCGCAGCCTCCAACCCTAGGAGTAGCAAGGAGAGTACACAAGATAAACAGGAACAAGAAAGGAAAACAGAAATTACAACTTATCCTTTAAGCCCAAGGCTTGATATGCCTAGATCAAGCGTAAGATCTCCTAGCCAAGTATGTGAACTTGTGATTGCTGTAGGTAGGAGAATCTAGCCTATAGGACACGAGATTGAGCTAAGGAGAATGTAGGCCAATGATCACAGTGCTCAAATTTTGCTTGCAAAAGATTGCTCAAGTATGCTCAAGTGTATTCTCAAGTGTAACAAGTGTGTTCTAGTGTCCTATGGCTTGTCCTATTTATAGGAATGGCCTAAGTATGTTTAAGGACGTTCTAGACAACTTCTAGGGGGTTCCTAGTGCTTAACTAGCCGTTAGGAATAAGTTAGGCGCATTAGCAACGGCTAGTTAATTAATTCTGCAGTTGCTGTCAGAGACCATCTCGGTCGAGGACTTGTCGACCGAGATGCCCAGTCGGTCGAGGATTTGTCGACCGACAGGCTCTCTGGATTAACGTTGATTTGCAACTGTCAACTGCTGTGTCTAACGGCTACTTTTGGTCAATCTCGGTCGAGAAGTTTGTCGACCGAGAGTGTCTCGGTCGAGGAGTGTGGTCGACCGAGATTGACTCTGTTTTCAATCTTTTAATTAAGATACTAAGTATGTGCATGAGTGTGCATTATGTGATCTATTAGAAGGAGATGACCTAACTAAGTGTGGTGTTTAGCTAGGGAGATCTAACGCTTGATTTACATGAAGTCTAAGTACTTGTACATTATATATTTGTACAAGTTTACAAATGATTACATTGTATGACATTTATAAACATTCAAGCGTAAGGATTCCCTAGAACTTTGTCATCACCTTGTTCCTGCACACTTAAGTAGCTCGTTAGATTAATAAGAATGAAATGTTTGTCATCATCGAAACAAAGGGATTTATCATAATATCCAATTTATCCAACAATAATGACCATCAATATAGGGAAAGAACCATGACCATGCAAGGTTACAAGAATGCATAGTGACTTTTATAACAACATGGCGACCAAGGAGTTAGGGTCAGGGTTATGGCGACCAAACCAAAACTCAAGCTCACCACCATCTTGCTCATAGAGACCATAAGGAACCAAGAATCATGGTGACTGAAATAGATGGTTAACTCCAAGAAACCAAAGATTCACCAATATGAAAACCTCATGAAGATGATGATCATCAAAACCCTAAAATGATCATCACATGGATTAATATAAAACCCATGATATGTGGGAGATGAGGTGTCAATACACTAGAGACACTAGTGACACTTGTTCCTCCAAAACTCAGATATGCAATCACTCAAGATGTGCATGCACCAAAGAGTGTCAAAACCAAAGCTTGGTAGCAACCAATTATCAACCAAGACACTTTACTCGAAGCAAAACTAAGGCATTCAACATGGTTGTGACTGCTACATAATGTTACCCAAAGCATAGAAACCAAGATCAAAATCAATAAGTCACCACAACCAAAGAACATGCTCAAAACTCCTATGACCTCAACAAAAAGATCAAAGGTTAACCACTTTGATCACTACAAAAACAAGACCAAGGAAAAACACATCGGGTGCTACACACAAAGGATCAACATCCACCTCAACTCTAGCATCCATGCAAACCCTAGCTGAACACACATGGTGCCACCTCATCAACCAAGGCCCAACAAGGCTCCTGTATCCATTGTTCTCTCTCTCATTATGCCAAAACATAGGAGGCACGATCAACATGGTGAAAAATTGCAAAATAACCCATCAACATGGGTAAATTTCAACTAGATCCACAACAAGCACACCTATAGCATAACTAGCTCAAACATCATGCAAACTAGACGAAACTAAAAGCATAACCATGTCACATGTTATTAAATAACATCACATGATCAAATTAAGGTTTTAAGCATCTTATCATGCACAAAAAACAATATGAAGCATAAAGCTAGGTCATGGGTCTTAAAAAGGTGGTCACTCTTACGCTTGGCTTCTCTTTTGGCCATGGCTTCGAGGTCCTCATTTTGGAGTAGGAAGCTCCAACTAGAATTTTAGATCATGGTCTCAACTCATGAAACCAGATCAACAATGAGATTTCCCAGACTCAATAGAAGCTGCCAAGCTCTTGTTGGGTTTCCGTGGAGCAATGGGGCCCCAACACCACACTTCCATTTGCTAATAGAACATGGAAAGAAACTCACAATTTTCAAACCAATTTATGCATTTCTAAACTTCAAAACCAAAGGTAGATACATCTCTACAGTGACGAGTATGTCTGAGAAAAATTGATTTCAAAGTGTGAGGTCAACAGAGGACCGATAATATTTGTGAAGAGCCATAAATGACCAAAATTGGGTTCTATAGGATTACTTCCCCTCTGGTATAACTGAGGGTTCTCTAAGCTTTGTGATGAGAGTTGAAGTCTCTCTAGCTCCTTTTTGTGATGTTTTTAGGCTTTTTGCTCGCCGATGGTGGAGCTTTTCAAGCTCTAGGCAACCCGAGCTCAGAGGGGGTTCTCACTGGTTTGTTGCACTAGGTGGAACTTTTTTAGGCTTTACAAGGCCCTATGGATGCTCCTCGATGACCCAATTTCTCTGAGATGGCCCATGTGATGGGCACAACTCAGGAGATCTCAATGAAGGGGATGATTGGGTCTCTATGATTGGGGCAATAAGGATGAAATTTTAGTGAAGGGGTGAGGATAAGGGACCTCACTGGTGCTTTCTTGGGTGCTAGTTTCTAGTGAGAAGTGTGGAGGTGTAGGGATTGATTAGCACCTTCAAAGGGGGGCGGTGGTTGTTAGGCATTTTTGATATAGAGAGATCTAGGCTTTTAGTTATAGATCAAACTATTTGGAACAACCTCTCACATGTATTGTTGGCGGAATAATAGGATGAAGTTGAGTGTGGAGGGAGAGAGTGGTCGGGGTTTCTTATTGTTGTTGTTTCTCCATGACACACACTTTGTGTGATCTTGAAGATGGGGTCCTTGCCCCTCCAATCAAGATGCAATGCTTCTTCTAGGACCCGAACAAACATGCATAGTGTGTGACCCGCTGCTATAATTTAACTTAGTTGATATTAAAAAAATCGAACATATCATTATATACTTAGGCTAAACACTATTAACCATGTACTAATGCCTTCTTATACTTAGTTGACATAGCTAAGTTCATTAGAATTTAATGAAATTTTTTATTATGGATAAATTGAACATGCTGATTCCAAATATATAATCAAATTTTCCTTTTAAGCTAAGGAATTGCATATCTTACATTATTTGGCATTTAGGAAAAATTATGCACTACTAATTATTGCAAGGAACCTCACTACCAATATGATGAGAGAAAATCTAATATAGTTTAAGCTACACAAATATTAGAAGAGAGGATATCATATTAGACATATGAGGGCTCATGCTATGAAACTCTAATCATCATTTAGGATTAGGTAGTTTACATGATTAAAGTAAGATGTTAATAAAACATCAAATCATCGTGTGGTTATTCTAGTGTTTTACATCATTAGAAGGGATTAAATTTATAACTGATAACTATTGATCGTGTTTATTCTAAACTAAAATTCTAAGGATGTTATAGTAATCTTAATTGATCCATGTTTATCTTAATTAGGCTTAATTGATCCTAGTTGATCCAAGTTTAGCTTAATTTATCCTAGTTTAGCTGAATTGATCCTATTTTAGGTGAATCAATCTTAGTTTATCTTAATCGATCCTTTTTATCTTAATTAATCTGAATCAATCCTGGATTAGATGGAGTTATCCTAATTGATCCTTGTTGATCTTAACTATGCTTACTAAATTGATCTGAATTGATCCTAGTTGATCTTAATTAGGCTTATTATTTTGATCTTAATTCATCATCCCAATAACACAAACACAATTCTAAATGCATGGCTAGTGATTGTGGTGATAAGGTTCAAGATCATGTAGACATTGATGTTGGTAATGAAGAAAGTAATGTACAAAGTGTTTTTGACACATCCTTGACTGTGAAAATGAGATGAAGAGGTGATATATGGGTTGAATATACAAAGAAAGAAGTAGATATAGTTATGAAGGTAGTTTGCAACCTCTCTGGGAACCCTCTATCATGTAATAGTATAAAGGGACCAATCACTTTCACAATACCTATTATAGGGTGTATACAACTCAAAAAAGGTTGATTAGTCAAGTGCCCATAAGAAATTTTTCCTTCATATATAGCAAGGGTATTTGAAGGATAAACCTAATGTGGATGATTCTTATGCATGAATATCCTATCTCAATGGTGGATCACATTGGATTTAGGACATTTGCTTCTTCTCATTAACCTATTGTAAAGTGTCCTACTAGAAATGCACATATCATGGTAGAATTTCTATATGAGAAGTCTAAGTTAATGAAATTAAGAGAAGTGAGTCAAGATTTGCAATAGATATGTGGACATCCAAGCATGAGAAGGGTGGCTACATGGTGATCATTGCCCACTACATTGACAAAGCATGGTCATTGCATAGTTTCATTTTGTAGTTTGTGTATGTTCCATGTCTAGTTATAAATGAATTATTAGGAGTTGTTCTATTAGATAGCTTGATTGGTTGGAATGTTGATAGAGAGATATCTAAAATTACTCTATATAACTTCTTCAAGAATGACATTGTTCTCAAATATCTAATGGACACATTTCCTAGAACTTCATGGTTATTATCTGGCAAATCACTCCATATGCAATGTTCTGCTCATATCCTCAACTTGACTGACACGGATACACTTTTTATCATTGGAAGTGGAATTAAGAATTTTTATGGCATGTGGGATTTTAAATAGCCACTCAAAAGAGGAAATAATTTTTTTAGGAGACTAAATAACAATTAAAAGTCCTATCATAAAACATATGATCCTTGATTCCCTACTAGGTGGTAATCCACTCTTCTCTTTATTTATAGTGCATTGTTGTATAATAGTGTTTTCTATAGACTGACTAAGAGAGAGGCACTTTTTCAAACATTTCCCACCACTGACTATTTGAATTTTTCTGTATTGATATGCAAAAAGATTTCAAAATTTTCATCTAGATATTGAGGAGTTGTCAGGGACCAACTATTTGTAGGGCTTTTAGGGAAAGGGAAGCACAACGGAATAACAATAATTTTTTCCTTTCTACCCAATCCATTGAATCCATCATAGCTATAAAAATCTAGTACATAAAATAAAAAAAGAGGTACAAAGGTGACACCTTTATGTATACTTGTTGTCCAACTCTTGTGGATGCGGATCTCAATCTACCATATTCAATTCTAACTTGGTAACCTAGAATCGTGGTAGAGAAAGTATTTGGATTGTACTTCAAATATAAACCTTTTTTCATCGTGTGGGAGATGTTCTCCTAACCTCCACGCATCGTGCCTTGGTCTCTACTTCATCTACAAGGAGGAACTATAGTAATTAACACGCTAGTTGTCTGGGAATACTTTTTTATCCTTTCTTGGGTTTTAGGGTTCTCTTTCTCTTCAAGAGAGTGAGAGAGTGAGAGAGTGAGGATGACCAACTTGTATCACAAGTTGTGTCTCAAAGATGTGTCTCACCCTTTGGGATGTGCCCCCTTTAAATAGGAGAGTCATGGGCCTAGGAAAACCTAATTCCAATCTCTTTCCTATACGTAATTCAAAAAATAGTACAATGTTGAAAAACTTGTATTGGATTGTGATCTACCAATCAGGTTGTGTGATTTCTTGATCAAAGCCTTTGGTTGCCGAATCACATTAGCTCAAGACAGTTTATATCTAGATATAACTTATTTTCCAATTTTGGACTTCCCCTCTAACATTATGATCGCCCAATTTGTTGGCCTAATTGACGGGTCACGTTAGTTTAATGGAAAACTGAATTGATGAATGAAAAATCAAATGAACTATTGCCCAAACTAATCCAATTGGTTGATTAGACATTCTAGTTGCCCAATCTATTGGTTAGTATGCCCAGAGTGACAATCATATCATGATTATAATTACATATTATGTAAATGATTTGAGTAATAATAAAGGCAATCTTCTAATTTATTCTATTTTTTCATTTATGAGATAATGATGTAACATAATAAATGTCTAGAGAATGAAATTAATCAATGACATATGTCTTCAGGTTGATGACCTGAACAATGAGATTATAGGGATGTCAAGGGTATATACATTTTTGTTATATACCTAATAGGATGTTATTGTGCAAGGGTGATTGATTGCAATAACACATAAGACTAGAATGTGTGTTGGTTGATGACAGAATCTCATGAATCGTGATATATGATATCAAACCAAACACATAGATACTTGTTAGAGAAAAGTGTATCAGATAGAATCACCATAAGAGTGATGCATTGAAACCATAATTAGTAGTCATGATCATCTCTCATAGTGTTGGTGGTGATTGTAGTTCTTAGATATGAAGTCACTACACTCATCAAATGTCATTATATGTAATTTGATATCATCCACTATGACCTTGAATAAGGGTTGCCATAAAGGTAATGCTCAAGTACACTATGACACATGGGGATGACCGTAAGTGATGTAGATGAGATTTGTTCCTCCTACATGAGTATGATATCCTTGCCACTCGATAAGAGAGACTATGAAATGTATGTCCATGCTCATGTAAGTCAATATGTGATATTGAGCTTACATATATCTCAGAAATACTTCTCTAATTCAAGGAATAGTGATAGGATGCTGAAGAGGATGATGATTCCTTGCCTCGAGTTCAATCAGGATCTTGGCTCAATAGAAGGTTTTACATTGCGATAAAATGATATTTTTTGCACCTATTTTATTCATATAATGACATCCCTTTTATTGTTTTTTTTTCTATTCTGATGATCTTGAAAAAAATTCAAATTTAAATAATATCCCTTCTTACTCCATGCAGACTCATCGTCAATCGCTACTACTATATCTTTGTTGCGTTCGATACAAATGCACTTAGATACACGTCTCGACCACAAGTGACCATGGCTGTCTCGACCATGACAGATTCAATGATCAATGGATGTTCATTACGACCAAAGTGTGTATTGCAGTCTCAACCACTTCTAAGTTCTCAGTCATAACAACACCACCAGACTGTGACAACAGTCATAACTAATACATCGTCGCAACCAAGATGCATGGTTTTGACTGAGGCAGAAGTCTCTACCGAGACATTATTGTGACTGAGACAAATGCCACGACCTCTAATGATTGTCATGACCATGGCCATGGTCTCCATCTAGGCATGAGTGTTGACCGCTATATGGAAGTAAGTTGTTGGGTAGTTCCTATAAATAGGCCCTGACTTCACACATGCAATCATGAACGATGACGAAGTGCTGCCCAACTCCAGATTCATCCTCATTCACATCCATTGGTCTTGGATCTCTAAAGATGAAAGTTGGAGGGGAGAAAAGATCTGCTATCATCTTTGAGAGAGAAGTTGTCATCTTCCACGTTGACACCAGATCTAGATCTAAAGAAGTAATGTTGGTGTATTTCCTCCTTCCTTCTTTAGATCTATCATCTCCCTCATGATGTACCTTCACCCTTTTCATTTATCTTGATGTATATACACTTTTGTAGCCCTATTATACTTCCTATTATCATGAGTGGCTAAACACTTTGCTTGGGTTGGGGTAGCCGCTAAGGCTCTACCAACATGTATATATGTACATCCTTTTGAATATATATTCTTGGCAATAGTTATCTCCATACTCTGGTTCTTAAATGCTTCACTTGTATGGTTAGTTACCATTTTGTGATGTTTGATTGTTAGTGCTTCAAAAGAGTAAACTGATCTTATTTAAGGTTATGGAGTTGCATGAATGCATGAAAATGTTGGAAGGCTAAATATAATCATCATATGGTTTTCTTTGTGATTGTTGGTTTGCCATATCTAGAGAGAGACAAACTTATAATCTAGATCTATCCTAAGATTGAGAGAGAAGGGAATAGACATATTTGATGATTCCTTGTAATCTTGCTAAGGGTATACAAAAGGGTGTGAGTATTTCATGTGGTGAGAGATCTTAGTAGGTGAAACCCAATCCAAGTTCCCTTCCATGCTTTGGTTACATCTTTCTTGTTTGATCTTATTCTCTTGTTTTGTTTTCTTAAATTTGTCTTTCTTGATTTGTTTGGAGTAACATCGTTCCCTAAGGAGCACCATCTTAACATACCACTTCATTCAGTGCATTCTAGTCTAAGGCTCTATGTTCCTAACCCTTACCAACCTTGTCCTTGTGGTTTGACCCGATCTACTGCACCAACCCCTATATAATTGTTGTGGGGGCTTGAGTGTTAGGTTATACATTTAAGAGTCTAACTACTCTAGATTTGCTCCATTGTGGATGTGTGATTTTGGCTGGTCAACATTTTGGCACCGTTTTCAGGGACAAGGAAAAATGGTACTGTTAAGAACATGAGTCTATTCACTATACACCCACGACTCAAACTTAGTAATAAGTTTGACTGCATAAAGCTTTAAATATGTCATATATAGATTTCTTAGAATATTCCATTTTACACATCCAATTTTCTATCTTCACTATGTGAACTATTTAGGTAGCTTGAAGGGATGCAGATTGTAACCTTGAACTTTTTTCCCTTTTGCATCAACATGTTGCATCATAGAGAAGGATTGCATTCTAAAGAATATCAAAATTCTAGAGTGCCTCTAGAAACTGAAGAAGAATGTGAAGAACGTCACTCGGATGGTCAGCACCATGAGGATGAAGAGGGAGATGAGCGACATGAAAATGATCATGAGGAATGAGATGAAGAGGAGAGATGCCATCACGAGCACCATCATACAAAAGACACAGAAGTAATCATCATGATCACGAATGTGATAACCATAAAAGTGATGAGGAAGATGACAAAGAAGATAAAATTCTTAGAGAATTGTCTACATCTAGAGATAATGAGTCAATATGCCCAGTCGTCATCCTTTGGTTTGATGTAGCTAATTTTGAGCTATAACCTATAGTCATCTCGATGATCCAGAACAAGCCTTTCTGAGGGAATTCTACGAATGAGATTCCTTAGCATCATCTTGACACTTTCAAAGACATCTGCAACATGATCAAGATGAGGGGGGGTGCAACAAGAAGTCAAATATTGTAAGGGATTCATCTTTTCTCTAGAGGACAAGGGTCTGTCCTGGTGTCTCAACCTACATCACCAATCCATTGATGGAAGGATGCCTCTTGTTGATGATTTTGTCACCAAGTTGTATCCACTAAGAAAACTATTCGAAATTGGCAAAAGATCACTAGTTTCATGCAAAAACTTGGAGAGAATCTTAATGAGGCATGGGAATGATTCTAAGAGTATCAAAGGGATTGTCCTCATCACAACTACATAAAAGGTTTTATCCTAACAATGTTTTACAATGGGCTAACTCCCACAAAGCAAACTTTGTTGAATGTTGCCACTGGGAATGATTTTCTTGGAAAGAAGCAGAGGAGCACTATGATGATCATTGATATTATGGATGCATTGCAAGTAAGAAAGGAATATGAGAGAAGCGGTAGGGTCTCATCCAAGAATGATAACTCTGAAGGACCTTCCATCAAAGCCAAGGATTTGAAAACTATCACGTCTCAAATTCAAAATATTGCTACAGATGTCAAACAACTGAAAGACTCCAGAGGCAAGGGCAAGAAATCCATTGAGAAGGTTATGAAATGTGTCACATGCGGTAAAGGAGGCCACATAATTGATAAATGCATTCATACATGACCAGAATATTGTGAAGAAAGAACAAGAGAATAAGAAATTCAGAACATTGCATATATAAACTTTAAAGGACCAGATCACCTTGGTTTTAATTATGCAAATAAAGATGCTACTAAAAATTCTCATCAATTGAGAAAATTGTCTAAATAACCTATAAGATTTGGAAAAGTGGTGGACCGACTCAGTATACCAAAACTACTACTTACCAGTAGAACAAACAAAATTATCAAGGCCAAGGAGAATGTCAAGGCCAATATTAGAACAAGAACGCAAATAGGCAAAACCAAGACCAAGGTCCAAATAAGAGCAACTAGTGTTAGAGCTTTTCAAATTTGCAAAGAGACAAGAAACTATCAATGAAAAGTTAACTCAGAGTTCTATAACTAACATTGGTGTCTTGAGAACTATGAAGACCCAGATGTTGGACATGAAGACACATCCGTGCCAGATTGACCAACAGATTGCACAACTTTCTAAGCTCATGAAGAATCCCCATGGAAAAATCCCCTCCAACACAGAGACGACAAAGATGGCTACTCTCTGGTCAGGAAAAGTTGTGGGGAAACAACAAGAAGAAATCCACCAAGAAGAAGAAAATGTTGCTAAGTGACATACAAACTCCACTATATTAGGGGAGGAATCTAAAGGAGGAGAGTCCAGAAAAGAGGACATAAGCAAAGAAAATAACAAGAAGGAGAAAAGTGGAAAAACTAAGAAGATGGATACCATTGAAGAAGCCTTCACCAAAAGAGATCCGTATTCACCAAGAGTCATGTTTCCCTACAAGATGATTAAAGCTCATCTAAAGAAAAGATATGAAACCATAATGGAAGTGGTAAAGAAGTTACACCTAGATATTCTGTTTCTAGATGCAATAAAAGAGATGCCCACATATGCTAAATTCTTCAAGGATCTGATCACAAAAAGGAGAGGTGACCACTTCATGATGGTGCAGTTGGCCAAGATGTCAAATGCTTTTGTCCAATCTGATATACCTACAAAGAAGAAGGATCCAGGAGCATTCAATATTCCCTTTTTTGTTGGGGACAAAGTGGAGAGAAAGGGATTAACTGACCTGGGAGCAAGAATAAGACTGCTGCCTCTTTCCTTAGTACAAAGGATCAGACTAATGAATATGGTAAAAATTGGGATGAGGATCAAGTTAGCTGATCACACTTTTACCAAGCCCGTGGGGATCGTGGAAGATTCCCCAATTCACGTTAGGCAATTCTTTATACCTTGTGACATAGTAGTGATTGACACCAAAGAAGACTAGGCATGCCCAATGATATTTGGAAGACCCTTCCTTGCCATGAGTAGAGCCCTGATTGACGTAGCATAATGGATCATTTTCTTAGAGTTGGAAACAACCATATCGAATTTTGTGTCCAGGACACCATGAGAGTACCCTCTCTATCAGAACCTATCTACTTTATGGATAACTATAACTAATATTGTGAGTAAGTGAAAGAGGATAAGGCAATAGTCAAACCGCTCATATGAGCCTTAAACAATCCTGATCCCAATCTAGAATACCTTGAGGTGGTGGAGATTCTAGATTATTTGAATCAACCTGGAGAGGATTTTAGTGATGAAGAAGAGATAATCTTCACAATGGTAAAGTATGCATTGCTACAACAAAGTCCTAATGAAAAGAATTACCAAAATTGAAGCCAAAATTAAAACTGCTGCCTGAAGGTTTAAAGTATGTAGTCCTAGATGAGGAAGAAAGGAATTTGGTGATAGTTAATGCTGACTTGGTAGAGGAACAAATGAAAAAGCTTTTGAAGGAACTCAAAGTTCAAAGGAAAGCTATAGTGCACTCTGTGGAAGATATTGAGGGTCTGAGCCCAGCCCTATGCATGCATCATATAAATCTAGAAGAAACTTTTAAGCCTCTAGATCAACTGCTAAGAAAAATGAATAAGATACTCAAGGAGGTTTTCAAGAAGGAGGTGATCAAGTTATGAGATGCCAGGATCATATACCCCATTAGAGACAACAATTGGGTAAGTATGATTCATGTAGTACCAAATAAAGGTGGAATGATGGTTGTGAGGGGTGAGAATGGAACCATAATAGGTTGGAGTATGTCCATCAATTAATAGAAATGGAATACTGCTAAAGGAAAGGACCATTTCCCCTTACCCTTTATTGATTAAGTGCTAGAAAGTTTGGCACATCATGGATATTTTTGTTTTCTGGATGGGTACTTTGGATTTTATCAAGTACCAATTCACCCTGACGATCAAGAAAAGATTAATTTTACTTGCATCTATAGCACTTATGCCTTCTGGAGAATGCCATTTGGACTATGTAATGCACCCACAACTTTTCAATGGTGCATGATTACCATGTTGTTTGATTTCTGAGTAGATGTAATGGACGTTTTTATGGATGACTTCTCTATGTACATAATAGAGTTTGAGGAATATTTGAAGAATATCTCCCTAGTTTTGCAACTATGTGAAGAGAAACTCCTGATATTAAACTGGGAGAAGTGCCATTTGATGGTGTAAAATGGAACAATGTTGGGTCATAAGATCTCAGAGAAAGAAATAGAGGTTGATCTGAGAAAGATTGAATCCATATCCAAACTCCCACCACCTAAATCTGTAATGGGAGTGAGAAGTTTCCTGAGCCACACATGATACTATAGAAGATTTATCAGAGACTTCTATAAAATAGCCAAGCCCTTATCCAACCTATTAGTCAAATAAGCGGGGTTTGATTTTGCATATAAGTGTCTCAATACTTTCAACACCTTGAAGAACACCTTGACAATAAATCCAATCCTGCAAGCATCTGATTGGGAGATCCCTTTAAGATCTTGTGTGATGCCAATGAGTATGTCATCAGAGTTGTCTTAGGAAAAAGAAAGGGTAAGAAACATCATGTGATCTACTATGCCAACTGAACTTTGAACACCCATGTTAACTACACTACCACTAAGAAACAAATGCTAGCAATAGTGTTTGCCTTTAACAAATATAGATCTATTTGATAGGGTCAAAAGTGAAAGTGTACACAGACCACGGGGACATAAAGTATCTCATGTAGAAAAAGGATACAAAGGCAAGGTTGTTGAGGTGGGCTTTGTTGTTGCAAGATTTTGACAAAATCATTCATCAAAAGGGAACAGAGAATGTGGATTCTAACCACTTATCAAGGATCATGGAAACATATGAGAATCAGATTTCAGTTAATGACAATTATGCTGACTAAATATTGATAATGATCGATTCGGTTGAACCTCATCTTCCTTGGTTTGTTGATATCTGTAACTATCTGGCCTGCCAAAAACTACCTCCTGACATAACATACAACCAAAAGAAGATGTTATTTTCATATTTGAAGAACAATTACTGGGATGACCCACTTCTATTCAAGAGATGTTAAAACAACCTATATCACCTTTGCGTGCCAGAAGAGGAGGTACCACAAATTCTAACGAAGTGTCATTCTTCACCCTATGGGGGACACCACGGAGGAGAAAGGACTGCAACAAAGGTCATCCATTCATTCTTTTATTAGTTGACCCTTTTTAAAGATGCTACTGAATACGTCAAAAGTTGCAAAGAATGTCAATTCACTGGGAACATCACCAGGAGGAATGAGATGCCAATGTCTAATTGGGTTGAAGTAGAAATTTTTGATGTCTGGGGAATATACTATATGGGACCATTCCCATCTTTAAAAGGAAATCAACATATACTTGTGGATGTTGATTACGTCTCTAAGTGGGTGGAAGCCTTGAAAACCCTCGCTTGTGACTCCAAAATTGTTGTGAGATTATTTGAGAAAACTATTTTACCTAGATTTGGTGTCCCACACAACATCATTAGTGATAGGGGATCCCATTTTGGAGAAAGGCTGTTTGAAGTAGTATTAAAGAAATATGGAGTCGAGCATAAGGTTGCAATTCCTTATCACCCATAGGCATCATGCCACGTTGAAGTATCAAATCAGCAGATTAAGGATATCCTAGAGAAAACTATTGGCAGGACCCATAAATATTGGTTCATGAAGCTAGATGACACATTATGGGCCTACCGAACTGCATACAGGACACCGATAGGGACTACTCCCTATAGTCTCATCTATAAGAAGTCATGTCACTTACCAATAGAATTAGATCATAAAGCTCTTTGGGCCATCAAGTTTCTAAATATGGATATTGATAGAACATGGAAAAAGTGGTACATACACCTAAATGAGTTTGAGGAGCTAAGGTTACATGCCAATCAAAATCCTCACATGTACAAGCTAATAACAAAAGTGTGGCATGATTCCCACATCAAGAACGAGGATGTTTCAGAAGGGGACAAAGTTTTGTTGTTCTATTCAAGAATCATGCTATTCCCAAGAAAAATGAAGTCTTGATGGTCTATCCCTTTCTCTATAGTCAACATCTACCCATCAGGTGTAGTTGAGATTACCAGTGAAAAGACGAGTACTTTTAAGGTGAATGGGCACAGAGTCAAAAGATATTATGAAGATGAAGCCTTTGTCAGAAGATCAGAACTAGACCTAGAAGAGACACAACCAGTGTCACCAAAAGAACCTTGAGTAGTCTCATCAGAAAAGTCAAGCTAAAGACTATAAATTAGAGATTCTTGGAAGGCAAGCTAAGGATTTACTATCTTCTTTAGTTTTGCAATGCTTTCTCCCATTTTCATTAAGTTTAGACAATGTACATATCTGTTATTCAAATTTTGAAATTATCTAATATAAGTAATTCTGAATTTCATTAAGTTTAGACAAGGGGCTGACAAAGCAGTAAGTGCACCTCCATCACAAAAAGAAGAAAGTGAGAATGTACATAAAGAAAAACTAAAATATGATGCCAAACATAAGGAGCAACTACTTCTTGAGGAGCCAGGAGCCGCCAAGGAAAAGGAAAAATTAAGTCTTGTAGAGCTAGGGGTTACCAAAGGTGCAAAGAACGCCAGACAAGGGCTTGACTTAAATTCTCAACCCATAGAGGGTGAGGGAAATATGATAGAGCAACCTATAAGAAATATAGTTAGTAGGGATGAACCAAGTGCTAAAATATCACCTCCTTCAACACTACAATAGTCAACAAATTCCAGGAGGGAATGGACGACTGACCTTTACCTCCAAGTGTATGTCCACAATGAGTATGATGATGATTTATATGATGGTAAGATGGTGGCCACACTAGAAGAACTCAATAAATTTGTTCTCGAGACACTATCTACCATGAATGAACATGTAGAAGAGGTTGTCGGCATAGGCACGAAGGAAGCTAAAGTCGAGGAAGAATTGAAGAAGATTACTGATTATCTCGCTTCTACCTACACCCCCGCTACTATTACACCATCCATAGATGGAGATTAGGCTGGACTCCTTCTTTGTCAGTGCACCTAAAAGAGAATAGAGTCCACTTGTAGAGGGAAACAAAATGGATATGTCTCTTGTGCTCCCATGGAAACTAGAAGGGTTGGACATGACATCAGTATCTCACATCACCTGCTATAATGTCCATGTACTAGCACATGTGCTAAATGATAATATACCAGGGGGTGATATTCTATACAAAAACAATGGAAGGACACAGTTAAGACTTCACTTCAGGGAAATATTCTCAATGAAGGCTCGAGTGCACAAAAGTCTTTCTGAAGTACTCTGCGCAACTTTACTAGAAGAATTCCTCCACAATGATAAAGTAATCAGTTTTCAATGACACAAAACACCTTGCACGGATGTTATATGAAGATAAATTCAATTCCAAATCTATCAAGGAGCTCTAAGATGATGTGGAAAAGCAAAAACTCATTTTGTCACCTTGCCAATCCGAACTGTTAAGCATTGGGTGTTAATTATTGTAAACTTGTATGATAGACATACGAATGTCTACAACTATTGTGCTAGTGATATACCTAGAACTTCACTAATATTCAAAGATAAAGAGGCTCACAAAATCCTAAAAGTACCACTTCATCTCCAATGGGCTATTCAATAGGCAGGAATCTGCCACAAACCTAACTAGAAGAATTTATCTATTTCTACCAAAGTCCCTCAAGAGGAATAAGGATCAGGGGTTTGCACCTTCATTGTACTCAGAATGATGGAAGAAATAATCATGCACATTCCTATAGAATACATTTTCCTTGAAGATCTGCACAGCTTGAGGGAAGAAGAAGCCACAATAGGAACATCTATAGACCTTGTGGGTCGACCGTACTAAACCAGCCAGTGTATCTGCCTGGAAGGAAGGGTGGCCCACAAACATGCACTAAAACTAAGACACACAGAAGGAACAACAACATCCTTAGGTTGCTAAAAATGTGATATCTGCAGCCACCGTGGAAAAAGAAAATGAAACACCTGATTATTATCTTGAAGAAGGTGAATTCAATGAAAATGAGCCGCTTGAGGTGTGCTCATATGGGCCACCAAGAAGAATAGAGTCCTCCTTTGATAAATTCAATAGATGGGCCTACCAGACCACTCATTGGACTCATTGTTGTTAATAATTGAGATGCTTAAAGAATATAGTAACCATGGAGATGTCATTTTTGGACAAGAAAGCATATGTGTTATCAAAGACGACCTCCACAAAACACTAATGATACGAGGTAACTAGCAGTAAGTCTGGTGTATGTGTATCAATCACTACTAGGTGATGACATGCCTAATGTACATATGGCCTAGCTCGTCAATAAAGAGTGGGGAGAAAAAGAGCGCTCGCAGCAACATCTAAAGGACTCCCTCCCTAGTTTCATTTTCTTACCAATACTGCATGATAATCATTGGACTCTCCTTGTAGACAACATCAACGCTTGCACCTAACAAGTATACTAACATGACTACACCAAAGACATCAACTGAAGAAAAAGCAATAACATGCACGAAGGAAATTATAGACATGATCCAAAAGCATGGAAAGGGGTACAAAATCTCAACAACAAAGGACATCAAGAAAACACAATTTTGTCATAGAAGTCCACAACAAATGTCAGTATCTAATGGTTGTGTTTTTTATTGCCTGGCATGGATGGAATACCTAGCCTTAAGAGAGATGAAATTCAAAAGCCTATAACATGAAATATATCACACTCTCCAAGGAGGTTACATTGACAAGTTGTTGTAGTCAAAATGGGCAATTTTTTAAAAGCAACAAAAATACAGCGTGCCCGTTTATATCGACACCTTCATCACACTTTGAGACAGAGTGAATGATAAGTTTTGGGGAAGAACTATAAACAAGCATGATAGATACAATTTTTCCACTTAAGTTTAATTTCCAATTTTGAAGTCCATATTGAAGAACTTGAACAAACTCTTACTTTTACCCCTGCATAGTAGGAAATTTTGAAAAATTTTGAACAATTTTGACCTTTGAACTTTCTTTAATAGAGTAAACTATGTACTATAGTTCGTGAATTTTGATATCTCCCAATACTATACAATAACACCCTTCTTAGATTTGTTTGTCCTCTTGCTACCTTTTTGCATAATAATTCCTAGAGTGGTGCAATTGAGCTACAAATCCACACAAAAAGACACAATAATACGATCTTATTCCATTCTTACAGCAAAATGTTGTGTAAAATAGAAGAACACTCCTAAATCTATGGAATCCCTAGAAATAAGGATGACTTTATCAGCCACACTCCCGATCAATCACCCTAGCCTGATAGTACTAGCTAGAAAGTAACTCCTCCCACAAGATGGAAACAACTGACCCTTCCAATTTTAACTATCCCTGCATTGGGATGAAAAGAGGCTTGGCCACTTAGAAATCTTACTAATCCCTTTCCCAAGATTGAGAGAAGAATGAAAAGCCAAAAGAGAAAAAAATCATGAGTTGTGCCTAAAAAGATGCCAAAGGACTACATATGGCTGGTATATTACTGCACTCAAGAATGAAGATATGTCATGCCCAGAAGCGGAGTCTAGAAGCCAAGTTTTACCCACCTGCATTTCGAAGGAGACCTTACACAACCACCAGAATCTACATCAGGTCCCAATCGGGCAACACTGTCTCTGTGAGAGCATCATGGTTGGGATAGACTAATGAATGTAGGAAAACACTAAAAGCCTAACCTACCCCAACACGATAGCTTAGACAGAACCAAACTAAAGGTAGGGTGTGAAATATACCCCTTATAGGAATGATTTAAAAGTATAGCTAGAAATAAATGGAAGGGAGGTCTGAAAGAGAATCCTTTACTACAAGAGGCAGTGGCAAAGGTACAAAGTCACAGAACTCTGGAAATAAAGGGATGAGATAGAACTTCAGGAAGTGAACCAAGCATGTCCTGGAGGTTTAGTTATAAGGATGGAATGATTTTGTAATGGTGTGCTTATTAAAAGGAATAAATCTACAGGTCATTGCTCCATGATTCGATTCTATTTATTCACATAGTGACAAGATAGATTCTAAGTTTGGGAGAGCTGATAACATGATATTTTGTGAACTTTTTACACCTATTTTATTCCTATAACAATATACTTTTTATTGGTTTTTCTATCTATTCTAAAGATCTTGAACAACATTTAGATTTAACATAATATCACTTATTATTCCATGAAGACTCATCATTAGTTGCTACTAATATATCTTCATTGCAGTTGATACAAATACACTCAGATACATATCTCGACTACGAGGGTCCATGGATGTCTCGATTGAGACAAATCCAGTGGTCAATGGATGTTCGTCATGACCAAAGCTGTGTGTGATAGTCTCGACCATGGCCAAGGTCTCGGTCATAACAACACCTCTAGGTGGTGACAATAGTCGTGACTGACACACCATCATGATCGAGATTCATGGTTTTGACCGATGTAAAAATCATGAGGGACTGAGAAAGATGACATGATCACTACTGATTATAATGACTGTGACAATGGTCTTGGTCAAGGCATGAGTATTGACTGCTACATGAAAGTAAGTTGGTGGGTAGCACCTATAAATAGGTCTCGACTTCACACATGCAATCATCAATGACTACAAAGTGTTTCCCAACTCTAGAGCCATCCTCATTCACATCCATTAGTTTTGGATCTCTAAAGACAAAAGTTGGCGGGGAGTAAAGATCTTCCATCCTCTTCTTTGAGAGAATTTCTCATCTGAGAATTAGTTCCTCTAAAGACAACCTAGAACCACAAGGACCATGCACGAGGCAACCACAACCATCCACTTAGGTTGTAACATACACAACTTCTTAGGGTTCCTCATATCGTGGAGTCTAAACTTCCAACCTTCTAGCTCGGGTCCTGCTCTCTCTCTCTCTCTAGCTTAACCCTACAACAACCTTACTATTAAAGGTCCTCTCTCTAAGGTGGATCAAGCTCACAAGCGTACACCTACATGAGTGAAACCTATGGTTGTATCAAGATTATTTGAAACTCTTCATGCTTATTACATAAGCTATCCAACATACTCTCCTGGCCATGGTTTTAGCCTACTGTTAGCCCTACTTATGTACTTTGGGTGCAACTTTGCCATGCTCATATAAGCTCATAGGGTTTGTATATGGTCATCACTAACCTCATCAATGAAGGAGTTATCCTTCACCCTAACATGCACGACCCTTCCCAGGGTTGGGTCACCAAAGGTACTAGTCAACCAACCTGACATGGCTCATATCATCATGGGTATCCAAACTAAAAGCATGTCCACCCACACACATGGTTTACCATGACATCTAACTCATCGTGTCATCCCTCTCTAACCACCACTTAGGGTTAGTGTTAGCATCATCCTCAGAGGATGTACTAGCTCTCTACCTTTAATGGAGATCTCTGCCTCCAAAACCAACTCTCTACTTGTCCTCCTGACCAGAGGGTCTAACGTCAGGTCTCTCATGACAACACATGTCATACGACCTAAGCAAGCAGCTATTCTTTAGTTTACACTTAAACTATTAATCTTATGTCCATAACATCTTATTTACATGCTTTCTATTAATTTTGGTGAGGGATTCCTTAACCTTATCATGGATACCCTATCCTCAAGAGGGTGAGGAAGAGAGATAAAACCCTAAACCTTATAATCCTAACAGAATTAGGGTTGAGAAGGGATGAAAATAGATGAGAGAGTCCTAAAGGTATCTTATTTCGAGTCAGATCCTAAGACATTAGCCAGGAAGTCACACAGATCTGGGAGTCCTCATATTCCGACTAGTGGTGCGGAGGAAAATATTGCCAGCCCCCGAATGTGATCCTTTTCTAGACACCTTTGTCTTTTGAAAAATCATGTAATAACTCCCTTGGGTTCTACAGAGTTTGTAAAATTTAATAATTATTAAGGATTAAATGAGAACCAATGCTCTGATACCAAATATAATGACCCTGCCTCCCAGTAACCCCCAATTAAGGGAGAACAAGAGGTTAGAGACATTATCCCAATTTCCCAAATCAAAGGTTCGACAAATAATCAGTAATAATTATTAAATTCTACCATGACTATATTGAAAGATGGAATAAAATAAAACTTTACATACCTTTTTTTTTCAAAAACTTAGATATCTAACTTATATCCACATCTAGATTCTATTCTAACTAATCCTCCTTGCACTTTATTTCATATTTTCACAATATGCCACTTTATTGTTTATCCTTTTCAATTGTACCTAAAACGCCGACAAACAAAATGTCAGTCAGCATAAATGAATATGATGGTATGTGGGGGAAACAATAATTGTGCAATTAACTATAACAACGTATTGCAACCAATTAGTATTAAATAAACAACTTTACATTTTAAGCATAACTGCTCAATCCATACATGCCCTAGCCTCTAAGTTGTCCCTACAGTGGACTTGGATGCTACCATCCTTATGGTAGATCCCCATTAAACCCCTCACGATCCTACCTAATTGGTGAATCAATTTCTCAGGTTGAGTCACATGGCACTACCCATAGGTAGCCCACTCCTTAACTCATGGTGTGCTAAAGAGTCTCATGGCACTACACATGGGTATCCCAATTTCTAACTCATGGTAACTTGATGTCCTACTTAACAAGTGTGCCCTGTACCAGGTTACCCATTTTCATTACTAGGAAAGCTACAGAGGAGGACCAAGATCTGAGCCAATCATGTATGCATAATTATGGTGATAATCATAGTCACTTAATAGTTGCATGAAATAAAAGTCATCCAAGCAATTATTTTCAGGAAGCCGATAAAACATTTGAGAATCGCCGTGAAACTAAAGCGATTAACCATAAGCGTAACCACATACTTGTTCTACTTATTTGAGATAGAAATTTTCCAAGCAAGCAAGAAATCCAAATAGTTAAGCAAGTACACACAACAAGATCCTGAAATAAATATACAATTTCCTTTTATTACTCATGTCATCAAGATCTATCCAACCTAACTTGCTTCCTAGGGTTTCTACTCCTTTTTAGGGTTTCACTTGCAATTAGGGTTTCATTATCACTTTTGTTACTACAAACCCTAAATTAGTAAAAATACTCATAAACCTTAATTATCTTGTCCTATCTCTCCTAACAGGTTTAGGATCAACAATTATCAACATATTTCTAAATAATTCGAATTATTCAAATTAATCTCCTTCTTTATAGGGTTTCTACATGCATTATTAGGGTTTCATAGATTAAAACCCTAAAACAAGCAACTTCTCATCTAAAATAGATTCAATTCTTATTTTATCATCCAACAGGCTAATAGTGCTTGAATTAACCAGTTAGGCATCATAGATTCGATCTTTAATCACTATTAGGGTTTTAACCTAAGTTTCATGCAATTTATAATCAACTTAATGTACTTTTGGAAATAGGAACTAAATCAGGCTCTAAAAGTATTTTTATTGGAATCTATGCATTCTCCTGATCAATTTTCATATTTTGCATGTTTCCATTGGAGCTACCAATGATTAATTAGGATTTTTGGGAGATTAGTACCTTTGGGCCAATCACGAGGCACCACATATCCCTCTTATTTCTTTTTCTGGCAAATATGTCCCCCAGTTCATAGATCCTTGCATGGATCCACCTACCCTGCTACCCGGCCCAGCTCAAGCTTCGTCATCTCCCTGAGTGCAGATGGAGGCCTCCTCTATTTCCTCTGTGAAATAGGGGACTCATCACACAGCCTTCTTCTTGATGCCTGGTGGCTCGTGAAGCGCCAAGGGCTGGCTAGGAGTTTGACTCCCTATTTGCTAGCCCCACCAGTGGAAATTGGCACCATACACTGGCCGTTGGAGCCTCCTCCCTCACCACACAAGAGCCGCCACCCATGGTGCCTGGAGAGCCCAGCATAGCAGAAGAAGATGATGGAAGGAATGGGATTTCTTCCAGTACACCCAGACTCCTCCAACCTAAGAAGATTTTCCTACACTAGTCACTTCATCAAAAAGGGGGTAGAGCCCCTTATATAGATCTAGACTCCCATTTCCATGGAGTCTAGAAGCAACTGGGATTTGGGCAAATCCCATTCTCACACGGAACCAATGCAATATTAGGATCGCTTAATTTGTTTTCGCCTCCTGAACCCAATGGAACAAGTCCCAGTTATGTACATTGATCATATGGGGAGAGAATTGAGTGGAAAATATCCCTCTTTCCCAATCTGACTTGAAGAGCAGATACTGTTGGATCAGGCCCCACATAAGAACATAAATTAAAATCGAATTGTGACATTTGTTGATATCCAGTCACATTAGGAAACTTTGAAAAATTGTATCTCTCAATATGTTTATCCTTTTAATCCTAAATTTTATAGGAAAGTCTATAAAGACTTAATCTCCTTATATTCCAAGTTTGGAGCATAAAAGTAATAACTCCTTTTCTTCATTTGCAAGTCATTGACTTATAAGGCATATATTATGCATTTAAACATATATTTTCTATTTCCTCTTTTCCTATATTCTTTATTTTGATTACTCTTTCCATTATTAATCACATGTAAATGAAATCTAATCAATTGTTGCCATCAGTGCCACTTTCTAGATATTTATATACATTTCTCATAAATGCATTAATTTAAAAGTCCATTATCTTTTATCTTTCTCTATTATTTGAACTTTTCTTCTTTTCTTTTCTTTTATATCCATTATTGAATAAATAATACAATAGAAATCACGAAATTCCTATCAAAGGGGATATTTTGCAAAGAATCCCACCCTTTGAAACAAAGCATACAACCTTTTCAATGCAAGTCCATATTCCTAAAAATATTACATTTCAATTATGAAAACATATGCAAAATTGAGGTTGTAACAGTTGGTGTATCACCTCCTTCCTTTAGATCTATCATCCCACTCACTATGTACCTCCTTCCTTACATTTCAATTATGAAAACAAAGCATACAACCTTTTGTAAATGTTTATTCTCATACTATGTACTTTCCACTTAGCTCCTCAAGATCCTATGCGACCTTTTTCGGTTACCCTAAACCCAACAAAAGATGATTCATGCCCTTCAAAAGGGTCGTTTCCCAAGATGGGAGGAAACTATATCTTGAAAGAAACCAAGGTCACAAACGCCCCTATGTCTAGGGTTTACCTCAACATGAGCATCCTTAGCCCTAGTAGGCTACTAAGGTATGTAGCTAACAAGCAGACCACCTACTAAACCATGTTAGGTCTCCATGATAGGTCATACTTGTTCTCGTTCCTCAACATTGGATCATCAACATATATACATATGTCATCAACCAGAAAGTTGGGGGTTTCATCAAACATATACTTTAATCCGAGGGGTTTCCCTTTCCTCTAAACATGAGGAGTCCCATGCTTGAATTTATAGAAACTCAAATCTCATCATGAACATCAGGTACACTACATCCCTTCTTAGGTCTAGGAACACTAGGTTCACTTTTTGATGTCCAACTACATGCTCAACCTTTTAACCATGAACCAAGCATGTACAAGGTATGACATGCACTTCCTATTATCCTTCTACCCAAGAAACACCTCAGAGTTGAGTCCTCCTCAAGGACAACCAACTAGGTATAAGGCCTCACAACTTGTTACTAAACCTCCTCAGGATTTAAGGAACTCTTCTATCTATCCCAAGAAGGTAAGCACCTACATCATCTAAAGGAAACCAAGAACCACAAGGACCATGCACGAGGCAACCACAACCATCCACTTAGGTCATAACATATGCAACTGCTTAGGGTTCCTCATATCCCGGAGTCTAAACTTCCAACCTTCTAGCTCGGGTCCTACTCTCACTCTCTATATCTTAATCCTACAACAATCTTACTACTAGGGGTCCTCTCTCTAAGGTGGATTAAGCTCACAAGCGTACACCTACATGAGTGAAACCTATGTTTGTATCAAGATTATCCATAACTTTTCATGCTTATCTCATAAGCTATCCAACATAGTCTCTTGGCTAGGGTTTTAGCCTACTGTCAGCCCTACTGATGTACTTTGGGTGCAACTTTTCCATTCTCATATAAGCACATAGGGTTTCTATATGGTCATCACTAACCTCATCAATGAAGGGATTATGCTTCACCATTACATGCATGACCCTTCCCAGGGTTGGGTCGCTAAAGGTACTAGGTCAACCAACCTCACATGGCTCATATCGTCATGGGTATCCAAACCAAAAGCATGTCCACCCACACACATGGTCTACCATGACATCTAACTCATTGTGTCATCCCTCTCTAACCACCACTTAGGGTTAGTGTTAGCATCATCCTTAGAGGATGTACTAGGTCTCTACCTTTAATGGAGATCTCTGTCTCTAAAACCGACTCTCTACTCGTCCTCCTAACCAGAGGGTCTAACCTCAGGTCTCTCATGACAACACATGTCTACGACCTAAGCATGCATCTATTCTTTAGTTTATGCTTAAACTATTAAGCTTATGTCCATGACATCTTATTTACATGCTTTATATTAATTTTGGTGGAGGATTCCTTAACCTTATCATGCATACCCTATCCTCAAGAGGGTGAGGAAGAGAGAGAAAACCCTAAACCTTATAATCCTCACAAAATTAGGGTTGAGAAGGGATGAAAATAGATGAGAGAGTCCTAAAGGTATCTTATTTCGAGTCAGATCCTAAGACATTGGCCAGGCAGTCACACAAATCTGGGAGTCCTTGTATTCTGACTAGCGGTGCAGAGGAAAATATTTCCAGCCCCTGAACATGATCCTTTTCTAGACACCTTTGTCTTTTGGAAAATCCTCTAATAACCCCCTTGGGTTCTATAGAGTTTGTAAAATTTAATAATTATTAAGGATAAATGAGAATCAATGCTCTGATACCAAATGTAACAACCTCGTCTCCCGGTAACCCCCAATTAAGGGAGACCAAGAGGTCAGAGTCGTTATCCCAATTTCTCGGATCAACTGTAACAACATATTGCAACCAAGGGAAAATAACTCCTTGCACTTTATTTCTTATTTTCACAATACGCCACTTTATTGTTTGTCCTTTTCAGTTGTACCTAAAATGCCAACAAGCAAAACGTCGGTCAGCATAAATGAATACGCCGGTATGCGGGGGAAACAATAATCGTGCAATTAACTGTAACAACATATTACAACCAATTAGGGTTTAACAAACAACTTTATATTTTAAGCATAACTGCTCAATCCATATATACCCTAGCCTCTGTGCTGTCCCAGCAGTGGACCTGGATGCTACCTTCCTTATGGTAGATCCCCATTAAACCCCTCATGATCCTACCTAATAGGTGAATTAATTTCTTGGGTTGAGTCACATGGCACTACCCATATGTAGCCCACTCCTTAACTCATGGTGTGCTAAAGAGTCTCATGGCACTACACGTGGGTAGCCCAATTTCTAACTCATGATACCCCTTTTCATCACTAGCAAAGCCATAGAGGAGGACTGGGATCTGAGCCAGTCATGTATGCATAATTATGGTGATACTCATAGTCACTTTATAGTTGCATGAAATAAAAGTCATCCAAGTAATTATTTTCATGCAACTGATAAAACATTCAAGAATCGTCATGAAACTAAAGTGATTAAACATATGCGTAACCACATACCTATTTTGTTGATTTGAGATAGAAATTTCCCAAGCAAGCAAGAAATCCAAATAGGAAAGCAAGTACACACAAAAAGATCCTGAAATAAACATATGATTTCCTTTTATTACTCATGTCATCAAGATCTATCCAACCTAACTTGCTTCCTAGGGTTTCTACTCCTTTTTAGGGTTTCACTTGCAATTAGGGTTTCGTTATCACTTTTGTTACTGCAAACCCTAAATTAGTAAAAATAGTCATAAACCTTAATTATCTTGTCCTATCTCTCCTAACAGGCTTAGGATCAACAATTATCAGCATATTTCCAAATAATTTGAATTATTCAAATTAATCTCCTTCTTTATAGGGTTTCTACATGCATTATTATGGTTTCTGTTACAACCCCAATTTTTGGGTTCCTTTGGTGAGAAATACAATTTCTCATATTAAAGATATTTGAAAGAATAATGATATAATCTATTTTGAATAAATGGATTTCATTTACAATAGCCTTGACAATTGTTTTGTGGGCTTTATTGGCTATTGGGCCCAATAACAAGGAAATTCAATTAATTAATGAATAATTGAATTTTTGGAGAAAAGAGAGGTGTGGAAACCTCTAGAAGGCAAAAGATCTTAATACAAAGGTCGATTTCGTGCCACATGGGTTCCTTGAGTTCCAAGGAGTCCAAAATTGCAAGATAATACAAAAAGAAAAGAAAAAGATCAATTAAGTATTTCTTTATTAAGAAAGAAATTGAAAACAATGAAAATATGGGAAATAAGTGATAAGGAGATATAATTGAGTTATCCTTAGTGGGATTTCGTATACCAAGCATTCCTAATGTAAAAAGGAAAACCAATGAGGAAAATAAAATAGAAAAAAAGAGAAATCCTCAAAGAGAGATATTTTCATAAAGAATAAAACAAGACAATGAAAAATAATGCATTTAGATGCATCTAGAAGGATAATGAGTATCCTTAATGAGGAAATTCGAAATCTTTGAGTTTCTTGGGATCCAAGGAGTCCCAATAAAGAGGAAAGAAAGAGGAAATACCAATAAAGTCAAATAATAAGACAATGTCAATAAATAATGTTTGTGGTGGTATTTTCTGTTAAGAGGAAATGTGATTTCATGACAAATAATTAAGAGGCAAGTGTAAAGAAGATAAAAGAGATATAAAGAAAATAAAAGAGATAATTTTCGAAATTCTAATATCTAAGGAGTAAAGAATATAAAAGGGTTTCTTTTTAGAGAGAAAAGATTTATTTTTCATGAAGGAATTGGGTTCCAAGTTGGAAAAGGTTTTGGTTGCTTCATGGGCAAGCGATCTGGGGTGTGGACACCCTCCCCTATATAAGGGACAGAGTCCAGGGTCGATTTCAAGGGAAGTTCCACGCAGCCATCCCTCTCTTCTTCTTCTTTTCCTTCTTCTTTGCATGAAACCCTAGGACGAGTAGAGTGTCTATGGAGCAACAAAGATCTAGTAGATGATCTTGTTGGGTTCTAGTTGTTCCCTCGACCACAATTGGATGATCAGTGGCAGTCCTTCCACCTGGGTGCGCACGCAGCGGCATCCGCAAGGCTGCAATGATGGCCATGGTTGCAAGCCGTGGAGCTCGAGACCAACCTGCTAGGAAAGATTTTGAGAGGTGCATCAGGTGTGCAAGGTTCTGTGGACTTGGATCAGCCTTTGGCAGTGATCCTCGAGCCTCAGGGAGGGAGAACAAGCCGCGGGAAGCAGCTAGCGGTGGCCTGGTTGTGGGGAATCTGAGGTTGAAGACGATCGAAGGGAGTTGGACGAGTTTGCCCCTCTGCGAGCTGAAGAATCAACAACTTACGTGGGGGTACAATGGTAATTCAGTTATAATTCCTAATCGGACAACATTGCATGGGATTGACCACGTGGCACTCCTGGATTGGCCCAAAGTAGGTAATTTTACAAAATTCATATCTCCCTAATAGTAGCTCGGATGAGTATGCATAAAATATGAAACTTACTCAGAAAAATAAGGGTAATCTAATAAAAATAAAATTGAAGCCTGATTCTGATTGCAATTCGAAAAGTAATGGAAGTTATTAACTTTAATGTAATGATGATTAAAGAAACCCTAATTGGGAATGATTAATGTGATTAGTGGGGTTTAATTGATGATTAAAGTCTATATTAACCTGTTAGTCATAAACAGATACATTAAGATCGAAAAAGATGAGTTTTGCACGTAATTAGTTTAATTGAAAGTTCATGTGCATGAATATGTTTTAATGGGCTTTGAAACCCTAATGTTGGTAATTAGGACTACTAATGGCTTTAATTATTTGATTTCATGTATAGGATTGATTTTTCATGGTTATAAGCTATTTCGAGCATTAAAGTTCCTAATTTGTGGATAAATACCCTAAATGTAGTAATTAGGGTTTTCTCTTGAATAAAAGGTGGAATTAATGGCAAATCGAGTTCGTATGTGATTTGGACCATAATGAACTTTGAGTTGATGATAAATGAGCATAATGATATTGTCATGAATTCAAAGGATAAAAATAGTAGCTTTAATGTAAAAGAGGTTTAAGGGGCTTAATTGATGGATAATTATGCCTTTAATCTAAAATTGAGGATTATATGTTGAGATAATTAGGGTTTGTAATCAATAGCGTTAAATTAGGGTTTAAAATAGTAAAAAAATGAAGGGAAATCCTAATTGCAATGGAAACCCTAAAAGTGGACTAGAAACCCTAAGAAGCAAGCTAGATTTAATAGATCTTAGAGACATGAGTAATAAAAGGAAATTGTATAATTGTTTCAGGATCTTATTGAATGCTTGCTTGCCTATTGTTGATTGGATTATTTTTGTCTCACATCAACTTGACAGGTATGTGGTTATGCCTATGAATATCCCGCATTAGTTTTCCGAGGACTTTATCGATGTTTACATCGTGGCTTGAGTTAATTGTTGGATGAATTTAATTCATGCAAATTATAATGTGAATATGACTATCACATAAGAAATGTGTAACATCCCAGGATTTGAGGCCTCAGATAAGTTGATCTTAAAAGGAATGATTGGACTACCCATATCACCAAGGTGCACCTCCTTTTCCAGGAGCCCATCTCTAAAGAACTCCATAGTTAAGCGTGCTCTGCTTGGAGTAGTACGAGGATGGGTGACCAGTCAAAAAGTTGCTCCTGGCTTGCGTGTGAGTGGACAAAAGGCGTGCAGTTAAGGCTAGTGGTGGTCTGTGGGGCCATTCATCATTCCTGAAACTCTACTAGAGCCTTGGGCAGTGGGCCCGAGCATTATAAATGGTATCAGAGCCAATTCCCCTCCAGTAGGTGGGGCCCACATGGACATGGCATGGCAGACTTGAGTTGTGCAGTCCAGGCATGTAGGAAAGGGTGTCCATGGTTGACGTAGCCACCCTTACGCTGGTAATCTGTAATCGGGAGCTGGGTGTCCATGGGTCATTGTGGGTTTGCACTGCAATGGGGAAGAGATTATGAGGCCTTATAGTTGAGCCTTGATGAGGACGTCAAGAGCCTAAGTGGGGGAGATTGTAACATCCCAGGATTTGAGGCCTCGGATAAGTTGATCTTAAAAGGATTGATTGGACTACCCATATCACCAAGGTGCACCTCCTTTTCCGGGAGCCCATCTCTAAAGAACTCCATAGTTAAGCGTCCTCAGCTTGGAGTAGTACTAGGATGGGTGACCAGTCGGGAAGTTGCTCCTGGCCTGCGTGTGAGTGGAAAAAAAGCATATAGTTAAGTCTAGTGGTGGTCTGTGGGGCCAGTCGTCATTCCTGAAACTCTACTAGATCCTTGGGTAGTGGGCCGAGACGTTACAAATCGATGTTACAAACCCAATTTTTGGGTTCATCTGGTGAGAAATGTAATTTCTCATATTAAATATAGTTGAACAAAGAATGGTATAATTTGTTTTGAATACATGGATTTTGTTTACAATAGCCTTGATGTCTGTGTTGTGGGCTTTATTGGCTATTGGGCCCAAATAACAAAGAAAATTTAAATTAGTAATTGAATAATTGAATATTTGAGAAAAGAAAGGAGTAGAAACCTCTAGAAGGAAAAGATACGTAATCCAAGAATGGATTCCATGCCTCTTGGGTTCCAAGGAGTCCAAAGTTGCAAAAAGAAAGCAATAAGAAAAGAAAAGATTAATTAAGTATTTCTTTATTAAGAAAGAAATTGAAAACAATGAGAATTTGTGGAAAATAAGTGAAAAGAGGTATAATTGAGTTATCCTTGGTGGAATTTCGTATCCCAAGGATTTCTAATGATAAAAGGAATGTCAATGAGGAAAATAAAAGATAAATAAAGAGAAATCCTCAAAAAGATATATTTTAATGAGAAATAAACAAGATAATGTGAAATAATGCATAAAAATGCATCTAGAAGGATAATAAGTATCCAATAAAAAGAATTTCGAAATAATGGAGTGTCTTGGGATGCAAGGAGTTCCAATAAAGAGGAAAGAAAGAAAAAATACCAAAATTTGCAAAATAAAAGATAATATGATACATTATTAATGTTTTTGGTGGCACTATGGAAAAGGAAGTGATTTCTATTAAAAGAAGATAGAAATTCGTGCCAAAGAATTAAAAAGCAAACATAAAGTGAATAAGAGAAGGGGAATTTCAAATTCCTAATATCCATATAATAGAGAAAAACCAAGGATAAAGAAGAGAGAGAAGAATTGCTTCTCTTTGAAGGAAAATGATTCCTATTAGAAGAGGGACTTCGTTTCTTTAATGAAAGCCATCCTAGGGATTCGTTGACTTCCCCTATATAAGGGGTAAGACTTGGGGGGGAATCCAGGGGAATTCCATGCAGCTATATCTCCTTTCTCCATCTTCTTCATCAAAACCCTAACCTTGAGGGTAAGGTTCTATCCTTGGAGCAACAGGGGGTGTTTATGGTTTTGTTTGAAGCAAGGAGCATCCACGACCAATCCCCAAAGGTCGGATATCCTTCCCAGCCTCCTTCCACCCGCGATCATCTGCAGCAGCAGCCGCACAGCTGCAACGCAGTAGTGGGTTGTGGCTCTTCCCCAGCCCAAACCAGCCACGTTGGACGTGATCTGAATGGCGCCCCAAGGGCGGAGGAGGGTGACAAAGCCAAGGGAGAAGTCGGCGGCAGCCATTGGGGGCCCATGGAGGAGAGGACACAGCCGTGACCTGCTACAGATCAGCGCTCCTGTTGGATAGCATGAGGTTGAAGACGATGGTCTTCGTTGGACGAAACTACCCCTCTGCGGGCTATACAAGAAATCACTTACGAAGGGCTAAACTCATCTTTTCGTTATAACCTGAAGATGGCGTGCACGAGGTATGTGCATCGGAGTTGGTTGCCTACGTGGCACCTCCCTATTGGTCAGTTTGTGATTTATTTGCTAAAATCGTAACTAATTCTAGGGAAGTCGGATTAAAACAAGTCATATATGAAATTTTTTCCTCAGAACGAGAGGAACACAAAGAAATTATGTTTGAAGCCTAATTTTGCATGCTATTCAAAAAGTAGAGTAAGTTATCAACTTTAAATGAATTAGAGATTAATATACTCTACTTTGAGATTATTAATGTAATTAATAGACTATAACGAATGATTAAAGTTGGTATTAACTTGTTAATGATAAAAAGGTACTTTAAGATTGAAAAGGATGATCTTTGCACGTAATTAGTTTAAATTAGAGATTAGGTGCATAAATATGCTTGAAATTTGAAAAGTACATAAAGTTATCATCTTTAATGATTTAATTAATGAAAAACCCTTAGATTTGATGATAGATGGATTCAATGTTGTTCAATGGATAATTCAAGCCAATATTAACCTATTGTTAATAAAAGTGAAAATAGGATCTAAAAAGATGATCTTTTTATATAATCGGCTTAATTTAGAGTTTCGTGCATGAATATGCATTAATGAGTTTGAAAACTCTAATTTAGGTGAATATGTCTTTTAATTGTTTTATTTGTTCAAATCCATGAATAAACAGAGATATGTTGATCCTAAGTCAATTTGGGTATAAAAAGACTATTAAAATGGATATTTGAGCAATTAGGGTTTATATGAGTAGAAAAGAGTGTTTTAGGGTTTGTTGACCTAAAAAGGATAAAGTTTGAGAAATTGATCTAAGAAACCCTAATGAATATTAATGAAACCTTAATGCAGATTAGAAACCCTAGGAAACGAGCTAGGTTTAATAGATCTTGATGACATGAATAATAAAAAGGGAATTACATGATTATTTCAGGATCTTGTTGAAAATGCTTGCTTGCTTGGATTCTTATTCGCATGGATATTTCTATTCAAACCATCAGATCAGGTATGTGGTTATGCTTATGAATATCTCGAGTTAGTTTTCTGAGGTTTTCCGAAGTTTTTGTCGATGTCATGAATGAATTGTTGGATGAATTTAATTCATGCAAACTATAATGTGGATATGATTATCAAATAAGATATGTGCCTACTAGCTCAGATCATGGTCCCCTCTGTGGCTTATTAGTTGACCTAGTATATGGCTACCTATGTGGTAGGTCCATCAAGTCATTGGATGACTTAGTACATGGATACCAATGGGGTAGGTCCATCAAGTCACATTGAGTTAGATATTGGGCTACCTTCGGGTAGTGCCATGCGACTCTATTACCCTATGTATTGGCTACCTGTAAGGTAGGACCATGGGGGTAAGAATCTACCTAAAGAGAGGTAGCATACAAGTCCACTGTAGGGATAGCATAGAGTTAGGGGATAGGTAAGGATTGAGTAGGATGGCTTAAAACGTAATCTTGGTTGTTAAATGATTAATTGAATGATTACATTGTTAAGAATAATTGCATGATTATTGTTTCCTCCACATACCAGCTTCGGCAGACCGACGTTTTGTTTGTCGGCATTTTAGGTACAAGCCAAAAGAATAAATAATAAATCGTCATAATGGGAAATACATGCAGTAAAATATAATGAGGATTAGTTAGAGTAGAATCCTTAAGTAGATAGAAGTTTAGAGATCCAAGTTTTCAAAAAATAAAAAAAGGTATGCAAAAGTTTATTTTCTTACAGTTTTCTCGTTTAGTCTGTTAAAATTTAATAATTATTCTTGGTTAATTGTCGAACCTTTGATCCGAAAGTTATGGGTGCGGCTTAGACCTTTCGCTCTCCCAACAGGGGATTATCGGGAGGTGGGGTCGTAACATTTGGTATCATAGCATAGGTTCCTCACTTAACCATTAATAATTATTAAATTTTACAAACTCCATAGAACCCAAGGGAGTGATTAGACGATTATCTGAAAGATAGAGGTGTCTAGAAAAGGATCATGACTGGGGGCTAGAAATATTTTCCTCCGCACTGCTAGTCGGAATACGAGGACTCCAGGATCCGTGTGACTGCCTGGCCAAATTCTTAGGGTATGAATCGAAAAAAAATACCTTTAGGACTTTCTCATCTTATTCATTCCTTCACATCACAAATTCTATTAAGGATCTTAAGGATTATGGTTTTCCCTCTTCTCCTCACCCTCTTGAGGTATGGGTAAGATTAATAAGGTCTAAGGAATCCTCCATCAAATTAATGAAAAGCATGTAAATAAGATGTCATGGACATAAGCTTAATAGATTAAGCATAAAGGAATAGATACATGCTTAGGTCGTATGACATAAGTTGTCATGCCCTCAGGAGAGCCCTGAGGCTAGACCTTCTTGTCAGGAGGATAGATAAAGAGAGCTAGTCTTGGAGATAGAAATCTCCATTACAAGTAGAGACCTCGCACATCCTCTGAGGATGATGATAGCCTAACCCTAAGTGTTGGATAGAGAGAGATGAAGTGGTGAATAGATACAATGATAGACCAGGTGTTTGAAAGGACATGCCTTTGGGATGCCATATGATCCATGGGTGACCTAGCACCTTTGGCAACCCAACCCTGGGAAGGGTCGTGCATAGCAAAGGATAGCTCCTTTGATGATGATATTAGTGAAGGACCTATAGAAACTCTATGGGCTTATGCGAGTAGGGCATAACATGCACCCAGAGTACGTTAGTAGTGTGAGCAATGGGTTGAAACTCTAACCAGGAGAGTATGAAGGATGTCTTATGAAATAAGCATAAAGAACTATGGATAACCTTGAGCGAACATAAGTTTCATCCAAGTAGGGGCATGCTTTTAAGGTTGACCCTTCATGAAGAGAGGACCTCTAATGGTGAGGTTGGTTGTAGGGTTAGCTCTAGAGAGAGAGCAAGAAACCCAACAAGAAGGTTGGAATCCTAGACTCCGAGATATGAGGAGAAGTCGGGAGTTGAGGATGATGCGACCTAAGTGGATGATAGTGGTCACCACATGCTTGATCCCTAGAGGTGGATGATGTCTTGGTTGCCATGGGAGGAACCAACCCTGAGAGAGAGGATGAGGCTATGATATAAGTGCTTACCTTTTGAGAAAGGAAGAAGAAGTTCTGTATACCCTGGAAAGGTTTGGTAACAGGTTATGAGGCCTTGTACCTTGTTGATTGTCCTTGAGGATGACTCAACTTTAAAGTGATTGATCGAGGAAAAAGGATGATATGAAATGTATGTCATAACTGATACATGTTTGGTTTGTGGTTAGGAGGTTGAGCAGACAGCTGGACATCAAGAAAGTGAATCTATGGTTCCTAGGCCTAAGAGGGGAAGTGGTATACCTAATGCTCATGATGAGAATTAAGTTGCTATAGTTTCGAGCATGGTACTCCTCATGTATAGAGGAAAAGGGAAGTCCCTTAACTTTAAGGTATGTTTGATGAACCCCTCACAGCTAGGTTGATGATAAAGGAAGGTATGATCTTGATCCAGTATTAAGGAAAGAGGACAAGTATGACCTAGCATGGTTCAGTAGGTGATCTACTCGTGCCTTAACAGCTTGCTAGGGTTAAGTAGGCTCATGTGGATGTAAACCCTAGACCTAAGAGCTTTTGTGACCTTGTTGTCAAGAGATAGTTTTCCTCCCATCCTGGGAGAGGGACCCCTTTGGTAGGGTGTATATCAGTTTTGTTGGTTTAAGGTAACCTAAAGAGGTCTCATAGGATCTTGAGAAGCTAAGTGAAAAGTTCATGGTATGAGAATGAACATGCAGACCCATAGATATCCATCTCTAAGTGCATGTGGATGTGTTACCATGGAGGTAATCGGTAAGGGGCCTGACCAAGGTAGGCAGGTCACCATGACCCCTATGAAAGGATGGATGTCAGCCCATGTATAAAAAGAGAGATGATGAAGGCTTGGGCAAGGTTCTAAGTTGAACATGTACTATAAGAGAATCCTAAGTCTATCCTAGGGCTAGGTAGGGATAAGACCGATGGAAGTAGGAGTTGCATGATTCCCCATTTGCACATGACCATAGGGTCGGGAGGTAACATCTATCATTGTCTGAGGGCCATGGGTTAGGAGATTGATCACCTTCATGAACTCATGGGACCCAAAGGGCAGATGAGTAAGGAACTCTCTTGATGTAGGAGGGAAGAGGGATGACCCCAAAAGAGCTGGCACTCTATAGACCCAGGCGAGATGACCAAGGATATAAACCTCAGTAGGTTCAAGACTAGTTTTCCATGGAGGTAACTTTGATATCGATATGATTGTGATGTAGAGACATAAGTTGTGCATTTCAACTTAGATTGGAAGGTGTACTGGTAATGTGGGATGTACCATCTCTACTCATGCAATAGGTAGAACTTTGTATTTGGACGGCCACCAAATGCTTATTTTCTCTTGTTATGGGAGTGAGAGATAGGACAGTATGCATGCCATACACCAAGGATAAAAGATGGATAAGAGTTGGAACGTTGCTATGAGGTAAGAGGACAGTGATGATAACATATCCTTGTAGAGTGAATTATACTTAAATGGTTTACAAATAGTAAGAGTACTAAGGTAATCTGTATCATGAGATATGAGTCATGCAAGATTGAGTTTGATCACTACGCAGATGAGCTCAAAGTGTTCTCAATAAAGATAGACTTAGAATTTGAGTTTGAGATGATAAGTGAAATACGTGGAAGTGTATGTCTTCAATGATACCTAATACCTAAGGATGTGAGGCGGTAATGGATGTTCTGGTTGAGATATATCTGACTAGATTGGCTAGAAGCTAGAAGAGGTTGTTAGGCTAACCCTAAGTTTGGAAAGGAGATATGTTTGGCTAATACTCCTAAGTAATGAGATCTTTTGAACAAGTTAATGGTTGTTTGGTTAGTCTAGTCCTTGATGCAATGAAAGGATGGTTGTAGAACCTCCAATGCACGCTTTGGATTGGAAGGTGATGAAACCCTGATGAGAGTGGTTTAGGGTTTTTGAGGAATCTATATTAAGGAATAATGACGTATAGGAGATCATGATTTTAAGATCACCATACACCGTACTATGAAGATAATGAGTGACAGTGGTACTTTAGATACCTAAGATAAGGTTGCATGTGGTATATGGCCATGCAAGCTGAGGGTGGAGGACGAACACCAGTAACCCAGTGCATAGATGAAGGGGATAAAGAGTCCCCAAAAGAGAAAGGGAGTTCATCACTATAGATGTTGTAAGTCTCCCCTGGGCTAAGGAAGGTCGAAATGTAATATGGGTTATGGTAGATCGCCTTACCTAGATGACATGAGAAAGAAAGAGTACTATCAAGGGAGAAGATTGGGTTGAACTACATATGAGAGAGATGGCTCAACTACACCATGATGTTGAGTATAAAAGTTCTTGAGTTTGACCTAAAGGTTCGCTTCCAAAGGGTGGAAATAGATACATGGAGGACTCGATGTTAGCATAGCTCATCACCCATAACTAATGGTTAGTATGATCCAGACTAAAGGGTCTGATGAGAGCATATGTGCTCATTCAGGGTGATAGCTAGAGATAGTTCTTGTCCTATGAAAGATGTGAGGATAACCACCATAGCTAGTAGCGGGATTTAAAGAAGATCTGTAAGAGAGGTTGTGTCGGTCACCACTTCAGTAAGGTGATGTTGGTGAAAGGACCACGTGATGGTTAGAAAAGGACCACAGTGTGTGTAGATGAAGTCGCTTTGATCGTGCAATGGCTGAAAGGAGCCTAGAGACGACAAGAGTCGTGAGCAGATGTAAAGTAGACTGAAATGCAATTCACTGTGGGAGAATATGTGACATGAAAATCCGACACCTCTAAGTTATTGCTAAGAGAGCTGAGTCCCTGATGTATGGGTTCTTTTGACATGGTTTGGTGGAGAAGGTTAAGTTTGATCTTACCCCTCAGGATAAAGAAATGTGTGATGAGTTTCAGGTGTCCAATTTAGAGCACTATGTGAAGTACCCCGACCATGTGTTGAGCAATGAACCTAATGAGCCCCAAGGGAAGCTAAAATGGCCTGAGTCACCTGTGTAGTTTATAGATGCCAGGATGAAAGAACTCAGAGAAAAGAATATGTGATGATAAAGGTCCTTTAGAGATGCCATGAGTATGGTAAAGCGACATAGGGGCAAATGATGGACATGGAAAAGTCTTATCCTGAATTGTTTGTTTGCTTGATAGAATTTTGAGGACAAAATTCCTATAAGAGGGGAAGGATGTTACAATCCCAATTTTGGGGTTCATCTGGTGAGAAATGTAATTTCTCATATTAAAGATAGTTGAATAAAGAATGGTATAATTTTTTTTGAATACATGGATTTTGTTTACCATAGCCTTGATGTCTATGTTGTGGGCTTTATTGGCTATTGGGCCCAAATAACAAAGAAAATTCAATTAGTAATTGAATAATTGAATATTTGAGAAAAGAAAGGAGTAGAAACCTCTAGAAGGCAAAGAGATGTAATCCAATAATGGATTTCGTGCCACTTGGGTTCCTTGGGTTCCAAGGAGTCCAAAGTTGCTAAAAGAAAGCAATAAGAAAAGAAAAGATTAATTAAGTATTTCTTTATTAAGAAAGAAATTGAAAACAATGAGAAAATGTGGAAAATAAGTGAAAAGAGGTCTAATTGAGTTATCCTTGGAGGAATTTCGTATCCCAAGGATTTCTAATGATAAAAGGAATGCCAATGAGGAAAATAAAAGAGAAATAAAGAGAAATCCTCAAAAAGAGATATTTTAATGAGAAATAAAGAAGATAATGTGAAATAATGCATAAAGATGCATCTTGAAGGATAATAAGTATCCAATAAAAAGAATTTCAAAATAATGGAGTGTCTTGGGATGCAAGGAGTTCCAATAAAGAGGAAAGAAAGAGAAAATACCAAAATTTGCAAAATAAAAGATAATATGATACATTATTAATGTTTTTGGTGGCATTATGGAAAAGGAAGTGATTTCTATTAAAAGAATACAGAAATTCGTGCCAAAGAATTAAAAAGCAAACATAAAGTGAATAAGAGAAGGGGAATTTCGAATTCCTAATATCCATATAATAGAGAAAAACCAAGGATAAAGAAGAGAGAGAAGAATTACTTCTCTTTGAAGGAAAATGATTCCTATTAGAAGAGGGACTTCGTTTCTTTAAGGAAAGCCATCCTAGGGCTTCGTTGACTTCCCCTGTATAAGGGGTAAGACTTGGGGGCGAATCCAGGGGAATTTCACGCAGCTATATCTCCTTTCTCCATATTCTTCGTCAAAACCCTAACCTTGAGAGTAAGGTTATATCCTTGGAGCAACGGGGGGTGTTTATGGTTTTGTTTGAAGCAGGGAGCATCCATGACCAACCCCAGAAGGTCATCCATCCTTCCCAGCCTCCTACCACCCGCGATCATCTACAGCAGCAGCCACACGGCTGCAACACAGTAGTGGGTTGTGGCTCTTCCCCATCCCAAACCAGCTGCGTTGGATGTGATCTGAATGGTGCCCCAAGGGTGGCGGAGGGCGACGAAGCCAAGGGAGAAGTCGGTGGTAGCCATCGGGGGCCCATGGAGGAGAGTACGCAGCCATGACCTACTACATATAGGCGCTCCTACTGGATCGCGTGAGGTTGAAGACGATGGTCTTCGTTGGACGAAACTACCCCTCCGCGGGCTATACAAGAAACCACTTATGAAGGGCTAAACTCATCTTTTCATTATAACCTGAAGATGGCGCGCGCGAGGTATGTGCATGGGAGTTGGTTGCCTACATGGAACCTCCCTATTGTTCAGTTTATGATTTATTTGCTAAAATCGTAACTAATTCTAGGGAACTCGGATTAAAACAAGTCATGTATGAAAATTTATCCTCAGAACGAGAGGAACACAAGGAAATTATGTTTGAAGCCTAATTTTGCATGCTATTAAAAAAGTAGAGTAAGTTATCAAATTTAAATGAATTAAATATTAAGAGACTCTACTTTGAGATTATCAATGTAATTAATAGACTATAATGGATGATTAAAGTTGGTATTAACATGTTAATGATAAAAAGGTACTTTAAGATTGAAAAGGTTGATCTATGTACGTAATTAGTTTAAATTTAGATATTAGGTGCATACATATGCTTGAAATTTGAAAAGTACATAAAGTTATCATCTTTAATGATTTAATTAATGAAAAACCCTTAGATTTGATGATAGATGGATTCAATGTTGTTCAATGGGTAATTCAAGCCAATTTAACCAGTTGTTAATAAAAGTGAAAATAGGATCTAAAAAGATGATCTTTTTATATAATTGGCTTAATTTAGAGTTTCGTGCATGAATATGCATTAATGAGCTTGAAAACCCTAATTTAGGTGAATATGTCTTTTAATTGTTTTATTTGTTCAAATCCATGAATAAATAGAGATATGATGATCCTAAGTCAATTTGGGTATAAAAAGACTATTAAAATGGATATTTGAGCAATTAGGGTTTATATGAGTAGAAAAGAGTGTTTTAGGGTTTGTCGACCTAAAAGATATAAAGTTTGAGAAATTGATCTAAGAAACCCTAATGAATATTAATGAAACCTTAATGCGGATTAGAAACCCTAGGAAATGAGCTAGGTTTAATAGATCTTGATGACATGAATAATAAAAAGGGAATTACATGATTATTTTAGGATCTTATTGAAAATGCTTGCTTTCTTGGATTCTTATTTGCATGGATATTTCTGTTCAAACCATCAGATCAGGTATGTAATTATGCTTATGAATATCTCGAGTTAGTTTTCTGAGGTTTTCCGAAGTTTTCATCGATGTCATGAATGAATTGTTGGATGAATTTAATTCATGCAAACTATAATGTGGATATGATTATCACATAAGATATGTGCCTACTAGCTCAGATCCTGGTCCCCTCTGTGGCTTATTAGTTGACCTAGTATACGGCTACCTATGGGGTAGGTCCATCTGGTCATTAGTTGACCTAGTATATGGCTACCTATGGGGTAGGTCTATCAGGTAATTGGATGACTTAGTACATGGCTACCAATGGGGTAGGTCCATCAAGTCACATTGAGTTAGATATTAGGCTACCTTCGGGTAGTGCCATGCGACTCTATTACCCTATGTATTGGCTACCTATAAGGTAGGACCATGGGGGTAAGAATCTACCTAAAGAGAGGTAGCATACAAGTCCACTGCAGGGATAGCACAGAGTTAGGGGATAGGTAAGGATTGAGTAGGATGGCTTAAAACGTAATCTTGGTTGTTAAATGTTTAATTGAATGATTACATTGTTAAGAATAATTGCTTGATTATTGTTTCCTCCACATACCAGCTTCGGCTGACTGACGTTTTGTTTGTCGGCATTTTAGGTACAAGCCAAAAGAACAAACAGTAAATCGTCATAATGGGAAATACATACAAGGAGGATTAGTTAGAGTATAATCCTTAAGTGGATAGAAGTTTAGAGATCCAAGTTTTCAAAAAATAAAAAAAGGTATGCAAAAGTTTATTTTCTTACAGTTTTCCCGTTTAGTCTGTTAAAATTTAATAATTATTCTTGGTTAATTGTCGAACCTTTGATTCGGAAGTTATGGGTGCAGCTTCGACCTTTCGATCTCCCTTAATTGGGGGTTATCGGGAGGTGGGGTCATAACAAAATGTCCCTACTAGCTCAGATCCTAGTCACCTCTGTAGCATAATGGGTTGATGTAGTACATGGCTACCAATGGGGTAGGCCAATCAGGTCATTGGATGACTTAGTATATGGCTACCAATGGGGTAGGTCCATCAAGTCACTTTGAGTCAGGAATTGGGCTACCTATGGGTAGTGGCATGCGACTCAACCCTAGATATTGATCCCGTTAGGTAGGATCATATGGGGTTTAATAAGGATCTACCTAGAGAGAGGTAGTATCTCAATCCACTGCAGGGACATCACAGAGATAGGGGATAGGAAAGGATTGAGTAGTATGGTTTAAAATGTAATATTGGCTGTTAAATGATAATTGGCTGATTACTTTGGTATTGTAGTTGCATGATTATTGTTTCCCCCACATACCAGCTTCTTGCTAACCCGACGTTTTGTTTGTCGGCGTTTTAGGTGCAATGAAAAGAACAAACAGTAAAGTGGCACATGTGGAATTAAATGAGAATTAACGTGCACAGGAGGATTTGTTAGATCAGTATCTCCATGGTTAGAAGTTTAGAAATCCCAATTTTTAAAAGGTAAGAAAAGTTTTATTTCACACCAGTTTTCAGTTTAGTTGGTAAAGTTTGTTAATTATTATTGATTATTTGTTGAACCTTTGATCCAGGTTATTAGATAACGACCCTAATCTCTTGGTCTCCCTTAAGTGGGGGTTATCGAGAGACGGGGTCGTTACAGTTTCATAGATTAAAACCCTAAAATAAGCAACTTCTCATCTAAAACTGATTCAATTCTTATTTTATCATCCAACAGGCTAATAGTTCTCAAATTAACCAGTTAGGCATCATAGATTTGATCTTTAATCACAATTAGGGTTTTAACCTAAGTTTCATGCACTTTATAATCAACTTAATGTACTTTTGCAATTAGGAACTAAATCAAGCTTTAAAAGTATTTTTATTGGATTCTATCCGCTCTCCTGATCAATTTTCATATTTTGCATGTTTCCATTGGACCTACCAATTATTAATTTGGATTTTTGTGAGATTAGTACCTTTGGGCCAATCGTGAGGCACCTCGTATCCCTCTTATTTCTTTTTTTGGCATATCTGTCCCTCGGCTCATGGGTCCTTGCATGGATCCACCTACCCTACTACACGTCCCGACTCAAACTTCGTCATCTCCCTGAGCGTGGATGGAGGCCTCCTCTATTTCCTCTGTGAAATAGGGGACTCGTCGCGCGACCTTCTTCTCGACGCCTGATGGCTCACGAAGCTCCAAGGGCTGGCTAGGAGTTTGATTCCCTGTTTGCTAGCCCCGCCGGTGGAAATCGGCACCATACACTAGCCATTGGAGCCTCCTCCCTCACCACAGAAGAGCCACCACCCATGGTGCCCGGAGATCCCACCGTAGCATAATAAGATGATGGAAGGAAGGGGATTTCTTCCAGTACACCCAGACTCCTTCAACCTGTGTGGATTTTCCTGTACTAGTCACTCTATCACAAAGGGGGTAGAGCCCCTTATATTGATCCAGACTCCCACATCCATGGAGTCCAGAAGCAACTGGGATTTGGGCAAATCCCGTTCTCACATGAAACCAATGCAATATTAGGACTGCTTAATTCGTTTTCTCCTCCTGAACCCAATGAAACAAGTCCCAAATCTGTACGTTGATCATATGGGGAGATAATTGAGTGGAAAATCTCCCTCTTTCCCAATCTGACTCGAAGAGAAGATACCGTTGGATCAGGCCCCACATAAGAACATAAATTAAAATCAGATTGTGGCATTTATTGATATCCACTCATATTAGGAAACTTTGAAAAATTGTATCTCTCAATCTGTTTATCCTTTTAATCCCAAATTTTATAGGAAAGTCTATAAAGACTTAATCTCCTTATATTCAAAGTTTAGAGCACAAAAGGAATAACTCCTTTTCTTCATTTGCAAGTCAATGACTTATAAGGCATATATTATGCATTAAAACATATATTTTCTCTTACCTATTTTCCTATATTCTTTATTTTGATTACTCTTTCCATTATTAATCACATGTAAACGAAATATAATCAATTGTGGCCATCAATGCCACTTTCTAGAGATTTCTATACATTTCTCATAAATGCATTACTTTAAAAATCCATTATATTTTATCTTTCTCTATTATTTCAACTTTTCTTCTTTTCGTTTCTTTTATATCCATTATTGGATTAATAATACAATAGAAATTAGGAAATTCCTATCAAAGGGGATGTTTTGCAAAGAAGCCAACCCTTTGAAACAAAGCATACAACCATTTCAATGCAAGTCCATATCCTAAAAATATTACATTTCAATTATGAAAACATATGCAAAATCGAGGTTGTAACAGTTGGTGTATCACCTCCTTCCTTTAGATCTATCATCTCACTCACTATGTACCTTCACCCTCTTTGTTTATCTTAATGTATCTACACTTTTGTAGCCCTGTTATACTTCCCATTTACATGAGTGGCTAAATACATTGTGTGGGTAGGTGGTAGCCACTAAGGCTCTCCCAACATGTATATACTTACATCCTTTTGAATATATATATATTCTTCGCACTGGTTATCTCCATACTCTTGTTCTTAAATGTTTCACTTGCATGCTTAGCTACCATCTTGTGATGTTTGTTTGTTAGTTCCTTGAAAGAGTAATATTGGTCTTATCTAAGGGTTATGGAGTTGAATGAATGCATGAAAATGTTGGAATGCTAAAGCTAATCATCATATGGTTTGCTTTGTGATTGTTGGTTTTCCATCTCGAGAGAGAGACAACCTTATAACCTAGATCTATCCTAAGATCGAGAGAGGGAATAGACATATATGATGATTTCTTATAATCTTACTAAGGGTATACAAAAGGGTGTGAGTATTGTATATTTGTGAGAGATCTTAGTACGTGAAACCCAATCCAAGTTCCCTTCCATACTTTGCGTACATCTTTCTTGTTTGATCTTATTGTCTTGTTTTTTCTCTTAACTTTACCTTTCTTTCTTTATTTGGAGTAACATTGTTCCATAAGAAACACTATCTTAACCAACACCTTCATTCGATGTATTCTAGTCTAAGGCTCTATGTTCCAAACACTTACCAACCTTGTTCCTATGGTTTGACCCCAATCTACTGCATCATACCTCGTACAATAGTTGAGGGGCCTGAGTGTTGGGTCATAAATTTAAGTGTCTGACTACTCTAGATCAGCTCTATTTTGGACATGTGATTTAAGACAGTTACGCTGCAATCTTCTAAATTGATATATGAGGGATATCAATTTGACAAATATAGTGGGAACGATAATGAACTAAATACCTAACTAAATATTGTCAAATTTTATTCAGATAAAATCAAATCAAAAGTTTTTTGACAAAAAGAAAATTTTCTCTTGTAGAATTAAATGGAAAGCAAATCATCATTGCAATATTTCCTTAGGATGGTAATATACAAATTTACAAAGGCTGATTGGTTTTAAAGAGTTTCAAACAGATTCAAGGTGTTGACTATGAAGAAACCTTTTCTTCAGTTGCCATGGTTAAGTCCATCAGGATCATGCTGGCCATTGCAACTTATCATGACTATGAGATTTGGTAGATGGATGTTACAACCTCATTCCTTAATGGGAATCTTCTTGAGGATGTGAACATGACACAACCTTAAGGTTTTATAAATTCAAAGGGTGTAAACTCTATAAGATACAAAGATAAATCTATGGATCGAAGCAAGCATCTCAGAGCTGGAATCTTTGTTTTGATGAGACAGTCAAAGAGTTTGGCATTAGTCAAAATGAAGATGAACCTTGTGTTTACAAGAAGGTTAGTGGGAGCATAATTGTATTCCTCAAATTTATGTAGATGTCATACCATTGATGGGGAATGACATTCCTTCTTTATAGATGGTAGAGAACTAGCTGGAAAGCACATTCTCTTTGAAGGACTTAGATGAAGCATCCTATATCTTAGGAATCAAGATCTATAGATATAGATCTAGAAGGTATCTTGGACTAAGTCAGAGCATATACATTGACCAAATGTTGAAGATGTTCAACATGGTGAACTCAAACAGAGGAAACCTACCCATGTCTCATGGAGTTACTATCTATAGAGCTCAATGTAACAATCCTTGTGAAGAAAGGGAGTGCATGAGTAAGATTAGATATGCATCTGCAATTGGCTCTATCATGGACACAATGTTATGTACTCATCTAGATGTCTAGATGCCTTGAGCATGAAGAGAAAGTATTAGTTAGATCCTGGTGAGAGTCACTAAATTGTCATGAAGAACAACCTTAAGTACTTAAGAAGAACTAAGGATTAGTTCCTTGTCTATGGAAGTGAGGAAGATTCAGTGGTAAAGGGTTACATCGATGCAAGATTCCAAACTAAAAAAAGATGATTATCAATCGTAATTAGGATTTTTGTTTTGCCTCAACAACAGTCCTGTGAGATAGAAGAATTCCAAGCAAGAGATAGTTGCAGATTCTACAGTAGAGGTTGAGTAAATTGTTGCATTGAATGTAGCAAAGGAGGTTGTTTGGATTAAGAAATTCATTTTAGAGGTTGGTTTGGTTCCAAACATTAGCGAAACAAGTGGGCTATATTATGACAACAACAGAGCTATTGGAAAAGATAAGGAACCTGATTGCATTAGAGTTCCAAGCCCATACAAAGGTGGTTCCATCTCATATGAGAGATCGTACAGTGATGAGATCTGAAGATTTGTAGAGTACCAACCAAGAGCAATGTGGTTGACCCCTTAGCCAAATCACTTTCATAGTAGAAGCATGATGGTCATGTTGGATAACATGGGATTAAGTTCATGGGTGATTGGCTCTAAGTGCAAGTGGGAGCATGTTGCTATGTGTGTCTAGAGAGCCAATCAAATGATGATTGTAATGCCATATTTTGTAAATTATTTGAGTAATAATAAAAGAAATCTTCCAATTTATTTTGTTTTATTCAGTTATGAGATAATGATGTAATAGAATAAATGTCTACAGAATGAAAATACTCATTGAGTATATATTTGGGTAGATGACCTGAATAATGAGATCATAGGGATGTCCAGAGTATATACATTCTTGTTATGTCCCTATTTGTATGTTATTCAAAGGTGATCAACAACAATAATGCATAAGACTAAAATGTGTGTTGCTTGATGATAAAATCTCATTAGTCATGACATACAATATCAAACCAAACACATAGATACTTGTTAGAGAACAATGTATCGAACAGACTCACCATAAGAGTGATGCATGGAAACCATAATTGGAAGTCATGATCATCTCTTATAGTGTTGGTGGTGATTTTGGTTCTTAGACATGAAGTCACTACACTCATCACATGTCATTCGATGTACTTTGACATCATCCATTGTGACCTTAAATAAGGGTTTCCAGAAAAGTGATGATTGGGTGCACTGTGACCCTTGGGGATGACTGTGAGTGATGCAGATGGGATTTGTCCCACCTACATGAGTAACATATCCTCACCACTTGATAAGCATAACTGAGAAATACATGGCCATGCTCATGTGAGTCAATATGTGATATTGAGCTTACATATAGGTCAGATAGTCTGCTCTTGTTCAAGGAACATGGATTGGACATTGAAGAGGATGATGATTCCATGCCTCAAGTTCAGTCTGGATATCAGTGACAAAGTAACTATACAAACACTATAACACCAATTAAAGATTGTAGGTTGAAGTATTTCGCCAACTTTTCGATCACTTGGGTAGCAATGATGTGTTGCTAGATACCTCTCATTTCTTGTGATGTCATAAATTAGTTATGGACATTCATTGCCAATGTAACTTGGAACTTATAAGGACACACACATAGGATACACTTGAAAAGGAGTTTATTCATGAATGATGTTTAACTTGACTATAAAGTGTTTAGGTATTCGATGTAAACAATAATTGACTGATTGGACTATGAACCGACCAGTTCAAATGTTGAACCGATTGATTGGAGTGTCAGGTTGATTGTAATTGCATTGGCTAAATATTGGATGAACTAGGGCATGAACTGATTAGTTCACTTAGTGAACTGATTGACTCAAGGGTCTCAAATGACTAATTCATGTGATGAACTTCTTGGTTCATTGATAAATTCAATTGGATCAAGGATTAGTGTTGACGTCATGTTATGAATTTATTAGATATAAATTTACAATACAATTAAGATTGGGAAACTGAAAAACCACTAGAGGGGGGGGGTGAATAGGGTTTTATGGATATTTTAAAATTAATTCAACTCAAACAAGCAACCACAAAAAGATTGGACAAGGGGACAAGGATTTAGAGTGGTTCCAACCTTAGCAAATACTAAGGCAGTCAATCCACTACCCGGTTGCTTACCCAACCGGGATTTTGAAAGTATTTAATTTTATTACCTCGCAAGGATGTTAAATAAAATTACAACACTTTCACCAAACCCTTCGGACAGCCTTCACCTAGAAGTAGTCTCACCAACCTTGAAGCAGCCTTCCTTGAAGTAACTTCAAGCTCCCCCTTAAAGTAGCCTTCATATTGAAGTAGCTTCTCATTGAGACAACCTTCTTGAAGTAGTCCAAAGTCCATCTTCTCCACCTGAGAAGACAAAACCTCTCCAATCTGCAGCCTCCAACCCTAGGAGTAGCAAGGAGAGTACAAACAATATAAAGGAACAAGAAAGAAAAATAGAAATTACAATACCGTTGTAGCACAAGACTTGATTTCCTATATCAAGTGTTTTGATCTCCTAACCAATGTATATGGAAGTGTAAGTGCAGTGGGTAGGAGATGCTAGCCTATAGGACACAAATTTGAAGCAATGGAAATGTATAGACAATGTTGGAGTTGCTCAATTGCTTACTAGAATGAATAGCCAATTGCAAGTATTATGCTCAAGTGTTGCATAAGTGTATTTTTGGGTGTCCTAAGGCTTGTCCTATTTATAGGAATGGCCTATGAATGCTTAAGGACGTTCTAGACACTTTCTAGGGGGTTCTTAGTGCTCAACTAGCCGTTAGGTAGCCATTAGTTGCTTTAGCAATGGCTAGTTAGTTAATCCTGAAAAGTGCAGACATAACTCTTCCCGGTCGACAAATTGTCGATCGAGAGTCCTTCTCGGTCGAGGATTTGTCGATCGGGGGACGTCCTAGAGCAAGTGTTTACAACGTTCATTTCCAACTCCCAACCACCTTGTCTGCTGGGTCTAATGGCTACTTGGGTCAATCTCGGTCGAGGAATTTGTTGACCGGGAGTGTCTCGGTCGAGGAGTTTGTCGACCGAGAATGACCCTATTTCAATGTTTTGAACTAGATACTAAGTGTGTGTATGAGTGTGCAGATGTGACACTATTATAGGGAATGACCTATCTAAGTGTTGTGAGAGGCTAGGGAAGATCTAAACACTTGATTTACATGATATCTAAGTACTTGTACATTATATACTTGTACAAGTTTTTACATTTGATTACAATCATGAATTAAAGAAATTTGAGCATATAGATCTTCCAAGTAGTTTGTCATCCACCTAATTCTTGCAACACTCAAGTAGCACGTTAGATCCACAAGAATGAAATGTTTGTCATTATCGAAACAAAGGGATTATAGTAATGTCCAATTTAGCCAACAATCTCCCCCTTTTTGAAGATGACAAACATTTCCTAAATATAAAATAAGGAAATATAAATCATATGAGTTTCATACCTGAGATTTACCTTTTGTAACCATTCTCTTGTTTTGCAAGTGTGTGTTGACTGAGATATTATGAAACTCATTTTATTTTATGTTTATGATTTTATATTATTTCTCCCCCTTTGTCATTTCAAAAAGATATCCAAGAAAATCATTTAGTATGACTTTTTATTTCTCCCCCTTAATTTTATGCTATGCTCCCCTTTATAGAGATATTCAATTTAAAAGTAAGGGTTTAATGCAAACCAATTATTGTTAAATTTAGCCACAATTTATTTCTCAATAATTTGCAAAGGATGTTAAGCCTTGAAATGATATGAGTTCCTTTTAAGCTTATAGTAGAATGTATCTCTAATCAAATACATGGGATGTTAGGCCCTAATTTGTTTAGAGAATTCCATTAAGAACCATATGTATGTCATATTCATGAATATTGTAGATTTCTTTGTTTTTATAACCAAAACTACTTTTAAGGATACTAAGGTCATAACAAGCTTCAAATGATGTTTACAAAGTTTTGTAAGCTTATTAATCTTATAATCAAGATAGTTTGTGTGAGCTCCCCCTTAATCTTATAGTCAAGATAATTTAAGGATTCTAAGGTCATAATCAATATTAGATCATAATAGGTTGACCTTTTATGAGAGTTATGCACTGAAATTATGTTTTCAATATGATAAACACATTTTGAATCAAGATACTAAGATTAAGTGCAATAAAATGATGTACAAATAAGCATTTTGTCAAGCTTATTTTAGGTCAACCTTGACTTCGACCATAGCGCCCCTTGGTCAAGCTTGATTTCAACCAATAGGCAATTTCTGTAGATTTCCAATTTGAACATTTATATGTGAAGTATAATTTCTACAGATTTTCAAATTAAAATGCATTTGTGCCATGAAATTTAACTATTTATGCAAAATGGCATCTTCATATGGGCTGAATCACACTGATCAAGAATAATATCCATTCATGGTTTGTATATATGGATCAAAGATTATTTTAGACAAAACAATGAAACACAATGATCATGGCACAAAGATTATGATAGAATAGTAATTTCCTTGATTAGACTAATCATGGTTCATATTTTCAGTTTTAAGCCAAACCATGTAGTAAATAAACCAAAATAATCTCATTCTGGTACATAAGTTTTCAATTTTAAGACAAACCATGTAAATGAACATGCTTAATAAACTTTTTCAATCAATGAATAAGGTTTGTTCAAAATCAGTCTTCATATAACACTTTTGCAATATGTTTAAGGATTTCATATTCTTAATGGTATACCTTAATTCATGATGCAAAAAGATCAATATGTCTTGTTTCAAATATGGTCTCCAAGATTTATTCTTGATTTGCATCAATAATTAATAACAAATTGATAGCAAACTAGATTAATTGAAAATAGGTTCAGCAGAACTTGATTCGGTCGACATTTTTCTCGACCGAGAATGCTGCTATTTGTACATGTTTTATCATATTTGTTGCAAACGTGAAAACAGTAACCTGCTCGGTCGACTATTTCTCGACCGAAAATGTTCTCGGTCGAACAGTTTCTCGACCAAGAATGTTTCTGTACTGTTTCAGAACTGTTTTCAGTAATTGTTTCCAAGTAAAACAAGAATATGAAAGTTAAAGCTCGATTGTGTTGAGATATGACATTTGTATATCAAGAATCAGTTTGGGTCAAATCTCAACTAGTCAAATTTAAATCTCTAAGTTTTAGGAACCCAAGCTAGATCATCATTCCTTTTCTTGTATGGGCATGAAAAAGAGTAGTGTCCAAGACACAAGCAATAATGACAACTAATAGAGTCAATCTCATTTCTCTTTCTAGGAGTTGAGTTGTTCTTGGGTACATACATGGATTTATTCTTTAGCACTTGTGTCCTTCTCCAACTAGGTTTTTGATAAGATTTTCCCTTAGTCTTATAACCTATTCCTCTCCTTCCAATTTGACGATAAGAATCATTTAAGATATTATCAAGAATATTATTATTACTCAAGCTACTCACTTTTTGTTGTAACTTCATAATCTCATCCATTTTCTTCTTGATATCTAATTTTGCTTGATCTAGATTAGATAACAAAGAATCTCTTTCTTTCACAATAATATCATAATCTAGATGTGTACACAACATAGGTTGTTATTGAAGATCATTTACTTGAGTTTGCAAGTTTAGCATTTCGAGGGAAAGAAGATTGCAATTTGCTTCTATAGATTTCAGCTTAATATCATAATCTTCAACAACCTTTTTGAGATCTTCATTTTCAGATGTGAGAGCAAGAAGTTTAGCATTTAACTCATCATTTACTTTATTTGATTTCTTAAATTTCTTCTTGCACTCAATATATTTCTCATGTGTATCTTGAAGACTAGCAATTAGATCTTCTTTTGGCAGATCAAAAAGACTTACCTCTTCTTCTTCTTCTTCATTTGTTGTAGAAATAAGACATTCTACTTCTTCTTTTCCATCATTACTATCATCACTTGAATCATCCCATGCAGCTTTATATGCTCTTTCTTTCTTTTTGTGAGATGATTTCTTCCCTTTCTTGAGTTTTGGACAATCACCTTTCATGTGTCCCTTTTTGCCACATTCAAAGCACCTGGAAGAAAAAACACTAGAAGTTTTGTTAGTTTTAAAACTTTTATACTGCTTACCATTTACAATGAGAGTTTCTTCTTCATTATCATATTCACTTGTGTCATGACTAATCTTGGTTGATGCTTTGAATGCAATGTCCTTCTTTTTCCCTTGTTGAAGTTCACGTTCTCGTCTTTCTTCCTCTTCTAAAGTTGCCTCATGTGCTTCTAGGTTGCCAATAAGTTGTTCCATCCTTAGCTGGGTGAGATCATTTGCTTCTTCAATAGCAGTCACCTTGGGCTTGTATTTGGGAGGAAGAGACCTAAGGATTTTTGATACCTGATCTTCTTCAGCGATTACTTTGCCTAAAGCATTCAAACCATTTACAATAGAATAAAATTTTGCATACATTTCACTAATAGATTCATTTTGATCCATACAAAATTGTTCAAATTTCTATTTAAGCATTCCGATTTTAGAACTCTTAACTTGAATAGTTCCTTCATATGTTATAGAAATTCTATGCCATATTTCATAAGCCGTTTCACAATTTGATATTCTATTAAAGTCACCAACGAAAATTGAGCAATAAAGTATACTTATAGCTTTTGCATTCATTTGGGCAGACTTTACCGTATTGACATCCCAATTTGAATACTCTATTTGGGGAAGTTCATAAGGAGTTGTTACCATTCTCCATAAGTCCCAACTGATTCCTTGGAAGTAAAATTGCATCCTCCTCTTCCAGTAAGTGTAATTAGTTCCATCAAAAGCTGGAGGTCTATCCACGAGTGTTCCTTCCAAGTTGAGGTTGTTGAGCAACCCGTCACCCATTCTTCAAGACTTTGTTAGAGTTCCTTGAAGCCTTCTCTAATACCAATTGAAAAACCACTAGAGGGGGGTGAATAGGGTTTTATAGATATTTTAAAATTAATTCAACTCAAACAAGAAACCACAAAAAGATTGGATAAGGGGACAAGGATTTAGAGTGGTTCCAACCTTAGCAAATATTAAGGCAGTCAATCCACTACCTGGTTGCTTACCCAATCGGGATTTTGAAAGTATTTAATTTTATTACCTCGCAAGGATGTTACATAAAATTACAACACTTTCACCAAACCCTTCGGATAGCCTTCACCTAGAAGTAGTCTCACCAACCTTGAAGCATCCTTCCTTGAAGTAACTTCAAGCTCCCCCTTGAAGTAGCCTTCCTCTTTAAGTAGCTTCCCATTGAGACAACCTTCTTGAAGTAGTCCAAAGTCCATCTTCTCCACCTGAGAAGACAAAACCTCTCCAATCTACAGCCTCCAACCCTAGGAGTAGCAAGGAGAGTACAAACAATATAAAGGAACAAGAAAGAACAATAGAAATTACAATACCGTTGTAGCACAAGGCTTGATTTCCTATATCAAGCATTTTGATCTCCTAACCAATGTATATGGAAGTGTAAGTGCAGTGGGTAGGAGATTCTAGCCTATAGGACACGAATTTGGAGCAATGGAAATGTATAGCCAATGTTGGAGTTGCTCAATTGCTCACTAGAATGAATAGCCAATTGCAAGTATTATGCTCAAGTGTTGCACAAGTGTATTTTTGGGTGTCCTAAGGCTTGTCCTATTTATAGGAATGGCCTATGAATGCTTAAGGACGTTCTAGACACTTTCTAGGGGGTTCTTAGTGCTCAACTAGACGTTAGGTAGCCATTAGTTGCTTTGACTAATTAGTTAATCTTGAAAAGTGCAAACAGAACTCTTCTCGGTCGACAAATTGTCGATCGAGAGTCCTTCTCGGTTGAGGATTTGACGACCGAGGGACATCCTGGAGCATGTGTTTACAACGTTCATTTCCAACTCCCAACCACCTTATCTTTTGGGTCGAACGGCTACTTGGGTCAATCTCGGTCGAGGAATTTGTCGACCGAGAGTGTCTCGGTCGAGGAGTTTGTCGACTGAGAATGACCATGTTTCAATGTTTTGAACTAGATACTAAGTGTGTGTATGAGTGTGCAGATGTGACACTATTATAGGGAATGACCTATCTAAGTGTTGTGATTGGCTAGGGAAGATCTAAACGCTTGATTTACATGATATCTAAGTACTTGTACATTATATACTTGTATAAGTTTTTACATTTGATTACAATCATGAATTAAAGCAATTTGAGCATATAGATCTTCCAAGTAGTTTGTCATCCACCTAATTCCTGCAACACTCAAGTAGCACGTTAGATCCACAAGAATGAAATGTTTGTCATCATCAAAACAAAGGGATTACAATAATGTCCAATTTAGCCAACAGAAACATGATGGAATGACCGGTTCAAGGGTTAAACCAATGGACTCACATGCCAACCAATCGGTTTATTTGTGAGCCTGACAGTTTGGCCCTCGTAGGATGTGAAAATTCAAGAAATTGTTTACCCTTCAACTACAGCTCAGACTAGAAACCCTGACCCTAACCCTCCTACAAGTAGAGAGGTATGGGGGCTTCTCAAACACATCAATTAGCTCTAAAAATTGTTGCATTCTCTAGTTGTGGTAACCGAGAGAACTCAAGCAAGTCCTACCTGATAAAGGGAGGGATAGAAATGGGGTGAACAATTATGGGAGACCAAGTTAGTTCTAGTCTACCAAATGAATGGGGACAACTCCTTCCTGTATGTTCATCTAGAATGACAAGAGTTTGTAGTGGTATGTGTGGATTACTATAGAGGTGAGGAGCTTCTTGGCTGCTACCCACAGGAAAAGGTCGATTGTTTTCCATAGTGATCACCAAGATATACTGCTGACGATGTATGGGTGCAACTTGAAGAAAGGTGCACACTACCATGAGAGTATTGTCATTGGACTTGCTCTAGGACCTGGGATAATCTCGCAAACCATCCTTCTCATCACATAGTTATTAATGAGATATATTGCTTAAAGGGGAATATGGCAGTTAAGTTTTTGTTTAATTTTCCTGCTCTATCACCATATTTCCCTACACAATCATGGTGGTTTATCAACTTGTTCATGATTTATAATCATTCTAATCATAATTTTTATTATGAAATTCAATTATCTCGTGAATCCTTATGTGTATGACCCACTAGGTTCCTAATTACATTGGTAGTGAACTTCAAAACAACTCAAGCAAAGTGTGGTGTCTAGACACACATACTTACCACCTAAGTTATATGAATGAGTTAGAGAGAAACTACAACCAGTAAAAGTGATAAATGTGTCCATAACCATGTAATTCCTTGTAACTGATATCCAGATTGAAGATTAGGTATGGAATTCCATCATCTTAACTTCCAATCTATGTTCCTTGAACTAGAGAAGACTATTAGAGATGTTGTGATCTAAAAATCATATATTTACTCACATGATAAAGGCCAAGTATTTCATAGTATCTCTTATCAAGTGGACAAGATATCACTCCTAATGGGGGGGTGGGAATTCCATCTACATCACTCTCAGTCTTCCCTAAGTGTCACAGTGCACCTGATCACTACTTTTTGGCAACTTGTATTTGAGAACATGTTGGGCTTGTGGTCAAAGCACATAGATCACCTTGTGATTGTTGTAGCCATTTCAAGTCTAAGGATCACATTCATCACTATCACATTGAGATATGACTCTAACATGTCACTACATCACTTCCATGTGTCAATCACCATGTGGTGTGTTCAATACAACTTGTGCTCTAACAAGTATCCATGCATTTGAGTTGATATCAGATATCATGTGTAAAGAAACATAGTCATCATTCTCCATACATGCTAGCCTTGTGTATTATTATTGTCCTACGGTATCCACAATAATAACCGAAGAGGAACATATCAAGAATGAATACTCTTAATATACAAATGATCTCATGTTCAAGTCTTCAAACCAAACAATATATCATCAAGGCATATCATTCTTAAGACTTTATTAGGTTTATTCATTATCTCAATATCAAAACAAACATGATAAGTTGAATTTCCTTTTATCAAAACTCGAATCAAGTACAAAGTATCCCTATTTGAATCAATAGATGATGGATCTCAGGGCATACAACCAACAATATCCCACTTGTATTAGAGATAATTACCTTATTAATCTTATTCTAAACGAACTAAGATGACCATAATGCTTTTTCTATGTAAGTGCTTTTGTCAGGGGATAAAAATGTTGCTTTTAGTTGGTACTCCACAAATATTAATATCTCCTTGTTGTACAATTTTACATATGAGATGAGAATGCATGGGTATGTGCTTAGAGCATGAATGGGATCTGGGTTCCTTATCTTGTACAATAGTTGCATTATTCTCACAATAAATATCTACCACATCTTCAATGGATGGAATAAACCCATGTTCAATAATGAACTTCTTAATGCATATTGCTTCCTTTTTTCCTTGGATGCATCAATATACTCAGCCTATGTTTTTGAATCCGCCATTGTCTCTTGCTTAGAACTCTTCCATCTTATAGCTCCCCACTTTAGGCAAAACACAAATCATGATTTCGATCTATAATCATCCTCTTCAGTTTGGAAGCCTGCATTGGTGTAACTCTTTATAAAAACTCTTAATCGCCTCTATAAATGAGTAATTGATCCTGCTTTCTTCTCAAATACTGAAAGATATTCTTCACGGCTATGTAGTGACCATCATCCTAATTTGACTAGTACCTACTCGTCATACTTAAAGCATATGAAACATTTTGTGTGTGTACATATAATTACATACATGATAGATCCCTTTGTCAAGGCATATGGAATCTTACTCATGCGTGACCGCTCTTACAAAGAGCTAGAACATTGGGATTTAGGGAGACATATTTTATGTAACATGGGTAAGTTTCCTCTCTTAGAATCATGCATGTTAAACCTCTTTTAGATTTTGTCAATGTATGTAGTTTGACTGAGACCAAGAATCCTTGTAGTTCTATCTCTATAGATCATGATTCCTATTATATCGGGATTCTTATCCTAAGTCCTTCATAGAGAAGGTATTTCCCAACCATGTTTTTGCTGATTGTAGAGTAGGGATGTCATTTCCTATCAAGAGTATGTCATATACATACAATAAGAGAAATATAGTTATGCTCCCACTAACCTTCTTCTAAACAAAAGATTCATTTTCATTTGGAATAAAGACAAACTATTTGATTTTTTATCAAAATGAAGATTTCAAGTTCTAGATGCTTGATAAAATCCATAGATTTACCTTAGTAGCTTACAAACATTATTTGTTTCATTTTGAGCAATAAGACCCTTAGGTTGTGTCAAGTACATATCCTCAAGAAGAAACTCATTAAGGAATGTAGTTTTAATGTCCATTTTCCAAAGCTCATAGTCATGATAAGCTACAATGACAAGCATGATCTTCATGAATTTAACCATGCCAACCAGTGAAAAAGCTTTATCATAGTCAACTCCTTGAACTTGTATGAAACCTTTTTCAACCAATCTACCTTTGTAGGTTTGTGCATACCATCCATGTCGATCTTCTTCTTTAAGTCCCATTTGCACCCTATGGGTTTTACCTCTTCAGGTGGATCCACCAAGGTCTACACATTGTTGGCATACATGGAGTCCATATCAAGTCTTATGGACTCAATCCATTTACTAAATGTTGGTCCCTCAATGGCTTCCTTATAGGTTTCTAGCTCATCATCTGTGGCCAGCAAATTGTCTTGTTGAGTGATGATAAATCCATCTCTCTCTGGCTCAAGATGTGTCCTACTAGATCTTCAAGGTTCTTGTGTAACGATAGTGAATTGAGGTTGCATAATAGTTAACACTTCTTTTGGTTCCTTATCAACTTCCATAGGTTCAATGTATTCTTGTTGGTCTTGAACTTATTCAAGTTCGATTTTTCTCCTATTGGTTTTTTTAGAAATGAATTACTTTTCAATAGGAAAACAATATTTCCAGAAACAAACACTTTGTTGTCAAATAGAATATATGAACAGTAACCCTTAGTTTCCTTAGGGTACCTAACAAATATACATTTACCCAATTTGGGTCCAAAATTTTCATATATTGTTTTCTTGACATAAGTTTCACATTCCCAAAATTCTAAAAATGACATGTTGGGATATTTCCCATTCCATTTCTCATATGGTGTATTTCAATGGATTTAGAAGGCACTCACTTAAAGTAAACGTGATGATCTCTAGAGAATGTCCTCAAAAAGAAAGTGAAAGATCAGAAAAACTCATCATAGATCATACTATGTCCAACAAGGTGTAATTTTGTCTTTCAGATACACCATTATCTTATGGTGTTCAAAGTTGTCCATTGTGATACAATACTGGAATTCCTCACAAGCACCTTAAACTCTTAATTTATGTGTTCACCATCTGAATCAGAATGAAGTGCTTTGATTCCTTCTCCAAATTGATTTTATACTCCATTCATGCATTCCTTGAACTCTTTAAAGGATTTTTACTTGTGTTTCATTAGATACACATACATACAATCCCTCACAAGGACCTCCAACTCTTATCTTAAGTGTTCATGATCACAATTTGATCGAAGTGCTATGATTCTTTCTCCAATTTCATTTTATAATTCATTCATAAATTCCTTCAACTTTTTAAAGGATTTTAAGTTTTGTTTCATTAGATATGCATAGACAAACCTACTGAAGTCATTACTAAAGTAACTAAAGTACTGGTATCGACCTCTAGCACTTGTGAAAAAAGGAAAACATTCATCAATATGTATGAGTCCTAATAAGTTACTTTCTCTCTCATTGTTTCCAATGAAAGGTTCTTTTTATATCTTGCCCAATATTCAAGACTCACATGTCTCCATTGATTTAAAATCAAAAGATTCTGGATAACCATCTTTATGGAGTCAAGATATGCACTTCTCATTTATGTGACCTAGACAATAGTAGAAAATATATGTTTTGTTTGACTCATTGAGTTTTAAAATGTTAGCATTTATGTTATTTACATTCATATAAAGATGAAATAAATAAATAATATAAGACATAGGGGCACTGTCATAAAAGATTTCATCTTTAGAAATGGAAATATGCCCATTCTTTATTAGAAACTCAAAACCAATCTTGTTCAAATAAGATACATAATTAATGTTTCTATTTATGGTAAGAACATTATAGAACTTTTCTAACTCTGTTACAAGCCCGTTGGCAAGAGATAAACAATATGTACCTACAATAGTGGCATCAACTCTTGGTCCATTTGAAATGTGCAGTTCCATATCACCTTTATTCTAGGGTCTACCTCTTTTAAGATCCTACATATTGGAACATATGTGAGATCTACATCCGGTATCCAATACCCATGATAAAGAACTAGATAAGTTTATTTCAATAACATATATACCTAAAATGAATATCTCGATCTCTTTCTTCTTGTTCATCAGCTTATCAAGGTACATATATCAATTTCTTTTCCAATGTCTAACCTGGTGAAAATGGTGGAAGTTGCCTCCCTAACCCTCTCATATTTTTTCTTTGGGTGCAGAAGACTTTGAGTTATCTTTAGAACCACTTTTAGCTTTTCCCTTGCCCTTGAACTTTACTTTTCTTTTGCTAACCATCAAAACGGATTTGGGCTTGTCTTTCATATGCCCTAAATAGTTCTCAACAAGGAAAGTAGCTCTATTAATGGCTTATCAAAATTGTTCATGTTATAGTTCATGACAAATTTCTTGTATGAATCCTATAAAGAATGTAAGGTAACATCTATGGACAACTCTTGACCCAAAGGAAATTCCAATCTCGCAAGACTTTGCACACACCCAAATAACTTGAGTACATGGGATTCAACAGGATTGCCTTATGTCATTTTACACATAAACAACAACTTGGAGACATCATACCTCTCCTACCTTATGTTCTCTTGATACATGTTCCTGAAATGTGTTATCATCTAATTAACATCCATGTTCTCATGTTATTTCTATAGGTCAAGATTCCTATAGAAAATTATCAAGAATTTCATGTCCATAGCATCATAATGCTTCTTATGAGCCTCCCTTTATTCTCTAGATGCATTTGGAATTTGTCCATTAGCTACTGGCATGTCCACGACATAGATCTTATGCTCATCTATGTGAACAATCCTCAACATTCTAAACCATTCATTGAAGTTATTCATGTTAAGTTTTTGTTTGTCAAGGACAAATCATAGTGAAAATAGATAGTGGGTTTTGTTTTCCATTGATCTACAATAAAGGATAGTTTTTAACAAATCAATGGAATCATATAAAAATTAGTTTGATTTCAAAAATCTAATTTGACAAAATTAATTTGGACTTTAATTAATTATTCTCCCATTATTATATTCAAATTCATATCCCTCACTATTAATTCATAAGATTACAATGAGAAATCTTCTAATCGAACAAGATCCAAAATACATTAAGTTATTACCCAATAAATGATGATGTCCATAAATTAATTATTAAGGTAGATAACATTTACCAATTGCATCATATGCAATTATTGGATAAATGGTTGCACAAATCCTTGTCAGTAATTCATCATGTGAATTATACACCATCTTTATACCTCTCGGTGGTTAATCTCATTAAGACCACCTAGTCAAGTACAACCCAAGGTTAATAAAATAAGATATGCACCATACTTGGTACACTTATTATCACACCTACCCAAGGTAGATGGGGCATCACGCCTGGCATGCCCACACTTAGTCGAAAAAGGTTTTCATGTGTATTGCACTTAGAAATAATCTTCAATATTGATATTGTATTCAGGGGTTTATATATGTATATATATGTGTACATATAAATATGTATATATATGCATGCATATATATATGTATATGTATATGTATATGTATATGTATATGTATATGTATATGTATATGTATATGTATATGTATATGTATATATATATATATACATGCATATATATATTAGTGTTACATATATATTATCATACATATCATTTACGATAAAAATCACCACATGTGAATATACAATAGGATATGGAAACTAGAACAAAAGCTTGAGCCAACAAGTGTTGTAGAGAAACCAACCTAGACATTCACATCCAATGTAACCATTATTATTCTTGTTAGGGTTTTTGGTCGCCCAATCAGAAGAAGATTGGATAATGAGAACTCACAGACCTAGCCCTTAAAGCTTTTTTATCACCTGATCAAACAAGTTGATCGATCAGTCTAAATTTGTTGATCAATGAGGTAGATCCTTATCATGGTTCCTGATCACCAGATCAAACAAGATGGTCAACCGATCATAGTCCATGTATAGGTAGAATGTGTCTTTTTGTTGATCTATTTCCTAGTCTTATTCACATACCTTCCAAGGACCTTCATCTTTGCCATGGGCATTTGATGTAATCCTCCTTTACACCGTCATCCACCAGAAATAATTTACATCATTTCATTAATGAAAATTATAACATGGTGAATTGACGTGCGTCTTCGTACACACAACAATCACTAGGATAAATCCTAGAGTTTAACCTTTTAATTAGGTTGTCAACTTGATGTGAACAATAAGTCAACTAAGTATAGATAGATATCGATCCAAGGGACAGCAAGAGGAGTGGTTGAAATCCAAATCTAAATGCTAAATGAGAAAGAGAATTCCAGTTTGAGAGAGTCGATTAAGAACTAATAGAAAAAAATAAGGTGTTGAATTAAAGATGATGTAATTAAGAAATAAAAAAACTATTTGAATTAAAATAAGAGAGTATCAATGCTAGGAGTTTTACCACCACATCTGTCATGAAATAACGATTGATAAAAGACTATACAATAAAATGAGATAAAAGTGGGGATGTAGAAACATTTGTGAATGAATCTACAAAAGACAAACTCCTTATGGACCCATTCGTCTTGGTGCCAATAGTTCCTTTTCTGAACAACCCAATAAGGATCTTTCCACGGTAACATCTAGATCCTTATGAACTCAATTTGTTTGTCCCAACTCTTGGGATCTGCAGTTGCATCCCCCCCAAAACTGACATTTGGTAGAAAAGAGATCAAGTCTTCAAAATCGGCAATTAGCCAAACGAAAATATGTTTATCGAATAGAATCATATAGAGGGTATCATTCATTGTAACACTATGGCCATAGGGTTACTCCAGACACCACGATATAAGGATTACCTACTACTTATAGTAATGAAAGAAGGAGAAAGGGAAAGCATGAATGAATCCATAGACCAAAAAAGGTAGAATCTCCAAGGAGTTCTTGTCAGTGACAATTAAATGTCTTGATCCTTTTATTCCCTGCTCCTAATAAAGAATGGGAGAAATAAATAACAAGATCTCGAAATCCAAAGATGAAGAACTTATTTTTATTACAGAATTAAAAGTTACAAAACTAAGAACACAACCAAGAAAATTATGTTCAGTCTGACACTGGAAATGCCCCAAAATTCTTCAGTAGATCTGAGAAGATATGGAAGAAAAAGAAAGCAGATAGAAAAGGATGCCCCAAAGATGCAAAAGAAAACTTGCCCAATGCTGCTATTAACACTGGAGTGGATGAGGTTGTAGAGATGATCAGCATGGACACCATAAATAGTCCAGCCAATAACATAGCCATAGCCAATGCAAACACAGAGGAGGACGTGCATGAACTCGTGAAAGAAATCAACGAAGTCCTAGCAACTTTGCCAACCTATGAGGGTAGAAAATCCAAAGCACATGGGGCCAAAATGAAATGAAAAGGGAAAATATGAAGTACCCATGCTGAATTTGTTAAAAGAAGCCCTCGAAGTATAGGGAAAGAGGTAGGGACCATAGCACATGAATGTGGTACTAACACCAACATTGACTCCGAAGAAACAGTGATGGAGGATGAAGAGGAAGAAAGTCCATCGAGAAAGCATCTTACTTAGAAAAACAATGTGAACTCCTTTGTGTCACCCGATCTATTGAGCCTTTCATGTTATGTTGTAAAAAAATGATGCTCAAGGTAAATTACAAACAAAAATTATTGGATTACAAACTAAGACATGAATTATAACTATGACTGGATGCCCTCTTCTTGTGGAGTCCCCCCTCCTTTTATAGGGAGATGAGGAGGGGGGAAGCTACAGATGCCTTTGTGGTGGTGGTGGCCACTTTTACTGGAATGATTTCTTACTTCATCTAAAAGTAATATTGTTAAAACCTTGACCGCATTAATAATTTTATTTTTGGCAAATGACTGAGTATTTGTTGCATTCTTTTCTCCACATAAAAATATGTGTAAATTGACCAATTCTTTCCTTTTTTTCCTAGTTAAAACAACATTAATTGTTTCCTTGAATAGAAAGTGGAAAATTCCATTGAATAGTATTCCTTTAATATCTTTGGCCACTCATTCATTTCTTTGATTCTTTTGTTGTTAAATTTCCTAAATGACGAAACAAATGGCTTGCATGACCAATCAACCACTTGGAAAGCCATGTAAAATATGTTTTTCTTTAAGAAAACTAAATTTTCTTTCTAACACATACTTGAAGATTGAATTTGGAGTTCATACTTAAGAGTTATGGTAGTTTTTTTGTCATCTATCTATGAATTTCAGGTACTATGGGAATTTTACAAAACATCTTCCAAGATATATTAATCATTACTCCATTTTCCTACAAAAATATAGCAAAATATAATTAAAATTTCAATTAAAGAGAGAAAATATAAACTAATAAAATTAATTATAAAACTAAAAAAATAAATAACAAAACAATCCTAAAAGATATCTAAAAGATGTAAATAGAAAAGTTAAATACACATTTATCAAAATACCCCAGACTTGAATCATTACTTGTGCAAATAAAATCACAAATAATTCCAATTTATACTAGAAACATGTCTATCCTCACCCTCATAGCCAACACTTTGTTCCTTACCTTTAATTTTTACCACGCAACCCAATCTCCTAAAACCATGTAACACAAAATTATGTATTCCTTATTAAAAATAAATTTCATATATTATTTTTAAATCAAGACTTTATAGAAATAGGCTTCTTCTAACTTTTTCTTTGAAAATACCATTTTTATGTTTTTTCTTTGTGAGTTGTTGCACAAGAACAAGACAAAAAATGGGGTGTGGAAATAAAGTGATCCCTGCTCTATCTGACTTGTGATATATTCGATATATGGACTTGTGTCTACATTGGTCACAATTATTTTCATGTTCTCTTTGGCATCTTCTGTTGGTACACCCCTTTTGTGGGATGTGGAAATTTTTTGAAAGCATGCCACCGGGACTTTATTTTTGTTTGGAGGTGATTCTTTGCTTTTTTAAAAGAGAAGGGATGGGGCTTGTTCCTGTACTTATAACTTCACTTCTTTTTTTCTCTTTTTTGTTTTTAAATTTTTTGGTAAAGAGTGTCATTGCATCGAATGGATTCATCCTATCAAATACATTATACAAGATTTGTGATGAGTTATTCTATAGTTTAAAATAGAGAAATAGTGTGTTTGATTTTGATTGATTCCATACAACTTACCAATTTTTCCAAGGAGTGATGCCAATTTCGGGGTCCTAAGTGACATGGTTTTGCAAATAGGATTTGTTGAATTCAAAGGGGTACAATGATTACAATATCTATTCATCATGGCCAACTAGATAAAAACCGTAAGATAAAATGAAGCAAAAGAAATACAAAAGCAACTACATGTAGAAAATGGAAGACAAAAAGATAATGTAGAAGGGAAAGATAAGGGGGTTGGATTAAAAACATACCACCCACCTCTACACCAGACTTAAAATTTTGCTCGTCTTGAGAAAAACTTAAATATGGAATGGAGGGAAGAAAATTGATGGGATCACCAGGAGGCCCTAGTAGCTCAGAGTATGTCTAGCTGAATGGAATATATATGAAGGTTGGGACCTTGATTGTTGGAGATTCATTGTGTACCCAATTATGTGGTAGTTGTGGAATATCAATGGTAAATCCATATCTCTTTTCACTTTGCAATCCCTCCAATAGTATCCATAGATCTTCCTTTAGCAGTGAAGGAAGTGTCAGGGATGGTTGTGGATTGGCAGAGATTGGTGGATGCTCGACGAGTAACACATGTAGTCTTGGATGTGGAAGATAGAGCAGAGAATCTGGATCTAGTTTCCCTCTATCATATTGATCTGCATATGGGGGAATTGATGCTTATATGAAAGGGACAAAAGGATGAAAATCAACATCACAAATATTTTTATGCTCCTCGAACATCATGCAATCTAAATTGGGATTAGTAGGTTTCATTGTTTATATAGCATGCAACTCAAGTTCTTCTGTGTAGAGGGGTGCCCAAGGGTTCAAGAGGGATAAAAGTGAGGACATATTCTGTGCGAACAACAAAAGGGGGTGTATGGACTTCTTCCAAGGGTGGTGTCTCCCCTTCTAGATTAGTCGTGTGTGGAATGAAAATTGGTTGTGACAAAATGTGAGGATTTGTTTCACCATTGGGGGTTAGGTGTTCATTATCCATAATAGATTTAAAAACTAGAGATTGGTAAATGATAGTGTCTGGAATTATGTCGATGATAGGAAAATTTGTTGGATATTTAGAATGTCTCTCTTGCTTCGACTTTTCAAACTCAAGTAATAAAACCTCTAGCAGAAAGGGCAAAATACCAACATCCTCTTTACGTAAAGAATAATACCCCATACTCTGTGGTATTTCTTTAGGATATGACATACATGACACAAAAATAGTATCATCATTGTCATCTTTAGGAAGCCATATTGGGTTGTTCTAATTTCTCCCGGGGGGTCTGTGATTGGGCATCTAGTAATGTGACCAACATGGCTTGTTGATTTCCTAAAGATTTCTGGATCTCTTCTAAATCTCTTGTAGATCTACTACTTGTCTCTCTAGGACTCTGATCTTCTCCTTTTGAGGTGTATATTTATTTACACAATAAGGTTCATAGCCTCCAAAACTTGGTTTCTTACCCTCAACATACCCCACATAAGGATCTTGGTCTTGATACCCCTCATATTGATTGTGGCATTGCTCCTTGTAATAGTATTCAAAATATGGTGGATTGAAATTTTCATTATATCCGCCTTGGTGGAAATACTTAACATTACAAGGTGTCACCATTGCATAAGGGGACACATTTTTACTATCAAGATTATTTGATTGGGCTTCTAAAAAAGCAGCTGCCAAGGCATGGTTGGTTTCTAGTTTTGCATGTCCTTTGATTGTCGTCCTCTCTAAGGCCCTAAGTCTCACTTTTCTTAGAATTATATTGGGTCTCACAAATAGGTTCATATTTTCCAAAGTTTTGTTGGCCATACCCCCGTTAAAACATGGATAAAGGTAGCATGATTCCAAATAATGGCTTTCAAGAATTTGGGGGTTAGAGTTAACATCATACCCACCAGGATAGGAAGAATTGGGATCATAAAAGGTGTTACCATAATCTGGAGGCACATTACGCTAATGTGATGATGCATGGTTGTAATAACCATTCAATTGATATTTTGAACCATAATGCATTGGTCATACCCATTTTTTTAAAAGATTTTTTTGAAAGAACAAAACTAGAAGGAACTAAAAGTTATGGAATGAACTAAAATAGGATAAGGGGTTCGTCAAAAATTACAAAGAGAACAAAAAATTACAAAGCTAAACAAATTTATGAAACAAACTAAAATTATAAAAAAAATAGAAAGCAATACTTTCATAATGAAACTCGGCAAGAAGGAGGAGATAGACTACCATAATGTTGCTCGATAGGAAAAAAATTACAAAAATCTAAAAAAATATGAAACAGAAGATGTAGAAAAAGAGTAAAGTTATACAAGTTAGAGAAATATGTACAAAATTATACAAGATATAAAAGCAACCAGATTTGAAAGACAATCTTGTCGTCTCTAGAAACAACGCCAAATTCTATGTGTGTCGTTGTACACACAAAAAGCACTAGGATAAGTCCTAGAGTTTAACCTTCTAACAAGGTTGTCAACTTGTTGTGAACAATAAGTCAACTAAGTATATTTAGGTATTGATCCAAGGGATGGTGAGAAGAGCGGTTGAAATCCAAATTTGAATGCTAAAATGAGAAAGTAAATTCTATTTTGAGAGAGTCGATTAAGAACTAGGAGAAAAAATAAGATACTAAATTAATGATTATATAATCAAGAAATAAAGAAATTGATTAAATCGGAAGAAATGAGTATCAAAGCTATGGGTTTTACCACCACTACCGACATGAAATAACAATCCATAAAGACCATATGATAAAATGAGATAAAAGTGGGGATGTAGTAACATTCATGAATGAGTCTATGAAAGACAGACTCCTTATGGACCCATTGGTCCCGTGCCCAGAGTTCCTTGTCTGAACCACCCAATAAGGATCTTTTCGTGATCACATCCAGATCCTTATGAATTCGGTTTGGTTGTCTCAAGTCCTGGAATCCATAGTCACATCCCCTAAAACTGACATACGATAGAAAAGAGAGATCAAGTCTTCAAAATTGGTGATTAGCCAAACTAAAATTTGTTTATCAAATATAATCGTATAGAGGAATCAATCATTATAACACTATGGTCATGGGGTTACTCCCCCATACCTCAATATGAGGACTACCCACTACTCATAGTAATGAAAGAAGAAGCAAGGGAAAGAAGGAATGAAGCCATAGAACAAATTAGGAAGCATCTCCAAGGAGATCTTGTTGGTGACAATTAAATGACTTGATCCCTTAATTCCCCACTCCCAACAAACAATGGAAAAAAAATAATAACAATATCCCAAAATCCAAAGACGAAGAACAATTTTTTATTATAGAAGTAAATATTACATAACTAAGAATTTAAACTATGATTCTCAAGGTAAATTTTCTTTGGTCCCTCAAAACTCTATTGCTTGTTTTCTATTATTTGAATAAGGAGATACAAGTAAAGAGGTGAGGAGAGAGAGATAGATGAAGGCATCTATCTATGTTTACATAAGATATATCAATTAATATACAAGAAAAACTAGGCCAAAGGCCAAAAAGGAAAAAAAGCACCAACATAAAGAACCAAAGCCCTGCCTATCAAATAGAGGAAAGGCTCTAACAGAAAGCCTTGATGGATCCCATAATCTGATTCTACAACACAACAAGAGACCTAGTTCCATTTTTAGAATACCTCAGGTTCCTAAATTTATAAACGCATAGAGAACAAATTCTCCAAGCAATATTATAGTTCCCAACCATCTCACTGATAGCTTTTAGTTGAGAGAAAGGAAAAGCTTTACTCACAAGTGACTAAACCTCATTTTTTGTAGCTACAAGAAAAGAATATGTGAGTTTTATAGTCAGAATCCATCTCACACAGATAGAACCTTGCAATTGAAGGGATCCCAATTCTTATGATATAGTCCACTATTAGCCATTTATCATGAAACACTTTCCACAGATTGACCTAGAACCTCTTAGGAGCAGTACCCTTCCACAACCAAATAAATTTAGTGTAGAACTACCAGCTACCCTAGTCATGTTCCAAATCATTTTAAGCTTCAGGATTTCCACACCATTGAACAGAATGAAATCATTATTGCCCTTATCAATAGGAATAGAATCAAGTGTCTTCATAAGCTTCATATTATAGTGATTTAACAGTACACTCCAAGCCCCCTTTTGAATAATGCATCTCATCTTATAGTGAGTATGTAGCCCATGTTTCAAAATACTATCCTTACTAATCAAATCATCAAGGAAAGATTGTTTGAATCACAGATCCTCCCAAAAAAAGATAGGTTCACCATTACCCCCTTTATAGCTGATAAATTCAGCGAGAAGCTTTCTACATCTCAAGATCTTCTTAAAATCCAAAGACATATTAGACGACTCTTTAACTTCCCAAAAAGATTTATTGGATAAATACTTATTGTGGACCCACTTGAACCATAAAGAATCCTTCTTTATCACAGCATCCCAAGCATTAAGTAGCAGGCAAGCCATAGGGGAGTCCTTGATTTTTTTGATGTTTAGACCACCTTCAATAGTAGAGAGGGTAACTTTCTACTACTAAACAAGATGGATATGGTTCCAATTACTATCATTACCCCATAGAAAATCTCTACAAGACTTATCAATATCCTTCTAAACAAAGGTTGGTAGAGGAAAGGAACTCATCCAATACAAATGAAGAACAGAGAGAGTGGATCTAATCAATTCAGCTCGACCAGCAAGGCAAAGCAAATTAGATTTCCAACCTTCTAACTTCTTCCCAACTTTATCAACCAAAGGATCATAGGAAGATTTAGATAACTTACCGATGAAGAGGGGCAATCCTAAATATTTTGAAGGAAGAACATGTTACAACCCCAATTTTTGGGTTTATATTGATTGAAATGCAAATTCTCAAATAAAACGTTGTATGAAAATTGTATGATATATGTTCAATGAATGAGTTTATTTTGATGTATTTCCTTTAAATGAGTAATTGTGTGTATCCTAATGAGTTAGTGAGTCCAATGTAATAAAAAGGGAAGAAAATACAAAACAAATCCCAAAATATCAAAAAGGTATAAGAAATAAGGATAATGGTGAGAATTATGTGGAACTCTTTAGAAAGTGGTATAATGACCTTTATTGATTAAGTTTTGAATCCACTTGGTTTATAATAAGAAAAGAAATCAAAATAACAAAATATAAAAGAAAGAAAGAAAAATATGAATTTAAATTGCATAAATGTGCCTTTTGAGTAGATAACTTGCATATGAAGAAAAGTCTCTTTTACTTTTGAATTTCAATTGTAAACTTTGCACACAAGTAGCTAAAGTCATTAAGTACTTTCCTTTAAAATTTGGGAATAATTGGACATGTGGTTTGTGAGAAATGGTTTTTGGAATATTTCCTAAAGTGGAAAGGAAAAGAAGAAATAAATTAAATGTCACTACTCCAATTCATATTCAAACCTTATCCGGTTCTTTTATTCTATCACACGGCTCAGCAATTGTTGGATCTTTGATATGAAGGTGGGTTAGTTGTCACCTAGACAGGAAATGGAGGAACATGGGATTTGAGGTTTCCCAATCGATTTCCTCACAATACATAACGTATATAAATTGGGAAACGAACCCAACAAGTTTGGGGATCAATCTGAGCTGATCTACCCCAAGTTTCTTTGAGTTTTGTTGCCTCTATGAATTTTGCCCAAATTAGGATGCAAGGGCTTCTCGACTGCCATGGATTGGTCTATATATAAAAGGCCTTGGACTCCCTCCAAGATTGCTTTTTGTACCTTGGGCTTCGGCAAAGTGCCTCCAGTAAGTTTACGCCCTCAATTTCTCTAGTTACCACATTTTCTACACTTTTCATCACGGGAACCTTGTTGGAGTTTCGGGAAGTCATCCACTCATCTCCGACTACCCCCGGCAAAATTAGGGCCACTGATGGCATCAGAGGGTTGAGGTAAAGGTTGGAGAACCTTCGTTTGGTGTGAAGGACACAGGGAACGGTTGTCAACTATGGAGTTGATCATCCATGGTAGCCAGCTCGTGAACAAGAAGATCCACTGAGGAAGAAGATGAGGAATGGAAGAATTACCTACCTAACCCCTGGCGCATCACAACTCACTTCATCAGTGCAGGGGCAGGAGGGTCATTGCACACCCTAACTTGGGTTGCCACCAGAGAGGGCCATGTGCAAAGGTGGCTATGGCTGATTGGCTCATCCGATCTAGGTGGAAATATGGTAAAAAGCCACCTTTTATGACATGACTCGTTCTGCTTTGTTGTTTTATGCTTAAACTTGTGGAAATCTTAATAAATCACAGGATGACTTGATAATGACATAGGATATATGAAAATTGATCAGAAAAATGCAAGGAACTCAATACAAATATGATCAAGGCCTAAAACTTCTTGCAATTTGAAATGTGTATAAAGATATCATTTTTAACAGTTTTATTAATGAAAAACCCTAAGTTTGGATGATAATTAGATCTAATGATGTTCCCTAAATATTTTGACTTAAATTTTAATGTGATGTTAATAAAAGGAAGAATTAGATGTAAAAGGATGATCTTTGTACATAGTTGGCATAATTTAGGATTCCATATATATCAAAGTGCATTAATGGGCCTAGAAACCCTAATTTTAGTCATTATGAGTTTTAATGGTTTTAATTACGAAAATCCATAAGTAAGATACAGATATGATGATCTTAAGACAAATTGAGATTAAATACCCTTAATGTGGATAATTTGAGTAACTAAGGTTTTTATGAGAAGAAAAGATGTTTTAGCGTTTGTTAACCTAAAAAATATAAAGGTTGACAAATAGATCTATGAAACCCTAATGAATCCTAATAAGGCTTTGAAAAATTAGAAAGGAGTCCCAAGTTAATAAGGAGTTGTTTGGGATATGATGGTAACAATTAGGTATTATACATGTTTTTCAGGATCAAGGGTTGCTTGATTGGTTGCTTGGCTTGCTTGATTAGACATCTTGTTTTATTTGGATATTTTTCATCTTTTTTACTCCTAATTAGGTATGTGGTTACGCTTATGGCTAATCACTTTTGTTTCAAAATGATTTTCAAGGTTTTACCGATTGCTTGAAATTAAATGCTTGGATGAAATTTAATTCACGCAATTTTCAAAGTGACAATGATTATCACAATATATTTCTTATGACTTGCTCGGACTAGCATACCACCTCTGGATTTATGATTCAAGAGATGGTGATGACAAGAGACCAAGCCCAGGAAGATAAGGTCAGATCAAGCCCAGGATAGGAAGGTTGTATGTGGTCAAAGCCTGGATGGGAAGACTTCATGGCACCTAAAGAAGTGACCAATAAGGTATTGAGCTCGAGATTGAGAGGTAGACTAATGTCCATTGTAGTAACTAAAACCCAAGAGAGGGTATACCATAGGAGGGGTAAAAATGGTTGGGAAGTTATAAAGATAATGTAAATTGTGATTGGTAGCCAATATTTGATGTGCATATGTTGTTGTAGAATATATGCAAGATTTGGTTTCCCCCACATACCAGTATAATCAGTTACACTAACCGACATTTTGTTTTTCAGAGTTTTAGGAATATATAAAAGTGGATGAATATTTAAAGTGACATTGGAAAAATAAAGCTATATAAAGTTTGGAGGATTTAGGTAGATAGATATCTACTTTGGGCAAAGTTCCAAATTCCTATTCTTGATAGGTATGTGAAAAGAAATTTTTATCCTACTTTAAGCTTAGTTGTGGTAGAATTTTTTTATTATTTTTTATTATTTGCAAAACTGGTTGATCATATTTTAGGATAAAAAAACAAGCTTCTTAGCCTCCCTTAATTGGGGGTTGTTAATGGGTGGGGTCATTACATTTGGTATCAGAGCCTGGTTTTCCATCTAATCTGTAATAATTATTAAATTTTACAAATTCTTTAGAGCCCAAGGGAGTTTGTAGAGGATTTTCTAAAGATGGAGGTGTCTAGAAAAGGATTATGATCTTTGGGATGGAAAGATTTTCCTTCACCCCACTAGTTAGTTTAGGACGACTCCCGGAACACATTGTCACTGCCTGGCCAAAATCTGAGGATTTGACTCAAAATTTGTTACCTCTAGGTCTTCTCATCTTTCTTCAACCCTTCACTACCCCTTTCCATTAAGCAATTGTAAGTTCTTAGGGTTTTCTCTTTCTCTCTCCACTTCCTTCTGAGTTTGAGGGTCAAGAGTACTAAGGATTAATGAATCATCCACCAAATAATAAAAAGGCATGTAAGAAAGATGTCATGGACATAAGCTTTTAATGATGAAAGTTAGAATGAGATTAGTTATATGCTTAGGTTGCATGGCCCGTGTTGTCGTGCCCGTGGTCACCCCTTAGGAGAATGCTAAGGTTAGACCATATTGTACAAAGATAAGGAGAGGGATAGCCTTGTAGGAAGAAGCCTCTAGGAAGAGGAAGAGACTTGATGTATCCTCTAAGGACAATGCTCACCACAAAACCTTAAGTAGTGGATAGAGAAAGAGGAGGACACAATGAGTTTAATACCTTAGTTGTCAATGCATGCAAGTATGTGGGTTAGACATGCATGCTTTACGTAGAGGTGTTGGAGTACACATGAGAAACATAGACAGAGTGGTTGCATGACCCCTAGTGCCTTTAGGTGACCCAACCTTAGATGGGTTGTACCTGATGGGAGAATAGAGCTACGAGAGAGGGATAGCACCCTAATTCATAAGGTTAGTGATGACCAAATAGGAACCCTAAAAAGCATATATGACCAGGAAAGAGGCATGCATGTGCATAGAAGTGAGCGAGAGTAAGGCTAGCAATAGGTTTTAGTCCCAAGCTGGAGGGGTTATGCCTGTTAGTTTATGAGATAGGCATACTGAACGATATAAACAGGGAGCATTGTGGTAATCTTGGTAGGACATAGGATTTGATAGAACGTTTCAATCAGGTGAAAAAAAAAAGTGTATCCTAGGATCCTTAACACCATCTTCTAAGAAGGAATCCCTAGTATTAGGCCAGTTAGAGGGTTAACTCTGGAGAGAGTGAGACTCAGAAGGAGAAGGTTGGAAACCTAGACTTTGATTCATGAGAATCATGAGAAGATCTAGTATGATATGGACTAGAATAGATGACATTGAGTAAATGTATGGAATTTCTTCATGCATGATCTATAGAGTCTTGTTGTACCTTAGATGCCTTTATAGGAACCATACCCTAGAAATGAGAAACATGCTTCTTGTAAAGATGTGTAGCTGATATGAGTGCCTACCTTTTTAGGTGTATGAAAGAGAGTTCTAAAGACCCTGAAGAGGTATAATATGATAACAAGATGTAAGGCCACACTCCCAGTTGGTTGTCCTTGTATACGAATTTAGGGTTTGTTCTCATGGAAGAATGTTAAAACATTTATGCCATATCTTGTATGGGTTGGGTACATGTTTGAGCAGTTGAGCATTTAGTTTAAATAACTAATGCATAAGAGGTGAGCCTGGGGTTACTAGACCAAAGAGGCGAAATATTGGTACCTGGTGCACATAATGATCACGAGGTTGAGTGGGTTCATAGGAACTAAGCATGGCACCCCCCATGTGTTGGAATAAAAGGAAACCCTACTTGACCTAAGATATATGATTGATGAGTGACTCACCCAAGTTGTTGACATATGGTATTGGACCAACTTGGGGAAATGATGAACAAGTACAACATACCGAGGAGCTTAGAAATGGTTCAGTAAGTTTTCTACTTGCTAGCCATGTGCATGGGTAGCATGATAGGATCTATGCATATACATGATGGTAATCCTCAGATGCAAGAACGTTTTGTGATCTTTGTTGCTATCAACCAATAGTTTTCCCCTATCCTAGAAAAGGACCCTTCATGTAGGAGTGAGCATCAACTCTTGTTTAGGTTTGAGGTAACCTTAAAGGTCACTTATAAGAGCTTGAGATGATAAATGTAAGAACATATAGTATGAGTATTAATCTATAGACCCATGTATGACCATCTCTGTAACATCCCTGACCTAGGTTATGAATTAACTCTAGGTGTTTCACTTAATTAAGTGATTAGATGCTTGTGTTTATCCTTTTAAATGTAATTAAGGCTCCTGAGGAACTTATATTTCATTTTCAGTCCTTTTTTCATAATGTTGAAACATTGTTTTGTTAAATAATGGACTAAAGTGCAAATTACCCAAGTTGAGGGGTTTAATTGCAATTTGCACATGTTAAGATGTTCCTCTGATGTTGAGACATCATAAGAATGAATATGATGTGGTGGTATAGATTCCACAAACTTGGGCACCAAGATATAGCTTGTAGAGCAATCCTTGTGCAAAATTACCCAAAACCTAGGGTCCAACATGTAAAATGTATCCTCTAGAGTATCTCTCATGTTTCTTGGCATAAAGTTGAGCAAAGAAAATGAGAGGGGCGCCTCATTTTAAGGATCATGGAGGAGAGAGAATTTTGTTATTGAATAATCAAGATTTAAGCAAATGGCCCTTTTATATATATACAACTTATTAAGATGTTTGGGTTCTTTTCCTTTAAACCTTGGATAATGGAGGAGTTTGCATGAGTTTAATAAGTGGAAAACGTGGCCAAGGATGGATCAAGCCTTGATGTGTATTTTTGGAAGTAAAAGGAAATAGTTATCCTTTTCCTTTTGCTTTGTAAAGACCCATAAATATATATAAGCAACCTTTCCAAACAAACAAGGGATCGTTTCCCTTAGTTCTTTTCTTCTGAAACCTACTTTGGCCGACAAAGGAGGAGCTATGGAGCATAGGAAGGATGACCAAGCTGTTTTGGTAAGTATGGATCATCATCTACCTCAAATTCATGATGGAAACTACAATATAAGGTCAGATTCATGGTGTTCTTCACACGATTCTTATTTCTAGCCATCTTGCTCAACCAAAGAGTGAAGAACGGACCTTGGACAACTACTAGAGCTCAAACCGCCATTAAAGCTACGAATCTTGGAGCTCTAGATCAGTCTTAAAGGTGGGTTTTATAACTCTAACCCTTATGCTTTGTTAATGCATCCTCTTTTCTTAGAACCGTTGATTATACTTCTTCTTTAGACACATTTGGGTGTTCTTGCTATCATTTCCGTGAAGAACAGCCCCTGTTCTTGAGGTAGAAGATGATGATGTTAATTCCTATGTTTATCCAAGTTTTCACTTTAGCAAACGGTTTCCAACCCTTGCTCAAACGGTTTCCCAAACCGTTTGGGAGCAAACGGTTTCAAACCGTTTGAATGCAAACAGTTTCAACAAAACCGCATAGAAGCAAATGGTCCAAGACCGTTTGGATGCGTTGACCATTTGGAGGTCTGTTGTGAATAATGTAGACTAATTACCTACCAAAAATCCTCAATTAATTCCAAGTGAATCACCAATTGAAGGCCCATCAATAATCTAAACCCTAATCGGATCAATTGCTGATTTCAATAATAGTATCATGTTGAAGTTTGGGTTGAGTGGCCCAAACGGTTTCAAAACCGTTTGGGGATCACCCAAACGGTCACAAGACTGCTTGGTGATCATCCAAGACTGTTTGGAGGTCTAGGGTTAAGAAGGGTTGACCAATTGATGGTCCAATGATAGTAAGTTGATGAGTAATTGATTGCTGATTTTAATGACGAATTCTAATATCCAAACCCTAAATGAATGACTTGGTTTTTGATAATTTAATGGGAAAACGGTCTCAAGACCGTTTGGATGGTATCCAAATGATCCCAAGACCGTTTGGGGGTCACCCAAGACTGTTTGGAGGTCTAGGGTTGACTATGGTCAAGTGGTTGAAGATCTAAAGGTAACAAGTTGAAGTGTAACTGATTGTTGACCTAATGATCAATCCAATGAATCAAACCTTAATTGGTTGAGTTATTTTTTGATGTTGACTTGAGAAAATGGTCTCAAGACCATTTGGAGGGTATCCAAATGATCCCAAGACCGTTTGGGGTCAGTTCATGACCAAATTGAATGATGGTTCAATGATTTTAAATCAAATTAGACTCACATTAGAACATGTTGAAGGGTAATCGATTTCAAACCCTAATACAATCGATCCAAGCCCTAATTGATGATCAATTGAGGGTCAATTGAGTGTCAAATCTATTGAGGGTTGACCTAATTGACTCAATTGATAAGTGGCTAGCAAGTGCATGACTAATTGAGGGGTTCAACATTGGAAACCCTAATTCAATTGAAGTACTTGAGACATTTTTTGGTCCTTGTGATTTTGAGGTGGTTTGGACCAAACGGTCTCAAGACCATTTGGGTCCAAATGGTCTCAAGACCGTTTGAGTCCAAACGGTCTCAAGACCATTTGGGACCAAACGATCCCAAACCGTTTGGTGCTCATGCAGTTTCAAAGTCGATTGTGTCCATGCGGTTTCAAAGTCAACTTGACCAAACGGTCTTCACCCCATCTTGGGAAAATGGTCTTGAGTGTGCACTTTACCAAACAGTTTCAAAAGTCAATAGGATCAAATGGTCTTCAACACCAAACGATTTCAAGGTCTGTCCAAGACCGTTTGGGGTTTAGTGTGCAAAACCATTTGAGGTCTATAATGGTCAAGATCGTTTGATACCTTAGTGGTCAAAATGGTTTAGTAGTTGTTTAAACCTAAACCTCATGGATGCTTAAAGTGATTAAAGGACCAAGTGGTTAGTTGGTTAGTGCATGTTATAATAAAGGTACCCTTGAGGAAATAAAGTGATTAGCACTCTTTGAATGAGTAAGCTTTCATGATCACAATGGTAATGACATAACCCATGATGTCAATGTTGAATTGACTTAGCCTAATCAAGAGTGATGTAAACATCATGTTATTGAAAGAAGAGAGAGAAGACTTCTTATATGAATGATTAATCAAGTAATGAACTCCCAATATGGATGAATACCTATTTAGGATATGATCCATGATAATGAGATCATGAAACCCTAGTTATGACAGCTAATGAATCATAACCCCAATTGAGGGCATTAATGGAATTAATCCTTATATATTATGATGGTATAATCTTAATGTGATTAGTAAACCCTAAATCTAGGGTAATGTGATGTAATGTGAATAGTAAACCCTAATCTAGGGTAACATGATGTAATGTGAAAAGTAAACCCTAATCTAGGGTAATATGATGATGTGAACTGTAAACCCTAATTTTGGGTTAAGCTTTTAAACATGAAACTCAATGTTTGAACTATGAAATGAGGAATCACTTTTCCTAATTAAGTTAAAGGGGTTGGTTAACCCTGATTGAATTAAAAAGGGAAACCCTAATCCTAGTAAGGGCATAGTGGTACAACCCTTGAATTGAAAGGTTATCTTTGTTTTGCAATGTGCTGATATAGAGATAATTTTCCTATTATCAAATATATTAATATTGCAGGTTTTTATGAAATAGGGAACATAGCCAGGTAAGAGCTATGATGCCATATCCATTGAAAGCACATTATAAGCTTTGAAAGTAATGATATGCTATGTTGCCTAGTGAGAGGTAACATATGAGAATTGATAGGCTATATGAGCCATGAGAAATACTTGCATTGCTACTATCATGTTCATACTGTTAAATGACTTGATGCCAATATGTTACTTGGTAACAAGTGTTTTGATGATCTATGGGTTTGAATACCCACATTCCTAAATCATAATGATGAGATGGTTAGGGATTGATATCCCAATGTTAACAATATGTGATATGAACTTGATACAATGAGTACTCTGTCTTTATAGCAATTGTCTTTTTGGTTTGTGTTTGAAAACATACTTGATGCTAGAAGAATTCCAAAATGTACTTAAATAATCAAGTATAATGATATCATGTAGAGCCCTGACCATAAATCCATCATTGTCAGAAACTAAATGATGGTGAAACATGTTTTCCTATAGGAACTCCTGGAGAGTATACTTTTGAGTATGTGGGGGTTATGGACGTGAATATCCTTACATCCTAATGGAGGAATTGATGTGAGATAAACATCAAATCTCTCAATCCATCATTACATATTTATGTCGGGATGATGTATCACTAATCTCCTGATGATGTTGTTAATGTCGCATCGATGGGAGATAAATAAGAAATCCCTCGATGGTAAAGAGAGTACAGCATGCCACTGTAACTCTAATAGTGAAGTTGCCAGAATACCCTGGAAAGCTATTTAAGCAGAGATACAAGATGTCCTGCATGTTGTACCTCACATTGATTTAGGAAGATGAGTTCATAGAAATCCGGCTCTTCTGATGACCTATGTATGGTACCGATTGTGATTTAGTAATGGTCAGTTGGAGAATGAGTGGTATACCTCATCTCCTCAGGGAATAATTATGTTTGTAAAATGTAAACAGCCGTGTAGCATATTTGCTTAGGTTGAACTATGAGAAACGATGATTGATGGTACATTATTTATTGAGTCCTTATTGAACAATTAATATACATGTTCTTCATATTCCTCATTGATTATATGTTCTATTGTTCAATCAAGTTATAATTGAAATGATTGCTTAGAGAATACTGCTCTACTTAGATTATTCAATGAATTACCTGTTGTTGGATAATAATAATTCAACTGCTCTATGTTGTTCAATTATTTGTAATAACAATACTTCTGGAAAAGAGTTATAACTCTTGCTGGGACAATTATTCAATTGTCTCACCCCCGTGGGATTCAATTTTTTTTTAGGTAGACGCCGAGGACGAAGGAACCCTTCAGTGGGTGAACAGCAGCAGCAACATTAGGGACAACAGTGATCTTCAGGTGAAGACATTGTCTATCAAGTCTTAAAGATAGAAACATCCTATGTGTCGTCTCTATACTCTCAGGTGCTAGGAGTCAGTACATGGTTTAATCTAGATCTGAGATTTTTGGCATAATGCCTCGAGATTTTTTTTATCTCACCTTGTACAGTTAACAGGGTAGTTGATGTTGTGACTCTTGAGATGTGATATTACAGAGATGTAATGGTGAATCAGTTTGTAAATAACTTATCTTGCTTCTTTATAAAAGAGTTTCACAGTTTGTAGATGTCTTTACAAAAGTTTTAAAATTTTGTGATTTTCAATAATTCCGCTGCTAATGAAACGCTTCCACATTAGTTTAAATTCATTGATCTTGTTTTCGCGAGACGGTCGTCACAATCTCAAAGGGGCATAAGCATCAGTTACCATGGAGGTAACCGATAGAATGGGGCCAGACCTAGATAGGTAGGTCGCCATGATTCCCATGAATGGATGTAAGGTAAACTATGAGTTCCTAGAAAGATGATGGGTGAAGTGTGGTGAACAAAACGTTATTAACTAAGCGGAAGCAAACATTAACAATGGATTACTGAAAATCACTAAAAATTAAAATCATTTGCAAAGAGATCCAAACAAAGGAAAACTCTTTTATCAAGAACCAATGTACTTTATTTACATCCTAGTTTATAAGTACATTTTTTGTACCGTATCTTCTCGAGGATTACAAACATTGACTGTCCTGTTAAAACTATACATAGACAACATAAGAACCTTGAGGAATCAAGCCAAAATCTCAGATCGGTTCATTAAAAGTACTGACTACTAACTCCGAGGACATGAGAGTACAGAGGCAACACATAGGACTCTCTATACAAAACATGACAGCCAGTGTCTCTACTTGAGTATCACTGCTGTCCTTGTTGATGTTGTTGTTGTTCTTCCCCTGTAGTAGGGGTTCTACCTCTTCTTCTGTGTTTACCTAAAAATTTAAATCCCACGGGGGTGAGTCAATTAAAATTTCTTCAGTGAGAGATATAACTCTCTGCCAGAAATATTATTATTGCAGTTTAGTAGAATAAAATTGAGCAGAAGATTCATAAGTATTCAACAACAGATAATTCAATTATCTAAGCATATAAGATCAATGTTCTTCTTCAAAGCATTTCAACTTGTAGCTTGATAAAGCAGTATGTCATTTATCCAATAAGGAATATGCGAAGCATGATATCATCATATAATGATTCTCGCATTTCAACCTTAAGCAAATACGCTACACGACTGATTACAATTTACAATCATACTTAAGCCCTGAGGAGATGAGGTATACCGCTCATACTCCAACTGACAATTGCGAAATTGAAATTGGTACCATACATAGGTCAAGGAAGAGTTGGATTCCCATGACCTCATCTTCCTCAGTCAGTGTGAGGACCAAAATGTAGGACATCTTGTGTCTCTTCTAAATAGTTTTCCAGGGTATCCTGGCAACTTCACTATTAGAGTTATAGTGGTGGCTTTACTCTCTTCACAATCGAGAGATTTCATATTTATCTCACATCAATCCGGCATTAACCTTATCAGGAGATTTGTGTTACTTCCATCCCGGTGTCGGGAGATTAGTGATACATCCATCCCAGCATATATAATGAAGGATTGAGAGATTTAATGTTTATCTCACATCAATTCCTCCATTAGGGCGTAAGGATATTTGTGCCCATAACCCCCACATACTCAATAGTATGCCCTCCAAGAGTTCTCGTAGGAAAACCTATTTCACCAGGTATCTCACATGGCTCTTAAAGTCCATTAATCATTTGTTACCTCTTATTAGGTAACACAGCATACTATGGCTCACAAGGCCCATAAACAATTTCAATAATAAAACATCATAGCCCATACCTGGCTATGTCCAACATCTCATGATACCTGCATGATTAGTGCACATGATAAAAGTTATATCAATTACATATCAGCACTATGCAATGTAATGGTAGCATCATTATTCACTCATTAGAGTTAGGATTTCCCAATTCATGTTAATTAGGAATACTCCTCTCATTACCCAAAATAGGGTTATGGTTTATCATCATATTGCCCAACATTAGGGTTTCATGCACTATAGTCCAAAATTAGGATTTTACATACGTTCACCCTATATTAGGGTAGGTTTTCATATAGCATTACATAGAATCACCCTGGATTGAGTTTCACATCATATTTCTATATTAGGGTTTCACTTTACATCACCCTTGATTAGGGTTTCACATGACATCACCCTTAATTAGGGTTTCACATGACATCACCCTTAATTAGGGTTTCACATGACATTACCCTTAATTAGGGTTTCACATGAATCACCCTTAATTAGGGTTTCGCACATGACATTACCCTTAATTAGGGTTTCACACATGACATTACCCTTAATTAGGATTTCACACATCATTGTCCTGAATTAAGGTTCATTATAACTTTTCCCAAATTAGGGTTTTATGTAACTTTACCCGAAATTAGGGTTTCATGAAGCATCCTCCTAAATTAGGGTTTTTCATTGTATTACCCTGAGTTGGGATTTCTTATATCATTACCCTAGATTAGGGTTGCATCATTACCCTAGATTAGGGTTGCATCATTACCCTAGATTAGGGTTTTCATGTAGCATTGCCCTAAATTAGGGTTAGGGTTCATCAACTTTCTCAATTAGGGTTTCATGATCTCTTTATAAAGGATCATACCCTAATTACATATTTTTCTCATGTTGAAAGTGTTGAGGCTTAACCATTACATGATTATCATGCATGTATGGATTCCTCTCTCTCTCATCCTCTCTAGGATGTTGATCACTTCAAACTTGATTAGATTAGGTCGACTCCTCATTTAAGTATACACACTTAGGGTTAGCTTAGTGTGTTGAGATGTTGCTTCCATAAGCATCAAAGGTTAACCCCTCAAAGTACTAATCACCCTAGTACCTTAAAGGTACAATCATTGTAATTACCTTTGATAAACATCATTAACAATCATAGGGTTAATTAATCTTTCACAACTTTGAGATTATTAAATCTCCAAACGGTTTTGTTACTTTTGAACCTTCGAATGGTTTTGACCTCTTTGACATTCAAACACTCTTGAGGTGCTTGACCTCCCATCGGTCCTGCCCTAACTCCTTCAATCGGTTTTGAAACCGTTTGCTGAATCATTATTGAAACCTAATGAGCATCAAACGGTTTGAGACCATTTGCCCTCCAAACAGTCTGAGGACAGTTTGATCCCAAACGGTCAAGACCGTTTAGACTCAAACGGTCTCAAGACTGTTTGGTCCAAACCACCTTTAAACTGATTGGACCAATTAGGGTTTCCTCCAACCAATCAATTGATTTTAGGATTTGCTATATTGAATCGATCATCAATTGAACCATTGAGAGTACATCCAATTACAACCCTTGGATCTCCAATCATCCATCATAGCCCTTAACCTCCAAATGATCTTGAGATCGTTTGGTCTCAAACAGTCTTGAGACTGTTTGCCTCCAAACGGTCTTGACACCGTTTAGACTATCAACCAAGAAATTGATCCAATTCAGTTAGGAATTCTTCAATCAATCGATTAGGGTTTGCAATCCATGGAACATCCATTATGGAATCCACTTATAATTAAATCAATTTGAGCCATTTGATCTCCATCTTTCATATCAGCAATTAACCTCAAATGGTTTTGAACTTCAATTTATCCATTTGATCTTGAGGTCCATTACCCATTCGGATTTGGACTCAATTACCCATTCGATCTTGTAGTTAATTACCCATTCGGTCTTGAACTTAATTACCCATTTGGTTTGAAGTAAATTACCCATTTGGTCTTGGGTTCATCTGCCCATTCAGTCTTGGGTTCATCTACCCATTCGGTCTTGGTTTCAACTACCAATTCGGTCTTGAACTCAATTGCCCATTCGCTCTTGAAATAGAATCAATTCAATCGGTTTTGAAACTGAATGAACTCAATTGGTTTTGAAAACTGATTGCCCCCTTCCTTTGTTTAGGTGTGTGCTTAAGATGACATCATCATCTTCAAGCTTCAAACCTTCAAAATCATTTGTGATTCTTATGGTGATTTCAACAAATAATCAAAAGGAAATCGAGAAAGATGAAAGGTTCAACACATAATGAATAAATTGCAAGCAATAATGATATTGAAGGGTTCAAGTTATATAACCCACCTTCAAAACTGAATCCAAGATTCAAGCTTCACGTCCTCAATGGTGAATGAAGCTATCTCAATTGTCCAAGATCCGTTCTCAAGTCTTTGAGTGAAATGAATGGCTAAGGTTGAAGATTGAATGAAGAAAGAAGAAATTAAGCATTGAATTTCGATTTCCACCATGAAATCAAGGTTGAAGATGACTATGGAGCTTAACTACAGGTTGGGGCACGTCCTCTTGTTTCTCCTAAGCTCACCTTGGGGTCGAAAAGAGTCTTTCATGTGGGTGAAAAATGGGATATGTGTAAAGGAATTTCATGAGAGAGAAAGTGATAATTAATTTCGTCAACTCCCAAATTTGGTGCCACATGATCTCCTCCATCCCTTGAATACGAAGAAATATCCCCCACCTTGCAATTCTTCTTCATTGTCCATGAATTAAAAGAAAGCAAATTAAGCACCTTAACCATTATAATAATAATATCCAAAATTGAGTGGATATTACTTTTCCTTTAACTAATGTGAGTGGGATCTCCACTCACTTTAGATATTTCGTTGCCTTTACAAGGAACAAGGACTTCCATACTTATACAAATTCATCCATTCCATTTTTGGTTGAAGGTCACTTCAATTTATATATTAATTTTTGCATTAAATTGAATTAGGGTTTCAATTATGCTTAAATCTTGATTATTTTAATATCAAGATTCTCTCTCTTCCGAAGAGATTCAAATGAGGCACCCCTCTCATTTTCATTTCTCTACATGATGCCAAGAAACATGAGGGACTCTCTAGAGGTGGTATTTTTCATATTGAACCCTAGGTTTTGGGTAAATTGCACATTACACCAAAACTAGGTTTTAATGCACAAACATTGCTCAATAAGCTCTTTCTTGGTGCTCAGGCTATCACAAGACATACCTCTGCATCATTCTCATTCTTATGATGCTTCAACACTTGATGAACATTTTACCATGTAATATTTGCAAGTTAACCCCTCAACTTGGGTAATTTGCACATTAGTCCAAAACAGGCAAAATAGTGTTTCAACATTATTCAAAAAGGGTTAAAATTGAAACATAAGTTCCTCATGGGCCTTAATTACTTTTCAAAAGGTAAGAGAAAGCATATAATTAACTTTCTTAAACAAAACATCTAGGGTTAAAGCATAACCCAGGTCAGGGATGTTACATGAAGATTCAAGAATGAAATGTGCTTGAGTATCAACAAATGAACCACAAGCTACGATAGAATCCTAATTCAATACTAAGGTCGAGGAGGGATAAGACCGATGGAAGTAGGATTTGATTGTTCCATGAATGCACAAGACCATAGGGTCAAGTGGTAACAACTACCTTTTCCTGAGGCCCATGGGTTAGGAGGTTGGACACCTTCATGAGTTCATGGGGCCTAAAGGGGTAAAGATGAGAGGCACTCCCTAGATGCATAAGGGTAAGACCACCCCAAAAGTATCGAACCCTAGAGACCTTGAGGAAATGACTAAGGATTATATATATGAGTAATGATAAGACCCAAATGTTATGGCAAAATGCCTTCCCATGGATGTAAACATAGAATTGAGATATTCATGGTGTGGAGTCATGTAAAGTATGTTTCAACTTAGACTAGAAAGTGTAATGGTGATGTGTGATGCACCATCTCTATTCTTGGAACGGGATGAACTTTGTATTTGGACTACAACTAAATCCTTATTTCATCTTGTTATGGGTATCAGAGACAAGACAAAATGCATGCCATACTAAAGATAAAAGTGATAAGAATGATAAATACTTGAGTTGAAACATTTTTATGATAATCGAGGATTGGAGGAAGTACCACACCCTTTACAGAGTATATTGGATGGATGATTTGAAAGCATAAGTTGAACAAAGGTAATCTCCATATGAGAATATACCTATCAACGGTAGTTTGATTCTATGAGTTAAAGATTTGGTTTGGTAACCAAGATAATGGATGCAAGAGCTCGGGGTTTTTCCTGAATCAAATAGACTTAAAATCGAAGACAAAGGTGATGAGTAGAGTATATCAAGGTTTGTGTTTTCACCATCATAGATCATACAGGGAATCTAATGTTATAGCAGATGCTCTTAGCCGGAAACATCTCAGGTGTGCAGTTGTCTTGTTTAGCCAATGGAGAAGGCTAGAAGATGTTGCTAGGTGGACCATGTGACCATTTGAAAACTAGACTTGTGTGTCTAACATCCAGATACAACCAGACCTATACAATGAGTTGGTGATTACCCAGTTATCTAGCCTAAAGATTGATGAGATGAAAGGAGAGTAGGTGGTTAAATCCACTACTAGAGTGTTTTGGGGTTTCTGAGGATTCTCCCTTGAAGAATCATGTCGGTAAGAAGCTCATGATTCTAAGTACACCATACACCCTGGTACTACTAAGATAGTTAAGGTTTGTAGCCATAACTTGGAGGCATGGAATGAAGAAGGATATAGAGGATATGTTGCTAGATGTCACGCATGTCAGAGGGTGAAGGCTAAACACTAGTACCCCAATGGATTGCTATAGATGGTTCGAAGTTCCTAAGTGGACTGGGGTAGATCACCATGAACCTTGCGGTGGGTCTCTCCAAGACCAAGATAGGCACTAGTACATAACCGACCTTTAGTGTTGGTTATTTAAGGCCTTTAGTGTCGTTTTAAAGCAACACCAATGTGGGCAACGCTAAAATGCCAACTGTTACGCGTCAGTTCTAAAATCGACGCCACAACCCTTCGCGCGCCACCAAAACCGTGCCAACAGGGGGTATAGGCGTCGGTTATTAGCTTAGAAACTGATGCCATATACCTTCACGTCATAGAAAGGGCGCCATCTGGGGCATTATCGGCGTCAGTTTATTAGTGATAACCGACGCCATCTCACCCGTTGCCATGGCCATGCTGACCAGCATGGCTGTGGTGTCTGGTCTGCTACCACGGCCGTGCTGGCCAGCACGGCCGTGGTGTCTGGCCTCATTAGGGAAATCGACGTCGGTTACTAGTAGGGCAACTGACACTGTAACCATATGTCGTCGATTTTATACAAATAACTGACGCCTATTTTATGTCTGGTTCATTGCCACGGCCGTGCTGGCCAGCACAGCCATGGTGTCTGGCCTCATTAGGGAAATCTACGTCAGTTACTTGTAGGGCAACCGACACTGTAACCATATGTCGTCAGTTTTATACAAATAATTGACGCCTATTTTATGTTTTTTTTGGTCAATCTGCAGACCTGCTGTGGTTGGTCGTAGGATGAGAAACATGTAGTTCAGTTATGAACTATAGGTTTTACGACATCCATTGATATTAGCCAACAATAGGCCACAAACCTGCAAAATTAACATGATGGACAATATTATATATATGTGATTCACACTCATGTATACGAACATTTAATTCATATTATTTTTTCATCACACACGTGTAGAAACTAGTAGCAACCTGCAGTTCCATTTATTTCATCTCTTTTCACATTCAGACACATGTATAAACCTTCATGTATTGATGATTTTCACACACATATGAAAATTCATAAAAATTCATTCACATTCACACAAAATTAATTATGAGAACAAAGTTATTCTTTATTCATCATTGTCATCATTGTTAGCAAAATTATATTTTATAAATTCCCACTCTTTGTAGGGATTTTTTTTAAAAAAAATAGGCCATTCTATTCATCCCGTGGCCTGTGCTCGATCCTGGGACCTCTCACTAACAAACTGAGTGTCTAACCATCTTGGTGTCTTCTATTAGACTCTTTGTAGGGCTTTCCCCAATCCTCTCTTATAGCATCTAATTCATCTCTCGTATAGGGAGCATGTACATCGAAATTCTTTTCACCTGTGTTGAAGTCCTCAATTTTAAAGACCTACAAAGAGAATGACGTATATACATAATTATAATAATATATAATAAGATTCATATATTTCATATTATCTAACGAGACTATGTATAATACATGTTGTATGTTATCGATTTCCAATACAACATGTTTGATGATTAGGTCCTTAAATCACATCACATAGTAGGCACATGCCAAGTCGTTGTCTTTTGTAGCACACTATAAATTGAAACATACAAAATATTCAAAAATACAAATAAGAACAATTCACATAAATAATATATACATTGGAGTCAGGAAATTACTTTCACATTCTCCCAAATGAGTGTCAGATTTTTTTTTCCTGGGGACCTTTCCTCCAGCTTTTTTGTACTCTTGTAAAGCCCTATATATGTTAATGTAACACATTAAATTGCATAATTAAATAGTAATGCAGTAACAAATGTTAATAGATATAAAAACATAAAATATTTCTCACAAGAATAATGGCCCTTTAATTGCATGTCCATATAATACATCCAACTCACTCCCCGCAGGATCTAGATAATAAACGGTGAATGTCTTGGGGACAATAACTAATAACTCCCAATTCTTAGCACTACAGGTAAGAAAGTAGAAAATTAATAACTCAATATCCGCAATAAAAATGTAATTTGCTTAAGTCCAAATTACAAGCAAAGTAAACTTACTCGACATTGAATGAAGCTATTATCACCGTCTTATTATTTTTACCAAAATATTCAAAAGCATCATAGTAGTATGAAGTAACTGAATACAGGTATGTATCTACAAGACTAATCAAAGATGGAACCAAAAATCCCACATGGGAAAACCCAAAATATGTACATGTCTTGTGTAAGTGGCTGCAAAACATGTATTACATATGCATTAATATATAAGAAACCAGATTGCCATATATAAAACAAGGTATATGGATGTATAAACCAGATTGCCGTATGCATTTATCTCATCATATCCATAGCTCTATCATAGATGTGTTCAGCCATTCATAACTAAACAACTCCCAAATATCTTGTATAAATATGTTGTTTCCGAATGTTTGACCTGCATTAATACGTATCCAGAACTTCTACTACGTATGCATTAATATGTATGCTAAACTTGTATAAATAGATTGTTATCGTATGATTTACCTGCAACATTCTCCAGAATAGTAACATTTATAGGGAAATTTGGATTATGTTTGCCGATCCATACTGCCACACTCCTACAATTAGGACCTATCGAGGTGTGTAGGTCCCCTGGAAGCCAACTTGGTAGTCGAGGAGGTGGAGGCCGAGATGTAGCGGGTCTCATCTTTTTGACCTATATATATAATTTCATATCAATTGACTCATATATATATACACACTAACAAATGAAAGTAATGAAAATTTATCATACAATATCAGTATAGAAGACATCTGCTTCGGGCCATAGTATCACTCTGCCTACTGTCTCACCAAGTGTTTCAACATCTGGGTGTGCATGAGGCAGTGCAAGATTCGTCTAGCCAGGGAGTACATGTATCGGGCTCACATGTACCATGCCATCTGGTACTGGACTCCCATGAAACATGCACCCATTAAGGGGTGGGTAAGTCGATGCCTCTGCAACGATATATACTTCACTTTTTAGTTGGCATGGCTTCAACCCCTACACATTTACGTAAAAAATGTTATATGCATATATACACAAACATATCATCTTGAACAGACTAGCTATTATATATGCCATAAAAATACTTACAGAGGATGTGCTAGGTTGTGGGTCTATAACATTACTCCCAACCTCTACAGTACGAGCAGTAGGAGAAGAGAGGTCCTCTACAGGTACTATCCGAGTGGTAGTCTGAGACGCCTGCCACTTGTTAATTGCTTCCTAGAGTCTTTTATCAACTACTTCCTCGACTCTCCTATCAATTAAGGAATCTACCTATACATGGATAAAAGAAATGCTAGTTTCTGATTATTGAATTCCCTTTCGCAATAATGTTCTAAAATAAGAATAAGTTACCTCATCTTGTGAAAGTCTTGCTTTTGGGATAGGTTTGCGTTGGGATGGCACAAAGAACGCTTTGATGCCCAAACCAGCGCCTGCACCCCTTACACGTCTAGGATGCTCTGGGTTACCCAGAGCAACTGTTAGTTCATCCCTTATACCCTGAGGGATGAAATTTCCTTCCTTCCTCTTCTCGTGTAGCTCTCGCTAATCACCATCAACAAAAATTCGTAAGTAAACATAACAATAATCAATATCGATAGATTGCTCTAAGAGTTGATTTTTACCATTTTTGTAGTCGCCTCAGCGGTTGCGGGCTTCAGTATCTCTCCCTTCTTATTTTTCCTCCCAGCTATCCACATAGCATGGTGAGGCAGAGGTGCGGGAGCAGCAGTAGAGGACTCTACAGTCTCCTGAGTAGCAGTAGGCTGAGTAGACTCAGCCTGTAGTCTTTGGCGAACACCTGCATATCCTCTTGGACTCATTGTGTGGTCATGCACATTCAGTGCATGCCTTTCTTGTTGAGCATCACTGATAGCCTAGTTAGTTAGCACATTTATTTGGTTAGTAACACTAAAGGTTAATCTTGAATAGGTGAATACATAAAAACGTATATTAATTAAATTGGGAGTGGCGCTTAATACCTTGAATTCATCTATTTTTCTTTGGGTAACAGACTCCTCCCAGTCTTTGGGGTCCAAGTAGTTCCATTGTTATGTGGCTTCCTTCTTCCTATATTTATTTTTCAAAGAGAATATAAACAAAGATTATTAGTGTAGAGTTAGTGAAATATTGATCAATGTCTAGAATTGGAATCAATCAAGAACCTATTCTCAGCATCGCGTATGTAATATCGGGTGAGATTGGTCTTATAGTTCCTTAGGACCCTCCAACAACGTTGCATCACACATTTATGATGCAGCTTTTCATCCAGATCAAATATGCTCTGCAAATTAAATAGAATTGCTATTAACTAGTATCCTAAAAATTAGTAATCTACACAAATACAATTACAAATAATAATAACTCACGCATAGTTCCTTCCATATGTGGTCTTTCTTCCCCTTAGGAACTTTATGCCATGATTCTAGGATAGGACTGCAATGGCTGCGAGTAAGAACCCCAAGATATGAAACAAATGAGTTGTGGTTCACTCCATATGGATTTTCTGCCTGATCGAAATCTACAACCAATTTGGGTCCATTGCCCCTTTGATGTATTAACTTGTTCATCATTGTGATGCCCCTCACTTTCTCAATTTTCTTTTACTGCTCATCAAGTGTTGTAATTTCTTCAGGGGGTACATCACCAACCTAAAATTTGATAAAAAAACACACTTACATAATATAATTATAAATGAACATATAGATAGAAACCTCAGGGATATACTCTTAAAACTTACATTGTCAGGCGGTGCAAGCACGTCCTCACCCTCACGGTGATCATCAGCACGGTCATCATGGGAATTCTCAGCCATTTGAAAGTTCACATTCAAATTATAAATTTCACATTGTAAAGTAACACTAATTGTAAAGTTCACATTGTAAAGTACACATTCACATTGTAAAGTAATTCACATTGTAAAGTTCACATCCACATTGCAAAGTTCAAATTCACATTGTAAAGTTCACATTCACATTGTAAAGTAATTCGCATTGTAAAGTCCACATTTACATTGTAAAGTTCACATTCAGAAAAATAAAACATAATAAAAATATAAACATCCATGCCTTTAATATTGTGATCTTTTATCAATTAATAATACTTCATTATGATCCCCGCGAACATACAAGTCATTGTGATCCCCAGCTTCAATGTTTGGTGGTGTTGGCAACCCAACTGAGAATGGATTGGAGTCATCATACTTATCATAGTACGCTTCTTCATCTATAGGTTCTTCAATGAACTGTCTTTTACCATGAAGAACAACCGACCATTTATCATTTGTAGGATCATCGATATAAAATACTTGTTTCTCCTGTGATGCCAATATGAATGGTTCACCCTTCTCGCCAATCTTTTCAAAGTTCACTAACGTGAAACCCAATTCATCCACTATAACTCCTTTGTTGTTGTCAACCCAATTACATTTAAAGAGTAGAATTCTAAAATCTACATAGTCAAACTGCCATATGTCTTCAATGACACCGTAATATGACATTTTAGCTTCACGTGGACTTTTATCCTTTGCACTTGCAAAAAACAATGAAGACGCTTGAAGGGTGACCCCGCTATTTTGGACGACACTCTTATCATCTTGACACTTTGTATAATATGAGAAACCATTTATGTCAAACCCTTCATAAGACATAACATTCAATTTTGGTTTAAAGGCGAAGCATTTGATGCTTTTAGTAAGATTATCTGGTGTTTGAGATAGTTGATGTAAGACTTTATCTTCAAACCACTTAATAAATGTCTTATTATACTCTCTAGCAAGTCACATTGTATTGGCTTGAGGATATTTTCTCTTGATGAAATTGGTATGTTCCTTGATATAAACACTCACTTCGTCCATGTTGTGTAAAATATACAAGTGACCTTGCTCCAACTACTCACGACTGATTACTTTCACCCGTGATCCCAAAACTCATTTGCCAAAATGCTCCTCAATATTCTTGTCATTCACAGGAGCGTCATTACCACTCAGAAAGTCATTACAAAAATCCATAACCTCTCTCGCCACATAACCCTCAATAATACACCCTTCAGGTCGATAACGGTTTCGAACATCACCTTTAAAAATGCTCATGTATCGTTCAAAAGGATACATCCAATGCAAGAAAACTGGTCCCAACATTTTCACTTCCCTAGTCAAGTGGACAAGAAGATGTACCATGATATCAAAAAACAATGGAGGAAAATACATCTCAAGCTGACATAGGGAAACAACCACTTCTTTTCCAAATTATCGAGAGTATCAGGGTCAATAACTTTGTTGCACATACTGTTGAAAAAGAAACAAAGTCCAGTGATTGCAAACCTTACATGCTTCGGCAATATAGATCTAATTACCACAGGAAATATTTTTTGCATTAGAGTGTGACAATCATGAGATTTAAGACCTATCAACTATAGATCTTTCATTGATACCAATGTACAGATGTTGGATGAGTAACCCTGTGGCACCTTAACATTTACCAAGCATTCACAAAATGCTTTCTTCTCCTTTCTAGATAATTTGTAACAAGCGGGAGGTAAGTATGTTCTCCGATCGCTACTAACTACTTATGTTAATTCTATCCTTATTCCCATTTCACGTAGGTCCATTATGGATTTTATCCCATCTTTAGTCTTACCTGGTATATTCAACAGAGTACCGATGACGCTATCACATACATATTTCTCAACGTGCATGACATCGATACAATGCCTGACTGTCAAAGAACTCCAATACAGAAGATCCCAAAATATCGACTTCTTCTTGAATAAAGACTTGTCACTCCTTGTGGCCATCGTACATTGTGATCTCTTACCAAATTCATTGGAGATGTCTTTCACTCTTTCATAAACATCCTCCCCTGATATAGGTTTAGGTGCACTACGTTCCTCATTTTGTCAATTGAATGCTTTGTGCAACCTACGATACAGATGAAATTTTGGAAGAAACCTTCGATGAGAAAGATATACAGTCTTTCCACCATGTTTTAGTCATATTGAATCAGTGTTCTCTTCACATGTAGGACACGCTTTACATCCTTTGACACTATATCCAGACAAATTCCCATATGTTGGAAAGTCATTCATAGTGCAAAACAACATAGCGTGCAAACAAAATGTCTCTCTTCGTGAAGCATCATAGGTCATCACACCTTCACCCTAGAGCTTCTTCAAGTCATCAATCATAGGTTCAATATAAACGTCAATATCATTTCTAGGTTGTTTAGGGACCGATATCAAAGATGACAGCATAACATACTTATTTTTCATACACAACCAGGGAGGAAGATTGTATGTAACAAGCATAACTGGCCAAGTGCTATGTTGCCTGCTCAATGTCCCGTACAAATTCATCCCATCTATACAAAGCCCAAGTCTTAGATTCTTGTCCTCTTCACCGAATTCAGGGTATAATAAATCAATCTTCTTCCATTGTGGGGAATCAGATGCATGTCGTAGGATCCCATCATTATTTTTCTGAACATCTGCATGCCACCTCAAATTCTTCACATCTATAGGATTGGCAAACAAGTGTTGAAACTGTGGTATTATAGGTAGATACCACATCACCTTGGCGGGAGAACCAGTTTTGGACTCCTCCGAAGTCATCAATTTATACCTTGACGCACCAAATTTCGAACAATCTTTCAAATCCACATAGTCCTTTTGAAATAATACATAATCATTCTTGCATGTGTGTATCTTCTTGGCCTCCATTCCCATTGGGCACAACAATTTCTTTAATCGGAATGTTGAGATCGGCAGCTCGTTTCCTTCAGGAAGAATTTCTTTCGACAATGATGTGAAGCTTTTGTAGCTCCATCGATTGTTAGCTTTCAGTTTATACAATCTCAACACAGTGCTAAGTTTCGTAAACTTACAACTCGTGTATAACGGTATCTCAGCATCATGCACAATGTTTCTAAACATGGGAGGTGGATCATTTTTGGTGTGCTCTACCCCACAACTATCCAGCATTGCATCAACGATGTCTACCGGAACTGATTCATTCACATCTACGTCATCGAAGGCAATTTCTTCTTCCACACAAGCACTGCTATCGACATCCACTGGTTTCAGGTTTGAAATCTCTCCATGCCAGTGCCATTCTGTATAGCCTTGTACAATCCCGTTGCACATGACATGACTTCTGATTTCGTCACCAGTGCTGACTTTTAAGTTGTTACCGCAATGCCTATATGGACAGTAGAACCTATCTCTAGGTTGTTTCCTATGTTCCTCGGAAAATCTAATAAACTGGTCAAGACCAGATATAAACTCTAGGCTGCAGCGATTGCAAATGGACATCCATGATCTATCCATTCTATGATCAAAGATAAAACAAGCTATATATTACAACAAGATTAGGGTCTAGGGTTAACAAATTAGAGTTTATGCATGGTTAAAACTTTAGGCCAACAAATACATGTTCTGTCATTCTTATATATAGTAAATATGTACCACCTATTCCATTCTTGAACACCTAATCTCACTAGTAAGTGTATAATGTGTATTGGGTTTTCAAGAAAATTTCGGCAGCATTTCCCCGCTGTTCTCTAAGTACATATGTACTTAGAGAACAATTGGGGAAATGCTGCCGAAATTTTCTTGAAAACCCAATACACATTATACACTTACATCCTAAGTGAGATTAGGTGTTCAAGAACAGTCCCAAATTGGGGACTATCCAAGATTTACTCCTAATGAGTAAATCTTGGACGGGTTTCTAGGCCAACAAATACATGTGTTGTCATTCTTATACCTACAATCCTAGTTTCATCATTCATATCCTAAGTTTTGTGTAACATCATTTAATCATGCTTGTTAGTAAATAATAAACAATAAATAAACCATGATTCCATATATCAAATATTTGAATCAAAATGGAGCCTAATGGAACATTGGGAGAGTGAGAATATTATACCTCACTTGAAGGCTGAAGAAGAAATATATGCAAATCAATAGTAAGTCAACAACACCTACAACAACACTAATACATGATTCAATTCTGTTATAATGTATTAATTAGGGTCACATAATCAATTTAGAAATAGAAGACCCACATGTGACCCTAAACCCTAAACACAAATATATGCAAGCACTATCACATAATCAATTTAGAAATAGAAGACCCACATGTGACCCTAAACCCTAAACACAAATATATGCAAGAAAAAAATAGAACAGAATAGCACAAAATAGTAAATACACAAATATACACACATAATTGAGCAATATAGCACAAAATCAGCCACCACGGCCGTGCTACGCAGCACGGTCATTCTACCAACACAGTCGTGCTACCCAGCACGGCCGTGCCAACCTGCGATTTCACAACATGGTGGAGAAGACGAGGAAAAGGATATACCTACAAGAGCAGCGAGTAGGAAAGAGGGTGGCAGCGGCGGCAGCGAGTGAGAGGGTGGGTATCACGAACAGCAAGCAACAAACGGGCGACGGTTGTGAGCGGGCGACCATGAGCAGAGACCTAGCAGGAGAGGGGAGGAGCAAACGTGCGACCAAAGCAACCACCGGTGGGGGAGGCAACGAGGAGAGGAGAGGAGAGGAGAGGAGCAGCGAGCGGCGGCGGCACCAGCAGAGAAGCAATCCAGCGGCAGCGGCACCAGCAGAGAAGAAATCGCCGGACATAGTTACATGAACTGAAGAATCAGGAATGAAACAGAGAAAGGGGAAGAGTCCCTCGCGCGGGTGAAGTTAAGTTAAACTTAAGCATCGGTTCTATAAAAAACTGATGCTAAAACACAATAGCATCGGTCACTAAGAGAAAACCGACGCACATAGGGGTGTAAAAAATTTGGCGCGGACAGCGTGGGTAAACAAATCGGTGTCGGTTTTGGGAATATAACGGACGATAAAAATGTCCCGCGTGAAAAAGTTTTAGTCATCGGTTATTTATTAAATAACCGACGTTGTTAGTTAAATTTTGGACCTAATTTTTTTCGTTGGATAAATTGGATTTGGCGGATGTTTTTAGGCGTCGGTTGTTTATTCATGAATCGGCGCTAAAAAGAAAGTGATACCCATGTCTAGCCACTCATATCTGATATATGTCAGTTTGTGCTTTAAACCAACGCCGTAGGTTTTAGGCGTCAGTTCTTAGTTAATAACCGATGCCTGGAAAGTGACTTCATAAGCCATTTCTATAGTAGTGAGGTCATGATGCAATATGGGTTATGGTAGATTGTCTTACCAAATCATCATGTTTCCTTTCCTTAAAGACCACTGCCAATGTGACAGATCTAGTTGAACTATATATATGACAGAGATAGTTTGACTGCACGGTAATATAAGTTCAAATACTCTTGAGCATGGCCTTAAGTTCACTTCCATGTTGTAGAAGTAGGTACATGAAGAACTTGATACTAGATTGAAGTTTAACACAACATATCACCCCAGACTGATGGACAGTCAAGAGAGTATGATCCAGACATCAGAAGGTCTGATGAGAGAATATGTGTTCATTTGGAGTGGATCACAGAAGAAGTACCTACCCCTAGCTTAGTTTGTTTGTAATAATAGCTACTAAAGCCAGTATCGGGATGTACAAATATCTTTATGGGAGGTTGTGTCAGTCACCACTTCACTAGGGTGATGTCGGTGAGAGGACCTTATGGAGGTCAGAGAAACCATAGTGTATGTTGATGATGTCACTTTGATCGAGCAATGGCTGAAGAAAGCCCAGGATTGATAGGATTCATGTGTTGATGTGAATCAGATTGACTTTTAGTTCACTGTGGGTGAGCATGTATTTTTGAAAACCCGACCCCTCCGAGCTATATCTAAAAATAGAGGAAAGTTCAGTCCCTGATACATGGGTCCATTTGAGATTTTGCAATGGATTAATGAAGTTTCTTTCTGTTTATAGCCTTACCCCCTCAGGATAATATGATGCATGATGTGTTCCATGTGCCCAATCTAGAGCAATATGTGAGGTACCCGAGCCATGTGCCGAACATTGAACCTATTGAACTCCAAGGGAGGCTGACTTTCCCTGATTCACCAATGAGTGGATGAGATACCAAGATGAGAGTGATCAGGAGTAAATGATAGAGATGGTAAAGGTTCTTTGGAAGCACCATGAAGAGGATGAAGCCATGACGCGATGATTTTGAGTCGCATTCATAGACATATTTTACTTGTGTTTTATGCATTTATTGGTCATTTTGGTGGTTAATATTGCATGATTCATTTACTTTGGTCTATGATCCTTCTCAGTGTCAAATCTCCCTTATTTTGGTATTTTGAGCATAAATGATTACAATAATATGTTTTATTTCGGCTTATGTGGTTTTGTGTTGCAATTTCAGGAAAAACGAATATCTACTACTGTCGATACCATCGACGGTGGTCGATACCATCGACGAAACCACAGGTTGCCAGCCGCAAGGAGCATCGCAGAATCGATACTTTCGACATGAGAGTCGATGGTATCGATATACCATCAGGTTTCTGGTGAGAAGATAGTCGATACTATCGACCCAGAAGTCGATATTATCGATAAGTGGAGCTACAAAGACAGAAAAGGACAAAAACGGATGCCTTAGGATGTCGATACCATCGACCCACATCGATGGTATCGAGTTAGCATCAGTCGCGACACAGAAAAGAAAAGAAGACCAGCCGACATCGTGTAGGGTCGATACCATCGACTCGCGTCGATGGTATCGACACCGTCAAATACAAGTTTGCTTCAGATCGATCTAAATCTGATGGCTATGATATTTTTTCAACCTAACTCGGTGATTATACCTAATGACGGCGGCCAAGAGCAATCGATCACATCATTAGTCGTTGCACACGTTCCGAGAAGGTGGGGAGAGAAGAACGGATCCTAGAAGCACGCCCCAGCCATTCCGGAGGCCAAAGAAGACGTTCTCCACCGCCGAAAGGTTGTAGATCGCGTATTCCACGCTGAGGAATGCTTGGATCTTCTCCGTTCAGGGGTTTTATAGCTTATTCACATTTTTCTCCATGTGTCCTTTTTTCTCTACCATGTTTTGCTTTGAGATGAACATGCGGGGCTAATCTCCTTTATCTTTTGGACTGGGAGTAGCCCGGGGAAGCATTGTATGATGTTTTTAACATAGTAATTCATCATTTATCTCTTAAATTCGTGGTATGAATTCGTTTTCTCAATTATATTGTTATGCTTGATCACCATAATAATAATCTAATGCCCTTAATTGCTTTGAAAGAAGAATTAACGGTTGAAAAGAGATGAAATTCACATTAATTAACAAATCCCTTGAACAAGGTGGTGTAAGGTTAATGGTGGATACCCAGAGGTCGATTCTAATGCACCTAGTTTAGGGTATAGGTTACTACGACGATGGAACCAACCTAGATATAGGTAGTGAATTGTACCACGACAGTGGGCAATTCTGATTACAGGCCACTTCCCGGAAAGAGAGATAAACCTGAGTTGTTATATAGAAATCCATACAATGATAACCCACAGTGAAACTGCAATCCTAAAGATATCCAATTGAATTGATTAAACTAAACCTTTAATCGATTGTTTTGTTTTATTTTATTTTATTTTATTTTCTTTTAATTTTACAACAGCTTCCAACTTTTTAACCGGTCTAGCTGATTATGAGTAGTTAGTAGTAGTCTCTGATAATCCAGTGTCCCTGAGTTCGACTTGGGCCTCACAAAGGCCTATATTACATTGACGTGTACACTTGTGTTCTACGCATGGAAAATTCGTGTCAAGTTTTTGGCGCCGTTTTCGGGGATACGGCAATTGTCAGCACTACGAGTGCTGCAAGCGGCCATTCTAGGCCACCTTTTTATTTTTATTATTTTGAAATAATTTCTAAAATTCATAGTCTATCTTTCCAATTTTTGTAATCATCTAGCACGGTACTGAACTAAAATTTTCATTTTGCAGGTACTGTGCATGGTGCAGACGTGTAGCACCGACTACACGCAGCAGGCACCAGAGGTTCCACATCCAGGACCTTACGATGAGGAGGATTACAATCAAGACCACTTGGAAGAAATAGATCCCAAATCTAAACAAGAAGAAATGGCAGAGGAACAAACGATATGGGAGAAGATCAAGGCTTCTTCTTCATCTGCTTCTAAGGGGCCAATCAAGAAGCAGGCGATCAACATTCCAACTTACAAGATTGATCCTGCTTTAATCAATTTGGTCAAGTCAAATGCATTCCATGGGCTAAAGAACGAAGACCCAGTGATGCATATAAGCCAATTTGTGGAGAATTGTGACATGATTAAAATTGACAAATTTCCACAGGAGACGCTCTACCTGAAGTTGTTCCCGAGTTCACTAGCAGGAAATGCACGAGAATGGTTGCACAATCTTGAAGATGAATATGTGGAATCATGGAACCACATGGTGGAGGTATTCTTTGAAAGGTTCTTCCCGCCCGAGAAGACTAATGACATGATCAGGAAAATCCACAATTTTACCCAGAAGGTAGGAGAGACCTACTCTGAGACTTGGGAAAGGTTTCAGATCATGCTTAGGAGGTGCCCGCATCACGGGCTTGACAAGGAGACACAGGTCAAAATCTTCTATTTTGCTCTCTCCGAGCATGATAGAAGTAACTTAGATTCTGCAGGCTCAGGATTCTTTTTGAACAACACAGACATGAGGTGTTGGGAAATTCTGAAAAATATGGCCAAAAAGCAATCCTGGGGTGACAGGGACACCGTAGAGCACGTTCAAGTTGTGGGGGAGTCAAAGGACATCAAAGAGCTGAATGAGAAGATGGACCTTCTAGCAAAGAAACTACTTGCAAAAGAGGATACTGAATTCGAGGATGAAGCTCAAGTCAAATTCATGCGCCAGTAGTAGGGTTACAGAAATAATGATTACTCATGGAGGAAGGACAATAAATTCTCATGGAAGGATCCAAATAACTTTTTGCAGGACCCTGATGCAAAACCCCAGCCGGTGGCGGAGGATAAGAGCACGGAGTTGCTCAACCAAGTGATAAAGAAGAACCAAGAACTTATGAACACCTTTGGTCAGCAGATCAAGCAACAGGGGGAATTTATGAATCAGTTTGGACAGACATTGCAGAGCCATGGGGCTCAGATGAGGCCAATAGAGACGTCGATGACGCAAATGGCAGCTGAAATAGCCAATCTGAAGAAGCCCGTGCAGCAAGGTTTTCCGGGTAACACAAACATCCCAAGAGGAAACCAACAGGCTAAGGCAAACTTGCTAAGGAGTGGCAAGAAGCTTTTAAACCCCAGGTCTGATGATCCAAGCAAACCCTAATCAGAAACCAAAGGTGAGGCCACTTAGGAGGTGCCAATCTCAGTCACAGAACCGGTTGAGGAAATAGCAGAGGATGTCAGTGTAGATCCCATTGTTGTTGAGGAGGTGACACAGAAAAGGACACCATATGTGTTGCCGCATCAAAGGGCATAGGCTGTCCCGGTTCCATATCTGAATAGTGTGAAAGCAAAGAAGGTGGACGCCCAGTTCAAGAAGTTTTTGGACAGTTTCAGAAAGCTCTCTGTCAACATTCCATTATTAGAGGCAATAGAGAAAATTCCCTCTTACGACAAGTTTTTTAAAGACATCATTAGTAAGAAGAGGAAGATCCCTGACACAGAGGTTGTAGTTCTCAAGGAGCAGGTGAGTGCCTTCATCATGGGCACATTGCCACCTAAGAGGCAGGATCCGGGCTGCTTCAATATTTCATGTTACATTGGTAAGGTGAAATTTGGCGAAGCACTGTGTGATTTTGGGGCAAGCATAAACTCGATGCCTCTCTCTACATTCAAGAAATTGGGATTAAAAGAATCAAGGCCGAGCAATATGACAATTCAGCTGGCGGACAATTCAGTGGTGAAGCCTTATGGTATTTGTGATGATGTGTTGGTGAAAGTAGATCAGTTTGTATTTCCAGCAGACTTTGTTGTAATGGAGATGCAAGATGAACAAGGCAATGAGTTACTACTTAGACGACCCTTCCAAGCTACAGCTGACATGATACTTGAGATGGGGAGAGGTCGTTTGACCTTGGGTATCGCTGATGATCGGTTCGAGATGGTCATGCCTTCCAGCACCACGTCATCTAAAGCTAAGGAGCAATGTCACATGGCGAAGCATTTTGATAACAATATCTCACTCTATCTAGGGAAGCCATTTTTAGATATGGCTCATGTAATGACTAAGGTGGAGAAAGGGACATTGGCTATTGACATCATGGAGTAGACCAAGGTTGTGTCCCTTAGCAAAGTTGTGGGTTTTCCTAATGATGAAAAGGAGGACATTCCCCCCTCTACTGAAGATGAGGCCATAGCGAGTTCAGTTTTCAATGCATATCCAAAATTACCACTTGAAGCCAGCTTGGTCAATGTAACACATGATTGGATGAGAACCAAGTCACTACAGGAGTGTGACAAGATGCTTTAGGTGCTTCCATGCTTTTATGCTAGGTACTATGAAGACCTTTGCGAACTCCCACCACCACTTCAATCATCCTTAATCAGCCCGCCAGATTTGGAATTGAAGCATTGCCACCACACTTGAAGTACGCATTTCTAGCTGAGGTAGAGAAGCTTCCTATGATTATTTCGGCATATCTGAGTGCCGAGGAGGAAGACCAGCTGCTGATTGTGTTGAAGAGCCACCGAGGTGCATTCGGGTGGTCGGTCGCAGACATCAAGGGGATTTCCCCTACATTGTGCCAGCACAAGATTCAGCTTGAGGAGGGAGCGAAGCTGGTGATTCAGCCACAGCGTCGACTAAATCCTAGCATGATGGAGGTCATCAAGAAGGAGGTGATCAAGCTCCTTTCTGTAGGTATCATCTATGTTGTATCCGACTCGACGTGAGCGAGTCCTACATAGGTAGTCCCTAAAAAAGGGGGAATTATTGTCTCACATAATCTATTAATGAACCTGTCACGACCCGCTTGGTAATCGGGTGGCGTGTATGTATAGACTATTGTCGATTGAATGCTGCTACGCTTAAGGATCATTTCCCTCTTCCATTCATTGATCAGATTTTAGAGCGTTTAGCCGGCCGATCGCATTTTTGTTTTCTTGATGGTTATTCGGGGTACAATCAGATTTCAATTGATCCTAAGGACCAAGAGAAGTCCACCTTCACTTGTCCTTACAGAACATTTGCATACTGTCGTATGCCATTTGGGTTGTGTAATGCACCAGCAACCTTTCAGCGTTGCATGCTTTCCATCTTTTCTGATATGGTTGAACATTATTTGGAGGTTTTTATGGACGATTTCTCTGTCTATGGTGCGTCCTTTGACGAGTGCTTATATAATTTGGACAAGGTTTTGCAACGTTGTGAGGACACACATTTGTTCCTCAATTGGGAGAAATGCCACATGATGGTAAGTGAAGGAATTGTTCTTGGACATAAAGTGTCTAGCAAAGGGTTGGAGGTAGACCCGATAAAGATCTAAGTTATTTCCAAATTGCCCCCACCGAATTCGGTTAAAGGGGTACGGAGTTTTCTAGGTCACGCCGGTTTTTATCGCCGATTTATAAAAGATTTATCTAAAATCACCAAACCATTATTTGAGTTGCTGGAAAAGGATGTTGCTTTTGATTTTAATGACAAGTGTTTACATGCGTTCAACGTGCTTAAAGAAAAACTGATTTCAGCCCCAGTTGTCCAAACACCGGACTGGACTAAGCCGTTTGAATTAATGTGTGATGCGTCCGATTTCATAGTTGGGGCTGTTTTGGGACAACGTGTGGACAATAAACCCGCTGTGATTTTCTATGCATACAAAACCTTAAATGACGCACAATTGAATTACACGACAACCAAAAAAGAACTTCTTGCCGTTGTTTTTGCTTTTGAAACATTTCAGCAATATCTTGTTGGATCAAAAGTCATGGTATGGACGGACCACGCCGCCATTAAGTACTTGATGGAGAAAATGGATGCCAAACCTAGATTGATTAGGTGGATCTTACTCTTACAAGAATTTGATATTGAAATCAAAGATAAGGCGGACATTGAAAATGTGGTCGCAGACCATTTGTCTAGGTTGGAAAGGGTGGATGAGAAGGATTTACATATACCCATTACCGAGACATTTCCTGATGAACAACTTTTATCTACGAAATTGAAAGATCCTTGGTTTTCTTACATTGTCAATTATCTCGCTTGCAAAATTATCCCGGATGATTAGACATACCAAGAGAAGAAGAAATTTTTCCATTCTTTGTGTTATAATTTCTGGAATGACCCTATTCTATTTAAGCAGTGCAGGGATGGTGTCTTACGCAGGTGTGTACCAGAGGTGGAATACGAAAGTGTTCTTCGTCATTGCCATACACTACCGACGGGTGGCCACCATGCAAGTTCTCGGACTGCCGCCAAAGTACTTGAAAGTGGCCTGTACTGGCCTACTTTGTTCCGGGATGCTTATGATTTTGTGCGGCAATGTGATTCGTGCCAAAGGGCAGGTAACATTTCAAAAAGACAAGAGATGCCTCTCAATGTATTTCAAGAGGTTGAGGTGTTCGACTTGTGGGGTATTGATTTTATGGGACCTTTTATGTCCTCAAATTCTAACTTGTACATTCTTTTAGCTGTTGATTATGTGTCAAAGTGGGTAGAGGCAATACCCACAAGGACTAATGATGCTAATGTAGTGTGCAGGTTTGTCAAAGAATACATTTTCTACAGGTTTGGTGTACCAAGAATGATCATTAGTGATGCTGGTACGCATTTCCGGAATCAGAAGTTTGTGGCACTGTTGAGAAAGTACAGGGTAAAGCACAACATTGGTACCCCGTACCACCTGCAAACTCAAGGGCAAGTGGAGGTCTCCAATCGGGAGATTAAGAAGATCTTGGAGCGCACTGTGTCTTCTACGAGAAAGAATTGGAGCACCCTGCTACCGGATGCTTTGTGGGCGTACAGGACGGCGTTTAAGACTCCTATAGGCACTATGCCTTTTAGGTTGTCTTATGGTCGGGCCTGCCATTTGCCGGTGGAATTGGAGCATAAAGCGCATTGAGCACTGAGGAATTTAAATTTGATCTATGATGAAGCGGGAAAGAAAAGGTTGCTTGAGCTCAATGAACTTGACGAGCTACGGATGAATGCATATGAAAGCTCGCGGATCTACAAGGAGAGAACAAAGTTGATTCATGATCACCATATTCAGATGTGCGTCTTCAAGAAAGGAGATTGTGTACTTTTGTTCAACTCCAGGTTGAAGATGCATCCCAGGAAATTGAAATCCCGATGGAGTGGACCATTCATCGTAGAGGAGATCAGGCCACATGGCACAATCATGGTGCGTGATGGCGAGACAACATTCCTGGTCAATGGACAACGATTGAAATTGTACTTCGGTGAAGATTACACAAGGAAAGTGAATGAGGTCAAACTCATTGCACTTCCATATGCATGAGGAGCTTAATGTCGTCTAGCCTAAGACGTTAAATACGGGCGCTTGTTGGGAGGCAACCCAGCCATCGATAGCTTAGTTAGTTTCTTTCACATTTGTACTTTGATTTGATTTGATTTCATTTTTAGTGTAAAAAAGATACTGTGATAGTTTGCTTTATGTGCAGGACTGAGGCAGAGTCGATATCATCGACCCTTGTGTTGATGGTATTGAGATGGGTACAGGTTGGTGGCTGCAAAAATCACTCTGCGTCGATACTATCGACGGCCTTGTCGATGGTATCGACACACCAATAGGTTGATCGCAAAGTCGATGTCGATAGTATCGACATGCATGTCGATACTATCGAGATCTCTGGAGATATTCAGATGCAAATTGTCTCAGTGAAGTCGATACCATCGACAGGCCTGTCGATGGTATCGACCAAGTTACAGGCAGAAAGTGGCGGCTGGGCCTCGTGAGGGTGTTGCCCTAACCAGAAGTCGATACTATTGATAGGCGTCGATAGTATCGATGCGACACGTCACCGATCCACGAGAGGAAATCAACGGTGATCGCCGCATCGAGAGAGTCGATCCGTGGGACGGGTTGATACCATCGACACCTGTCGATAGTATCGACACGTCATCGATCTGGGCCCTCACATCAAGCCATCGACGACCGTCGATACCATCGGCGGACGGATTGTGCTACAGGAGTCAATACCATCGACGGGCATACAATAGTGCCGGCTATAGTTATATAAGGGATGGATTATCATCATATGACGTCACAACTTTAGAGCAATCCTTCTCCACTTGTTCCGTGCACCTTTGTGAGCAATCGGAGCCAGGCTACGAGCATCCATGGTGCACATTCTTCACCGAGCCTTCATCGAGCGGAGAAGGTCGGTCTCCGACCTTCTCCGACCTTCTCCGAGCTCCATCTTCTAATCCTTCTTCTTGCTCGACAATGGTGCATGTTGCTGGCGCATCCGCTTCCTGGGCAAATCCAATGGAAATCCCGGAGTTCGTTCCTCCACCAACTGCTTCTATTCCGTGTCTGCGGATCGTTCATCCTTCCGCAGAGGTTCGGAAGGTCTATGAGGAGATCATGAAAAGGAAGATTGAGCCAACCCACTACGTCGACTGGGAGATGATCCGCAATATGGGGTTCGAGGCTAATCTGGCCTATGTGCTCAAGGGGTAGGCAAGGCATACGGGCAGGAGGCCCGATGAGATGGAATTTCACGCGGACGGCCAGCCATTCTTCGGTGAATGGCCCACGTACAAGGAGCTGGTGGCGGAATTCATGGTTTCGTTGGACATATGTGTTGTGCCAAACGACATCATCGCCACAGATCGCGAATGGATCAAGGGCCGTGTTTCTTTCTGGTTGTACAACAATGACTACACCCTCACCCTCAGGAAGTTCAATGAAATCTACAACTAGAATCATGGGAGAGATCAGTACCGGAGGCCAGACAACCGGACTGATTATGATGCTATCTTCACTGAGCTAGTGAGTGTGCCTCCGGGCAAATTTGTGAGCTACCACAACGCGGAGGTGGAGGACTTTGAGCATCCGTTCATGCGGATTCTTCATCGCATGCTTTGTACCACTTTGTTTGCTCGGGGTGACCTGTCTCTCAGCAAGTTCCAGGAGACAGACCTATTTTTCCTGCACAAGTTATTGAAGTGGGAAGAGTGTAACTGGGGAGCGTTTTTCTTGCAGCGCGTGTTGGCTATAAAGAGGAGTATGCGGAAGGCTCCAATTCACTTTGGAGAGCTCATCACACTGCTGGCCCACTATCTTGGGTTGAATTTCTCCCAGCTGACTCCTCTCTCCAATAGAAGCAAGGTTAACTTGCAGCATCTTCACCGCTCCAACCTCATTCTGCTGCATGATGGCTTGGCATATGCACACTGCCATGTGAACCAAGCATATCAGGAGTGTTCACTTCCAGACCCTGTCTTCCACATCGTGGGTGCTCAGCATTTTCGATGGCCTGTCATCGCCATTGAGAGCTCGGATGAAGACGGCGGCAACAACGACAACGACAATGATGGTGACGAGGCTGAAGAGGAAGAGGAGGCCGTCATTCCTCTTCGCGCACGAGTGGCACCTAGGAAGCGTCCACGTATGCATCCAGGTGCATCTTCTTCTTTCCATCCTCCACCACCACATCCCTCACAGCAAAGCGAGGATGTCTACTCCATGCAAGGAATGTATGCAATGTTGCAGGATATTCATCAGACGCAGCAGCTACACATAGCCTCATATGCCGGTATTCAGGATATGATGAACCGGTTCCTAGATAATCAGAGGGCCATTTTTGAAAATGAGCGCCTCCTCCTCGATAACCAACAACACATTCATGACAGGTTGCATAGGATGCAGATGCAGAAGCAGCCCTTCTATGATCATTACTGGAGCCCAAATTACTTTGGGGGGTATCCCCAACCTCCACCTATGCCCCAGTATGATCCGACTTTTCAGGGGCAGTACCCATCTTGGGACCCCACAGCCCTGCAGTATCCACCTCCTCCGGAAGAATGATCAGTATCTCTGTTCCACCTTTTAAGGTTGTTTTTTTACTATGAGGCCATAGTCGGATTCAAGCTTAGGGGAGGAGTTGGAACAACTCTATCCTTTAGTTTTCAGTTTTTATTGTTTTGTTTTTGTAATTTCTATCTTGCAATTTTTAGTTTGTTTGTAGGATCCACACTCTATCTAGTGTAATTGTGGATGTATTAAGTCATGTGTCATCTCGTTTGCTTGTACATGGGAATTAAGGGAAATTTAAAAAAAAATTAGTGGTTGCAAGCTTGTGTTGTTCAACTTTGAGCATATAACTTAAGAAAATGATTAGGTTTGTCAACTCTAGAATAGGAAATCATAACTGAACAGTCCTAATGATTAATGAAAAGTGGACGGAATTGGTTGTTTGAGCCTAAACTGACCAAATGATAATGAGACTTTAATTTGAAGTAAGAGAGAGAAACCTCTTAATTACCACACAGGTCATTAAGGAGGGACACATAATAATTTGCAAAGGTTCAGTCAATTAGTCTTGTGATCTTTTCACCCCCATTGTTTTCATATTCCACCTTAAGAACTAGAAGTACATTACGATTTTAACATCTTTGAGTGCATTTAATGTAGATAGGACTTGCATTGCAACTATTTCCACATATTTTGCATGAAAATAAAAAAAATTAGATTAGTTATACATGCACATTCTCCTTAGGTGCATGTCATTTAGATGCATGATTGTCATTTTGTAGTTGCATTCATACTTTTATGCATATAGACCACATCATGTATCTTATATCTTCTGAAAAATTAAAGGTGATAAACTTGTTCCATACCTTCTGAATGCTTCAAGTATATAGTTATGCAACAAAAAGTGAGCCTGACAAATACTTCATTGTCATTTATGGATATAAGGATCTTAAAAAAAAATGAGAAGAAAATAGGAATGAGAGGGAGAAAGGAACATGTTTTCACTGCATATTATAAAGAATAAGAACATGATGTAGTTCTCGTAGATTTTCCATCTCACATTGAGGTGGAATGATAGTGTATGCATCATTCCACCCAAATGTAGGCATTAGGGCATTTACACTTGCATATGTATCATTTAGGTCACTTTTGCTTTGTGCATGTTATAATCGTATAATGCATCCATTTCTTCCATGAGCCACCCATTTCATCCACCCGTTGCTCGAATTGGTAGGCTACCGTGATTTTCTCCTCACTCGTGAATATCAGGAGAGCCTCTTCCATGTAGATGGTAGTTAGGGCGGGCAATGTAGAATAGGAGATCACAAGATGCACCGAGTCTGAACCGGCGAATTTTATTATGTTAACTACCTTATATGATAGTGTTCATCAATTTTGAGGTAGATATCTTTTATGGATGATTATTGTCGCCTTTAGGGTAATTATCATTCCGTGGTTAGTAAGGGCCAGAATGTGAATGTCTGGTGGGGATCATATGGTGATGTTTGTTGTGATGCTCTGTTCTTTAGTTGACCCTCACAATTCTATTCTAAAGTTTAGTTGCTCGAGGGCGAGCAATGTTCAAGCTTAGGGGAGTTTGACGTGATGATTTTGAGTCTAATTTATAGACATATTTTACTTGTGTTTTATGCATTTATTGGTCATTTTGGTGGTTAATATTGCATGATTCATTTACTTTGGTCTATGATCCTTCTCAGTGTCAAATCTCCCTTATTTTGGTATTTTGAGCATAAATGATTACAATAATATGTTTTATTTCAGCTTATGTGGTTTTGTGTTGCAATTTCAGGAAAAACAAATATATGCTACTGTCGATACCATCGACAGTGGTCGATACCATTGACGAAACCACAGGTTTCCAGCCGCAAGGAGCATCACATAATCGATACTATCGACAGGAGAGTCGATGGTATCGATATACCATCAGGTTGCTGGCGAGAAGATAGTCTATACTATCGACCCAGAAGTCGATACTATCGACAAGTGGAGCTACAGTGATAGAAAAGGACAAAAACCGACGCCTTAGGATGTCGATACCATCGACTCGCGTCGATGGTATCGATTTAGCATCAGTCATGACACAGAAAAGAAAAGAAGACCAGTCGATACCATGCAGGGTCGATACCATCGACTCGCGTCGATGGTATCGACACCGTCCGAAATAAGTTTGCTTCAGATCGATCTAAATCCGACAGCTATGATATTTTTGCAACCTAACTCGGTGATTACACCTAATGACGGTGACCAAGAGTAATTGATCACGTCATTAGCCGCTGCACACGTTCTGAGAAGGTGGGGAGAGAAGAACGGAGCCTAGAAGCACGCCCCAGCCATTCCGGAGGCTGAAGAAGACGTTCTCCACCGCTAAAAGGTTGTAGATAGTGTATTCCACGCCGAGGAATGCTTGGATCTTCTCTGTTCAGGGGTTTTATAGCTTATTCACGTTTTTCGCCATGTGTCCTTTTTTCTCTACCATGTTTTGCTTTGAGATGAACATGCGGGGCTAATCCCCTTTATCTTTAGGACCGGGAGTAGCCCGGGGAAGCATTGTATGATGTTTTTAACATAGTAATTCATCATTTATCTCTTAAATTCGTGGTATGAATTCATTTTCTCAATTATATTGTTATGCTTGATCACCATAATAATAATCTAATGCCCTTAATTGCTTTGAAAGAAGAATTAACGGTTGAAAAGAGACAAAATTCACATTAATTAATAAATCCCTTGAACAAGGTGGTGTAAGGTTAATGGTGGATACCCAGAGGTCGATTCTAATGCACCTAGTTTAGGGTACATGTTACTACGATGGTGGAACCGACCTAGACATAGGTAGTGAATTGTACCACGACAGTGGGCAATTCTGATTACAGGCCACTACCCGGAAAGAAAGATAAACCTGAGTTGCTATATAGAAATTCATATAATGATAACCCGCGGTGAAACCGCAATCTTAAAGATCTCCACTTGAATTTATTAAACTAAATCTTTAATCGATTGTTTTTTTTTGTTTATTTCATTTTCTTTTAATTTTACAACAACTTCCAACTTTTTAACCGGTCTAGCTGATTGCGAGTAGTTAGTAGTAGTCTCTGATAATTCAGTGTCCCTGAGTTCGACTCGGGCCTCACAAGGGCCTATATTACATTGACGCGTACACTTGCGTTCTACGCACGGAAAATTCGTGTCAAGCCACATGAGGGATGAAGATGGACATCAAAAAGTCTTATCCTGAATCGTTTGTATGTTTGATAGAATTTGGAGGGCAAAATTCCTATAAGAGGGGGAAGATGTTACAACCCCAATTTTTGGATTTATATTAATCAAAATGCAATTTCTCAAATGAAATGTACATGTATGTAAATTGTATGATATATGTTCAATGAATGAGTTTCTTTCACAATATTTCCTTTAAATGAGTAATTTTGTGGATCCTAATGAGTTAGTGAGTCCAATGTGATAAAAAGGGAAGAAAAGACAAAAGAAATACCATAATATCAAATAGGTAAAAGAAATAAGGATAATAGTGAGAATTATGTGGAATTCTTTAGAAAGTGGTATTGATGGCCTTTCTTGATTAGGTTTCGAATCCACTTGGTTTCTAAAAAGAAAATAAATCAAAGTAAAGAAAATAGAAGAGAAACAAAGAGAAAATATCAATTTTAATTGCATAAATGTGCCTTCTGAGTAGATACCTTGCATATGAAGCAAAGTCTCTTTTACTTCAAAATTTCAGTCTTAAACTTTGCACACAAGTAGTTAAAGTCATTAAGGACTTTCCTTTAAAATTCGAGATTAATTGGACATGTGGTTTGGGTAATATGTTTTTTGGAAGATTTCCTAAAGTGGAAATGAAAAGAAGAAATACATTAAATGTCACTAATCCTATTCATATTAGAACCTTATCTGGTTCTTTGATTTTGTCGTATGGCTCAACATTCATTGGATCTTTGTTCATACTGTGGGTTAGTTGTCTCCTAGTCGAGGAAGGGAGGAACATGGAAGCTGAGGTTTCCAGATCGATTTCCTCACAATACATAATGTATACCAATTGGGAAACGATCCCAACAAGTTCAAATGATCAATCTGAGTTGATCTACTACAAGTTTCTTTGAATTCTGTTGCCTCTAGGCATTTTAACCAAATCAGGATCTAAGGGCTTCTCGACCACCATGGATGGGTCTATATATACAAGGCCTTGGACTCCCTCTGAGATTATTATTTGTACCTTGGACTTCGGCCAAGTGCCATGAGCAAGTTTTTCTCTCAACTTCTCGAGTTACCGCATTTTCCTCACTTGTCATCATGAGAACCTCATCGGAGTTTCGAGAAGTCATCCACTCCTATCTGACCGCCCGCGGGGAAATTAGGGCCACTGATGACTTTGGAGGGGTGAGGCGAAGGTTCTCCAACCTTTTCCTAGTGTGAAGGATGTGGGGAGTACAGAGTCAACTATGGATTTGAACCTCCATTGTTGCTGACTCGTGAATAGGGATATGCACTGAGGGAAAAGATGAGGAAAGGAAGAATTACCTGCCTACCCCCTGGCGTGTGAAAACTCACGTCATTCACTACAAAAAAATTGGCCTTTGTTGAAGAACATTTGTGAGGAACCATAGATTGTGAATAATGATGGCTATTTGTGAGGGCTCATCCTTCAAATATGGGACCAAATCCCTCAACCATTTTTTTAACATCTTTACAAATACTAATCCCTCACAAATACATTAGTCACTAATCATCCCTTGAAAAATACCATGACAAATGATTCCCTCCATCTCATATCCCTTCCCTCCATCTCATTTCCCTTCCCTCCATTCTAAAATACAACATTTGGATATCAAAATTAAAAAGGAAAACAAAAACCCTCCCCACTCATCCCTCTGCACAATGACGAACTAGGGAAGCACTGATCACCTGCCACTCATCCTCGACGCCTCCTTGATTCCATCGACCACGCCTTCAGTCCGTCGACCAGGCCTCCCTCACTCCACGGCCAGGGTCTGCTCCAACTTAATGTCGCCCAGCCTCAGCAACCCTACGACCCCAGTCGATTAGCATTTCCCAAATCCCACCGGTCGCACCCAGCTGCAACCGCGCCTACCTCCCGGACGGCGCCCCAACTACCTCCCGGATGGCGCCCCAACTGCTCCTGCCACCCCAACTGCAGCAGGTCGTAACTCCAATCGTCGGCCGGCTTCCAATTCCACGGCCAGGAGTAGCCATATCGTGTTGGATCCCAGCGAAACCAGCGGCACCCGACTCAGGCGGCGCCCAGTAGGAGCTCTGAACCTACTTCAACCTTGGATCAAGCTACTGGTCTCTTTTCCTTGATCTGACGCCCATTAGCTGCCCAACCGCCTCTGCTCCAGTTCTTCTCTTGCAACGTCCATTGTTCTTCTTCTTCAGTTTTAATCTCGTTGCTTCTGTCCATTGACCGAAAGCATGGGAAAAGGTACTGCTACTAAAACTGCATCTTTTTTCTGTGCTACTTGTTTTATTATTCTCTTGCAACTGTTGTGCTTGCTTGTTGTTATGCTGTTTGATTCAATCATGTGTTGGTCATTTAGTTTTAGGTAACGATTCCAATGTGCATCCTTCTTCATGTGTATCCCAGATTTGAGTTCACTGTAATGTACTGTTCAATGCCAATGCTTGCTTATTTCTTCATATGTGTATCCCAATAATTTACTGTAATTTGTTAATTACTGCCAGTGTTTGCTTCTTTCTTCATTTGCGTATCCAAATTTTGAGTTTCCTATAATGTATCTCCTCTTTACATAAAATAGCCATATAAATTAAATCTCAAACCTTATAGCCTTCATTCAGAACTCACATTGTGATGTTTGATAAATGGGTAATATTACTATGGACTGAGAATGGGTTGATGTTTAAAAATAGACATGTAGTAAGCTAAGTGTAATGATTTATTAAAATTATATGGGTCAAATGGAATATGTAAGAGTCTAGTCACCACTTAATTTTGTTTTTGGTTGTAAGTATAATATAGCATGGTGTTTTTGCATTTTGCAGAGGCACGCTAAGTCATTGTCAATGTAACACCCCTGACCTGGGTTATAAGCTAACCCTAGGTGTTTTGCCTAAATATGAAATTAAAAGTTTGTAATTATCCTTTGGCATATAACTAAAGCTTTTATGGAAAATAAGTTTCCCTTTCTGTCCCTTATAAACCAATGATGAAGTATTGGTTGCAATAAATGGACCTATGTGCAATTTGCCCAATCAGAGGGGTTAAACTGCAATTTCACATGTTTTTATGTTCTTTTAATGTTGAGACAACATAAGAATGAATATGATGAGGTTTAAGGGATTTTCCCAAGCTTGAGCACCAAGGTGGAGCTGTGGAAGCAACCCCTGTACTTGAAAACCCTAAATTGGTGTAAAATGCAATTTACCCAATTTGAGGGGTGCAACTTGTAAAATACATCATCTAAAACATCTTTTATGGCTCTTGGCATCATTTAGAAGAGGAATGATGAAAAGATTACTTTATGTGAATAATCATATAGTAAAGAACACCCTTGTGATTGAATAATCAAGGTGTATGTATAATAGCCCTTTTATGTATATGCTTTAGTGATGGGTTGATCCTCTTTGCCTTCAATTCTTGACCTTAGAAGGAGTTTGTCCTTAGAAATAAGATGTGGGTACGTGCAAGGAATAAAGGGAGTACTTAGATGAGAAATGAGGAAAACATATGTTCTTATGTTGAAAATTCACCTAAGTATATATACAACTTTTCTCACTTAGCAAGGGAACGACCCTCTCCCTTTCATTTCTTTTCCCCTTGCTCAAACCGACTAAGGAGAGCTCTGGAGCTCAGGAGGATGACCAAGGGAGTGCAAGGTAGGTTTGGATCCTTCCTTTTTGCTTAATTCTTGGATGAAACTCGGATTCAAGGTCAAATTCATGGCTAGCTCACTTAGCTCCATCTTTCTAGCCATCTCTTCTCAACCTTCCTTGGAGGATTCACCTTGGCCGACCTGTGGAGCTTCTAGGACGCCATTAAAGGCTTGGATCTCGAAAGCTTGGAGCTCAAGGAGCAAGCTTTAGGCGGGTTTTATAACTCTAAACTTTATGCTTGATTATACATCCTTTTCTATGCATATAGTTGCTAGTTCTTCTTCTTCCCTATCTTTCCTTGCATCCTTGCAAGCAAAACCGTGAAGAACTGCTACTGTTCTCAAGGTAGAAGATAAGGGCGTTAATTCCTATGCTTATCCACGGTTTTTCACTTTATCAAACGACCTCCACCTATTGCTCAAAACGGTTTCAAACCGTTTGGTGGGCACACGGTTTCAGGGCCGTTTGAGGGAAAACGGTCTTCAAGACCGTTTGGTCCCGTTGACCAAGCAAAGACCGTTTGGGAATCTTGTTCATAATTATGTAGGTTAATCACCCACAAATTTTGAGAGGTTAACTCCAAAGGAATCATGAGTTATGAGCAAATCAATTAGCAAAACCAATTGAATTAAGTTCTGATTTTCAATCTGTTTAATTTGCCCTTTTTGGGCAAACGGTCTCAAGACCGTTTAAGATGGTTGACTAAACGTTGACCGTTTGGTATTACTGTTCATAATGATGTTAATTAACGACTCACCAAATTTGATAGATTAATTCCAAACGAGTCATGAGTTGAAGGATGATTAATAGGGCAAACCCTAACTGAAATTAGTGCTGAATCTCCAATGAGTTAAGTTGAGATTTTGGGTTGATTAGCCCAAACGGTTTCAAGACCGTTTGGGAATCACCCAAACTGTCTCAAGACCGTTTGGGGGTCACCCCAAGACCGTTTGGAGGTCTGGGGTCAAGTATAGTTGATCAATTGAAGGTCCAAAGGCACCAAACCATATTGCAATTAAGTATTGATGTGATGATCAACTCAATAGATCAAACCTTGATGAAGTTTCACTAGAGTCCAAAGGATGGATGGGCAAACGGTCTCAAGACCGTTTGGAACTCATCCAAACAGTCTCAAGACCGTTTGGTGTCAACCCAAGACCGTTTGGAGGTCTAGGGTTAAGGTAATTGACCAATTGAGGGCCCAATTATAGTGGGTTAGTGAAACAATCAAATTGCTGTTTTCTAAGTATAGATCTTGTTGAGTTTTGGGTTGAAGGACCCAAACGGTCTCAAGACCGTTTGGGGGTTCCTCCAAACGGTATCAAGACCGTTTGGGAACAACCCAAGACCGTTTGGAGGTCTAGGTTGGAGATAATCTAATGGTTTGAAGGACCAATTGCAATAAGTTGATGATTTGATACAAATGCTGATTTTAGACCTAATTGGAGTTCAACCCTAGTCCAAACGACTTGGTTCTTGGTCAAACTTTGGGAAAACGGTCTCAAGACCGTTTGGAGGATATCCAAACGACCTCAAGACCGTTTGGTCCAAGTTTGAGCCCAATTGGAGGTCAATTGATAGGTTCAACCTTGAATTGATTCACATTGTTGAATATTGATGACCATCCGATTTGAAACCCTAATTGAGGAGGATTCAACCCTAATTGGCTTTCAATTGAGGGTCAACTTGGTGTCCAAGTGATTGAGGTTCATCCTAATTAACTCAATTTATAATTGGTTATCATGGATTTGGTTAATTGAGGGGTTCAACATACATATCCATGACCAATTGTAACTTTTGAATCACTTTGGAGGTCCAAACGGTTTGAGCCCATTTGGACCAAACGGTCTCAAGACCGTTTGGATCCAAACGGTCTCAAGACCGTTCGAGGCCAAACGGTCTCAAGACCATTTGGGACCAAACGGTCTCAAGACCGTTTGGGACCAAACGGTCTCAAGACCGTTTGGGCTCAAACGATCTCAGGGTCGTTTGGTCCAATCGATCTCAAGTTGATTTGATCAAACGGTTTCAAACCGATTGAGCTCCAAACGGTTTGGAAGGTCAACCCTTCCAAACGGTCAACACATCCAAACGGTCTCAAGACTGTTTGGATCAAAAGGTCTCAAGACCGTTTGAGACCAAACGGTCTCAAGACCGTTTGGTGGTTGAAACCGTTTGAAGGTTGAAACCGTTTGAAGGTGTACATGGTGGTTTGTACTTAATCAATTGATAGTGTAATTAGTTCAATGGTGATCTAATCTAAACCCTAATGGTAACCTAGGTCATTAAGGGACTAAGTGATTAGTGAGTTGACCCATGATGGTGATCATGAGGCAAATTACCAAAATACCCTTGAGGGGTCTAAAGAGGTAAAACCTTGTTCTAATCAAACCCTAATCACATGATGATGATGTTTTGGCTTATGTAAGTCAATGAGGACTTAACCCAACCTGATCTAGAGTGGTGTCATCACCATCTACTAGTGAGAGGAGAGAGAAAGTTTTCCAAGAGAGAGAAAGTATCCTAGAGAGAGAAAGTACCCTTTTTAAGGTGGAAACTCAAGTGAGATACTTCAAATACACATGAGTGTGCATGATTAGGGTATGATTCACTTATGTGAGATCATGGAAACCCTAATTTTGATATGCAATGAATCTTAATCTTAATTAATAACCTTAATGATGATGTTTCTCTTACATGATGATGTAATGAGCACAATTCACTATAGAGTGAATAGTAAACCCTAATTTTAGGGTAATGACATGAAAGATGAATAGTAAACCCTAATTGTTGAATTGTTTACTATTATCAGTTGATTTAACCATGCAGGTTGTCATGAGATGATGGTCATATCCAGGTATGGAATACCATGTTATATTCATTGAAAGCATGCCTTAAGATTTATGAATAAGTGAATTATATTGATGCACTGTTAGTGACATCTTTTGTGATTTATGGGTTGTGAAAGCCATAAACACCATCAAGATCATGCTTGACAGATGACTTGTGATGAGATGACTGAGAACTGATAATTGAAAAGAGTTAGGCCTGCTACATTTATGTATTCTCATTATAGCTGTTGTGCTAATGTTATTGTTTGAAGAACAATGTTTAAAGAATACTGAATGTACCTAACTAATCAAGTGAAATGTAGAGCCCTGATCATAGATCCATCATTGTCAGAGTCTAAATGATGGTGAAACAGGTTTTCCCCAGGGAACTCCTGGATCACATACTTTTGAGTATGTGGGGTACATGGATGTGTAGAACCTTACATCCTAGTGTAGGTATTTGATGTAGATTCTAGTAGTCCGTCATACCTTCACTAAAAGAGAAAAGGTGAGAGGATTTGATGTAGATTCATGTAGTCCATCACTCCCCCACCACAAAGTCCAAAAGGTGAGATGTATTACTACACTCCCTTAAAGACACAAACACCGCATCGATGAAAGATAAACAAGAAATCTTCCGATGAAGAAGAGAGTACAGAACACTAGCAGTACAACCTAGTGGATCAAACACTAGCAGTACAACCCAGATTACCAGCTCCTAATGATGATGTTTTGGATATCCATAGGATATGTAAACCTCAGCAGCAGGTTGAAGCAGAAGTAAATGATAAAGCTTTGAACTCAGAGCAAGCCTATGCTCAGCCTCAGCCTGATGAATCAGTCCACAGTAATGTAGGGATTAGAAAACAGTCAGAGACCAGGACCTATTATAACTGTGGGAAGCCTGGACATATCAGATCTAATTGTCTAGAAAGGATATATAGGGGAAGGATTGAGAAAAGGCCTATTCAAATCCAGAAACAAAGGCCTGAAATTCCCAAAAGGAAGAAGTTTCTGATGTCCCCAACACAACCAGGACCTAGTACATCAAGGCAGTGGTTATTCAGAAAGGATAAGGAACCCTTTAAACCACTACAACTGGAGAGACGCTGCTACAACTGTGGGAAGGTGGGGCATTTGATGAAGGATTGTCGATCTAAGCCTGTCAATGTGACACAGCCTCCGAGACAAGGGCAACAGGCATCACAGAGAAGGCAATTTCAAGGAGCAGCTCAAGGACGTGGACAAGAGTCCCAAGCTGGATCATCTGCACCAAATCAACGACAGGCGATAGTGAGGTTCTATACTATGAACCCACCTGATGCAGTGGTCGATCCACGGGTTGTGACAGGTCAGATGAACTTTTATATTCTGATATGTCTAATTCCTGTGTAGTATCTGTTCTGTTTAACCCGGGTGCTACGCACTCTTTTATCACTCGAAGAGTGATCCGTAACTGCAATATGACATTCAGTCATAGGACAGGAAGTTGTTGTTGGAGACTCTGTTGAGTGAGTCTGATGTTATGCAGGAGGTATGATCTCCCTACATCCTTTTCTTTTCTAATCATCGCATTTGAGTGGATCTAATACGTTGATATGCAAGGATTTGATAGAATCCTCGAGCCATGATTGATTAGACAAGATAAATGGTATTTCTTATAAATCTCTTTATGATCTTTTGGAACAAGTTGAAATAGTAGTTGATTGAACTATTCTTTGATTGGTCTCATAAAAGCTTTCTATGATGCATTATATATAATCGTTTTATAATACATGTTTACTTCTATAAGAAGAAAATGTATTAAAGAAATGATCTGAAAGCAGGATTAAATAAAAGTTAATAAGTATGTATGAAAGGATGGAAAAAGAGAAGGAACATAGTAATATACAAGTACATATTTTCTTACCTCAGTAATCATATACCCTGGCCAGGTATACAATTACTGATGATGAAGTAAAAATTAAAACCTTGAAGTTGTTATCTTTTGATTACTCTGATCAAGTAGTCAATCTAAAACAACTTAAAGGGCATCATAAGATAAGAAAAATGAGAATATAGAAGGTCAACCATGATTAGTAATGGTTGAAAGAATTTATGTAATGAGCAATGTACCATGATAAAAGGAAGAAAGAGATATAAAGTTTTGATAATACAAGTGATTAATACCAAATTAAGAATGTTAAGAACATCCCTTGTTAGGGGTTTATGTTCTTAAATAAAGATAGAATTTTAAGAACATCCCTTGTTAGGGGTTTATGTTCTTAAAATAAACATATCTTCTCTAGAATGTCTGATAAGATAGTTAATGCATATAATAAAGGAAATTAGTATGCTGATTATCAGATAAGATGATAAGACTCAGGGTGAGAGGGCCCTTATATGGTCTTGAATAAATATCAGGGCTTGAATTTGATCCTAAAGAATGTTGATCAAAATTCTATAACATCTCCCTAAAAAATGGTATGTTACCTAAAAATGTAACTATGTGTATGCTGAAACAATATCTGCTCTCCCCTTTTCTTCCTGAGATTTCGGGGACGAAATCCTTGTTAGGGGTTTATGATTTGTAACACCCCTGACCTGGGTTATAAGCTAACCCTAGGTGTTTTGCCTACATATGAAATTAAAAGTTTGTAATTATCCTTTGGCATATAACTAAAGCTTTTATGGAAAATAAGTTTCCCTTTCTGTCCCTTATAAACCAATGATGAAGTATTGGTTGCAATACATGGACCTATGTGCAATTTGCCCAATCAGAGGGGTTAAACTGCAATTTCACATATTTTTATGTTCTTTTAATGTTGAGACAACATAAGAATGAATATGATGAGGTTTAAGGGATTTTCCCAAGCTTGAGCACCAAGGTGCAGCTGTGGAAGCAACCCCTGTACTTGAAAACCCTAAATTGGTGTAAAATGCAATTTACCCAATTTGAGGGGTGCAACTTGTAAAATACATCATCTAAAACATCTTTTATGGCTCTTGGCATCATTTAGAAGAGGAATGATGAAAACATTACTTTATGTGAATAATCATATAGTAAAGAACACCCTTGTGATTGAATAATCAAGGTGTATGTATAATAGCCCTTTTATGTATATGCTTTAGTGATGGGTTGATCCTCTTTGCCTTCAATTCTTGACCTTAGAAGGAGTTTGTCCTTAGAAATAAGATGTGGGGACGTGCAAGGAAGAAAGGGAGTACTTAGATGAGAAATGAGGAAAACATATGTTCTTATGTTGAAAATTCACCTAAGTATATATACAACTTTTCTCACTTAGCAAGGGAACGACCCTCTCCCTTTCATTTCTTTTCCCCTTGCTCAAACCGACTAAGGAGAGCTCTGGAGCTCAGGAGGACGACCAAGGGAGTGCAAGGTAGGTTTGGATCCTTCCTTTTTGCTTAATTCTTGGATGAAACTCGGATTCAAGGTCAAATTCATGGCTAGCTCACTTAGCTCCATCTTTCTAGCCATCTCTTCTCAACCTTCCTTGGAGGATTCACCTTGGCCGACCTGTGGAGCTTCTAGGACGCCATTAAAGGCTTGGAGCTCGAAAGCTTGGAGCTCAAGGAGCAAGCTTTAGGCGGGTTTTATAACTCTAAACTTTATGCTTGATTATACATCCTTTTCTATGCATATAGTTGCTAGTTCTTCTTATTCCCTATCTTTCCTTGCATCCTTGCAAGCAAAATCGTGAAGAACTGCTACTGTTCTCAAGGTAGAAGATAAGGGCGTTAATTCCTATGCTTATCCACGGTTTTTCACTTTATCAAACGACCTCCACCTATTGCTCAAAACGGTTTCAAACCGTTTGGTGGGCAAACGGTTTCAGGGTCGTTTGAGGGAAAACGGTCTTCAAGACCGTTTGGTCCCGTTGACCAAGCAAAGACCGTTTGGGAATCTTGTTCATAATTATGTAGGTTAATCACCCACAAAATTTGAGAGGTTAACTCCAAAGGAATCGTGAGTTATGAGTAAATCAATTAGCAAACCCAATTGAATTAAGTTCTGATTTTCAATCTGTTTAATTTGCCCTTTTTGGGCAAACGGTCTCAAGACCGTTTAAGATGGTTGACTAAACGTTGACCGTTTGGGATTACTGTTCATAATGATGTTAATTAACGACTCACCAAATTTTATGGATTAATTCCAAACGAGTCATGAGTTGAAGGATGATTAATAGGGCAAACCCTAACTGAAATTAGTGCTGAATCTCCAATGAGTTAAGTTGAGATTTTGGGTTGATTAGCCCAAACGGTTTCAAGACCGTTTGGGAATCACCCAAACTGTCTCAAGACCGTTTGGGGGTCACCCCAAGACCGTTTGGAGGTCTGGGGTCAAGTATAGTTGATCAATTGAAGGTCCAAAGGCACCAAACCATATTGCAATTAAGTATTGATGTGATGATCAACTCAATAGATCAAACCTTGATGAATTTTCACTAGAGTCCAAAGGATGGATGGGAAAACGGTCTCAAGACCGTTTGGAACTCATCCAAAAGGTCTCAAGACCGTTTGGTGTCAACCCAAGACCGTTTGGAGGTCTAGGGTTAAGGTAATTGACCAATTGAGGGCCCAATTACAGTGGGTTAGTGAAACAATCAAATTGCTGTTTTCTAAGTATAGATCTTGTTGAGTTTTGGGTTGAAGGACCCAAACGGTCTCAAGACCATTTGGGGGTTCCTCCAAATGGTCTCAAGACCGTTTGGGAACAACCCAAGACCGTTTGGAGGTCTAGGTTGGAGATAATCTAATGGTTTGAAGGACCAATTGCAATAAGTTGATGATTTGATACAAATGCTGATTTTAGACCTAATTGGAGTTCAACCCTAGTCCAAACGACTTGGTTCTTGGTCAAACTTTGGGCAAACGGTCTCAAGACCGTTTGGAGGATATCCAAACGACCTCAAGACCGTTTGGTCCAAGTTTGAGCCCAATTGGAGGTCAATTGATAGGTTCAACCTTGAATTGATTCACATTGTTGAATATTGATGACCATCCGATTTGAAACCCTAATTGAGGAGGATTCAACCCTAATTGGCTTTCAATTGAGGGTCAACTTGGTGTCCAAGTGATTGAGGTTCATCCTAATTAACTCAATTTATAAGTGGTTATCATGGATTTGGTTAATTGAGGGGTTCAACATACATATCCATGACCAATTGTAACTTTTGAACCACTTTGGAGGTCCAAACGGTTTGAGCCCATTTGGACCAAACGGTCTCAAGACCGTTTGGATCCAAATGGTCTCAAGACCGTTTGAGGCCAAACGGTCTCAAGACCATTTGGGCTCAAACGATCTCAGGGTCGTTTGGTCCAATCGATCTCAAGTTGATTTGATCAAACGGTTTCAAACCGATTGAGCTCCAAACGGTTTGGAAGGTCAACCCTTCCAAACGGTCAACACATCCAAAAGGTCTCAAGACCGTTTGGATCAAACGGTCTCAAGACCGTTTGAGACCAAACGGTCTCAAGACCGTTTGGTGGTTGAAACCGTTTGAAGGTTGAAACCGTTTGAAGGTGTACATGGTGGTTTGTACTTAATCAATTGATAGTGTAATTAGTTCAATGGTGATCTAATCTAAACCCTAATGGTAACCTAGGTCATTAAGGGACTAAGTGATTAGTGAGTTGACCCATGATGGTGATCATGAGGCAAATTACCAAAATACCATTGACGGGTCTAAAGAGGTAAAACCTTGTTCTAATCAAACCCTAATCACATGATGATGATGTTTTGGCTTATGTAAGTCAATGAGGACTTAACCCAACCTGATCTAGAGTGGTGTCATCACCATCTACTAGTGAGAGGAGAGAGAAAGTTTTCCAAGAGAGAGAAAGTATCCTAGAGAGAGAAAGTACCCTTTTTAAGGTGGAAACTCAAGTGAGATACTTCAAATACACATGAGTGTGCATGATTAGGGTTTGATTCACTTATGTGAGATCATGGAAACCCTAATTATGATATCCAATGAATCTTAATCTTAATTAAGAACCTTAATGATGATGTTTCTCTTACATGATGATGTAATGAGCACAATTCACTATAGACTGAATAGTAAACCCTAATTTTAGGGTAATGACATGAAAGATGAACAGTAAACCCTAATTGTTGAATTGTTTACTATTATCAGTTGATTTAACCATGCAGGTTGTCATGAGATGATGGTCATATCCAGGTATGGAATACCATGTTATATTCATTGAAAGCATGCCTTAAGCTTTATGAATAAGTGAATTATATTGATGCACTGTTAGTGACATCTTTTGTGATTTATGGGCTGTGAAAGCCATAAACACCATCAAGATCATGCTTGACAGATGACTTGTGATGAGATGACTGAGAACTGATGATTGAAAAGAGTTAGGCCTGCTACATTTATGTATTCTCATTATAGTTGTTGTGCTAATGTTATTGTTTGAAGAACAATGTTTAAAGAATACTGAATGTACCTAACTAATCAAGTGAAATGTAGAGCCCTGATCATAGATCCATCATTGTCAGAGTCTAAATGATGGTGAAACAGGTTTTCCCCAGGGAACTCCTGGATCACATACTTTTGAGTATGTGGGGTACATGGATGTGTAGAACCTTACATCCTAGTGTAGGTATTTGATGTAGATTCTAGTAGTCCGTCATACCTTCACTAAAAGAGAAAAGGTGAGAGGATTTGATGTAGATTCATGTAGTCCATCACTCCCCCACCACAAAGTCCAAAAGGTGAGATGTATTACTACACTCCCTTAAAGACACAAACACCGCATCGATGAAAGATAAACAAGAAATCTTCCGATGACGAAGAGAGTACAGAACGCCACTGTAACTCTAAAAATAGCGAAGGACCAGTTTACCCTGGTAAGCTATTACAAAGACATCCCGCCAGATGTCTAACAATCAATCCTCTAACTGACTGAGGAAGATGAGGTCTTAAGAATCCGGCTCTTTTAATGACCTATGTATGATACTGATGTGACTTCTTAGCGATCAGTTGGAGTATGAGTGGTATGCCTCATCTCCACAGGGCATAATAATGTTTGTAAAATATAATCAACCGCGTAGTATATCTGCTTAGGTTTAACTACGAGGAACAATGTTTAGTGTTACATTGTTTACATTAATGATCTGTTCAGATATTTTGTATACATGTCCTTTATATGCTTTAAAGACATGACTGCTTAAGTAGAAGTTGCTTCACTTGTTATTAAACCTGCTGTTGTATGATTTATGTTATAATAAAGCTTCTAGTGGAGAGTTATAACTCTCGCTGGGACAATTTGTATATTGTCTCACTCCATAGATTTTAACTCTTTTTAGGTGGTCGTCGAAGACGAAGGAGACCGCTTAAGGATAAGCAACAATGACAGCAACAATACCAGGGGCAGCAGTGAATCTCAGGTGGAGATACTAGCTGCTGAGTTTGTAGTTAGATAGTCCTATGCGTCTCTGTACTCTCAGGTTCTAGGAATCAGTGGTTTGAGTTTTTGGTGTGGCTCCTGAGGATTTTGAATCATGTTGTACATAACTACTCAAGAAGTGGTTTAACAGAGATGTAAACTATTTACTTGGTTTCTTATAAAAAGGAACTTTATAACTTCCAGATCTTGTCTCAAAAATTTTAAATTTTCAGTATTTTTCATGTTCCGCAACTAATCGAATGCTTCCGCTAAGTTTATATCGTGGTTTTGGAGATCGGAGCCCACAGTCAACATCTCTGATCTGGTTGAGAAGTCTAGGCAGAAGCCTCAAGAACGAATGGGTGTTCTTAGTAATGTGGGTTCCTCCTAAAACAACAATTGGATATATTATATGTCTTTTTTCCTTTACCCCCTCCATCTAAAATAATACCCTTTCTGTAACATGTGGTTGTGATGTATGACCTAAAAGCCAATAACTAAGGTAATGATCCTCTGGTAAGTGCAGCTCTGTACTTAGAGATTAATTAAAGGCCGACTGCCCAGGGCTCCCATGTGACACATCCATTCCTAATATAATAGTTGGCACTTTGGAGATCTTTGGCATGGATGGAGGATGCTCAGCTGTGGTGAACTTCTCTACATCTTCCATCCATGCCAAAGATCTCCTAAGAGCCAACTATTATATTAGGAATGGATGTGTCCCATGGGAGCCCTGGGCAGTCGGCCTTTAATTAATCTCCAGGTACAGAGCTGCACTTAGCAGAGGATCATTATCATAGTTATTGGCTTTTAGGGCCTGCATCACAACCATATGTTAAAGAAAGGGAATTATTTTAGATGGAGGGGGAAAACGAAAAAAGACAAATATACAAATGTTGTTTTAACAACAAAGGGATCAAGGAGGAACCCACATTACTAAGAACACCCATTCGTTCTTGAGGCTTCTAGCTAGACTTCTCAACCAGAGCAGACCTTTTGTTGAATGCATGTCTGAAGCTTTCCATGGTCATGATAGACATTCTATTGATGCTAAGCGTGCACAAAGATGGTATGCTACTAACTTATAATGATACATATCATACAAGTGAACCAGAAGTTACATGCATTTTACGCCCATGCTTTAGTGCTTCTATGCCCATCATTTGATTTTTAAATATACCAAACTTATTTACATATCATTTCAGTTTCCATTGGAGACTAGAACTTTGTAATTCTACTATGTTCGCCAATCAAAAATTCTGGTCCTCTTCCTTTTCACTTCCTACTTCTATCTGTGATGAAGTGGAAATAATTATTATAAATTTCTTGTGGGGATAGTGTGAAGGAAAGAATGATATACATCTTCTTAAGTGGGATGATGTAACCATCTTCTTAAGGTAGTCTATGGATCATATTGATCCATGAGAAATACCTTCTTAAGGATTCTATCTAAAATATTGATATCTATGGTCAACTTTCTTGGTATTTAATTCAGATGATCATACATCTGAATTTAAAATCCTATTACGAAAGATTTCTAGAAACAACATCTCAGTGATGAACAACCTAAAAAAAGAGGGTTTTTCTATACTTCTATATGTTTTCTGTGTAGAAGTTCTAATGAATTTATCATTCATTTATTCCTTAATTGCCATGTAGCTGATTTCATCGGGGTAAGGCTGTTGAGTGTAAACTCATTGATAGGATTCCCCTGTATATTTACAAAGTTAATAAAAAGTATATACATTTAAAAATGTGTTTATTGTACTCCCAGGTTGGAGGCTATTGCTACTCATCTCTGTATCCAAATTGCCATTTTTTGGAAGTGGGTATTTTCCTCTTTTGATATCTAGCAGCTATCAATGAAAGTAATCTTTTTAGATGGGATAGACACTTCTACAATGTTTCTCTTGGGAGGAAACTTCTTTTCTTCTGTAGTGGTTGGTATACATGAACTGTTTTCTTCTGCTAGTCTATTGTTCTGCTGGTTTACAGTCTCCTACTATCATAATTTGAGTGTTGTGTTATTAACAAGATACCAAACAATGAAATTGTCCCTGTTGTCCTGGTCTGCATGTCATATGTTCTATCTTGGTTGGTGTTAAGTCTTATGCAGCTGACTTATTTTAAGTATTTCAGTTCTTAATTTTATGAGATGTTATACATGATATCATATACTTATATGTTTAAGTATTTCAGCTGACTTATAGGAACAGTTAGGTATTTGTCTCATAATGCTTGTTATAAGTAATAACAATATGTTGATATCAAATCTAAGAAGAAATAGATTGTCAGTGCCTTTATGCATAGAGATCTGCTACAATATTGAGATTCTATGGGATATGTTGGACATAACCCATAGCATCAGGACCACACACAACTTTGAATCTCCTTTGGTAGAGTCTAAATAGCCATGCGTCAAAATACTCCTTTGTAGTAGAGAGATCGCCTAGTTTGAGAAGAGAAGCTGTGTAGCTAGTCTGACAGTATAAGTAGCCCCTGTAATCGAGTATATGTTGAGACATGTGAGCAAAAGTTAATGGATGGATATGTGAACTATTATTGATTAGGTGGGTACCTATGCTATTGCAGTTCTTGAAGGATTTTTCTTGAAGGATGTTTCTTCTGCCTCTTTTTTTGCTTCTTGTATATTGATAGACTTCATGTATGTCTTCTCCCTTCCCTCCCCTTTTCTCTTTTTCCTTTTTCATGTTGTATATTCGACCCCCTTTTGCTGAAATTGTTGCAAAAAAATCAGTCCTTTTATACTACTGTTTCTTTGATTTTTTTCTATTTCCTCTTGTGTCTCCTATTCTAGCTTCTTTTCTTTTCTTTTTTTGCAATTTCTCCTTCATTTCCTGTTCCTGCTATTGCATCTCAATTTTTGTTACTTCTATGTCCCCTCTTATTTCTATTTCCTTGTTACTCATATCAGAAATTCAGATTCTTACTTGCATCTCCTGCTCGCAAATCTACTAGACTACTAGTATCACTTCTATTTGCAAGTTTTCTTCTACTTTTTTTTACTTATTCTTGCTCCTACATGATTACATCTCCTACATGACTACATCTCAAACAGCTATTCCTCTACTTATTATATATTTTCCTTCATGTAGATGGATTTTCTAATAGATCGGAGTTGGATGCATATTGGGAACAGAGTGCGAAGTGATGTATTCAAGGCAGGGTTACGGAAGTTCATTGAGTTTGCTCTTATCCATCAAAGACCAACTAGACAGGGGAAATTAATATGTCCTTGCAAGGTATGTTTGAACAGATACCTTAAAACAGAGGAGGAGGTATTCTCACATGTATTACAAAAAGGATTTGTGCATAGCTATGATGTTTGGACGTTTCATGGGGAGGTGATTGGTAGGAGCAATCCTGTTGTGGCACCAAACATTCCTAGCACCGACAATATGCATCAGATGTTGGAGGATTTGTTTGGTATGTGTGACACAACAAATGACCACTCTACTGAAGCTACAGAGGAACCTACAAATGTAGATGCACAAAGATTTTACAAGCTACTAAAAGAGGCAGATCAACCACTCTATAGAGGTTGCACAAGTCATTCTAAGCTGTCGTATTTGGTTGCCTTGCTATTTCTGAAGGAGGAATCTGGATGGTCCAATGATTCTTTCACAAAGTTGTTACAGTTGATTGTTTCAGGATTTCCAGAAGAAAATTGTCTATTCCCGGAGACGTACTATGAAGCAAATGTGATCGTCAAGGATTTACGACTTGATCATTCTACTATAGACGTATGTACAAATAATTGCATGCTTTTTTGCAAAGATGCAGCTTCAAAAGAAAATTGTGATACTTGTGGTGCTTCAAGATGGAATGAAAAGCAATACAAAACAAAGGGAAAGAAGGTAGCTGCTAAGTTCATGTATCACTTCCCTTTGATACCTCGGTTAGAGAGGCTCTATATGTCTTCATCTATTGCTAAAGATATGATTTGGCCATCAGAAGTAAAAGGCAAGGATGGTCGTATTCATCATCCTTCAGACACACCAGAATGGTTGTCTATTGATGCCAGGTATCCAGACTTTGCTGCTGAACCACACAATGTTAGATTGGCATTAGCAACAGATGGATTTAATGCATTTGGCAATATGAGTGCATCACATAGCATCTGGCCTGTGTTGGTGACACCTCTCAATCTTCCGCCTTGGCTTCTTATGAAATAACAATTTATTATGATGTCCCTATTAATCCCAGGTCCACATATGGTTGGCAATGACCTTGATGTATACTTGGAGCCATTAATTGAGGAGTTGCAACTACTTTGGGAGCTTGGAGTCAAAGTTTATGATGCATATAGAAAAAGGAACTTCACTATGCAGGCAATGATTTTATGGACCATTAACGATTTCCCAGCATATGGTGACTTATCTGGTTGGAGCACTAAAGGTAAGAAAGATTTGGGATGTCCTTGTTGTAATGTGGAGACTGTATCAAAATGGTTACAGTATGGGAAAAAGCAATGCTATGGTTTCCATCGACGTTTTCTTCCAATGAATCATCCGTATAGACGTGATAGGAAAAATTTTGATGGTGAAAAAGATTTTTGACTTCCACCTAAGCCACTATCTGGAGAAGATATACTGAGGCAATTTTATGGGTATGAAAATATCACATTTGGAAAAATGAATAAGCGCAAGAGGCTTGGAGATCAAATTCAACCATTACCTCTTGGTTGGAATAAGATAAGCATCTTTTTTCAGCTACCTTATTGGAAGTATTTATCTGTTAGACACAATCTGGATGTGATGCACATAGAAAAGAATGTGTGCAAGAATATTTTAAACACATTATTGGGTGATTCTAAGAAAAGTAAAGACAACTTACAAGCTCGTCAAGATATGAAGAAAATGTGCATTCGAAGAGATTTATGGCCAGTAGATGCAGGTGACCGCTATTACTTGCCTCCAGCTTCTTACACCATGACTAATGTGCAGAAAGATAAGTCCCTATCTGTGTTAGACAAGTTGAAAGTTCCTGATGGCTATTCTTCTAACATATCTAGGTGTGTTAGCAAATCTGATAGAAAACTTGTTGGGCTGAAAAGTCATGATTGTCATGTTCTTATGCATCAACTTCTAACTGTTTCCTTGAGACATTGCATAAGCTTAGATGTGTACAAGCCTGTTGCTAATTTGTGCTCATTTTTCAACAAGCTTTGCTCTAACATTATTGATGTGGAGGAATTCAAAGAATTGGAACAAGAAATTGTTGTCACTCTTTGCCAGTTGGAGAGAATCTTCCCTCCTTCTTTCTTCACCATCATGATGCATTTGCCCATTCATTTAGCTTATGAAGCCAGGCAAGTCGGATCTGTCCGAACTAGGTGGATGTACCCAATAGAGAGATACTTGAAGAAATTGAAGAAGTATGTAAGAAAAAAAGCTAAACCGGCTGGTTGTATTGCTAGTGGCTATTTAGCTGAAGAAAGTTTGACATTTTGTGGTAGGTACTTGCATAATTTTGAGACAAAACTGATCCACACTCCTCGTAATGTTGATGGATCTCCAATTAGAGTTGGAGTGTCGAGAAATTTCGACATCCACACTTTGGAACAAGCCCATCGTTATGTCCTTTTCAATAAAGAGGAATTGGATGTTTACAGAAGGTAAGATTTAATTACGTCCTAAAATTCTTGCTGATATTTGTATATATGTTGTACATTAATTTAGACACTTCTTATAAAGCAGTGAACACATGTGTATTCTTTAAGATATGGAACCCAACATTGCCCCACGGACCCTAGAAACAAAACATGCAAAGGAGTTCTCTAAGTGGTTGAAAGAGCATGTAAGTCTCAAACATAAATATTGTTGTCACTCTTAATGTTCAAGTTAGTGTAGATTACATTAATGTTTTACTTTTTTATGAAGGTAATGCAAATGTGAGAGATTAGGCCGAACAATATTAGCGATGATTTGAGATGGTTATCCCAAGGCCCTTGTGCTGAGGGAATGTCTTATGAAGGATTTTTGGTCAATGGATATCGTTTCCGTTCAAAGCAAATTGAAAGTACATGTACTACACAAAATAGTGGAGTGTATTTGTGTGCTGACACTTCAAGTTATTCAAGTGGTAGAGATCCAAATCCTATAAATGCTGAAGTCACGTACTATGGCTACTTAGAGGAGGTTATTGAGCTAACTTATGGTCCAGGAATCAAAGTTCCGTTATTCAGATGTTTTTGGTATGATGAAAGCACTTCTAACGGGTTGCGAATTGATGAGTATGGGTTCACACAAATCAACACTTCAAGGATAAAAAAAAGGAGGAACCGTTTATCCTGGCTTCTCAAGCATTGCAATGCTTTTATGTGAAGGATCCTAATGATGATGATTGGTGCACAGTGCTAAAGCATCCTCCTAAAGATTATTCGGAAGTACCTCTTATTGAGAATTGTTTGACTGGTTTACAATCTGATGGTGGTGTAACTAGTTATGTGTCTTGGATGAGGAGTGACACCGAGGGATCTTTTGTTGATAGAACTAAAAAAAAGAATGATGGGGCTAATGTTTAGTTCATTAATCTGTCTATTTTGTTTGCAAGTCTAGAATAATTTACTTGGGGAATATGTTGTATTGCATTTTTTTTGGCAAACTTTTACTATATGGCATATTCTTTGCAATTTATTTAGTCTTGTTTCATATACCAGCAAGTAGGACATCATTATTCTTTTTTGGGATATGAAACCAAGGTACTCTACAAGTTATATGTTTTTCAAATGCTGAATATTCATATGTTGGTGTCTCATATTCTCCGCAATTTATTTGTTTTTCAAATGTAGCTACTACTTTTGTTACTGACATTTCTGCACTAATAATCTAATTTTTTCCCTTGTCAATTGAAGGATGGCAGGAAGAAGATTCACTAGATCTAGTTGTAACAACACACCCAGTCAACCTATTGCTGTCCCTCCATCCACAATTGAAGAAAATTGTGAGGATGAACCTACTCTACTGTCCAACAATATTGAAAATGATTTAATAGTTGAAGAAAATGTTGAGGATGAACAGGAGAATAGGAAGTATGGACGTGGGCCTGCAAGTGAGCAAAGCCTACTTCCTAAGCAAGGGCAGCCACATCACAAGGTCCAATGGGATGATGAAGGAAATGCTATTGGGGAGAATGGTGCCAAATTGAATCGTTATTGTCATATGCTAGCAAGGAAACCACACATATGGCATCTAGACTTGAAGTGGAACGAACAACCAGAACAAGCTTTTGCAGATAGAAAATCATTTATTGAGGTAATCTTTTTCATAAAAAGACCAACAAATTGTATGATTGTTATATCTAAAGTAATATCTTCTATGTTTTTGTAGAAATACTTCGATTTAGGCAGTCACCCTAATGCATGGAATCACATTGATGAACACATTAGCAAAGGGATATCAGTGTGGAGGGCACGTGTAAAGAAAGATTACTATGAAAAGTACAAGATTGAACCAGAATTGATGATGAAGAAAGTTGAGAAAAATGCTTCCATAGATATGGACCAGTTTAAAAATCTTGTTAAAGAATGGGGAACCGAGAAGTCTAAGGTACAATGGTTTCATATAACTTTTTTTTTATCAATAAGCGCATTTCTCTTTCATTACTCACAAAATTTACAAAGGGGAGCAAAGCTCAATACATCTATAAAGATAGATATCAGTATTTATGCAATGCCACACACTGTTTGGTTTGCTCCTACTGTATTCAAAAACACATCTGTTTCTATGTATCCATATGTGATAAATGATAAGAGTAGCTAGAAGAGCTTCATTTCTGTTCTTTAGCAGGTGTACTTCCCGTATATCTCCTGGTACAAAGGATAACAGGGGCGTAGCTCTGCTCTATATTTCTGCTGCGAACTCACATCTCCACAGGATGTGGTCATTTGTTTCTCCTTCTTTGCAACACAAGCTACATCTTCATGCTAGGTTAACACCAATTTTCTGCAAATAGTCTTCTGTAACCAGCCTGACGTGCATAGCTTTCCAGCAGCAAAGTATTGTTCTTTTAGGTGCTCGACTCTTCCACATCCACTTGGTCCAAGGCAAGACCTCATGTTTAGACCTGCAGACCTCCCAAGCATCTTTTAGAGAGATAGTTTTTAGTTTCCCGAGCATGCAGATATCATCTCCACTTCCCAGCTCAACGCTGCTGCAAATTTTTTGAATCTGCTCAATTCCTCTGATCTCAGGGAGCTTCCACACTCCACTCACGATAATGTCAGATAGCTTTCTATTAGGCCCAAGATTGGATCTAAGTTGAAAGTAGCCGGGGTCTTCAACACATTGAGACAGAAATCTCCCTTTAAACCACGAATCTTTCCACAATTTCACATCAGTCCCCTTTCCAATGTGGAATTGGACATTATAGAGATACATATCTCTTATATTGAGGATGTTCTTCCACATCCATCTATTGGCTTGCTTATATTGAGGATGGTTTCATATAACTTGCATGTATACCTATCTACTTTTTCTAATTATATGTTTCTTATGGTTTAGAAAATTTCCGAGATCAACAAGGCAAACAAAGAAAAAAAGTGATGGATCATACCACAGGATCAAAGCCATGGAGTTGTTATCAGGAAGAAATGGTATTAATAATGGACACTTGTCTTTCTTAGTAGGAGTTGAACATATAACATGGACAATTATTATGTTATCTATCATGTGTAGGTCAGTGAAGATCAACCCGTTGTGCCTTTTAACAAATTTTTTTGGAAAAAGTTTACGACAAAAGCCCACAAGTGGTTAGAAAATGGATATTTGCTTTCCTATGATGTCTACAAAGCTACATATGCTTAGATATCTCAATTTAAGCTTTCCTTTTATGATGCTTTCTAATTACATCTTGAAATCTCTGATATCTTGGAAAACCAAGTAGCAAACCAAGAAGAAATAGATCCTAGAAGTGTTGATAATCTAACACGTGTTGCTTATTTGCAAGTTTTCAATCCTTCCAAAAAGGCTAGGATCTGAGGTGTTGGAATTGGGCACAAAGAGATAGGACATAGGGGAAAAGTTGCCCGTATAAGATATGAAATGCTTCTTGAGGAAAGCAATGCAAAGGATGTATGTTGGATTATAACTAAACTTGAACTATTAGTTACAACTAGTCTATTAGATTGATGTTTGTAATTTGTTTTCTATTTCAGGATAAACTTAAGGAACTTGAAGAAACAGTAAATGGATTGAAGAACTCCGTCTCCCAGTTAATGACTTGGTATAATCAATCACAGGTAACTCAGATTCAGTTGTCTATGTCAATGTAATATATAATTTTTTTTTGACATTGTTGATGTATTTTTTATAGGATGGCGGTATGAATGTTGATTGTGCAGCTGAATACCCCAATCAGAATACTACAGGTGTCTTACACATGCAAAGTGGCACAAATAGGTCGGATGTGGGTTCTTTTCACATACAAGACAATACAAGTAATGGTGCAGATGTAGGCATGTTTCCCAGCCAAAATAATTCAAGCGGGGATGGCTTAGGAAGACTTTCTAGACAAAGCAATTCAAGCAATTCAAGGGAGACTGGAGTAGGCATGCTTTCCATACAAGGCAATTCAAGGGAGAATGGAGTAGGCAGACTTTCCATACAAGGAAATTCAAGGGAGAATGGAGTAGGCAGGCTTTCCATACAAGGCAATGGACATCCACGGATCTTTCAGCCACAGGTAACTCATTACAGCTATAGATTATTTTCAATATTCATACACATAAGAATATTAACATGTACACTTTATTAAAGGTTGCAGTTGAAAGTTGGTCCCCTTCTTCTGGTAATAATCGACAAAGTTATCCTCAAATGCAGAACACACCAACCACATCTTCATCGGTGTCTTTCACACCAAGAAATCAGCGTTTAAATCCTCTAAGTAATTCATTTCAGCTTATCTACATTTTAGCCATATCTTGGTCAAGCCTCAATTCATAATATTTCAGATACAAAGTTTATAGTGACTTTTCTTTAGTCAGTGCTGAAGAAGTTGCACATGTTTAGTCTAAACTTTGAATCAAACCTCTATTTTCTAGACTATCTAAATAACTAATAGTTGAGTAATTAATATAGAGTGGTCGTTCCAGATTTTGCTTAGGAACAGAGTGAATCTTTTGCCTACTTCTGACTTGACCAACACTCTCTAGGTTATACCTGCTTGTGCACCAACACTCCACGAACTTTAAAGATGGCAGTAATTGTGATGATGAATACTGTTATTGCCTACAATTTCTGCTCCAGATGCCCTTGTCCCCTGCTTGTCCCCTTCTTTGGAGTCATTTTCTTAAGGGGCTGTTGATATTAATAACCTTGGGAATGGACACTCTCTGTATGGGCTAACTCTATCTACTTTGTTTTTAACTTTTGGCTGTCCAAGCTGCTCCAAATTGTTGGGAATTGTTCAAAAACATATATTTGTTATTCTTATTATTCTACGTTGTAATATGGGTCTGAATTGGTTTGTGGCCCTTTCCTTGTTGAGTTCAACTCTAATTATGAATTCGTTTCTGTTCATATATATATTATACATGTATGTCTGCACGTATATATCTGTATATATTGAACAGTAGGGTTTGCTTGATAGAAAATGTGCCTCCTTGCCTAGGTATATTTCTTTACGAGTATAAATGTTTATTAATAGCTACATATCATCATATTGAATGGGAAAATGAGGGAAAGGGCAATCAGGATCATAAAAAAATTGATTGCTTTGCTGAGGATGTAATTGAATAGACAATGTATTGAACTGCATAATAGCACACATAATATTTACTGGAATTTCTTTACTGGAATATGTTCACTTATATAGATTGGAAGATTAGATTCATGTATTATATGAATCAAAGTTTATGTTTATTTTGTAAAATGATGCATCTGTTTTATCAAATAAACACTGTAATTGTATTTAACATTAGTATGTAGTATGCCTGCATGTGTGATTGGAAATAAGAGTTGACACCTTGGTTGAGGCTGGACAAACTCTGCCTGGACAAATACGTTGAGGCTGGTATTTATAGCAATCCACTAAAAACCTTGGTTGTTGCAACCTTTGTGACTAAAACTCTAGAACTTACCAACAAGCCCCTGAAATGAAATAAGTCCTTTTTGCATGTCGCCACAGGTTGTGGTTCTGTTGATCTAGAATCTATCTTTAGATTCTATTTTAACTCATGCAGCTTCATCTGTAAGGACTTTTTCCAATTAAAAATTAAGCCTTACCATTAGTGAATAGTTTATCAAAATGTTACTGCTATGTTGGTTCACTTACATTTATCTCTACTTTGCACTCACTCTGATTCCTTTTTGTATTTATATTGATAGGGTAGAATTACTTTTAATGATGGATTTCGACGGACAATTCACCTTGGAGTAGACCAAAACCGAAATATAAGGGTAAGTTGTTTGTTGTACTATGATTTATGTATTAACTTTAAATTCTATTAATATAATGATTTGTCATTTTTAGGAGAAGAATATTCAAGTACCTAACCGTATGAGGCGTGGCATTGATGAAGAACACAACACCATTTGAAGGAATATAGAGACATTATAGATCTTAAGAGTTTCTAGCATGATATGTTGATTGTCATCAATCTCAAATTTTAAAACCATATGTACTCTTTATTTATATCAACGTTGAGCATGCAATGTATGGATAATATTTTGCTTCAATATCAAAAATTGCTTTGAGGTGATTTAACATTTTTATGTGTCATTTTGGTGTTGAATCTTCTTATGATGTCATGTGAATTAGTATAAAAATATTGCTTGAGGGTATGTATACAAAGTTTTCATTTAAAATTTGATATTCACTATAGTAACAATTAATTAACATTTAATAAATCATTCAATAATCAATAACCAAATCATTTACAGTAGTCCCTCATAAATATATTGATGAAGGTCCAGATTGACCATCAAAATTTCATTCATGATGACCACATAGCCCCTCAAAAATATATTCTCCAGGACCATCAAGTCCCTCAAAAATGTATTCATGAAGGCTAAATAGTCCCTCAAAAATGTATTTATGAAGTCTAAATAGTCCCTCAAAAATGTATTTATGAAGGCTAAATAGTCCCTCAAAAATGTATTTATGAAGGCTAAATAGTCCCTCACAATTGTATTCGTGAGGGCCACTGGTATTTGTCACGTGAGTTCTCTTCACGGACCATTTGTGAGGGCCAGACCCTCAACCGTCCCTATTTCTGAGGGCCTGTAGAGAGGGGTTTGTGACAGGACTCTCCCGTGAATAATGGCCCAGTTTTTTGTAGTGATTAGAACTGGGGTAGGAGGGTCATTGCGCACCCTAAATTAGTTTGCCACCCGAGTGGGCTACACACAGAGGTGGTTGAGGCCAATTGGCTCAGCCAATCCAGGTGGATATAAGGCCGCCTTTTATGAAATGGCTCATTCTGATTGGTTGTTTTATGCTTAAACTTTTGGAAATTTTAATAAATCATAGGATGTTCAAATGATGACATAATATATATGAAAATTGATCCGAAAAATATAAGGAATTCAATAAAAATATGGTCAGGACCTAAATCTGCTTGAAATTTGAAAATTATACAAATATGTCATCTTTTAAGGTTTTATTAATGAAAAACCCTAAGTTTTGATGATAATTATATCTGATGACGTTCCCTAGGTATTTTGAGTTAAATATTAACCTAACATTAATAAAAGGAAGAATTAGATATAAAAGGATGATCTTAGTACATAGTTGGCTTAATTTAGGGTTCCATGTATATAAAAGTGCATTAATGGGCCTAGAAACCCTAATTTTGTTAATTATGAGTTATAATGGTTTTAATTACAAAAATCTATAAGTAAGATAGAGATATGATGATCTTAACCCAAATTGAGAATAAATACCCTTAATGTGGATAACTTGAGTAATTTAGGTTTTTATCAGTAGAAAAGATGTTTTAGGGTTTGTTGACATAAAAAGGATAAAGGTTGAGAAATATATCTAGCAAGCCCTAATGAATCCTAATAAGGCTTAGAAACATTAGAAAGGAGTCCCAAGTCAATAAGGAGTTGTTTGGGATATGATGGTAACAATTAGGTATTATACATGTTTTTCATGATCAAGGGTTGCTTGGCTTGCTTGATTGGACGTCTAGTTTGGATTGGATATCTCACATCTTTTCAACTCCTAATCAGGAACATGTCTACACTTATGGATAATTTCTTTAGTTTCATGGAAATTTTCAAGGTTTTACCGATTGCTTGAAATTAAATACTTAGATGAACTTTAATTCATGCAATCTATAAAGTGACTATGATTATCACTGTATATTACTTATGACTTTCCCGAACCTGCATACCACCTCTGGATTTTTGATTCAAGAGATGATGATGATAAGATACCAAGCCCTGGCAGGGAAGATCATACCAAGTCCAGGATGGGAATGACGTAGGTGGTCAAGCACTGGATGGGAAGACTACATGGCACCCAAAGAGGGGGTCAATAAGGTATTGAGCTCAGGATTGAGAGGTAGACTAAAGTCCACTGTAGTGACTAAACCCCAAGAGAGGGTATGCCATAGGATGGGTAAAAATAGTTGGGAAGTTAAATAGAAAATGCAAATTTTGATTGGTAACAAATATTTGATGTGGATACGTTGTTACAGAATATATGCAAGATTTTTTCCCCACATACCTGAATAATCAGTTATACTGACCGCAACTTTGTTTGTTGGTGTTTTAGGAATATATGAAAGTGGATGAATATTTAAAGTGACATTGAAGGAATACAACTAAATAAATATTGGAGGATTTAGATAGATAGAACACTATTTTGAGTAAAGTTCCAAACTCCTATTCTTGAAAGGTATGTGAAAAGAAAAAAGTTATCCTGCTTTAAGCTTAATTGTGGTAGAATTTATTAATTATTTTTTATTATTTGGAAAAGTAGTTGATCCTGTTTTGGGATAACGGCACTAGTTTCTTAGCCTCCCTTAATTGGGGTTTTCTAAGGGGTGGGTTTATTACAGAACACTCTCCTTAAAACCAAGGATGTGAATCAGATCATTCTTTGGGGAAGATTTACTGAAGTAGACCTCACTTTTGTCAACATTAACAACCAACCTAGATATCTTGCCAAAGGTTTCACAAAGAGAAGATATGGTTTTCATAAAGAGAAGAGATACTTTTTGCAAATTTTATATTAGCCTCAGTGAAGACCATAAGGTCATCTGCAAAGATGAGATGAGAGATGTTTAAATATTTCGAAGCCTATAGAGGAGTGATTTCACCTTTATCTATCACATCCTCCATCAAAACTTAAAACTTTTCATAATGATGACAAATAGGTAAGGAGAAACAGGGTCTCCTTGCCTAATGTCATTTGATGCTCAAGGTAAATTGCAAATACAAAAGATTGGATTACAAACTAAGACTCGATTTACAACTACAACTGGATGCCCTTTTCTTGTGGAGTCCCCCCATTTTATAGGGAGATGAGGAGGGTGCCAAATCCTTGATATATTGCTTTATGGTAGTGGTGGTCGCTTTGAATAGAATCATTTCTTGCATTATCTAAAAGTAACATTGTTCAAACCTTGACCACATTAATAATTTTATTTTTAGCAAATGACTAAGTATTTGTTGCATTCTTTTCTCCACATAAAAATATGTGTAATTGGACAATTCTTTCCTTTTCTCCTACTCAAAATAACATTAAATGTTTCCTTGAATATCAAGTGGAAGATTTTGTTGAATAGTCTTCCTTTAATTTCTTTGACCTCTCATTGATTTCTTTGATTGTTTTTGTTGTTAAATTTCCGAAATGACATCACAAATGTATTGTGAGTCCATTCAACCGCTTTTAAAGCCTTTCAAAATAGATTTTTATTGAAGATCACTAAATTCCCTTTCTAACACATACTTTTATGTTAAATTTAGAGTCAGAACATAAGAGTTATGGCAGTTTTGGTGTCATCTATCCATGAATTTTAGGCATTGTGGGAATTGTGCAAAACATCTTCCAAGAGGCATTAATCATTAGGCCAATTTCCTACAAAAATACAGCTAAGTATAATTAAAACTCCAACTAAAGGGAGAATATATAAACTAATACAATTAAAAACTAAGAAAATAAATAACAAAACAATCCTAAGAGATATTTAAAATGTAAATAAAAAGGATAAATAAACATTTATCATGAATGACAGAGAAAGACATGGCATGGAAGCCATATACATGTGATATGATGTTTGATAAAAATTAAAACCACAATATTACATATTTTAGACCACATCACAAGCGACCTAGTATCCACATCCACACATCTACAAAACAAAATGATTTTCAATGTGTCACATCATTGATGAAATACATATATCATATAATATATGATATTAGGTTGTGATGTGAATAAAATTTTCATGATGTATGTCCAACAAATCAATGTGGACCTTAACCCACTTGTCCTGTGATTGTAAACTGGTGTTGATACTACTACATGGGTTTAGGGAAGATGGTGCAATAGAATAATAAAATTCTTCCCTTTCTACCCAAGTTGTTGGACCAGTCTTAGCTTTAAAACTCCAGTATATAAAAGTACAAAAGAGGTATAAAGGTGATACGTTTGCATCCACTTGTTTTCCAAAAACTACATATTTTTTAGTGAAGATCTCAATCTATCAGATTCAAAATTGAGTTGGCAACCGCAAGACTTGGATGGAAGAGAATGATTCTAGATTGTCCTCCAAATACCAGCCTTTTGTCGTCTTGTGGAAGATGTTCTCCAAGCCTCTGTACATCGTTCCTTGGCCTCAACTTTGTCCTTGCATATGAGTGAGGACATGATGCACTACCTTGGTCACCTCGTTGAAGCGGGACAAAATTTGTGGATGTTCTAGTTGTAAGACCCCTGACCTTGCTTTTGTTGAACATGTTTTTTAGAAAAATAAGATTCTTAAAATCTTAATCAAACCCTAAGATGTGCTTTGATATCATGTGACAAGATTAAGATTCAAGTTTGGTCCAACTTGGACACTGTTTGAGTTAGTTATGCATATATGTGCTTGTTTTGGACCTAATTGCAATTTACCTACTTCTAGGTTTTTTCTTGAATTTTTCACATTCTTGTTGTTCCTCACATGTTTTAATGTCAGGTTTGATATAGTTGTATTTTGGGGCGTCTTGTTACACCTTGGTTTGAGTGGTGACAGCTCATGTTGAGCTTAGGGTTTGCTTGGATACCCTAACCCATGGTTGACCTTGAGTGATGAGTCAACTAGGGTTAGCGGTTGCCAAAGATTTTTTTATCTACCTAGGTTTGGAGGATGATGATACTTGTACCTCTCTTAGTCGCCAACAATCCTAGAGTTAGAAACATTTTGATTTTCTGACCACTGTGGTCGCTACGTATGCTAAGTGGTCGCTATCTTTTCTGATCAGTTGGTCGCCAAAGTTCTTAGTGGTCGTTTGCTTTTTGTGAACAGCCTTAATCGGTGACATTTCTTTGTGGGGTCTCCTAGTTGTGTTTGTCTTGGTTGCATGAGTGAGATGCTTGCACGGATGAGATCTCTTGGACAAATGCCATGCTTGGCTTGATGCCTAACCATTTTTTTCTACTCGAATCCGAAGCTATATATACCTCTCTCTATACCTAAAAACAACCTCTTTACACGCCTAGATTCCTCTATATTCTTACTTTGTTTCTTGGAAGTCGTCCCCCATTTCTTTATGGAGAAGAAGGAGCTCAAGTAGAAGAAAATAGGTCGATCTCACTTGCATGGGGAGCTAGGGTTTAGATCTACCCTTCCTGAAGTCATTTGGTGTTCCTTTGATCTTCTTCTTGGTCTTGGTAAGTTATATGTCCCTCTTTACCTTCATTTTTCCTTTCTATTCGACCCTCTCTTATCTTCTTCTTGTTTGAGCTTGTGGTATTCCATGGTGGAGCTTGTTCTAGAGCTTGAAGAACATCTATTTCTTCTTCCTTGACCTAGGGTTTGCTTCCTTGTTGGAGGAGAAGCTAGCTTGGCCGAGAGGAGTGCTAAATATAGGGTTCCTTTCCCCTTTCATTTGAGCTACCTTACTTTTTGGAGTTTCTACATCTTCTTTGAGGCAATTTATGTAACATACTCCATGAGTATTGCTTACTTTTACCTTGCATGCACATGATCTTGCCCTAAATTGTTTTTCCAAGTGGAAAGATGATATCTTGACCTAGGGTTTGTGTTGTATGATTGTTCTTGAGTAGATAATTATTCTTAGATGAACCCAAAATCCTTGCGCGCTAACCTTCTTTAGTGATGGAATTTTTGGCTCTTGCATGATTGTGGAAATGATGGTTTTTGCTCTCAAATGATGGTCGCTAATTAGGGTTTTGAACTAATCTTCTTCTTAGTGATGAAACTTGATGACTTTTTTTATTCTTGGTGGTAACTAACATGATCAGATTCGTAGTGGTCAATGATATTTTGGTTTCTTCATGGTCTCCGAGAATTTTGAGATCATGTTGCCAAGTTTTGAAACCACTATGGTCTCTAAGATTTTCCCTATGTGGTCGATGAGCTTAATGCAATGTGGTCGCCGATGTCCTGATTACTCTAGTTGGTCACTAAGAATGTTTACACCATTAGTGGTTTCCAAGATGTTTAATCCATGATGGTCGCTAAGTTTGATCTCCTTGTGGTCAGTGAGGTTTGATCTCCATCATTCGCCAAGCTTTTGGACTCTTAATGGTCGTTGAGATTGGAACTATAGCAGTCACCAACATTTTTTATCTTTTTTGGTAGCTTACCTCCTTGACTCTTAGAGATCGATGAAATATCTTACCTTTAGGTGTCAATGAAGTTTTTGATCCATGTTGATCGCTATGACCTTGAACCCTAGTGTTGCTAAGGCACCTAACCCTAGAGGTCGCTAAGGTGTCTCTAACCTATGTGGTCGATGAAGCATATGATTTAGGTGGTCGCTATGTTTTCTGATCTTAGTAGTTGATAAGAAACCTAACCATAGAGGTCAATGAGGATATCTGATCCTAGTGGTTTATGAGAATCCCTAGCTTCATGGTTGTTATGTTTTACTGGCTCTATGGTCAATGGTGATGTTTGACCTAATTGTTTTCATGATTGATGGAGATGCTAAGATTAGGGTTTAACTTCAGTTGTTATTTTGAAAACCTAATTCACTTACCTTGTTGAATCTAATCCTAAAACAAGTAAGTGATGATGATACATAGCTTCTTGAGTGATTAGTATGATGATGGAGTACTTATCTATCTATGTTGATGTAACTCTAATTTATTATCTTATGAACATCATAGTTCCTTAATGCAATGTTACATGGAACTTATGCATCACTTGTATGGTGATATTTGATGAGCTTTGATGTGGATTGGAAAGATAATAATGATCTTATAAGGAATAAGGTGATGGTCTTAATGACCTTTGGGCATAGTTGAGCCCTTAGTGAGGTGTTATTCTCTTAAATATGTGATAAGGATTTGTATCCAATGATGGTATTCTGATGAGTATGGACTCACGTATGGCAATGAAATAGTACCATGTGATGAGGTGATAAGATTTATGTTTCATATGTTTTATATCTTTTGAAGTTGCAATCTACCTATGTTTTTTGTAGAACTCTTTTAGGGTTCGTATGTAACTTGATTGATGCAGTTAAAATATACCCAATTGGTGTGAACTAATCAAGTGAAGCATTAATCATGCAGTGCCCTGTGTCGTAAAGCTATTCCAGTTTCAGAACTTGTTGAATGGTGTAATGAGTATTCCTAAGGGAAACTCATAGCGTATACTATTGAGTATGTAGGGTGCATGGAGTGTACATCCTTGACAACATCATTCCAAGTTTATGGAGGATGGATGCGGTCATACCTTGGTTTGAGTGCGGTTGAGACTGTGTCTCTGGTATTTGTATATGTGAAGATATTCGGGATAGTTGTGGTTGTATCTCAAATGATAGGGTTTTGAATACCCTAGTTTCGAGTGTCATGACACTTATACAAATGATGGGATGGTGCTAGCAGCTTGACTATATGTTACTACAGGCAGTTTGTCTGTTATGTCACTACATTTCACTTGTGTTGACAAAGGGTGGAATATCTTAGCAGTCTGGTTCTCCTAGATCTTGTAAAGATTTAAATAACAATTTTCAGTAGTTAGTTAGAGTTTGAGTGATATACCTCACTCCCCCAGGGATTAATAAAATATATAATATAGTTGGGTAGTATATATTTTTAGGGTTAGATACAATTCACATTGGTTCATAACCCTTGCCTCATTTCTTATGCTTCTAGTTGTTATATAATGCAATATGAGGAGTTAATTGTTATTCAAATGATACTTCAATCAATGTCTTCATAGATCTAGCTAATTATGCATGTTGCTATGTCTATCTACTTAACCTGCCTAACCTATTTAATATGCTTAACTTGTTTATTAACATAACCTACTGTAATCTATAACCATTGGTTGAGAGTTATATCTCTCATTGGGATGTTGGTCTCACCTCCTTGGTCACCACATATTTTTAGGTGGTCGTCAGTGACATCATGATTGTGGTGGTGAGGAAGAGAAGCTTGGAGAGATGTAGGAGCAGAAGGTTGGA